>VFIW01000003.1:0-607920 GCA_006386115.1 Globisporangium splendens
TACCCAATGTTTTATATATCAGATTCATAGGTTTTATTGTGTATGTTTAGGTTTTAGTTATAAAACCTATAGGAGCCCTTGGGGTTCATTTACATGTAGCGACAGGAACCATAAGCATTTTAATTCAGTTGCAATTTTACCACCAAGCCCTCAAGTCGTTCTTCTCTCCCTCCAAGTCGGGATTGCTTCCTCGTCGCACAAGCGTGTGTGCCGTGTTTTGGGGACTGTTGTGAACAGCGCCCCATTACACCTGGTAGCACTTCGAGCGGTCCTTCCAGCGACCAAGCCAAGAAAGGTTTGACGAAGCGGCTTTGAGCACTTCGCGCATTCCTGTCCAAGACCTACTTCTGTCTATGTCTGGGGACATGGAAGGAGTAGATGTGCCACTCGGTCCAGCAGTACCGGAAACTGTCGAGTTGACGAATGAGTATTTTCCTCATTTGTCTTCTTACGAGTGGTCGGCGCTGGAGCGGATGCGAAACGTCATCGGGGAGGCTGCTGTAATCAGCCTGCTACGATCGGCGTCTCCTGAAGACCAGAAGAACGCCGCGGTCAGTTTCATGCACCACGAGATTACTGAATCTCGAAAGCAGGTCGCAACCCCTGTTTCGTCCTTCAGGACGGTGCCGCTGAAGCTGGACGTCTCTCCGTACCGTGGCGGAGAGAACGAACCTCTTTCGAGATGGTTCGTCGAGTTGGATGCAGCCATCACTGCAAGACAACTTCGTGACCCAATGCAGCGAGTGTTGTTCGCGATGTCCAACCTTGCGGGTCGTGCAAAGAGCTGGGCTTATGGGAAGCGTTTGTCAGATCCAAACTGCTTCTACAGCTACGAAGACTTCAAGGCAGAGCTCAAGAAGGCGTTTGAACCACCGCAGAGTGAGTTCCGTGCGTGTGCCGAGTTCCTCAAGCTTCGTCAAGGCCGTTTCGACCTTCACTCGTATGCACAACGTGCTCGCTATTTGGTGTCGAGCATCGTTGACGAGCCGATTGACGTTCCGATGCAAGTCGTGACGTTCATGACGGGTCTGAACGATGGTCCGATTCGGAACCAACTGTTCCGCGAGTATCCCAAGACGCTGGACGAAGCTATCGAACGCGCGATGCAAGAAGAGTTCAGCATCAAGCAAGCGAAGTTCCATGGGTTTGCGTCGAGACCAATGCGGCAATCGAATGTTGCGCATGATAGCCCAGAGCCGATGGACATCTCGTACATTTCCACGCCTGGAAATGAGCGTCTTCACAACGATGGAAAATGTTTCCGTTGTGGGAAGTCGGGTCACTTCGCTCGGAACTGCAAAGTGTCTTTGCCTGACTGGCAAACGACACAGGGTTCGCGCTCGAACAACTACGGTCGCGGCCGTGGGTTCGATCGTTCCCAACGTTCAAAAAACGGGAACGACCAGTAGGGGCGGGGCCTCCTACTGGCCCGGAAAAGAGGACTGTGGACGTTGTGGAGACACAGGACTCTGACCCCTATGTGCATCAAGCGCATGCAGTTTCCACTATGAGTGAGAAGAGTGTCAGTCAAACGTCAAGTTTGATCATTCACAGAGTTCATGTAGACGGTATTGCAACGCCTCTACGAGCTTTGGTTGACACTGGTGCGTCGAACAATTTTGTTCGAAATGAAGTGATCGTCAGGCATGGTGTCTTCGTGCCTGATGCGAATGAAGACAAGACGATGATTATCCGGTTGGCCAACTGGTCGACTGTGAAGATGCCAAAGCGCGTGGTGCGCTTGGCAATCAAGTGTGAAGATTTCCGAGGTGAAGACGAGTTCATTTTACTCGACCTCGATGACAAGTTTGATCTGATTCTGGGCATACCATGGCTGAAGCGTTTCCAACCTAGCATTGACTGGATGAAGATGAAGATCTCCGTTGACAAGTCACGTGATGTTGACTTGAGCTGCACAACAACGGACGAAGTGGTGTGGGTGTATACATCTGTGGAAGAGATCCCGGATGACCCTCGTGATATTGCGGTGTGCGATGGCCCCCCATGTTCACGAGCGGTACCCATCTTGAAGAAGACTACTGGAGGTGGAGCAGTCAGGCGCCAGAAAAAGACTGTCTCCTTTGCCATCGACCCTAAGAGTGAGGCGATGTGCGTGGAAGAAACGAATGGGAAAAGAGCCGAAGAGCCATCCCGAGAGAAGAAGAAGAAGACCAGCAAGAAGAGTGTCCCGTGTGCCCCTGATCAAGGTACAAGTTACGGTGACGAAGGAAGTGTCCAAGCACAAGACATTTCAAGCGAGTTTGCGAATATCGCGGTCTACAATGAAGATGGTGACGTGGGTGTAATCCGTCACGTGAAGATTGAAAATCCTCCAAGCTCAGTCGAAGAGTTGATTTCCTTGCCATCGATGAGCAAGAAGACGCTGAAGCGTAGCCTAGCGAAAGGCGAAATTTCGCAGGTCTGCATGATCGTCGATGTTGACGACGCAGAAGACATCAACACGGTATCAGCAACGGAGGCTGAAGTGTTCGATGAGAAGACACGGAAGGAAAGGTTCGAGGAGCAGTCATGGGACGCTCTCAAGACGAACCCCGTGTATGAACTTGTCAAGGAATATGAGGACATATTCCCAGACAAGGTGCCGGACGAACTGCCATTCGATAGAGGCATTCGTCACGAGATTGACATACTTCCTGGCACGAAGTATTGTATCACACGGCAGTGGCCGTTGCCAAGAGAACAAGTCGTTGCGATCGACGAGTTCTTTGCGCAACGTGCCAAGGCTGGGCATGTGCGAGAAAGCAAGTCTCCACATTGTAGCCCAACCTTCTGTGTGAAGAAGGCAACTGGGGGTTGGCGCATCGTTCACGCTTTCAACAAGCTGAACGACGCTACCATTCCAGCCCAAACTCCGGTTCCACGCAAGGATATGATCCTTGATGGAATGGTTGGCAGTACTGTCTTTAGTGCTATCGATCTGAAAGATGGGTTCTATCAGATTCGAATGCGCGAAGACGATGTTCCGTTGACCGCAGTGAGTACCCCGAGTGGTATGCTGTGGGAATGGTTAGTGATGCCACAGGGACTGAAGAACGCTCCTGCGACTTTCAATAGGATGGTCACGAATCTACTTCGTCCATTGAGAGGGTTTGCACCGAGTTACTTTGACGATATATTCGTTCATAGTAAAACCACGGGTGAAAAGTCTGACGTTGATGTTCATCTTGACCATCTCCGTCAAGTCTTTCAGGTCATGCGAGAGAACAAACTCTACGCTAACCTGAAGAAGTGCATATTCTTTGCACCAGAGATCCCCGTTCTCGGTTGCTTTGTGGGAAAGCATGGTGTTCGAGTCGATCCGGAGAAGGTCAAAGCTATTGACGATTGGCCTGTGCCTCAGAATGTCAAACAGCTGAGACAATGGTTGGGTTTGGCCAACTACTTGCACAAGTATACACGCAATTATGCAGCGTTGGTGCAACCCCTCACACAGCTCCTGAAGAAGGACATTGAGTGGGAGTGGTCCAGCGACCACCAAGCAGCGTTTGCCGAAGTCAAGAGGAGTTTGCGAGAAGCTCCCGTGCTGGCAATTGCAAACCACGACAAGCCTTTTCATGTGGTTTGCGATGCAAGCGACTATGCCATCGGTTGCGCCTTGATGCAACACGATGATGAGGGTCATGAGCGAGTTGTGTCGCATCAGTCACGACAACTCCGACCCGCAGAACGGAACTACCCAGTTCATGACAAAGAACTTCTTGCGATGAAGTATTCTTTGGTCAAGTTCCGTGTGTATCTGCTTGGCGAGGAGCGCTTTGCTATCTACACTGACCACGCATCTCTGCGTACGGCAGTAAAGACTCCTCATTTGTCGCAAAGAATGGCGAGATGGTTCTCCTTCTTTGCAGAGTACAACTTTGTTGTGCACTACAAGCCAGGCGAGACGAACATCTTAGCCGATGCGCTGTCAAGACGTCCGAATTACGATCCGAAGACCAAGAGTGAAGACACGGACGGAGCGTGTCGACTCTGTGAAGACATTCAAGCGATCGCGGTGCAAGCAACGACTGCAGTGCGAGAAGACATTGTCGAAGGGTACAAGTCTGACGAAACATGTCAGGACTTGTTGAAGTATTTCAAGGACCCTTCGGACAAAGCACTGCAAGGTCTTCCGTCACGCACAAGGTCGCGAGTTCACCGCTTCCAAGTACACAATGGGTTGTTGTACTATGCGGTTGAACAAGGGGATACAGCAAGGGTTGTTGTTCCCAACGACGCAGACCTTCGTCATCGACTCTTGTATGAGTACCATGACAGTCCTTCGGGTGGCCATCTCGGACGTGAGAAAACGTTTCTCAGTCTTTCCCGGGATTACTACTGGCCACACATGTACAAGTGGGTGCGCAAGTATGTGAGGACTTGCGAGATCTGCCAACGAGTGAAACCTTCTGGTTCCACGCAGGCACCCCTTCGTTCATTGGCTGTCCCATCGGACAGTTGGAAGTCTGTGAGTATGGATTTCATATTCGGACTTCCGCGTGACAAACACGGACGCAATGGCATCCTGGTGTTTGTGGACCGATTCAGCAAGATGGTCCATCTTGCGCCGGTTTCGGACAAGATCTCAGCCGAAATGACGGCCAAGGTCTTTGTAGACGTCGTATTCCGTCTACATGGCCTGCCCGTTGAGATCGTGTCTGACCGTGACACTCGGTTTACGTCCAAGTTTTGGCGTGCACTGTTCGGACTTCTGGACACCAAGTTGTCCATGTCAACAGCGGCACATCCTGAAACGGATGGTCAAACAGAGCGAGTGAATCGTGTCCTTGAAGACGTGTTGCGCAGTTATGCGACGTCTTTCAAAGAGTGGAGTGAGTTCCTCCCTCTTGCCGAGTTTGCGTTGAACAACTCCACGCATGTCTCGACAGGTCACTCTCCATTTTATGTGAACTATGGCATTCATCCTCGAGTGCCTGCTTCCATAATGGGTGAGGTTTCTACCTTAAGTGGGGGAGGGACTACGGCTAAAGGCAATAAGCCGCAGTCGTCGTATGACCTGAATGCTGTTGCCGAGTTAAAAGCCAATTTTGACTCGATGAAACCCCTCAACGACCTAACAAGTCGTGAGGAACAGCAAGTCGATGACTTTGTTGTGAGGAGACAAGCCGTTGTGAGGTTTGTTCGAGACGCAATCGCGAAGGCTCAGGATCTGCAAAAGGAACAAGCAGACAAGAGCGGAAGGAAGAACAAGCAAGTTTACAAGATCAATGATCTTGTATTACTTAGCACGGCGAACCCGCCTGAACATGCAGTGTCCAACTTGGGAAGCTCGAAGCTTCTGCCAAGGTTCATTGGACCGTTCAAGGTGGTTAAATGCAATGGTGATGCCTATACGCTAGACATACCTACACGCATGCGTCTACACCCTACATTTTATGTGGGTAGACTAAAGCCTTACCTTCCAAGCGGATCAGCTGATCCTACGAGATCTTCCGCAAACGATCAAGCTGATCTTGAAGACTCTCCACTTGATTGCGAAGAGCAAACAGCTCATCGCTTTGGAGGTTCTTCTCGGCGTAAAGGCGCTGAAGCACATCGAAGGACTCCTCCTTCACAGCTTCCAGCACGAGAAGGCGCGAGTTATACTCCTTGCGGAGTACCTCAAGAGCCGTCCCTGCCTCTTCCACAGAGCGCAGCAGACGTTCGTGATGCATTTCACGAGCCTTCTCAGCCTTTTGGAGTCGCTCAAGTTCGCCCTGGACTTGCTCGAACCGTTGCTCGAAACGGGACTCCAAAGCCCGATACTGAGCGGGACCAAAGGTCAGCGAGTCGATCCGCGACTCCTGCTCCTTCACTTGGTCCTCGAGGCTCTCGCACCGATCCGAAAGGATCGCATCGCGAACTTCCAGTGTCTCAATCTGAGCGCGATGAGCACTCTTCCACTTCCAGAGTCGCTCAATCGTTTTCGCGTTCAGCCCCACCCCCATTGATAGACTCTCAGGGAGATCATCGCTGGGTGGTTGAGTCGATTGTTGATCATGAAGATCGACAGACTCGTGGGAAGAAGCGGTTGAGTCCTCAACGCTTCTACAGAGTTCGGTGGCGTGGATATCCACCGAGCTCGGACACGTGGGAACCACGCCAGACGATGGAGTCTGATGTTCCCGACGTGGTCCGCAGCTACGAGAACCACTTGTAGCGTCGCCAGGAGCGACACTACGACGACCAGAGCTGGGATTCGCTCTGTCGTCAGCAGGAGTTCTTCTTTGGGCACGAGCGTTGCCACGACGAAGAAGACGCTCCGTCTTGTTCTCGTTCTCAAGACGAACAAACGTTCGCCACGAGTCTCTCTGAGCTGCGGTGTGTTGGTTAGGATCATCACGATCGTTGATCCGACGCCAACTGAAGAATCGTTCCCTGTAGAACTCGAGATCTCCCTTCTTCTTCAGAATGGAGGATACGTCGAAGAGTTCTGGAGCTGTCTGCTGTCGCTTGGGCAAAGGACGTTCTTCATCTTGATTCACTTGGTCACTTGGTCGCTTCATGGCCGATTGGAAAGCGAACTGCTCCGAAAGGTCTGCAAAAGTACGCAAGGTACTTGTGACTTTAAGGAGGGGATGATGTAATGGGCTATACCTAGCCATTACATGAAGGTGGATCTGTTCCCAGATCTAGTGTGCCACACACCACCTTCAGTGTGCATTGTGGAGAGACAAATAACAAAGGGATTACGGTATGACAGTCCCCACATGCACATGTGACGTCATCCCATGACGTCACGAGCGCTCTCTGTGCTGATCAGTGCAGAATGTTGTTCACATGTACTAATCAGTACAGAGTGATGGCATCCATGTACTAATCAAGTACTGAGTGATGGTTCCTACTTGGGAAACTGCACTGGTGATGAGACCGACGTGTGTCTGCCACCTAAAGTGAGTGGCTGTAGCCAATCACTTTGCAGGGAATTTTCCACGGGACTTCAAGTTCAAGCTTCTCGAAGATCTCGTGGGTTCAACCTCAGTGTACCCAAGGTTTTATATACCAGATTCATAGGTTTTATTGTGTATGTTTAGGTTTTAGTTATAAAACCTCTAGGAGCCCTAGTGGTGTTTTACATGTAGTGTCAGGAACCATAAGCTCATTTCAATTCAGTTGCAATTTCACCCTCAAGTACTCAAGTCGTCTTCTCTCCCTCCAAGTCGGGAGATCGCTTCCTCAAGTCGCACAAGCGTGTGTGCCGTGTTTTGGGGACTGTTGTGAACAGCGCCCCATTACACTGCCGACAATAGCCGACTTTAACCAGTACAGTTGGACAAAAACGAATCAGTCCATCATTTGTCACTCACTGCCCCTATGAATCCATACAGTGTCATTGGGTGGTGCAGGTCCTTAACCCTGTCGAAGGCGATACGACCAACATAGTGTGTCCACACTATTATTGCATAAGGTCCACAGCCAGTCATTCGAAACACTAGACAAACACACACACACGCACGCAGAGAAGTCCACAGAACTTCTCCTTTTGCCACGTGCCATCTCTATCGTTCCTCGTCTGTCTACATCACCAATCCGTTTCCTTAACAGAAGCGAACAGATTCGATCAGTACCACTTTTATTTGTGCGCCACGTGGAGGCTTGATCAGTCTCCAAGTACCTCTCCGTTTGTGGCTTCCAACTCAGTAACCACAGCTTTTAGCCATTGCTCTCTTTCTCGCGATGAAAGAGCTTCTTGTACTTGGATCTTCCAGCACGTCTTGTACCAATAAGATGTTTGGCATCGACACTTCACAGTCTGTGAGCCGAGTGCTCAGTCTCCTTGGAAGGCTCGATCGTCGAGGACGGGTAGGGTTGGCGCACTTTGTTGTGGTGTACCACTTGCTGCAGCGGTTGCTCCCATTGAGCTACTAGTTCTTGGTACCCCCGTGGACCCATTAAGCGTTATAGTATCACTCAAATCCTGTGTAGTATCCTCTGCACCACTACCTCTCACCGAATCATCATTGAGAACGGCACAACTACCCTCGCTTCCTTTGTTCCGATCAAATTCAACTTCTGATGGCGTATCAATCAAATCGCTGTCATCACCACTGCTAGATCCATCTCGATTGGAGTTCGATCTTGTTACCGTTCGAGTTGCAACCATAGTGCTTGAACACTTGCTGTTGGAAACAAGTTTGCCATGCGTCCAATACTGTTCTTTGCTATGGGCAAGCTGACGAGCTTGGCGATCCCGTAGCCAATGAGTCCGACCACCGATGCGCCAAACAATTTGATCCCGAGAGGTACCTCAAATGGTGGAACCGGCGGCACGGCGATGTTGCCTGGGTCTTCGTAAAGTGGCACTTTGGGGGTATTTCGGATCGCGAACGATCGCAGCGGCACGACGACCCGCGGCAAAGCCGTCTTTGTGGAAACCTCGCCTGAGCCACGCACCGGAGAGCGCGATCCCGTTTTCTTGCAGGATCTCATCGTGTGGGACGCAATCGGTGAGAAGACGCAGGTGGTCCCACTCGAATTTTGCGAGCATCTCGGTGTCCGAGACCACAGTCTCAGTGTCCGATGGCACGGTCTCAGTGAACCCATGTGGAGCGATGGTCACAAACACGTTCTGGATGTGGATGATACTGGAGAGTGGGATGTGGCGTCGAGAGAGGAAAATTCAGAATGACAGAGATCGAAATGCAGTGCAAGCAAGAGTTCTTTGAAAGCAGCACGGGATAAACAAACAGCAGGAGCTCAGTTGAGGTAGCCAAGGAAGAGCTACGACGTGTGACTGAGACTGTGGATCGTTTTTCTGCTGGTGCGATCGGAGCTTAGCGATCACCCTGGCATCAAGTTGGCTCCAAATGCATTCAACACAACCCTATGGCTCCATATGCACTCTCAATAATATCAGCCAACAGGATATATTGTCTAGAATTAGATTATTGTGTCAATATTGTTTCGAGTTGGCTTGGAAGAGCGTGTTGCTATTTGAGACTGCGAAGAAGAATCCGCTCCAAAAATAGGATCCCAACGCTCAGGAGTTCATCTCGTTGATGATTCATGTGGCTCGCTTACTCTTCTTAAACGGATATCATCTGCAGGTCATCAGGGCAACCCACGGTTGCAATGAATACTACTGTACAGGTGATGTTGACGTCTCTTTGAGGGTGTGTGGTCGATGGCGCACAATCTCAGCAGAGAGGCAGCAGTCATCAACGCGACTGCCAACTGGCAATTCCTGGTGCGATCCGCAGGACAACGACAATACAATAGCAACCGATCGATAAATAGATGGCGAATATTCGTAATTGATTGACTGACATAGATTGTTATTGTGTTGCTGAACTCTGGTGCCATAATGCTTTGCAATGTCGTTGCTTCACACCTCCACACAACACGCTTTATCACGCGCCCCCATCAACCGTTCCAACTCGCTGGAGTTCGGCGCAGGTCCATCGCCGGCACGACCAAGCACATACATAAACGGCACTTGACAAACGGTGATTGCGATGTCCGTGGTTGCCTGCAGTGCGAGGGTCCATGTATCCCGCCCTAGCGCAACTTGTAGGTTTAACTCCAGTCCCAGCCGCTGGCGCATCTCGTGAACTCCAAATGCAAGAAACCAAAAGTGGATCAACGCCGCGAGTATCCAGCAACCCAGTGTCTGCAGCGCAGAGATCCGATGATTGTATCGCGCGGCATACAAACCAGCACCTCCGCCGTACAGCAAGCAAAGAATCCACATCACAAACACAACATCTGCAAGCAAGCTCGGATGAAATTGGCGTGCTGTGAAGACGCCCCAATATATGGAGCCAACACACACGGCGAGCAACAGCATGTGCACCGAGACGAGTCCAAATAACACGCGACTGCACTTTGCATTCACGAGGCTGGAAGCTGGGCAGGAGACGCGATTCTGGAGGCTCGGCATTCTCACAGTGGCACTCGGGTCTCGCGAAGACTTCAGGGAGATGGAACGAGCTTGCGAACGAGAGAGAATTCGTTGTCACGAGCCAAACCCGAGGCGCGCCAAGAGAAAGAAGCATTGCAACGTGAACCGGATCTTACGAGGTTTAGAAAAGATCATGCCTGTGTACCACGTGGGTGCAGCACGAGACGTTTCTTTTCGGCTAGAGGGTGCATGATTTTTCGACGCTTTGTCTTGAGGTTTGCATGGATGCGAGAGATAAGGGAAGAGGAGCAAAAGGAGAAGAGGTGATGCAAAAGGGTGGAAGAAACGCAGGTGAGGGTATGTCTACCATGGTCTGCGACTAAATAAAGTAGGTCTTAACAAGCAGAAAATTTATCATAGCAGCGTTTTTCTATGAATGCGCAAATCATGCACTGATAGAAGTTAGTCAACTGAGATGAGTGAGAGAATTAATGGTAGCCGCCTTTCGCCGCGAAAAATGCGAGGCGTCCATCTCACTCCTGGCAAAATTCCATCGCTGCCAGCCACACGTGCTGATGCTGGCGGGAACAAAATGTCTACTCGACCTCTGGTTTCTTCTTCTGCTGCTGTTAAATCCGCGATTGGACTCGGCGACGGCGAAAGACGCGAATGGCATTTCGCAGCACAGACACGCGGAAGTGGCCTTCACCCCTGCGTGATTGTGCCTCCAGCGCACACGGCGAGAATGGATCCGCGGAAACACCATTTCGTGATTGCGCCATGGCGTTGGACGAACCTACGGCAGTATCTTCGAATTGTGTTCGGACTGCAGATTGTGGGCTCACTGCCTTCAACCTTTCACAAGAGCAGCTCCTCGCCACCCTCGTCAGCTGATGAAATGGAGGGTGCGGCTGGATTTAGCTCACGTCTGTAGCTCACGAAGGCAGCAGGTCACGTGCATCCACATGCGCTTCAAGCGCGCCATAGCCTCCGCCTCCAAGTACACGAGCGCATCAACGCCCTTCTTCATCTTCTTCTCCTCCTTCATTGAAGAAGCAGGTCTTCATGCAGTTCGCCGCGACGAAAGAACGGATAGTCGTCGTCAAGCAGTTTTCGGAAAGATCGCTCGAGTCGGTTCGCATTGTACGACGTGCTGCTGTCACTTCCCTTCACTGTGGCTGGGAAAGTGTACACCACACGGAACGAGTACGTGTGCATGCGGACGTCCATGGGACTCAATCGGATCATTTGCCACGAAGTGACCGCTTTCGAGTGGATAAGCGGCTCGCATTGCGTCAAGGTAGCCCCGAGAACATCAGCAGATTTCACCATGCTTGATAATGAGCCCTCACCTGCAGCGAGAACCAAAGTGGTCGATCGATTGGGTCTATATTCTCAAGAGCAATGGCACTGGACACTGATCGCGACACCCGTTTCCAACTCTCTTCAGACTCGAGGTGGCTTTTCATGCGCCTTCCAGGTTTTCCTTTCGAAAATGGAAAGATAAGCGCACGAATGTGGGATCCCCGACTAAACTGCAACAAAGATTCTTCTAAGGTTCTCGTGGTTGTTCGTTCGTTCATCCAGCCAAGCAGCCATTCAGCACTCGGAACGATCGGAGCACTTGGCGCACAGCGCAAACGCACTCGCATTCCATCCGCGACCGCAGTGATGCTTTGGTGCAGTTGTTAGCGCTGCTACTTGAAATTGAACGGCACCTAATAAAAAAGACGAGTAAATAGCCGACTTCTTGCTGATGCCCACGCATCGACAACTGCGCGTTTTGAGGAGTATCAACACGGCAAAAACAATGAAAGAGATCGTCTCCAGAGCACTTTCTCTCGCAGTTGAGCGTATGCGCTGCTTTCCGCTTCTTCTGGTCAGAAAAACAACCGATACCATGCCTTCTTCTGCGTGTTGTCGCTTATGCAGCCGGACACTTCCATCGCCCAGACGATGAACGTGTCCCACACGCCAACGCGGTCGATTACGCGCCAGACTGTGAAGCGAGAGCGTGCAGACACAGTGGCCATCGTCCTATGCAATCATCAGTCCAATGCGGGGCACCAATGGATCGAAACTCATGGGCGGGGAACTACGTACGTAGAGCAGCGCGGCTGCTGGCTTGTAGCGAGACGACTTGCTCCGCGTGGACAGCGGCGGTAAGACGCCCGTGGAAGTTCGCTCGGCCTCGTCGATGCACGGCTTCCTCCGCACTACGTAAAGCTATGTACGCTGGGTCTGCCTCTGGTTCAGCTAAGGCTGTCTTGAGTTCATGCACTTGCTTTCCAAGCGCGCGAAGGTCACGGTGCGCGTGAGAGGCTCTTCGCACGCCAAGTGCATCGTGGCCACCGTTTCCATCCGACGCGGGTTTGGCAAATTTCCATTGTGTTGCGGTGCGAGTGAGTGTGCTTATCGTGTGAATGTGGAGGCGAGAAATGCCCAAATGGCAGGGAATAGCGCCGTTCCGCGCGCCTGCATACGTCAGCTACTCTCACTGGTCATTCTCTCGCAATTCCTTTCTCTCTCTCTGACGTCCGACTTCAAGAGGAATGCACACTTAAGGTACTGCAATTCGCTATATCTGCGTATTTTGAATTTGCCATTGATGTTGGCAACTTGGGTCATCAAAGCGCAATTTGTGAACTGCGACCTTCGTCTGGGTATCTGATTCTCCAGACGCATATCTGATTCCATTTTCAGATGCCAACTTGGCACAAGGAACATGCTCGCACTCTTCCGATTGGCTCACAAGGTGCGGCACATTGAGCATGTAGACGATGCTTCCGGTAATCTAGCATCGCAATGCTGCATTTCCGCATTTGATCAGCAAGTGCAGACACACAAAGACGTCCCGATTACCCATATCTGCCGCCGAGATGCCGTCTTCAACCGCTGACGCCACACTAATCCCGTTGTCGCCGATGGACGCTACCATGAGCACGATCGGGTTCACGGTGCTCTATGTGTTTCCTCCTGCTTCTCCCGACGCCAAGGCGTTCGATCTCGAGAAGCTCCACGGCGCGTTCCAGCGCCTCGTCGAAGAAGAATACTGCATTCTGCTAGGCGAAGAGCACATCGACCCTGTGACTGGCGTCGTGAGCGTCAAGCAGACTCCCGAGGCTGTCGCGAAAGGCGCCTCGATCGCTATTCCGTTTGAAAAAGTGGCGAAGCATGAGGACACGGCGGACGATGTGATCGAGTCACTGGCCATGAGCTTCATGCCGATCCGCGAGCCAACACAATTGGTCACGATCAAAGCCACGGCGCTGAGAGATGGCGGTCTCGTGCTCGGCGTGAACATGAGCCACTGTCTGTTGGACGGCGAAGGCATGTTCACGTTCATGAAGTCGTGGGGCGAGTTCTATCGCGGGCTCACGAGTGATGAGCGAACGACGATCTGCCACGACCGGAGCTTGCTGGCGTCTCGAGGCACTGGCGCATTGCTGCCGCACCCCGAGTTCAAAGTGAAGCAGCCAGCGCCAGTGAGCTCCAAAGAAGCTCCTGTAGAATCGACTGCACCGCCACCAGTACCACCGACGTTTCCAGCCACGACGCAGCACGTGTTCCACGTCACTCCTGAACACATGAAGCGAATCAAGGCGATTACATCTGCTGGACTCACCGATGGGTACGTGAGCACAACGGACGCGTTGACTGCGCTGTTTGTCATCCTCATCACGCAAGCTCGCGGCCATGGACAGGATGTGCGGTTTACGACGGGTGTGAATGCGCGCAAACGTTTTACGCCGCCATTACCAGCGAATTATGCGGGTAACGTCATTTTCAATGCGTTCTCGTTGTACACTGCGGATGAGCTCAGTGTTCTTAGCGAAGACGCGATCCAGAGCATCGCGAAACGCGTGCGTGAGTCCATTCTGAGACGCGACGACGAGTATTTGCGCGACGCGATCGAGTTCCTTTCGTCACAAGGTAATCTGATGGACGTGTCTGTTGGCACGAACTTCTTCTTTGGCCCCGACCTCATGTTCACTTCGTGGGCAAACCTTGGCATGTATGACGCCAAATTCGAGACCACGCCGTGGTTTGTCGGTCCTCCGAAGCTTCCAGTGTGCGACGGCATGATGGTGTTCCTCGAGGGCATCCGCGGCGCCAGTGGGCTCGATCTTCTGGTGCTTCTCGAGGCCAACGCGATGGAGCGACTCGTGAAGCTGTGGGAGGAGGTGCCGTTCTGGAACTAAGTGGAGTTTGAGGAATTCCGTCAACTTGTGCATGTCGCAGCTACCGTTTGCATCGCAATAATCTCTCGAGTTTTGAGACAGCAGTCAGTCATCTCGAATGAGCCTTGGCAAATAGACTTTGACAATAAAGTTGCATTTGCTTCATTCAAAAGGGTGAAATATGCATAGTAGTATCTAGCGCTTTCTTTTTTTACTGCAGTTTTTGTCGCTAGATTTGGAGACACCTCGCCAAATCAGGCAACAAATAAGAGGTGTCGCCAAACCTATTTCTGGAGTTGTTGGCTTGACAAAAGCAGGATTAGATTTTGTGGTCGACTTGGTGTGAGGATTTGCAACGACTACGGTGGGAAAGTGTTTTTCAAAGAGCACATTGTCCTGCTTTAAACGCCTTTAAAAGTGAGCAGATAAAGAGACTCGGCGGTGAATGTCTATGGGAATCAGACAGGCAAAATCGAAGAATCCTTTACAGATCAATCTGAGACCAGTTCACATAAAAGGTCACGCAGGAAAATCCGATATGGTCTTGTGGTGATCACGTACCACACCAAAGAGATCACATGGTGGTCATATCTCCGCCATTCGTTTCCTGCAGTTCATTAGTAAGACCCCTTCACACAGAACAATAGGAGCCTTACCAACACAACTCGTTTTACCACCTGGCCCCCACAAGCCTCCAGCACGTTTTGACCATGGCGGCCTCTCCAGCCAATGCCAAGCCCAAGGGACCGCCTCGATTACCACGCCGCCACCTACAAAGAGAGACGCGCGAGCACGCCGCAGCACCATCCGCCTTGCCCACCAAAAAATGCGTGCGATCAACTTCACAACGACAACCGGCAGCTGACAAAGAGACGAGCAACCAACCATGCCCTGGTTGGCGCGTTCGATGGACCAACTCCACCAATTGAACTGCCCACACGACACTGTGCGCCACTGACCGCCTCCGTGTCGCCTAGATCAACCAGCGCTGTACCAGCGTCACGCCGGCCACCACCAACACTCAGCGGGAAGGGCAATAGTGTCGTGGCGGACTCGTTCACCATGTCACTGAGTCCATCGCCAGCACCACATACTGTTCAACAGTGTGGCACACAGAAGAGGAGGTAACAAGGTAACACTACGACAAGTAATGAAGGCATGGCGCCGAAGAAAAAAGCGAGGGACGGGCGCACGAAGATTTACATTGGCGGCTACGAGTACACAAGAGCGGACATCACGAGCGTGAAAATCTCGTACAGATGTAGCTTTTACAGAAGCCAGGAGTGTCCGGGAAAAATCGAATTTTTCAGTTCAATTATGGATTATGATTTCGAAGACATGGTTGAACGTGTGTGTGCCCCTCCATCACGTCCATCTCTCAACGGTCGCGCTGCAAGTGAAACGCACGACGTTACTGCTGCTGTGAAACGAGAAGTCGATCGTCTTGCAGTTGCTGGCACGTCTACGCCGCAACAGATATGGGACTCGGTGCGCGATTCATTTTACGCCAGAGACGACGACTTGGTGATATGAGGTCTTTCGTGCACGCAGGCTATCAAGAGGATTCATCGCGCACGTGCCATCCATTTTGACAGGGACATGCATGGGCGGGTGGAAGTGCCGCCTCTCTCAAACGTGAGAGGTTCCGATTTGAGCTTCTTTCAGTTCCAGCATGTGTGGCACGACAAGAAGAGCAAGAACGATAACCACCTTGATCGAGTTATTGGATGGGCGCATCCAGCGTTGTTAAACTTGCTTCGCTACGAGAAGGTCACTTTGTTTATTGATGGCACTTTCAGGTGCGTGCCGCCGAAGTTCAAGCAGCGTGTCGTCGTCATGCTTTACGACCGCAGCACGAAGTGCCACATTCCAGTGTTCTTTGTGCTTTACACGTCGAAGCCATTCGACACGTATTGGAACCTCCTGCAGTTTATTACAAACGCCTGCGGTGAGAAGATTTCCCCGAAAGAAGTGATCTGCGATTTTGAGTCTGCACTTATCCAGGCTGTTCGAGATTGGTGTCCCGAGACCCGAATCATAGGGTACCTTTTTCACTTTAAACAGGCGTGTAGAAGGAAAATGAAGAAGCACCGGCTGCCGCAGGCGGAGTCAAGCATCGCCATGGAACCAGGCGTCCTCGATATGTTGACGGTCGTTGAACAAGAAAAGATTCCAAAACAAGGCGTTGCGTGGGTGAAATGCAAGGTTCGCGAGCGTTGCAACGAAGTCGGCATCAAGTATTCGAGGAAGAAGTGAAAGCTTTTTTGGGCGTACTTTCAGCAAGCGTGGATCAAGAACCTATCTCCCGAGTTTTGGAATGTGCGTGACGTCCGAAATGACCTAGTGTCTCGCACTGACAACCCGCTCGAGCGGTTCAACAGAGAGTTGAATGTGGCATTCACCGCACCACACCCTTCTCTGCCTCGCTTCGTCCAAACAATAGAAGAATTATCTCGTCGCTTCGTTCGCCTCCGTGATGATATTGCAAGTGGGCGAGCTGATGCGCCAAAGAGAAGTTCTCGCTTCGAACTCCCTCAAGCCGTTGTACTGCCTGATATCGAACCGGCCAGCGAAAGCTCCGAAGACGATGAATGTTGCAGCATTGACAGTTCTACGGTAGATGCCAGTGATAACAGTGCAAGCGACGTCGAAGTAGGTACGTGCTTTGACTGTGAGGGCGAAATTGATATTGAGTATGTTTAATGCACTTAATACACTATTTTGTGTGTCTAATATGCAACTTTGCCGCAAAGTTGATTTGCTCAATCGTCTTGGTCACAGATTGACCACATCTAATTGAGTGCCACAGATCACGAATTGGTCACGTGATCTGTTTGTGTGGACTGATCAGGAGTGGACCTGTAATGGACCTTACCGGCAAAATTTCTGTACTGAATTGTGTTATCATATATTCATGTGAATGTCACTTGTGGACGTGAATGATGGTCAAGTGAGGAAGCCTTTGCTGGTGAAGTATCATGCAGTGGTTGAGGTGCACAAACGCGGAAGTAGCACGAACACAAGAAGTCCAGAACCAGGAGCAGCCACGACTATAACCATCGGCGCAATCGCATTCACCAGCGCCAAGTTGCATCACAATTCCGCATTCATGCCGCCACAAGCGATCCACACGCCAATGGTGATCGTGTCTGCAAGCGCAAGGATTCCGAGGAAAGAGCAGGGTCATTCTGTATATCACCACTACCACCCCAGAAACAGTCCTACGCCACATAGAGAAGTACAAGCACGAAACCTTCTGTACTGCATCGATGCAACAAATACAGCCAGCGATTGAAGCTTAGGACTTAGGTTGGAGAGTCGCCGTCATACATCCAATCGATCCACTTGCATTTTCGCTTGTTGGTGCTCCATTGCAGAAGTGGTTGCGCTTCTGCTCGTTCTTCTCTGAGCACGCCATGGATATGGCCGCACGACACTTTCAATCAGCATAACGACTCACCTTCTTGTGTGGACTTTCCATGTCTTGCAAATTGACCATTCCAAGAGCGACGGTGAGTGCTGTTCTCTCTTGCATCTACCAAAACTTGATCTCTCTTGCGCCTACCGAAACTTGAGTGCTGCAAGCGCTTCGTCAGACGGCAAAACGCACTGGCATGTCAGGCTTCAATGTGTGCTGCGCATGGAATCTGCTGCAGGGTCCGTGGACTCCAGTAATCTGCCAGCAGCACTCTAAACCTCAATCAGCATTTAATCGCCATTCCCCCTCTGCTTCGGGTTGAGTACCTCGGATGATGCGCTCAATGGCAAGAGTCAACGTGGTCGCACACCATCAGACTGAATACCTTTCGATATTTCGTGGCATGCAAACGAACAAGAAGGCGGTACTGACCCTGTTTTGTGTTGCAGGAACTAGTACTCAACAAAACCCCATTGCGAAGTGTGCGGTAGCGGGAAATGACCTTCGTCCACTCATCAAATCACTGACTGGCTCTGTGACGTGTGGCATGTGCTTTTTTCAGCGAATTGCGGGACGAGGCTCGTCGCTGACCTTAACCAGTGAACGAACCTCATTCCGCGATTTGCCAGCCATCACTCACATCACCTAGCGCACTGCAATAGCCCCATGAAGACTGCTCTGTTCACTGCTGCATCCACGCTACTGCTCACGCTCCACCACGCAGCGTTCGCTGCCGTGTGTATGCAAGATCAAGTCGTCGCGATCGAAACTTTTGAAGAAAAAGACGCTGGTGAGTGACGTGTGCAAGAGCTTCGTGCTGATCCGAGTATGCGTGGACGAGACGTGCTTAGCGGTCATTGATGCCATGCAAGCTAATCCTTATGCATACTCAATTTGCCGCGTGAACGGCGTCGCGCGAAGCTTCCAGTGGCTGGGGTACAATTTGGAAATCGAGCCAGTCGATTCCACGGTCTGTCTGTTGCTGAAAGCTTTCGGTGCGAGCTGCAACACTGCACTTCAGAGAAATCTGGCGACATCCACTCCTCGTTTATAATTCGTGCCGTTGATCATCCCCCGTGGGATATACCCGCAATGATGGACCGCAAAGGTACCTCTTGGCGTTGTCTTGTGCACGCTTCGTGGAAGATTGATGAGCAAGTAATGTGGGGATACATATATAAAAAAGAAAGATTGACTGACATTCGTGTCCTTTTCTCGAAATGATCGCTTCAAGTGTACTGAGAATGAGATAAAGTAATTCGTCTTACGTGCGCAACTTAGCGGCAATTGTTTCATCAGCTGTGGTTTCGAAAGTGATTCTTTACAACACGAGAACACCGTCACAGTCTGTCTGTTCGAGAAGCGATCGCACACAACTTCGAAGCTTTCTCATCAGGTAAAATTTGAACATTCGTCCTTCCACTCTTGTGAAACCACGCGGTTGAACAGTTGTCCAAGTGTGACGGATGCCTAACTCCCACTTATACAGTACCGCCTCCTCCGAGTTCTATTGTCCAGAGCGCTAGGAGGGCAAGACACCGGGATTCTCTGTGTCTGGCACGCCGCGAAAGACTCATTCCACAATCTGCCTCGTGACCCGCAAGCGATCGATCGTCCAAGCTGTCCCCAGAAGCAAATACCTCTTCCCACCGTTATGGAAGCGTCGTCCGTGTCCGTCCTGGCCGCCACTCTCTTGGTCTCGATGCGCTCAACCACTTTTTCTGCATTGGCGTGTCCGCATGACACGTCTCCGTTTGTGGTTCCACAGAGGCAAAGACTCACTTGGAGTGCAACAATGGACTCGTCTCTGATGTGAAATTAACATCGTTGCCATGAAATTGCAATTTTGTGCCTGACTTCAAAGCGAAATATATCGCGTTGGCAATTGTTAGCACTCACTTGCACTCTGTGATGATAAAGAATCTATTGAACTTAGTGTTTAAGATTCCCGGGGAAGAGAAATGGTGGGTTCTCAGCTATCATATCCTGCCGTAACACAAGCATTCTCACACTTGCGTCCAGGTTTTTCGTAATTTTCTAGTTTTTCTGACATTTGTAGTTTCTTCGTGTGCCATTTTGTAAATGGCTTTGTTCGTTGTTGTACGTTTTGGCTGTGCTTTGTCAGCCTCACTTGCACTGGTGAACGTCGCGCTTCGATGCTTCGATCACGTCTCGATTCACAGAGCCGGTAGGCTCTGTTAAGGGGGTCTTGTGCTGCGCGGTATGGTGGCCGCAGACAGCGGGGGGTCTTGTGCTGCGCGGTGTGGTGGCCGCAGACAGCGGGTAATAGTGCGGCGTCCTGGTGGGCGTCGCAGTTGTGCTTCATGGCGGATTAACCACGACATAGGGTCCGCAGTCATGCTCATAGTGATCGTGCATTCCATTCCTCACCACCCCAGGGCCTCCAAGAAGGAGGGATTCTCTCCCTGGGATGGGCCAGTCCAAACTGGACCGCTGAGGCTGGAACTGGACCGCTTGAGCTCTACTGGGAAAAATGGAGAATGACTCACTTGCACTCTGTGCCTCTAAGCAGAAAAGGTATGCGGTACTATTAATTGTACATATATTGACAGTATTCTCGAAAATGATAAAAATATCAACCGAGACGACCAAACTTTGATTCACGCCGACTCCAGAAGCGCTAACTGAGCCACCTCCTTGTCTTTCAGCGCTGCTGTTCTCTGAACAGCAATCAGCTTAGGTGCTTCACGTAATTGTACCTTATCACGGACCAGTAGTTCGCGCCAAATTCATCAAGCATGAACAACGAAACCGTAAATTCTGACCGAAAATGCAGCGGTGTTGCGATTACGATTCGTTATACCCCCACGCTGCGCGGTGACGTTCAAATCGTCACACTAGAAACTCACAAGGGATTGATTTTGACTGATTGCAACGCGGTATTTGAAACAATTGACGTGTTTTCCTTGAACAGATTTACATGCACAAAAAGCATACTATGCCTTGGTATCAGTACGCTGGGCACTGTGACAGCAGCACTTGCTTCTTCAATGCTATTTGTTTTATAGCATAGCCACGGCCACAGCACCCAGAGCAAACGACGTGTAGAGCGCAAAGCTCGAGGAAAGCGCAGCCGCGCTGCTGCTTGGCGTGGCGTCCGTAGTGGACTCGGCCTTGACCTTGTTGTTCTTCGAGGAGCTCGTCGTCGATCCACCAGAGGACGTGGTTCCAGACGACGATCCAGATGCTGGCGCTGGCGTTGGCGCGTGGGTCGCAGCAACGAGGGTCGGGTACGTGAACGTGGATGGCGCGACCTCGCAGCCGTCGCCCGCGCTCGAGCACACTTCACAGAGTTGCGAGTAGAGGTGACGACGGCAACCGTTGGCCGCCTTGGCGCACGTGGCGCTGTTTTCGTAGCACTTTGGATTAGTCTTGGCGAGATCCGACAGTTCTGGGAGCGGGGTCATCGTGCCCACCTTGGCGCTTGGCGCGAGTTTGTTATACATCTCGACCATGGTCTCAGCACGCTTCTGGTTCGCAGTCTCGTCACCTGGCTCCTCCCAGAACTTGAGCGAGCTCTTCACCTTGAATCCACTGCCGGTGTTCGTCGCGTCGAATTCCACGCCGCCGTCGTTACAGAACTCGGTGTAGTTCGAGTACGTATTGCCCGAGTCGCTCTTCAAGCTCGTGATACCGACGAGGTCGTCGATGTTGAGGTATCCGAGGATCTTGTACGCGAAGGAGCACGTCTCGCCGTCCGGTTGCTTGCCAAAGGCGCACAAGCCACCAGAGTGCTCGGCGCGGCACGAGTCAGTCTTGTCGGCTCGGAGCTTGTCGGCACAGCTGTTTGGGAACGAGAACCAGTAGTTGCCTGGGTATGGCGCACGCGGATCACTAGTCTGAAGCTGCGCGCCGACACTAGGGCCGAGGTCGAGCTCACCGTCGATCCCATAGTATTCCTTGCATTCCTTCGGGAGATCCGATCCCACGTCCGTGCACTTTGCGCCGTCCATGGCAAGGAACGGCGTGAACTCAACTGGGTCGTGCGACTGGTACGCCTCGATGGCGTACGTTGGCTGCACAATCGTCGCCTCGTAGAACACAATGTACTGCATGCCGTTCTTGCGCTGGCACTTGACGCTCTGCTCGTTCACGTTGATGCCTTCCGCCTGCACGTACATCAACGCGCCTTCCACACTCGCGGTGTTGACCGTGTCCAGCGCGCTGCGGTACTTCTCCTCGGTCGTCGAGCCGTACTTGGAGAGCCACACCTTGTTCGTTTCGTCCCACACGGGCTCATCGCCCTGCACACGAGCTTGGATGGACGTGATCGTCTTCATGTGCCACGAGTTGGCACTCGAGGCTTGGCTTCCCGAGGTCGTCGACTTGGCTGCCGTGACAGTGCCAGCCGAGCCCGACGACGCCTTGCTGCCAAACGTCGTGGCCTCGCTGAGCGAGAGCGCCGTGGTGAGGAGGCCCGTGATAGTGGCGAATTTGAGCAACATACTGGCGTTAGGTCGGGAGGTGGGTAGCTAGGCGCAAAAAGGGACTTGAGCTGCTTGCAGCAAAAGTTGGAATGTGCCGGTTGGAGTGCACCTCGCGATGGTGAGCGAGGGAGCAACTACGCACAGGAGTCAGAAAAGGCGGGACGGTCGTAAACCGTACGTTCGCTTCGCCAACAGGACGCTTGAACTACCGCAGCGTTGCATTGTGGGTGAACTCGCATCCGTTGGTTTCTTGATGACCAGAGAGATCCGCCAAGGATTTGTATCACTTCAAGCAGTACACACAATTGCGCCTTGGTATCCAAAGAACAATAGTTGCAAAGTGAGACTTGGAGGTATGTATTAACATATGTTAGTTCTGGCGTCTCGCACCAGCAACACTGACGTCTCATTCGTCCTCTTCCTCGACCACCATCATCAACAGCCTCATGAACAGAAACGCCGCGATGGCCGCCGTGATCCTCCATATGCGCTTTGTGAGGGTAATTGCTATAGCATACTTGGAGAACCAGCATCCCCTGTGGCTTTTATTCATAATTTCTCGAGCCTGCTTTTCTTCCGAGGCATTTGAACTTTATGGCACAGCAGGCTTGTTGTAATTTTCAAAATCTACCAGCACAGGCGATCTCTCTCTCTTTCTCTCTCTCTCTGTTGTAAAACCCGTAAGGAAGGCCGTTCTTTGCTCGTCGTTTTCATTTTGCTCTTTGGGTGAATTACAGCTCGCCGAAAGATCGGCTATCCCAGCTGGATAGTGCACGTGACCGCTGGTTCATCCAAAGTCGCAATGGTTTTATACCTTTTTATAATGTTGAGTAAGGCAGTATCGATTTAGAAAAGAGTTAGATGAGTCAGGTAACAAAGAAGATTAATGCCTTTTATTTATTATAATATGATGTACCCTTTTAATCCTCCCACCTTTATCTCTTTATATAATCAGACACTTGCGTGTTGTGGGATTGACGATCGTTGTCAGCGACTGGATGTTCGTTGCGGCACACGCAGGTGGAGCACAAAACATTGACGGCGCATGTGGTAAACCTGCTTGCACCTGCTGCGACGGAAAGCTGCGTCCTGACTATTTGCAAATTCTATTGTGCGATTCACGAACTTCGAGCCTACAATGCGTGCTTGAGTGCTGCAAGCGCGCTGGTTTGTGTGGTCGAGAGCCGCATGTTTATGCAAGGCGATCAGGAAGCCACATCGCAGCGAGGTCGGAAGGGAAATGGAGGCGCATAGAGTGCACAACTGCACAAGCAGATTTTTTCCCCAAGATTAAGGTGATCACATTCGTACGATAAATCAGCCTCTTTGTCGACACACAGACATGTACCTCTTCAAGACGAGGCGCGACAGAGTTGGGTCCACACAGGTGAAAATGGCGTAGGAGGTCATGACCTTCGTCTGGATAAGCGTTCCACTTCAACAAGTGAAAGGCAGCTGGGTTGATGCTAGCGCGTTGGCCCGCAAAGTATAATCGCCGAGGATATCGAGTTGATGCATTACGAGTAATGTTACAGCGCGCCAAACAGACCCTGTGGATTTCAATAGTGCTGGTGGCAAACGGGACCAAATTGCGTGAGAGCCCGTTTGTCCGATTGTCGAAACTCGAGGTCGCGATTGCACACACAGATTTTCTGGGTTGAGGTGAGTGATTGAATAGAGCGCATATCTTCCTCTGCGACATATTTGGTCCGCCAGGGACCATGAAAAGGGCAAAAGCCTCAGCCGTTTCTTCAATGGTCGACTCAGGACCCAAGAATCCTCAGTCTGTCGCACCTGGCTCTCACACGCGCCAATCGATGGATCTTGTGCCGGCCGCGCTGAATGCACTTGAATGGCCAGGCTTTCAGTTGCCACAAGTCGCATTGCCATTGCAAAGCTGGTGCTATATCTATGCGTCATGTTCTAATCAATGCACGAGAAGATCGATCGTCCTAGGACGGTTCATTAAGCTTGACGACTACATAGGCGCATAGAGTTGTTACACAGCTCGCGTGTGGTGCCAACACGCACCTGCTGTGGCGAAAGGCGAGTCCATTTTGCAAATTTTGCTGCAGAGCTCGCGATACAAGCGTGTGTATTTGAGTGGTCGAGTGAGCGCACGTTTATGCAAGGCAACCAGGAGGCTGACCACAATCAGGTCGGAAGCGGAAGTCCAGACTTGGCTCTCTGTAATATCACCCCTCTCGCACATGTTAAGGCAGGTGTGTAAAGCTCCATAGGAGGTACTCATGGAGGCCTAAAGCTACCACGCATGCTCTTGTCTGATCGATGTCGCACCCACACAAGACCTTCTGTGGTAAAACGCAACTCTTTCGAAGGTGCCGGGGTCTACGCGGACCGTCCTGAACGATGGGCAGTGGAAGCGGATCGCTGATAAAGCAACCGAAGTGTGCTGTAGACAAGATGGAGTCGGATTTTGCTTTTCAGCGGCATGGCGGACATCGTATGCTGTACAATACAAATAAGCGCCACTTTTGTCCTTGCATAGTGTCACGAGCGTAGTTGTAAGTTTTGTAAGGCAATATGCTTTTATGAGTGATATTGCAGAGAGCCAAGTCTGTGTCGGACAGCATCGTAGAGTTCAGTTTTGCACAAGTACAATTTTCGTACCGAGGTGATTGAAAAGGTACGATGGCTGTTTGTAGCTCCCGAAGTTGTAAAGTTCGTCTACCAAAGGAACAGAGAAAGTGATCATTGGAGTCATCTCGTGCATTTTGTCGAGTTCTCTGAGAACTGATTGACAATGAGCTGTGGCGCAGCAACAGTCTCTCCAGTTGACAGAGCAGAAACGCCGAGCCAGACCGAATTGGCAAATGAGGCGACCTAATCCAGAGCAAGCAGAATATGTTTTCATCCGTTCAGAGCACATCCTTGTCGATTGCTCTTGCAATCCTTCCGATATTGTCAGCGATATTATCACCAATTAATTGTCAAAACCCTCCTCATTTAACTGTCGAGAAACGTTGTTGACAACGACACCAGCAGTGCGTGTGCACGCGTTGACAAGCTGCCATCAACTTTCGCAGCCCTCGGCTTGAAATCGCAGCGCAGTTATCAGAATATCACCGTCCATGCACATGGTGCGCAAACTCTACACTCGTTCTCATCAATCTGCCGAGGTAGATGCAGGCAGCATCTTCATCAACTTGTGGATCCAGATGCAGGACGCGGCACAAGCAACGATGCGCGCGGATCCCAAACGCTGGAAAGCTCTGGAAAAAAATCGTATGTGAGTCGAATCGCCTTGCGGCTAAAGCTCACGTTGCGCCAGTTGAATGCTTTGCCGTACTGACTGCTATCTGTCCGCTTCGGATGCAGCTGGGTAGTTGAAGTCGCCTCGTACGCATTTATCATCGTGAACCACAATGCTAGTTTTCGTTCCGACAATCGCTGAGATCCAAGACCCAATGTCCAGTAGGATTTAGCACTGTGAATTGAATTGTGCAGGCACCGAAGACATCCACCAGACGGCGTTGTTCCAAAGACGTCAAGTTGATCTGCATGAACTCAAAAACCTGGTCGCCGTCAATAAGGCACGGCCAAAGCCTTCCGACAATGTCCACGGGACTTATCGTGCCTTTCAGCTGGGATATGGAAAAAGAGGCTTGGTCAACAGTCAGGTAGAGATCGTTCAGCACCAGATCCAAGAGAATTGCGACTTCTCGGGATGAAAACACACGCTTAATGATCTGGATAAGTCCAAGAAATGTGGCTTCTTCCAGATATACAGAGCTGTGGTTTGGCATCGGTGGTGGGATGAAATGTGCTTCAGCACAAAACACTCCATATCTCTGCACCTTCCACGGTTTCCTTGTCGCAGACTCGACAATGGTTTTCGTTTCAGCATCAACCAGTAGCACGACCTTCTTGGGCTTCTTAGGAGGGCGATCATCGATAAACACAAGCCCAGATAGAGCACACCGCTTGTAGATTAGCGCAGCGTCCGAAAGCAAACTTGCGACTGCGAAATCATACGGAGATCCACCCACTTTGAGCTCAAATGGCGACGACAACGAAGACATCATGTAATCGAATATCACTTTCTGTCCCGCGTGTTTCGAAGTCTCCACATCGTGGACAGACATTTGGATCTCGCAAGAAGATCCAGATGCGACTGCTTTGAGCAGTGCCCGCGTTCCGATAGCGCCAAGGCTGTTGTCTTGGAGAAGTAGGCGTTTCAGAGAACCGTTCTTGAGAAGGAAAAAGCCAAACGCCACGGCAGTTCGTCCGCCAAACGCATTCCGAGTCAAATCGAGCTCAGCGAGCGTTGTGTTGACTTCCATCGCAGCTGCGAATTGTTCACCGCCATCGTCTCCACATCGATTCATCGCGAGATTCAGTGTCCTCAATGCCGTATTCGTTCGCAGAGCAGCTCCAATTGCAGTCGCACCGCTGTGACAGATTTGGTTCCACGACACATTCAGCTCTGTTATCCCACAGGAAGGTTGCGTGATCATATCGCCGAGCAGTATCCCTACTTTTTCGCCAATGTTGTTATACGACAAGTTCACCGTCTGCAAGGTCGGGTGACATTCAATTGCCCCACGTTCGCTTGTCCAAAGCGCGCCATTTCTTCGAACTCTTTTTTCATCTCGGGTGCCGCGATCTCCTTCTTCCGCAGCAAACACTCTGCAGTCTCGAGCTGGCGATCAAACTGCAGTCGCTTGTATTCTTGATCATCCGTACGGGGATGGCCATTAAGTGGGACAGACTGCGTCGCGTTCTGGTACCGCTTTTCCAATTGCCACTCCACTTTTGCCGAGGGGGTCATCACTGAATCCACCAAGTCCGCCGATGGCATTGCGACCACCGTATCTGCCATATCTGCTCCATTGCTGGAACCTCGAGTTGAAGTTGCTGGCCGCGTATCTGGCGCCACCGCGCTGTCCACGTTGGTTTTGTACAGCGATTCAAGACGCAGACTCGGGTACATGAACTTCTCGATTTCTCCCTCAATCACCGCTTTCCACTTGGCGTCTTTCGTCTCAAACATGCCAATCGGCTGTCTCTCCACAGCGTCCACTGGAGGAACCTTGTTCTTGGTGTCAGGCGCTCCGCTCTCATGGTTTTCGTCCTCCTCGAGCATCGCGAGCGCCGCGCCTCGTCGAACGAGCCGCTGTTTGCGCGCGCGCCGGTGTTTCTGGATCGCGAGCACTTTCATCTGCGAGATGGTCGAGAATCCAAGACGCGGCCGCGGCGGAGCCGTCTGAGCGTCTGGTGGCGTTGCGGCAGTCGCTGTGGTCGTCGCATTATTGTTACTATCGAGGGCATCGGGGATCGTGATCGCTTCGGCCGAGAGCGTGAGCGACGCCAGCAGTTCACGGCTCCGGAGCGTCTGGGAGGCGCCACCGTGTGACTCGCTCTTCTTCATTAGGATCAATAGACGATGGGACCCTCAGCTTCCGTCACGCATGCCATCGCATTAGACTCGCCATCTTTGCTTTTTGTGCTTGCGATTGCAGAATGACGTCAATTGGGACAAAACCAACAGAGATGTGATTGGCTGAAATGGAGTTTTATTATAGGCAATCATATCGTGTTTTCTGGATACCCTATAAAGGTCTCTGTCAATGATACCCTATTTTAGTGGACACCCGACGAATGATCGGATGAGACCGTGAGTGATGGATGCTTTTGTTCACTTGTCATTTGTTTGATGGAGAACAGTTGTACCCGAGAAAGGAAGATGGTCGCTTGCTGTGGTGGTGCGTAGTGGGTCATTGTTGTATTTGTTTGCTGTTGGCTTTGGGCGAGAGGAAGAGAGGAAGAGAGAAGACGACCGTGCAATCATGGCGATTGGGAAGCGTGCTGTCGTGATTGGAGGCATCCTGGCTGCCGCGATCATCGGTGCAATCATCGCGATTGTGCTCTCGGTCAAATCATCGTCGGCAAGTACTCGAGACCACGACGATAGAGCAGAAGTCAGTAGAGATGGTATGAGCAGCGAGAACCACCCGAGCGAGAACATAACAAAGAAACACCTCAGTACGTTCAAGACCACATCGGACGGGAGCAGTGGGGAAACCGCCGAGAAGATCATCGAAACTGACCCACTGCAAGAGATATATTCTGTCACGGCGCTCGCCATTGGCGATTGGGGACGCACGATCATGAAAGAGGGCGGATCCTGCTGCCAGCGCCGGAAGAGCTACAGCGTGCTAGACTACAACGCCATGGAGTACACTGCGTCATTGCTGGGTCTCGCTGCTCAGGAGGCAGTGCCAAAGCCGTCTGTGATCATTGCCCACGGCGACAACTTCTATTGGACAGGGCTGCAAAGCGTGACAGATCAAGCGTACCGTTTTCAAGAGACATTTGAGACGAAGTACGCCGATGCAAGTCTGGAAGGCATCCCGTGGGTCAACGTCATGGGCAACCACGACTATGGAGGTGCGAGTTTCCTGTGCTCCAGTGGCGACCTGCCAGCGAAATGCGGTTCAACAGACGAGATGCTCTTCAACTTGAGGCAGAAGTTTACTCTGCAGTCTGCATATGTGAGTCCGAACCAGAACCGCTGGATCATGCCAGACCATTTCTACGTGCACAGCATCCAGGATCCGGTTGGAGACATTTCTGTGGACATTTTCAATATCGACACGAACGACGCCGACACTCATGGCGCGCGCCAGATTTGCTGTCAGTGCTACGGATACTCGGGTGGCGACGACGGTGTGTGTGAGGAAGTTGTGAGAGGCCAAGCGCACTGCGCTGGTGGCGACACGGGTATGTATGACACATGCACGCAGCAGTTGAGAGAGTGGGGGCTCGATTCGCGCCAGAAACTCGTCGCAGCCGTCAATGCGTCGACTGCGACGTGGAAAATCGTGAACTCCCATTACTCACCGTACAACCACTACGCGCCGGAGCACGCTCAAGCGTGGCGCGAAACACTCGATGGTCTGGGCGTCAATTTGTTTATCTATGGCCACACCCACGGCACGAAACACGATTATGCGAGTTTCAAGACCCATTTCATTGAAAACGGTGCTGGTGGTGGCATTCAGAACGAGTCACCGAGCGGCATCCCTCCTTACGCGGAAGACTATGTGCAGAAGATCTGGGCTGCTGGAGGGTACCCGTATGGCATCTTCGGGCTGAAAGTGTCGTTGAACTGGATGCAGGTGCGCTTTTTGACGTTTGATGAGCGTTGGGTCATGAACAAGGAGCTGAGTGCGTCGGTCGTGGGTGGCATCGCGGAGAAACACTGCTGGTACATTCCGAAGCATGGAGGCAAGGGGAAGAGCTGCAAGGATGCTAAGAGCGCAGTCTCCACGAGCGGATAGCGAGATTTCTTTCTTTGTTCGAGCGTGAGATGAATAGAAACCGCTGACTGCCTGTCTGCCCGTTAGCATTTGAAAAACACACGCATGCCTACCAATGTGTAACACCAGGATGACAGGCTCTTCAGGATCTTCGTTAGGATGCACAGCAGTTGGACGCGCATGGGCTTCATGGCATCGCATGCATGCGTCGCACTTTATCCGCCCACCGCTTAATGGAGTCGCACGCACCGTTTCAAGATTTGGCATCAAAAATGGTTTGTGGTTCACCGACAATTCATTTTTGAATTGAGTTACGTTCCCCTATTGGTTTGACCGATGGTATGCTATCCACCCTCAAAAATAAAAAGTGCCAACATTAGCGTTTTTTGCATCAAGCGTTAGCTGTACTCTCAGGTTTACCAAATACTGATGTAAACGATATCCTTACAATTGTGGCCCCATGTTTCATGACGGGTTGGTATCGTGTCTGACAGGTTTTTTGCTTGACCATTTTGCTGTTGGCATATCCGCACCAAGCAAAGCGCGAGGCAAAGCAGCGGACAATCAACCGCGATGCCCGGCGCCGAGAAGCACGCGCGTGATGGGGACGAGGAAGAGGCAGTCGTGAAGCACAACGCGCCGTCCTCAGATGAAGGCGACGACGACGACGGCCCGATGCCCATGCCCATGCCCGCAGCCAAGAAGACCAAGAAGCACAAGAGCCTGCCGTTCGAGTCTGTGTTCGTCAGCAACCTGCCGAGTGCCGCCATGTACGAGAAGAGCTACATGCACCGCGACATGGTGACGCACGTGGCCGTGGCACCCGAGACGCAGTTCCTGATCACGGCGAGCAGAGACGGCCACGTCAAGTTCTGGAAGAAGATGACCAAGGGCATCGAGTTCGTCAAGCACTACAAGGCGCATCTCGGCGAGATCCTCGGGCTCGCGGTCTCGCGCGACGGACTGCGCCTCAGCACCACGTCGACGGACCAGCATGTCAAGTTCTACGATGTGCTCGGCTTCGACATGGTCAATATGCTCAAGGTCGCATTCACGCCGAGCGAGTGCTGCTGGATCTACGCGAAGACCGGTGCGAGCGTCGCGAAGATCGTCGTCGCCGACCAGAACGAGCCGCTGCTGCGCATTTACAACGCGGAAGACACGCGTCCAGAGCCGCTTTATACGATCGATAAGGTGCACACGGCACCCGTGACGGTGCTGGGCTTCAATGCGGCCATGAACTGCGTTATCAGTGGCGACCTCCGCGGCCACTTGGAATACTGGAGCGCCGAGACGTGCAAATTTCCGACGAGTTCAGCACCTACGCCAGGGGCTGCGAGCATCAAGTTTAAATTCAAAGGCGAGACTGATCTGTACGAACTCGCCAAGTGCAAGACGTACGCGACGTCGATCGATGTCAGCGCCAACGGTCAGGACTTTGTGGTCACGGCCAAGGACGCGCAGATTCGCGTGTTCCGGTTCGCGACGGGCAAGTTGCGCCGTAAGTACGACGAGACGCTAACGGTGTTTGAAGACGCGCAGGCTGACGGTACGCTGCACCTGGATGCAATTGATTTCGGTCGTCGCGCGGCCGTGGAGCGCGAGTTCATGAATTCTGCATCGCGCAGTGTCGTGTCGAACTGCGTGTTTGACGAATCGGGCCATTTTATTCTGTATCCGACGCTTTTGGGCATCAAGATCGTGAATATTGAGACCAACAAGCTCGTCAAAGTGCTCGGCAAAGTGGAGAACTCGGATCGGTTCCTGCGCGTGACGCTGTTCCAGGGCAAGCCGAAGGTGAACTCGCAACTGGAAAAGCACCTGAAAAGCAGTGCTGCTGGCGGGAGAAAGCAGGACGCCGCGATGGTCATGTCGGACGACACGGAGCGCAACGAGACCATCGATCCGACGCTATTCGCCACGAGTTTCAAGAAGAACCGTTTCTTCCTGTTCACGGCGCGCGAACCAGAAGACGATGACGACGATGCCGGTTCACACGGCTCGGGCCGTGATGTGTTCAACGAGAAGCCGACGACGGAGGAGGCGCAGGTGGTGAGTGAGACGGCGTCGTCCAAGGTGCTAGGCGAGACTGCGATCCTGCACACGACGATGGGTGACATCACGATCAAGCTGTTCGGCAAGGAGTGTCCCAAGAGCGTTGAGAACTTTTGCACGCACGCGCGCAACGGGTACTACGACAATGTGCTCTTCCACCGCGTGATCAAGAACTTCATGGTGCAGACGGGCGATCCGCTGGGCGACGGCACGGGTGGCGAGTCCATCTGGGGCGGCGAGTTCGAGGACGAGTTCCACCGGAGTCTGCGCCACGACCGGCCGTTCACGGTGTCGATGGCCAACGCTGGTCCGGGCACCAACGGCTCGCAGTTCTTCATCACGACCGTGCCCACGCCCTGGCTCGACAACAAGCACACGGTGTTTGGCCGCGTCGAACACGGCAAGGACACGGTCTCGGCCATCGAGCACGCGCGTGTCGACAAGTACGACAAGCCTGTCAAGGACATCCAGATCATCAACGTTGATATTTTCTAAAGAACCGGGGTGTCATGGAAAGGATTAGAACAGATTTACAAGTGTAACAGAGAGAAAGTCTCCTTGTATTTTGCGTTTTTATAATGGAGGTTTCCATGCTCAAAATGGGGACTTCGGTCATCGTCATGGCTGTAAGGCAAGTGCCACTTCGGTTCATTTACCCTACTGGTGGTGGGGCGAGTCTTGGCCGCACTTGAGGTCGGACGCGCAGTTGCGCGGGTACTCGCGCGCGGGACGCTCCACCTGGATCGTCGTGTGCGTGATGCCCTGCGAGAGCAAGAAGTCCTGCGACTGGTGCAGCGCCTCGTCCGGGTCGTCCGAGATCACGTGCACACTGAGCGACGGGAGCCCCGCGCTGAGCGACCAGATGTGGAGGTCGTGGGTCGTGATCACGGCCGGCAGCGCGCGCAGACCGTCCTCAATGTCCTCGAGGTGGATGCCGTTCGGCGTGCCTTCCATGAGCACGTGCACGCTCTCCTTCACGATCCCGTACGTCGTGCCGAGCACCAGCATCGAGAAGATGAACGTCGCGATCGGGTCAGCGATCTGCCACGACGGGTTGTACCAGATGAGACCGCCAGCGATGCACACGCCGGCGCTCTGGATAAAATCGCCGAGCGCGTGGATGTACGCCGCCTGAATGTTGAGGTTCTCCAGCGTCGCCTTGTTCGACTTCTTCTTCGATGGTTTGACGCCGTTCTCCAGATCAGAGCTTCCGTGAGAGTGACCGTGGCCATGGGAGTGGCCGTGGCTCGTGTGGTCGTCATGGCTGGCTCCGTGGCCGTGGCCGTTTTCCTTCTCGGCACCATGCGCATGGCCGTGGTTGCCCGCTCCGCCATGCGAGTGGCCGTGGCTCGAGCCGCCGTGGCTGTGGCCGTGGCCCAAGATCTGCATCAAGATCAGGTTCACCAGGAGCCCGATGCACGCGACGATGAACATCAGCTTGCCGTTTACGCGCTCCTTCGGGTTGGGCTCGAGGCACTCGAGGAAGCGCTCGATCGCGGCGTACACGAGCACGCCCGTGAGCACCCAGATCACCAGCACGCTCGTGATCGCGCCGATCACCTCGGCACGCTGGAAGCCAAAGCTCAAGCGCGACGACGCCGGCAGCGTCGTGGCCCAGATCGCAAACAGCGAGATACAGAAGCCCGCGACGTCCGAGAGCAGGTGCGCGGCGTCCGTCATGATCGCGAGCGAGCCGGCGAGGAACCCGCCGACGATCTCGGCGACCATGAACAGCAGCGAGCAGACGCACGCGAGCTGCAGCTTGCGCTGCGCGTTCTTGGCGGCCGTGTCGAGCGGGATGCGGCGCGAGCCGTTGGCCGCAGCGCGGCGGAACGAGCCGGACGCCGCGGCCTTGAGCGGCGTGGTCTCGTCGCTGCTGCTGCTGCTGCCGTGGCTGTGCTTGGCCATCGTGGCGCTCTCTCTCTCTTTGCTGAAGTGTGACGCACAAGATCGTTTTTCCGCAGTGCCGCCGCCGTCGGAGAAACGCGAATGTCCTTTGGCTCGTTGGTCTCTCTGGCTGAGAGGTCTCGGATGACTTTGAGGCGCTGACCATTGACAACAATCCGAGGAGGGTGGACGTAGAAAAAGAAGCCGAAAAATCATTTTTGTGTGGGTGGGTGCAGTGGGAGCGGAAAGATTTACAGAAAAAGGTGGGATGGGCAGTTTCACACAGAGTGGTTTGAGTTGTATGTCAGGTTTGTACCGCGTTTTAGTACAGACGGGAGTACTGAAGACGTTTTTTGGGGTGGTAAGAGAAACACATTCGAAACTCACTGACAACATGCCTCCATTTCAATTTTCGATATGGCAGTTTCCAAAGCAGACCCTCTATAATTGCAGCATCATTCATTGCGCCGACTTTTGACAGTTAGTTATCTACAGTTATGCTCATAATATCGGTTGTTGATGTCAAAAGAGGAATGTTTGCGCTTGCAGAATGACCAGTGCGAGTGTGGGAAGTGACGTTCTGACTGCACATCCGCCGCCACCTCTGCATTCTGCGCGTGCCCTGACGCCAATCAGAGGCAACGCGAGGCAAAGCGCCGGTCATGTGCGGGTGCAAGTGACGAGTGAGTAATAGCGACCGACTGCATGCATGTGTGAGAATGGAAGACGCTTTGACCGACACTTCGTATTCTGTACGCATCTGAAGAGGGAAACTCTCCGAACTCCGTGGCGAAAATGCAATTACTCTTTGCACTTTACTTTTGCTCAAAATCATGCAGAATGTGCACAGCGCCATGCGCGCTCGACGCATTACATTCATTCACACACTGCGTCCAGTAGTGCAGGCAAGAGCGCGCATTAATCTCTCTCTCCCTTCACCGGCAGCATGAGCCTCTGTCTGCACTTCTTCGACAATGCGACTCCGTCACTCAGCCTGCTTAGTGGATCACGGGGTACGACGCGCAGTCAGCGACGCCGCACATGTTTTTGTCGCGCGCGATCTGGAAGAAGCCCTCCATTCCCCACGTGGCGCCCCAGCTGTTCTTGACGATCCAGTGCTTCTTGCCGTCTTCAACGCCGTAGCCGACCGCGAGCACGGCGTGGTTCACGTCCTGCTCGCCCGACTTGCACTCAGTGGACTCGTAGATGCCGGATTTGTAGAAGCGGAAGTCCGACACGACCTGGAATGCGACGCTCACGGGACCGACGCCACCGACCGCGCTCTTCAACTCGATCTCATCGCGCGCCGTGATGTTCACGACGCGATCCACCTGCGCGCCGACGTGGTACGTGTTGAACTTGCACTTTCCCTCGCGCGCTTCGTACGGGTACGAGTCCTCCGTGTCAATACCACCGTTGTACTTGACGTACTCGAACGCGTGCGACGGGAGACCGCCGTTGCAGCCGTGGTTGTCGAACGCCTGCGCGCAATCCAACAGGTTCTGCTCCGAGAGCAGTATCATCTTGCCGTGCTTCAGCTTTAAGTGGCTCTCGAGACAGCCCGTCGACGAAAATGTCCAGCACGAACCGCACTTGCCCTGATTCTTTACGGGCGAGACCACGCCATCGTGGCGCCAGTCTTTTTCTTCCGGAACGTCTCCATACACCACCGAAGCATCTCTAAGAGACCACAACACACACCAGAGTTAGCACACATTCCATCATTTTGCGTTGCTGGGAAAATTGAAACGCACCGCGCCGTCGCAGAGCAATTTTGTGGGCTTCCAAGGTAAAACTTCTTGAATTCCTCCCTGGGATATTCCATCAGGAAAGCGTTAATCACTCATCCAGCAGTATACTTTCAGTAAGCCTTCTATCTATAACATACCACGACATGTCGGCGAATTGGTTCAGCTCCATGGTGAACGACGCATCGTTCTTGCTGTTGTGCGCTGCCACCATCCGCGCATTGGCCTGGAAGATCTCGCTGCGCACTTCGTGTTCCAGTGCCGAGTCGTACTTCTTGCCGTGGAGCCGCTTCCACGCGTCAAAGAGCGCGCGCTGCTCTTCAAACTCTTCTGGAGCCTATGGGAGCAAGAGTAAATGAATACATCACCGTCCCGTGAACTTGGGTTGCAAAACACACACTTTAGAATATAAAAAAAAAACTCACAAACCTTCTTCAGCTCCCACGAGATCGCATTGCGCGCTTTCTTGTCGCACTGGAATACCGCAGGCGGCAGCTGACCAGCTTCTTCTTCGGTGTAGCACGACGACGGCACCGCCGCGGACTTGCACCAGTAGCAGTGCGCCGCCAGGCACTTGTCCTCGCTCTTCATCGCGTGGCAGTCGGCGTTCAGTTGTGATTGGAACACCAGCGCGTGGCGGGGAGACGTCAGCGCGCTCGCGTCCTCTCCACTCGCAGTCGTAGCGGCGACCGCAGCGGCCACTGCCGCGATGCTCGCAGCGCTCAGCAACAGCGAGATCTTCATCCTTCTCTCTCTTTCTCTCTCTTTGATTGTGGATCGCGTTTTGTTCTTTCTTGTTGAAGCCCAGACGAACAGCAAATATCTCATGGAAAACTGGGACTTCTATTTACTTTCTGTTGCCTTGTAAGAGCAAGGATATCGGTTATTACCGGTAAAATACACTTGAAGTATGTATGTTGAAATTTGAGAAATGGATTCTGAGAGAAAGGGTCAAAATGTCGAAGATTGACTTGAACTGTGTGTCAAAAATAGGTCGTCAGAAATCAGGCGAAGATCTTGGTGAATCAGAAACTCGTTCATATCCGAAAAGCAACTCGAGGAAGGGAGATGTTGGATTTCTTCTGGTGGGAGCATCGGATTGATAATACGCTTGCACAACTAGGAGTCCAAACGCTGCGCGCGCCGCAAGTCGCTGCCTTTCAGAGCTTGCGTCATCGGTCAGACACTCTGGTAGTCATGCCTGCAGACCAGGGAAAGTCTTTGTGTTATCAGTTGCCTGCGCTTTTGCTTGAAGGGGTTGTCGTCGTCGTGAGTCCCCTGCTGGCGTTGATCCAGGACCAAGTACACTCGTTGCGCCGAAGAGGCGTTGGTGTTGAGATGATCACGTCCTTGGTGTCAAAAGAAGCACAGCGTCGGATTCGTCAAGATCTTCTTTCGCAGTGCCAAACGAGCAGCTGCAGCTCGCAGTTGAAAACCCGTATCAAGTTACTCTGCACGACGCCCGAGTCGCTGGAGAAAAGTAAGTTTTATACGGAATCTCCTGGTGGAACTGTGCGAGATCCATGAACTCGAATTTATTGCGACCGACGAAGCACATTGCATCAGCTCGTGGGGCACGATTTCCGTTCTGCATATCTTCAGTTGAGGCAACTACGTCAGACACTTCCGGGCATCCGATTCATGGTACTTACCTCGACCGCGTCACGTCGTGTGCTTGACGATATCTGGACCCACTTGCGCTTTAACAGCGCAGATGCGGTCTCAATTGTCTCTAACGTTGATCGACCCAACGTGTTCTACCGACTTGTTGATAAAGAAGCGCTCAGTGATCCTGTGGACTGGCTGATCAAATACGTCAATAGCTACGACAAAAACACCAGTGGACTGATCTATGTGCGCACAAAAAAAAAGCAGATGCGCTCACTCAGGAGATGCAGACGAGGTGCTTCCGAGTTGCAACGCATCACGTGGACCTGCAGCAACAGACGCGCACCCGGGTGTTGGAAGATTGGCTGAGTAACCGAATTCACGTTGTAATCGCAACAGCTAGCCGTGCAGAATGAGCGTGATCTTTCTTTATTAAGGGCTGTGCATCAATATGTGGCAACACCCACCTGTCGGCGACACGTTCTATCACGCTACTTTAGTTGTGGGCACTGCCCAGTCCAGTTCAACGATCGCTGCTGTGATAGATGTGTTGCCATGCGCGGTTCAAACAGATGCGCAGTGGGTTCGTGCCAAAACGACGCAAACACATTCTTGCGTGATGGTCTTTGCATGCGAGTTCGTATTTTGGAGGTTTTTATGCCGTAGAGCTTTCCTCGTGCTTTCGTTAATGCATACATGGATTGTTTTTAAAATGACTGAGCGTTGGATTCTCTCTTTCTTCTTCTTCACGAAGAAGACATGACAGCTTCTATCGTGCAATGCTTGCTCTTCTTGAAACGAGATCAACTTTTTTATACACTATTCTTCAAAGCACAAGAGTAAAGCAAATGCAATTGCAACTCTGTTGTCATGTACGTACATGCTCAAACCTCACGAGGTATTTGTGCAATATTTGCAAGATGACGGAATTCCTCAAACTCCACTTAGTTCCAGAACGGCACCTGCTCCCACAGCTTCACGAGTCGCTCCATCGCGTTGACCTCGAGGCACGCAAGAAAATCGAGTCCACTTGCGCCGCGGATACCATCGACGATCACCACCATGCCATCGAACATTGGCATTTTCGGAGGGCCGACAAACCACGGCGTGGTCTCGAATTTGGCGTCATACATGCCAAAGTTCGACCACGAAGTGAACATGAGGTCGGGGCCAAAGAAGAAATTCGTGCCAATGGACACGTCCATCAGATTACCTTGGGACGAGATGAACTCGATCACGTCGCGCAAATACTCGTCGTCAAAACGCAAAACGGATCCACGCACGCGCTTCGCGATTGTCCGGATGGCGTCTTCGTTGAGCACACTGAGCTCATCTACTGTGTACAACGAGAACGCATTGAAGGCGGCATTCCCGGCGTAGTTCGCTGGCAATGGCGGCGTAAAACGTTTGCGCGCATTCACCCACGTTGTGAGTCGCATATCCTGTCCATGGCCGCGAGCTTGCGTGATGAGGATGACAAACAGCGCAGTCAACGCGTCCGTTGTGCTCACGTACCCATCGGTGAGTCCAGCAGATGCAATCGCCTTGATTCGCTTCATGTGTTCAGGAGTGACGTGGAACACGTGCAGTGTCGTGGCTGGAAACGTCGGCGGTACTGGTGGCGGTGCAGTCGATTCTACAGGAGCTTCTTTGGAGCTCACTGGCGCTGGCTGCTTCACTTTGAACTCGGGGTGCGGCAGCAATGCGCCAGTGCCTCGAGACGCCAGCAAGCTCCGGTCGTGGCAGATCGTCGTTCGCTCATCACTCGTGAGCCCGCGATAGAACTCGCCCCACGACTTCATGAACGTGAACATGCCTTCGCCATCCAACAGACAGTGGCTAATGTCCAACCCGAGCACGAGACCGCCATCTCTCAGCGCCGTGGCTTTGACCGCGACCAATTGCATTGGCTCGCGGATCGGCATGAAGCTCATGGCCAGTGACTCGATCACATCGTCCGCCGTGTCCTCATGCTTCGCCACTTTTTCAAACGGAATAGCGATCGAGGCGCCTTTCGCGACAGCCTCGGGAGTCTGCTTGACGCTCACGACGCCAGTCACAGGGTCGATGTGCTTCTCGCCTAGCAGAATGCGGTATTCTTCTTCGACGAGGCGCTGGAACGCGCCATGGAGCTTCTCGAGATCGAACGCCTTGGCGTCGGGAGAAGCAGGAGGAAACACATAGAGCACCGTGAACCCGAACGCGCTCATGGTAGCGTCGATCGGCGACAACGGGGTTAGTGTGGCGTCAGCGGTTGAAGACGACATGTTGGTGGCAGATATGGGCAATTAGGACGCGTGTTGTAGTGACACAAGGCAAATTTGAAAGTGAGTGTGTATTCATGCATGTCGTTAAGCAGATCGGTTTGCCTAGGATAGCTGTGTAATACATGTAGCCTCCTGTGGGGTGTCACTGACGTAAACTGTTTATGCAGATCAAGCATGGCCCGCTATCCACACGCAAGGATCGTGGCGTCATACTGGGCAGAAGTAGGTAAGATCGGCAGCTCGCAGGTTGAATCTGCTGCGCGGTCGGTTGGCTGGGGACAGGGTGCATGTGTGCACCATGGCACAGCGTGCGTCATCGTCGTGGTTGAACTATCCTTGCGTGAGATGATTCAACCATGACAACGTGCGTCTCCTTGTCTGCTAGTTGCCGGCCACCGATCAAATGGGGAAATGCAACGTTCTGACGCCAGATTGCTGACCATCGTCCACTATCGACCGCAGCACCGTCGTGGTTGGCGACGGTGTCGTCGGCGATTTGAGTGGCCACGTCACTGCAACTGACTTGCGTTCGTTCAGATCTCGACGACGCGTGCGTGACTTCGAGAATCGGTGGGCATTGACGCCGAAAAAGAACTTGCTCGGCGTGTTCCACATGCCGATTGCCAAAAAGCACACTTCAGAAAGGACACATTTCCAAGACATCTCTCTTTTGCCACCTGGTGAGAAACGTAATTGATTCGCGACTGAAACAAAGAGCGTTTTATTTCTCAATCCAAATCAAGACAAATATCTGGGCTGCAGGTTGCACTGCAAGCCTTTCCTGCTCAGGCACTCGAAATACTGTGGAAGACAATTTATGTGCGGCTCCTTCACTTTGACGCTAAGTTTGACAGATGTGTATTGCAGTCTCAAGGCAAGAAAAACAGTCATATTACATACAAGTCAATTGACGCAATAGTCTCATGTAAGCAACACACACACAAATGGAATCGCATCATGCTGACACACCACTGCTGAAAGTGGTCGAGCGCATTCGACAGTCGACTAGGTCGCTTACATATACACCAAGGTCACAACAGCGACGGCGGCTAATGTCATCATGCCGATTTCCACCATCGATCCAGCGCTGGTCGCCGTGGTCTTGTCACAGTCCGGTACGCCTTCGTTGTACATCGTCTGCATGGACTTGCCGCCCACGGTGCAATCGGGCAACTTAGCCGCCAGATCCTTGATCAGCGCCGCGCACTCGGTGCTGGAGCAAATGCCGCCTGATGTCGCCTTGGCTTTGACGCAGTTGGCGTCCATGCTCACCTCGAGCGTCGCCGACGTAACATCGACTAGCTGTGTGGCCGAGCACTCGGTAGCAAACGCCGAGTCAATCGAGATCAAGAGGGTGGCGGCCAGGACGGACACGGACGACGCTTTCATAACGGTGGGAAGAGGTATTTGCTTCTGGGGACAGCTTGGACGATCGATCGCTTGCGGGTCACGAGGCAGATTGTGGAATGAGTCTTTCGCGGCGTGCCAGACACAGAGAATCCCGGTGTCTTGCCCTCCTAGCGCTCTGGACAATAGAACTCGGAGGAGGCGGTACTGCATAAGTGGGAGTTAGGCATCCGTCACACTTGGACAACTGTTCAACCGCGTGGTTTCACAAGAGCGGAAGGACGAATGTTCAAATTTTACCTGATGAGAAAGCTTCGAAGTTGTGTGCGATCGCTTCTCGAACAGACAGACTGTGACGGTGTTCTCGTGTTGTAAAGAATCACTTTCGAAACCACAGCTGATGAAACAATTGCCGCTAAGTTGCGCACGTAAGACGAATTACTTTATCTCATTCTCAGTACACTTGAAGCGATCATTTCGAGAAAAGGACACGAATGTCAGTCAATCTTTCTTTTTTATATATGTATCCCCACATTACTTGCTCATCAATCTTCCACGAAGCGTGCACAAGACAACACCAAGAGGTACCTTTGCGGTCCATCATTGCGGGTATATCCCACGGGGGATGATCAACGGCACGAATTATAAACGAGGAGTGGATGTCGCCAGATTTCTCTGAAGTGCAGTGTTGCAGCTCGCACCGAAAGCTTTCAGCAACAGACAGACCGTGGAATCGACTGGCTCGATTTCCAAATTGTACCCCAGCCACTGGAAGCTTCGCGCGACGCCGTTCACGCGGCAAATTGAGTATGCATAAGGATTAGCTTGCATGGCATCAATGACCGCTAAGCACGTCTCGTCCACGCATACTCGGATCGGCACGAAGCTCTTGCACGCGTCACTCACCAGCGTCTTTTTCTTCAAAAGTTTCGATCGCGACGACTTGGTCTTGCATACACACGGCAGCGAACGCTGCGTGGTGGAGCGTGAGCAGTAGCGTGGATGCAGCAGTGAACAGAGCAGTCTTCATGGGGCTATTGCAGTGCACTAGGTGATGTGAGTGATGGCTGGCAAATCGCGGAATGAGGTTCGTTCACTGGTTAAGGTCAGCGACGAGCCTCGTCCCGCAATTCGCTGAAAAAAGCACATGCCACACGTCACAGAGCCAGTCAGTGATTTGATGAGTGGACGAAGGTCATTTCCCGCTACCGCACACTTCGCAATGGGGTTTTGTTGAGTACTAGTTCCTGCAACACAAAACAGGGTCAGTACCGCCTTCTTGTTCGTTTGCATGCCACGAAATATCGAAAGGTATTCAGTCTGATGGTGTGCGACCACGTTGACTCTTGCCATTGAGCGCATCATCCGAGGTACTCAACCCGAAGCAGAGGGGGAATGGCGATTAAATGCTGATTGAGGTTTAGAGTGCTGCTGGCAGATTACTGGAGTCCACGGACCCTGCAGCAGATTCCATGCGCAGCACACATTGAAGCCTGACATGCCAGTGCGTTTTGCCGTCTGACGAAGCGCTTGCAGCACTCAAGTTTCGGTAGGCGCAAGAGAGATCAAGTTTTGGTAGATGCAAGAGAGAACAGCACTCACCGTCGCTCTTGGAATGGTCAATTTGCAAGACATGGAAAGTCCACACAAGAAGGTGAGTCGTTATGCTGATTGAAAGTGTCGTGCGGCCATATCCATGGCGTGTTCAGAGAAGAACGAGCAGAAGCGCAACCACTTCTGCAATGGAGCACCAACAAGCGAAAATGCAAGTGGATCGATTGGATGTATGACGGCGACTCTCCAACCTAAGTCCTAAGCTTCAATCGCTGGCTGTATTTGTTGCATCGATGCAGTACAGAAGGTTTCGTGCTTGTACTTCTCTATATGGCGTAGGACTGTTTCTGGGGTGGTAGTGGTGATATACAGAATGACCCTGCTCTTTCCTCGGAATCCTTGCGCTTGCAGACACGATCACCATTGGCGTGTGGATCGCTTGTGGCGGCATGAATGCGGAATTGTGGTGCAACTTGGCGCTGGTGAATGCGATTGCGCCGATGGTTATAGTCGTGGCTGCTCCTGGTTCCGGACTTCTTGTGTTCGTGCTACTTCCGCGTTTGTGCACCTCAGCTACTGATTGATAAGGCTTATATGCGCTGCGAATCTTCATTTGTGAAGTCAATGCGATTTGATTTGAAGCCTTCGATTGCCAGTCGTGTGTCAACGCAAGTTGTCTGATCGACAAACATTGGATCATCACTCACGTCCGCATGCAACATTCGCACGAATACATAACACAATTCAGTACATGACATTTTCCTGGTGCGATATGCTTTTGGATATCGTCTCTCCAAAGCCAGCCGCAATGGATTTGGAGCGAGCAATAAGGATGTGCGCACTACGTTTCAGCCCATACTCTTCAGTACCTGCATACCCCACATACAAGCAAGGCGTGAAGGTCTGAATTGATCAATGGCAAGTGGAATCACACTTGGCACAGAGACTTGAAGTACCATTGCTATATTTGCGCTTTACGACAGCGTGCATCTTTTAACGAAACAGAATCAAACCAAACGCTATGCAATACGCATGTTGATTCATTTGGCGTGGTTACACTACCTAAGCACAAATCATAGCTGTAATCGACAATATCGCAAAGGCTACTGCCGACGCCCCTACCATCGAGTTCGCGCCAGAGGTTGCAGCTGGTGCAAGTGTGATCGACGCCGCATTCGGCGACGGAGAAGCCTCTACTGTCTCGCTCCATGAGGAACTCGTTGCAGGCGTTGGGCTCGTCGTAGTGGTACTGCCACTGTGACTGTTCGCAGCACTTGGAGTCAACGTGAAGTCAAGTTTTGACATCTGGATTCTCGCACACATTGATGCCAAATTGAAGCACAACCTTGGTGTTGATTTCCTGAAAAGTGCAATTTGGGTATTGGGGATTCGCGTCCTTGATCGCTGTCAAGCACTTGGCGCCACTGCAAAGGGCTTTGTCGAAAGCGTTCACAGGGTTCGCGGCTCCGCGAAACGCGTTGCGCACGGTGCTTCCCGAAAGTTGCTTATTGGCCATTTGGACTTGTGCCTGCTCTTTCGGCACCAAACCGGAATCCAGCGAAGAGCTGAGCCCAATGGCCAGGAACGTTGCAATGTGACTGAGCTCCATAGCCAGTTTGGACTTGAACACACAATGCAGTGTGGCAGAAGATGTGGTGAGATCTGGGTAAACCGAACAATGAGCAAGCACTATAAGGACTGTTTAGTGGCAACTGGTTCGCATCCTCGAGAAACTTGAAGCAACTGCTGCACAGCGACCATAAGGCAGTCTTAGCTACGACTTTCAGACTGAAATATACTCCGACAATGACAGAAGACGAGGCGAGTGGCGCAAACTCTGTATGGCATTACAGTTATACCATGTGAATTTGGACGTTGGTCAAAGGCGGAGACTATAGGTTGATGATGGCTGAGACGAGCGAGGAGCCTCTAGGTGACTGTGTTGAGCACGCGTTGCATTATTGTTTGTCAAAACAGAAAACATATACTAGCGAGTAAAATACTACGTTTGGGCATTACGGCCACTGACCAGGACGGAGGAGGGTGGCGATGGTGTAGCGAAAAGAAAACTCAGCAAGTGATGATCTGCTTGCCAAGGTTCCTTACACTAACAATGCCCAGCTCGTGGCCAACAGCCATGATACTGCAAGGACTGGTATCGATGCGCTCGTCACTGAAAACACGCCAGAGGTTGGAGCTGGTGCAGTAGTGACGACTTTCGGCGATGAACTTGAATCGCACACGGCAAGACCAAGCTGGAGCATATCCTTCATGTTAACTCCCTGAAGAGTGCAGTCAGGGTACTTGGAGACTACTTCCTTGACCAGTGACAGACACGTGTTGTCCTTGCAAAGTTCGTCGGTCGCAGTGTTGGCAGAATTCATGCTGCTGTAGGCGCTGCATTTGGGGTTTCCTGCCATTTGCTGTGTGATCGTTTCGATTTCCGTAATCTCCTTGGTGGTGCATTCTGCACCGAAGCTGGCTTCCAACGAAGAAGTCAACCCAATCACGACCAAAGCAGCAAGGCGGGTGGACTTCATGGCGTGCGACTTGGGACTTGGACGCTAAAGAGTGGTGGCTGACGTGCTTGGTAAGGTGCCAATTGAAGAATGAACCGAGACAAGGAACGCTGGTCGAAAGAAAGCAGACTCGCGTCAAGGTCTTCCAGAATCTAGCCAGTTCAAGGTGCCTTGAATAGTTTAGCTATTGACCACCAGGGCTAGCCAGTGGGTGCGATGGGCACCGAATGACGAAAGCTGTTCTGCACGAGGGTTTGTGGCTTGTGCTACATGAATCCAATTCAGGCGCGAAATCGACGAAGTGGGTATATTTGAAATAGTACACGAGTTCAGTGCACCATTCTTTGAAAATGCATTGCTGCTAAAACTACCACTTTTTTATCACAGTACAAGAATTTCCACCTGTTCGACCACAATACGATGCTAGAAAAAAAGGAGTCGTTCTTGTGCACTGGGTGCTGTAGCCATTGGGCAACTCTATTGTGATGAGGCTACAAGCATTGGCTGCACATGTGTACGGAGGTGGGTGTTGCCGCGACAGCAGCTAGTCGCTCCATGTGGACGTGTCCAAACGTCTACATGAAAGCAGCTGCGTTATGTGTAATGACTCACTGAGACCACGCACGTCAGGTGGCAATGAGTCATCGCACCCGAGTGCGCAAGCGGCGAATTGGTCATGGAGCCCAAGGGTTCAAGAAGGCAATTAGACATCGACAAATGGGTTGAATGTGCACATGAAAGAAAGTAGACTGCTGCCGTTGAGGCTAGCAAGAAGAAGAACAGCGGCAAGTAGGAAGGTAGACAAAATAAAAGCAAAACAAGATAAACAAACAATGTCACTGTTGGTTTTGCTCTCCAACCAAGAGTCAACAAGCGCGAAGAAGGCAACATTGGGTTTCAGATCGCATGAAAGCAGTAGATTGAGGTTCGTTTCCCCTTGGTGTGCATATGACTGGCCCACGCTTGGCCACCGACGCCAACGCGGTCACCTACCACGAGGTGCTTGACTTCGGAGCCGACGACAGTCACTTCACCGATGATTTCGTGACCGGCAACGCAAGGGAACGGAGCTGGACCCCAGCCACCGTCCAGCATGTGCAGGTCGGAAGAGCAGATGCCGCAGTGGGAGATCTTGATTTCGACATCTCCGGCTCCAAGCGGACGCGACTGGTACTGCCAAGGCTGGAGCCCTTGGTCTTTTTCTAAACCCGCGTAGGCGTTGATGGTTCGTGGCGCAGTAGGATCAGCGGACAACATGGTTGCTATAGTTGAGTTCTTGAGTGGGTGGTGGTGTTGGCTTGAGGGAGGAAGCAAATTGCAGAATGATACCGAAAAGATGAATCGTTGCCAGAACGACCGAGTACGAGGAAGTACGTCAGGCTGTCGCATTCTGAGACCAAGAGGTGTTGCGATTACTATAGGCGAGAAATTACGCTATACAATCGGTCGTCATTCCCTATCTAGACACAAAATGATCACTTTCGATCTAGCCTTATAAAGGACAGACAGCCTTGGCACCAGCTGTTTGTATTGGGAGTACAAGTACCACGACGACAATCGACAGGCCACTGCAAAGATCATCGGAAAGGGTGAGTATACTGAACTGCGTATACAAGCCTCTATAAAGAGCGATAAGCGAGAGCTTTCTCCTGAGGTCTCCATGACGAACATGGGGCAACCAAAGGAGGGGGCCGCGCGGAATGAAGCTCCGGAAGGAGTTTCCACGAAGACCGCCATCACGCTGCGGAGTGGGCAGGCGCAAGGCGACGCAGAGATGGCAGTACGAGCGTCGCACCACGGGAAAGGGAGAGCCCCAGATCCTGTGCGCACGAATGAAACGGTCCAACAAGAAGCAGGAGGACAAGACAAGTCTGGGACCACTGAGGAGGGCACGACACCAACGCGTGCAGAAGGCTCTTGAAAAGTAGCGCCGACAGAGACGGCACCATTGGAGAGATACGAAGCCCTCGCCGCGAAGTTGCGTTTGTCACCAAACGCGGTCAACAGAGTGGAGATTGAATACGAAGTGCGGTTAATGTTCACAGCTCTTTACAACGGGATGCGGATTCTGGAGAAACCAAAAAAGGCGAACGACAATTACCCAACACTAAACGGAGAAGAAGCGGACGCGCTGGTGGACCTATTCCGTCTACTGGCAATTGAAAAGGGAAAATCCTTTCCTGAGTGGAAGCGGATGATCCAAGATTTATGCAAGGATATGCACCGGTCATCGTGGACAGTGGTAGCGCTTATCCAAAAGAGAATTGACCAGAACAGGCTTCCAGATGAAACCAAGGCTTCGCCATGGGGTTCGCAAACGAGCACCAACAATCAAACAAAAGTCAAAGAGCAAGGCATTCAACCCTTCATCTTCAAATCGGACAAATACTCGGAGGAGGAACAACGCAACACGATCCGACACTGCAAGCAAAAGTTCGAGTACTCAGTGACCCTGCGCCAGACGACAACGATGGAATGGGATGTCATGCTAGCGATCGTGGAAGGCGAATTCCTGATTCGACACTTGCCTCAATTCCTTCGACGAGTATGTGATGGGGACACCCTCTTCCGTTTCCAGAACACCATCGCAGCTCAGGTGGAAGGAGAGCTGGTCGGCAAATTATCGGATGCGACGCAAGTCTACAAAGATCATCAGTCGACCGGATGAATCGTGGAAGCCATCTTGCAAGCAGCGAGATTCCGCAATGACGGCAAAATGGAAGAGACAATGGCGATGCTGAGAGACCTCAAAGCTGCGGAATATAATGACAGCACTCACTCACTCCACTTCTATTTCTTTGACAGGAGCACAGCTGCGAAATGGGACAGAATGACGATCCCCTTCCGACGCCAATTGGTGCATCTCATATCCGCGCATCCGACGGAGACAACCGGAGAACGAACGGAGGCAGACAGCGTGTGGAACAGGCAATTGGGAGCTGACGGGCTACAGAATGCAGAATCGAGATCCAGGTACAAAATTCAGCTTTTGAACACTGCTCGCTCGATAAATATGTCCTTGTTTTTAGAATACTTGAAGCAAACGACAGGCAAGCGATTCTACGCCTACCCACTCGATGAATACGGTCCAATATCCAACCAATCGCAGTGGTGGGAGGTGCTCTTTGAAGAGGAATCATGTCCAAAAGCGCTTATCGAAGTCAGACGAATTATTTGGCGAGGGCGAACGATCATCCTTCACCACGCATCCAAGTGCCGAATGGCTCCTTGTTTAATCTGCGGGGCAGCGGGACATTTCGCGCGAACGTGTAAGGCAACGGAACAGGAACTAACAACTAACAGCTGTATTCACGCAGACGATGAGATCGTGAGTAAACTCCCGAGAAAGCCAGCCACTTTCACCAGTGCAACGGAAATGAAAGAGTCGGTCTCAGACGGCATTGACAAACAGAGACAGCCGCTTCAACCCGCAGCAGAGAATCCTCAGACCAGTGGGGAAAACGAGCCGAGCGAGAACACGAATCCCGTGACGCCTGATGAGACAAACACGTCCAGCCCACAACCGAACTCCAACCCAAATGATCTAACAAAAAATGTGTCGTTTACAGTGAAAACAGGAATTTCAGGACAACAAACCGGCAATCTCAAAGAACAGGCGAAGGCGAAACCAAACGATGGAGCAGCGAACGCAAAAAGACCTGCGTCAAAGGCAAGCCAGAAAAATGGACCAAGACAAATTTCCAAGGATGACATCCGGTGGGCAAAAGAGCTGATGCGCTTCCGACGAGATATGGACGAGTTAATGAAGGTGCACGTGGAAAGACAAACCGAGGTCAACCCGAATCGTAACGACATCATGGACTGGGATGGGGAGTACACGATTCAAGACGTGATGGACGCCAACAGCCTTGCAGAAGCAACCACACCACCTACCGGAAATTGCCAATTTTATGCAGTGGCAGAAGCGATGCTCCAAATCACGCATGACAACATGGCCAATGAGAAGCTGATCGAGGCAATGGCGAGCAGAATCAAGCAAAGCATGAACGCGGCCGCACGTCTCAACTTCGATCTCGAATTCCCTGAAGGAACGCATTTGGGAATACTCGAAGCACTGGGGAGAGGGGATCAAAAAATGGGCCCAAAAGAAAGGAGAGCAGATGTTCTCGACTATTTCAGCGATATCGCAAGCAGCTCCTCCAGCCGATCTTCCACGTTACCAGGGTCCCTGTGGGGTGGCCCGGAGTCATTGCAGATGGCTGCCAAGGCTTTGCAGAGAAAAATCTTCGTGCTGATCGAGACAACGCACGGAGACCGTAAGGGCTTTGCAATTTACAAGCCACAATCCAGAGTCCATGGAGGCGGCCAGTTTTTGTCAGCCAAAGAATATGCGTGCACAGGGAAGCAATGGGAAGACGAGCTCCGTCAAGACAGAAACGAAGCAGAGGCCACGAGCAGTCCGCTACCAATTGTAATGAAATTCGCAAACGAACACTACAACAGTCTGCATTTCAGAACCCTGAACGACCCAACGCCGCTGGCGAATATGACGAGCTCATCATTAGCGAAGCATCTCCAAGGATCTGAGAGGAGCAAGTCGGAGTTCAAGACGGACCGATCTGGTCAATTCGAATCCGAACGAGAAACAGACGATTCGATGGAGGACAGCGACAATTCCAGTTTGGGAGAGTCAGTGTGGACTCCATCGCTGGACGAGCGAGAAAAGTTCGAGCCAAGCCAGCTCAGCGGACAACACGGCTGGTCGTTCGCATCGCAGGAGAATCAGCTTGTGGAATATCACTCGCCCACAATCGAGTTACCTCAACAACCCAGCAAGCGAGATAGAGACGAAACCCTGATGCTCACAGCAATAGACGGTGACGTCGCGATAAACCTGAACAGCCCCAATGTCCCCTTCAAGAAAACCAAAACGCTGTCGAGACGATTGGCGACCGAAGGAGACTCCATGTAGAAACGCAGAGACCTTGAGCGCACGCTGCAGGAGCATTGGGAAGGGTTCCAGGAGCAATGGAAGCAAGAATCCAAGTGCCCCTTTCCTCTACTCTCGTCCAATCGTGATGTATGGACGCAGGCAGCACTCAATGAGTGGGAGCGAATTCTAGCGATGTTGAAGACGTCGCCAGGGCTGCACCACGTACTGAACCATCTCAGCGGGCCAACGCTAGTGGACTTGACGCAAGTTCTGCGCGAACAGGTGATTGAGGAAGGGCTCAAACGTCTTGTACACCGCACCGATCAGGCAAAAACCAGGGTATGGATCACAGGTTGGTTTGACAGGATTGCAACGGCAACCACGAAGCAACAACGGGCCGTACTACTCAACTCCAAGGAAGACTGGTTGACGCTTGGAAAAATGAAGTACGGTGGGCTCGAAGTTCTGCGACTTTGTCACCCGACCCAGCTAGAGAAGCTCAGCCGCTACATCATCTGCACAGTGGTGTATGAGGAGGAGCTGCAGACGTTCAGGTCCATTGACGCCGAAGACCCACACAACCTGTACGAGGCGATTGAAGACTTCTGTGCGATGTTGAAGCAAACCAGAGAACTCAAAGCAGCCTTCAAGAGTGGAGAGGAGCTCAGCGAATGGTCAGCTCTATCGGTGATCATAGCTCAAGTCACCATGGAAGTGGACTCGGTCGAGCCCTCAAGGTACTAAAGGCGCGACACCAACAGGTAACCAAGGTGGCAGTAGCCCAGGCACAGAAATGTACGCCGCACTACATGCCCTCAAGAATGCATTTTACAAAACCAAAAAAAGGAAAAATGACCATGTCCTAACACGCTACGGGTATTAACTCAGAACGTGTGCGGATTCAAAAAGAAAGAACGAACAAAATGGTTAGAGGATCTCAAGGGGGCACTAACCGCAGAAAAGCATGATATCATTTATTTACAGGAGACGAGAATCACTACAGCCAAAGAAGAAAGCAGACTCCGACATTACTGGAACCGAATATGGGGGGTTGCAAACCTGGACGAACCAACGTCCTTTTGGTCCATCCATCCAGACGCGACCGGCGGAGTGGCAATACTCACAAATCCGAAGACGATTAGCGAAACACAACTGATCGAGGAATCCAAGTGGACGAATCGCACAGTCGCTATCAAGTCCAAGGGAGTGGTGTGGATTAATGTGTACGCACCCAACAAGAAATCAGAGCGAGAACACTTCTTCCGACGCCTAAACGAGGAGTTCGGGACTCATCGTGGAGCAGCAGTGCTCGGAGGAGACTTCAATTGTGTGCTCGACAAGCAACGGGACCGGTACCAAAGAGGAGTTCGGCTACCTGTGCAGTGCGAAAGTGCAGAACTGAGACGATTAGTGACGGAGTGGAACATTTACGACGCACGGGAGCTAGTGGAGGATCCGGAATGGCCAGTGCAGAGGGAACCGACGGAGCATTTCACATTCTGGAGAAAAAACTCAGCCAGTCGACTCGACCGATTCTATATCGCAGGAAACCTGGGCAGCGCCGTGCAATGGGAGGCTATAGAGCTACCCAAGCGCTACTCGGATCACCAAGCAGCGGTGCTGCATATGAAGTGGACGAGTCAACCGCAGAGACCAAAGAGAGTGAACAAGTGCAGGTACCCGATGCGAACCTCGCGTCCTGACTTGGTGCGGACTGGGGTGCAAAAGGCGATCGCTCACGATCTGGAGCTGATGCAGAGTGAAGGGTCAATCGTATGGAGCCACCTGGAGCAGCGTCTCATCAAAGCAATACTGAGAGTAAGTCGAGCAGAGAAGCGGCAAGTACGAAGATATCGGCAAAAGTTGGAGGATCAGCAGCACCGGCCGGCAAACCGCACAAGGCGTCAGCTGATCGAAGAACAAGCAAACGCGGCAAGGGAGGCAGCAGAGTTCAAATTCGGTAAGTATATGCAAGCAATGCAGGGGGATATTCGTCACTTCTTTCGAGGATCGCCAACTGGCAGCGGGATCAAACAATTTCGCGATTGGAACCGACTCCCGGAAGGTACCACTCACCAAACGCGAGTCTAGCGGACATCATGGGGGCAGAATGGCACCAAATCACCGACCAGAGCCATGCTGCGGTCCCTCCGCAGAAGGCTGAACAGCGATTTGATGCACTGGTGTACATTCCGGAAACTCGAAAAGTCACGGAAGAGCAAAACCAAGACTTGATGGTACCCATCACTGAAAAGGAAGTACGAGAGGCGATCGCGGCTTTACATCGGCATAAGGCAGGTGGCGTGGACAGTCTGAACAATGACTTCTACAAGGATTGCGAGGACGTGATGGTTGAAGTTTTGGTGCGCGAATTCAACAACATCCAACGCGGGGCACCCATGCCACGATCATTCGGTCAAGGAATCGTGATACCGTTGCGCAAGAAAGGAGATTCGCCAAACCCCCTCGACTACAGACCAATCACTCTGCTTACGACCACTTACAAGTTGTTTGCAAAAGTCTTGGCAACAAGGCTGCAAGACATCCTTCTGTGGATCATCGGGGAAGCACAACAAGGCTTCGTACGCGACCGACTGATGGAGAACGCGATCCTCATCATGCAAGCTGCATAGGACAAAGCGTACCACAACAACGGTGAAGGGTTGGATGACGCTCCGGGAATTGCGATGCTTGACTTCATGAAGGCTTACGACACGTTGGACAGAGATTTTCTGTATCTTGTGCTGAGCAAGTTCGGCTTTGGGCGACAATTTGTGGATTTAGTACGTCGAATGCACTCGGACACTACAGCGCAGTACCTGGTGAACGGTGAAGTGTCTAGAGAATGGGAGGTCAAGTCGGGAATTCGTCAAGGTTGCCCCCTGGCCCCTCTGCTGTTTATCGTCGCCGCGGAGATTCTCGCACTGGCAGTTCAGCAAGACCCCCATCTGGATGGAATTCGTACGACCAGATCCGGAGCAGAACCCCATCTTATTTCAACCTTCGTCGACGACTCCGCCGTCTTTTTGAAACAAGGGAAACAGCTGCCTCGACTGATGCATCTGCTGTCCGGGTTCGGCCAGCAATCAGGTCTGCACGTGCAACCAACGAAAAGCAGCTACATCTGTCTCAACACAGCAGTAGTCCAGGAACAAAGATGCGGCATTCCAATTCTGAAGCATGGAGAGACGGTGAGGTACCTTGGCATCCAAATAGGAACCGGGAACATCACGCAAGCTAATTGAGAGGACCGCCTGCAAAAGCTCCGAACCAAATTGATCATCGCGGCCAAAGTCTCCAACAGTGTGGTGGGGAGAGTGCTTCTACTGAATTCGGTCTTACTGCCGTCGATTCTGTTCACTGCCGGCTACATCAAGCCCCCAGCGAAGGTCGTGGACCAGCTAGTGAATCTACAAAAGCAATTTTTGTGGAAATCGACACTTGGCACAGACGGCACGAGGCACAAGGTGAGTCCTTCCCTGCTCTACTTGCCAGTCAAGGAAGGAGGCATAGGTCTCTATTCAATACCTCTTGCAATAAAGCGACAAGCGATGCGGCGGACAACTCGGTGGCTACAGCGAGCGCGAGACAAGTATACAGAAGCTTGGCATGAACAGGTGCATCGGGACAAAAGTCAAAACCGGGGATGTTGCGTGATTTCACCCAAGGAGCGAAGCCGACACGCACAGACAAGGCTGTACCAGAAGGACAATATTCACAGACTCGGGTGGGAGTATCTCTGTGAAGACCTGGTGGCTGCAGAGAGACGCAATCCCGCGTGGAAAGACGATCTGAAGCAGCAAATGGAATCCTTACTACCGACCCTGGACCTTGAGTGGAGATCAGACGGACGTGTAGGTGTGTACTTTGGGAGAAAACCTGAGCAGATGATTCATCAACTATCGGAAGAGACTCGAGCCTTCTGGCCATCCTTTCAGTGGAACGGCAACCCCTGGATAATCGACAGTCAAGGTGAGCAGTATACAGTCAAAACGGTTCGTTTCCTGAAGGAATGCAATTTGGCCAGCTTCAACGTGAGACAGGAAGAAGAGCGAGTGTTCTCCGTTTGGCTGCCAACCATGACGGCGACTCTCACGTTCAAACGAATGATCATCCTGCGAAAACTCGTAACCAGCATCATTCTATGCTCACCGGAGATAGAAATCGATGCAGGCAACCAGTTGAACAGTCACCAGGAGCCGTGGAGCAGGAAACACACAAAACGAGAGTACAAGTGGATCAGCAACGGCATGGGAACCATCATCGCGGTGCCGGTATCGGAGAGGAGCCACATGGACTACATTCAGATGTAACGGCAAGCAAACGGAGTTCTCTGGACAGTGACCGACTGGGCTGGGGATGCTACTTGCCAACAAGACGTGGCAATGATCGAAGAAGAAATAAAAACTGTAGGGTGGACATTCAAACCGCACCCGCTCACGACTCACTGCCCGTGGCTGGTGCATGAACGTACTCCCCCAAACAGTATCCAGAAGACAATTGACCGAGCACGAACACGGAGGCTGCACAGCAAGTTGTATCAAGGTCTCGGAGGACTCATAGATATGCTCAGCGAAGTCGCGAAAACTGACCAGTGGTACAGCCATGTGCAGTATCGACTACCAGCAGATCTATGGAAACAACGAGGATGTCTTACGCCGTTTCAGATGTGGACGACATACCGGATTTCTACGATGCAGCTCAACCTGTTCCATCCGGGAAGGATCGAGTCTTCGGCGTACCCAAGCAATGCCGGATGTGGGGAGACAAAAGAGACTATCTCACACATAGTCTGGAGTTGCAAGCGAGCACAAGCCGCGTGGACAGCCTTCCTCGGGCGATGGATGGACCGGACATTGACGGAGCAAGCGCTCAACCTCTTCCTGCCTTATATTGCTAGCCGCACAGTCCCGCCAGGTCAACGATCTTTGCTCCGGGAATTGGAAAAGCACTTCGGGTTCATTACTCCGGAACACTCGACAGCACTACAGAGACTGTGGTTTATCGTCACATCAAGCATCCCAGTTTTGCTGTGGAGAACGAGAGTGGAAATAGTGCATGAACGGCAACACGTCACTATCGAAGAAAGTAATCAGCGAGTGTGGACAGCGTGTGTGATGCAAGTGCGGGCTGTGGCTCATCGGATGAGAACGCTCAAAGGAGAACAGATCAATACAACCTGCCTGAGCCAACTGCTCAGCGTACTGGAGAGACAAGACGTGTCGCGCCAAATGGAAGCATGGGCGACGGCGCGTTTGTATTTCGATGGAGGTGCACACGGCAATCCAGGTCCAGGAGGCAGCGGATGGGCACTCATCTTCCTGAATGAACGAAGCAATCGATGGGAACTCAAAGCATGCGGCTATGCGTACATGGGACCGGAAGTCACGGACAATTGGTGCGAATTCAGCGCACTGAAAGATGGCCTGGCATACAGTGCACACTACCTACAGCACTGTGAAGTCAAGTTGGAAGTCTTCGGAGATAGCCAAATGATCATCGCATCCCAGAACGGGTTCGCCTCAGTACGCCAGACCAAGTTGCAGCCACTAGCAGTTCGGGTAAATCGAATCATCGCCAACTTTACGTGGACCTCCTGGAACCACACAAAACGAGAACAAAACAAGATGGCCGATCTTCTCGCCAACATGGCAATGAACTCCGAGAGTGCGAAGATACTCACCAACGAATCGCGGGGAAACGATCAAGTTTTTATGTCCCAAGTCACAGCTCTACTCGACAATGATATCGGTGCCACACCGTCAACACTTAGAAACACCTCACTGTCAGCAGTGTTAATGAGACTCAGGAATTCTTAAACTGTATGTAGATCATAAGTTGAATAGAATTACCTTCTCTCTCTCTCACTCTCGCACTACCGAACGATCAGTAGCACCACCGAAGTAATCGTTATAGTACAGGAATCTCTTTGGTGGCCATCCATTTAGATAATGAGGGGAGTGCAGTAGCACTTACACTGTTTGGGCTACACAAATCCATTTACATATATATATTGATGAAAACTTTAAAAGACTATTACATTGATAGGTTTAAAGTGTAATGATACCTTCATCGTCATTTTACCCTTCAAAAAATTATATGTGTGCCATCGTTTTGGCTGTGCATCGCGCACTGACCGTACCTTTGCATCCCATCTTTTGCTCGTTGGTTTCCACTTTATGCCAATTTGAAGTATCGCACCCATTTATTCAGAAAAGCAATGCCCATTGACATTCGTCTCCTCAGGGAGAATAAACGTTGATGCTTGCGTTGCACAAATGATCATCACTGCACCGAAGGAGTGATGGCCGTTTCAGTGTCGCAACCACTCATGTATCGCAATCTCGGCAGCTCTCGACCAATGAGAGGTTCTCAATGCGAGCTACTTTTGTTGCGCAATTACAAAAATGGGAGAACACCACATGCACACACACAAGGTTCAGATATGACAGCACCACGAGGTGGAGCAGAGAGATAGGATCTGCTGCTGCTGTCCTACTGTCCTGCTCAAGTATATCCCCCTGCTTTCTATCGCTCGGCCATCTTCTCCGTCACCATTCCACAATTTGGTTCCTCAGCACCATATCTCACCAAGACCAACACTACCCGCCAACGAACTCAACTATAGCAACCATGTTGTCCGCTGATCCTACTGCGCCACGAACCATCAACGCCTACGCGGGTTTAGAAAAAGACCAAGGGCTCCAGCCTTGGCAGTACCAGTCGCGTCCGCTTGGAGCCGGAGATGTCGAAATCAAGATCTCCCACTGCGGCATCTGCTCTTCCGACCTGCACATGCTGGACGGTGGCTGGGGTCCAGCTCCGTTCCCTTGCGTTGCCGGTCACGAAATCATCGGTGAAGTGACTGTCGTCGGCTCCGAAGTCAAGCACCTCGTGGTAGGTGACCGCGTTGGCGTCGGTGGCCAAGCGTGGGCCTGTCTCAACAAAGACAAAGAGCGTCCGTGTGCTGAGTGCGCCGATGGCGCTGACGCTTACTGTAGCCGTTCTGTATGGACGATCACCTTGAACTACGAAGATGGCTCTCCATCTTATGGTGGGTACGCCGACTACATTCGTGTTTTGGCCGACTACGCGTTCAAGATCCCGGACAAGATCCCATCGGACGTCGCGGCACCATTGCTCTGCGCCGGCGCCACTGTCTTCACTCCACTGAAGACGTATAACGTGAAGCCTGGCGACCGTGTCGGTGTCATTGGTATCGGCGGCCTTGGTCACATTGCCATTCAGTTCATCCGCGCGTTGGGTGCGACGCCCATCGCGTTCTCGCGCTCGGCGAACAAGGAGAAGGAGATCCGAGGCCTCGGCGCCGAAGAGTTCTACAACCTGAGCGATCCAGAGCAAGCGCAGAAGGCTGCTTCGTCGGTGAATGTGTTGCTGATCACTGCCGACGCCACCAACATGCCGTACAACACGTACTTGCAGTTGGTGCGTTCACGAGGCACGGTCGTGATGCTGGGTATCCCGAACGACAGTGTGACGTTTGCGCCGTTCTTCTTGGTTCCTCGAGGTGTGCGGTTTGTGGGCAGCGCGATCGGGTCGATCCAAGATATCAAGGACATGCTCAAGGTCGCGTCGGAGAAGAACGTGCGTCCGATTATTCAGAAGGTTCCAATGGCCAAGGTGAATGAGGGTCTCCAAATGGTTCGCGATGGCTCGGTCCGCTACCGTGTGGTGCTTGAGAACTGAGTTGCTATTAGCACGCGATGTTCATCTCAAGCTGCGAGTGAGTGAGGATGCTTCGTACACGCTCTCGTCCAAAAAAACAACAACAGCAACAAATCGTTGGAGAAGAAAGGTAGCTCTGTTCTACGAGATTAATGACACGTTAATTTTCGCACGTTAATGAAGTCAACCACTAGTAAGAAAGTGAATCTGTCCCAATTAGCCCACTTCGCAGTTGCAGTTTGTGTGTCGTGCTACAGTATGTACGCAGTAAGCTGTGGAAAGGTAGATGTTGAGTCTAGCAGTTCCCATTGATTATTAGCGCATTCAAAGGCGTTCCTGGCTTGCGCTGTGCTAGGTAATTCGAGCTTTACGACTGCTCTTTCCTCCATGTTTATCCCCGAGTAGCTCCACGGCCGCGGCTGCAATGTGTAACTATTCCCAACGCAAACTCGGTGCCTATGTGCAATCAGGTTCGAATCCCCTCAAGGCTGCAACGCCATTCAGAATAAAGAAACGAGAGTAGATGCAGAGCCATCAGTTGCACTTCCGTAAGTGACCATCATTCCCCGGTCACCGATTGTGATATTGCATCAGTTCGTAATTGAACACGCATTGCTCGGTATCCCGATCAATTACCGGTATATTAGCAATTATTGTATGTATTGAGCTGACATCCATTTTTCCCACCACTTCGAGTGACGAGATATTTGAACCAAGATGTTGCTACTGCTCTTGTATGAAGAAAAACAAGTTCCATCGCTTGTAGCTTGAGATGAACACCACGTGCTAATAGCAACTCAGTTCTCAAGCACCACACGGTAGCGGACCGAGCCATCGCGAACCATTTGGAGACCCTCATTCACCTTGGCCATTGGAACCTTCTGAATAATCGGACGCACGTTCTTCTCCGACGCGACCTTGAGCATGTCCTTGATATCTTGGATCGACCCGATCGCGCTGCCCACAAACCGCACACCTCGAGGAACCAAGAAGAACGGCGCAAACGTCACACTGTCGTTCGGGATACCCAGCATCACGACCGTGCCTCGTGAACGCACCAACTGCAAGTACGTGTTGTACGGCATGTTGGTGGCGTCGGCAGTGATCAGCAACACATTCACCGACGAAGCAGCCTTCTGCGCTTGCTCTGGATCGCTCAGGTTGTAGAACTCTTCGGCGCCGAGGCCTCGGATCTCCTTCTCCTTGTTCGCCGAGCGCGAGAACGCGATGGGCGTCGCACCCAACGCGCGGATGAACTGAATGGCAATGTGACCAAGGCCGCCGATACCAATGACACCGACACGGTCGCCAGGCTTCACGTTATACGTCTTCAGTGGAGTGAAGACAGTGGCGCCGGCGCAGAGCAATGGTGCCGCGACGTCCGATGGGATCTTGTCCGGGATCTTGAACGCGTAGTCGGCCAAAACACGAATGTAGTCGGCGTACCCACCATAAGATGGAGAGCCATCTTCGTAGTTCAAGGTGATCGTCCATACAGAACGGCTACAGTAAGCGTCAGCGCCATCGGCGCACTCAGCACACGGACGCTCTTTGTCTTTGTTGAGACAGGCCCACGCTTGGCCACCGACGCCAACGCGGTCACCTACCACGAGGTGCTTGACTTCGGAGCCGACGACAGTCACTTCACCGATGATTTCGTGACCGGCAACGCAAGGGAACGGAGCTGGACCCCAGCCACCGTCCAGCATGTGCAGGTCGGAAGAGCAGATGCCGCAGTGGGAGATCTTGATTTCGACATCTCCGGCTCCAAGCGGACGCGACTGGTACTGCCAAGGCTGGAGCCCTTGGTCTTTTTCTAAACCCGCGTAGGCGTTGATGGTTCGTGGCGCAGTAGGATCAGCGGACGACATGGTTGCTATAGTTGAGTTCTTGNATATATAAAACCTTGGGTACACTGAGGTTGAACCTACGGGATCTTCGATAAACTTGAACTTGAAGTCCCGTGGAAAATTCCCTGCAAAGTGATTGGCTACAGCCACTCACTTCAGGTGGCAGAGACACGTTGGTCTCATCACCAGTGCAGTTTCCCAAGTAGGAACCATCACTCACGTGTCTAGAGTACTGTTGTGCGTAATCACGCCGACTCTCAATGATTGCGAGCGACCAACACTCAACTCAGACACAGATTGCTCTGACGTCAGACGATGACGTCACCTGTGCATGTGGGGATCACTATTATGTGTTTCACCCAATATCTTCGCACCCACAATGCACTTCCACAAGGTGGTGTGTGACACACACAAAGAGCCACCTTGCATGTAATGGCAGCCTTAGCCCATTACATTTAGTCTACCCACATAAAATGTAGGGTGTAGACGCATGCGTGTAGGTATGTCTAGCGTGTAGGCATCACCATTGCATTTAACCACCCTGAACGGTCCAATGAACCTTGGCAGAAGTTTCGAACTCCCCAAGTTGGACACTGCATGTTCAGGCAGATTCGCCGTACTAAGCAATACAATATCATTGATCTTATACACTTGCTTGTTCTTCCTTCCGCTCTTGTCTGCTTGTTCCTTTTGCAGATCCTGAGACTTCGCGATTGCGTCTCGAACAAACCTCACAACGGCTTGTCTCCTCACGATAAAGTCATCGACTTGCTGCACCTCACGACTAGTGATGTCGTTGAGGGGTTTCATCGAGTCAAAGTTGGCTTTTAACTCGGCAACAGCATTCAGGTCATACGACGACTGCGGCTTATTGCCTTTAGCCGTAGTCCCTCCCCCACTTAAGGTAGAGACCTCACCCATTATGGAAGCAGGCACTCGGGGATGAATGTCATAGTTCACATAAAATGGAGAGTGACCCGTCGAGACATGCGTGGAGTTGTTCAACGCAAACTCGGCAAGAGGGAGAAACTCACTCCACTCTTTGAAAGACGTCGCATAACTGCGCAACACGTCTTCCAGGACACGATTCACTCGTTCAGTTTGACCATCCGTTTCAGGATGTGCCGCTGTTGACATGGACAACTTGGTGTCCAGAAGTCCAAACAGTGCACGCCAAAACTTGGACGTAAACCGAGTGTCACGGTCAGACACGATCTCAACGGGCAGGCCATGCAGACGGAATACGACGTCTACAAAGACCTTGGCCGTCATTTCGGCTGAGATCTTGTCCGAAACAGGCGCAAGATGGACCATCTTGCTGAATCGGTCCACAAACACAAGGATGCCATTGCGTCCGTGTTTGTCTCGAGGAAGTCCGAATATGAAATCCATACTCACAGACTTCCAACTGTCCGATGGGACAGCCAATGAACGAAGTGGTGCCTGCGTGGAACCAGAGGGTTTCACTCGTTGGCAGGCCTCGCAAGTCCTCACATACTTGCGCACCCACTTGTACATGTGTGGCCAGTAGTAATCCCGGGAAAGACTGAGAAACGTTTTCTCACGTCCGAGATGGCCACCAGAAGGACTGTCATGGTACTCATACAAGAGTCGATGACGCAGACCTTCGTCGTTGGGAACAACAACCCTTGCTGTATCCCCGTCTTCGACCGCATAGTACAACAACCCATTGTGTACTCGGAAGCGGTGAACTCGCGACCTTGTGCGCGACGGAAGACCTTGCAGTGCTTTGTCCGAAGGGTCCTTGAAATACTTCAACAAGTCCTGACATGTTTCGTCAGACTTGTACCCTTCGACGATCTCTTCTCGCACTGTAGTCGTTGCTTGCACTGCGATCGCTTGAATGTCTTCACAGAGTCGACACGCTCCGTCCGTGTCTTCACTCTTGGTCTTCGGATCGTAGTCCGGACGTCTTGACAGCGCATCGGCTAAGATGTTCGTCTTGCCTGGCTTGTAGTGTACAACAAAGTTGTACTCTGCAAAGAAAGAGAACCATCTCGCCATTCTTTGCGACAAGTGAGGAGTCTTCACTGCCGTACGCAGCGACGCATGATCTGTGTAGATCGCAAAGCGCTCCTCGCCAAGCAGATACACACGGAACTTGACCAAAGAATACTTCATCGCAAGAAGTTCTTTGTCGTGAACTGGGTAGTTCCGTTCTGCGGGTCGGAGCTGTCGTGACTGATACGACACAACTCGCTCATGACCCTCATCATCGTGTTGCATCAAGGCGCAACCGATGGCATAGTCGCTTGCATCGCAAACCACATGAAAAGGCTTGTCGTGGTTTGGTAGAGCCAGCACGGGAGCTTCTCGCAAACTCCTCTTGACTTCGGCAAATGCCATTTGATGGTCGCTGGACCACTCCCACTCAATGTCCTTCTTCAGGAGCTGTGTGAGGGGTTGCACCAACGCTGCATAATTGCGCGTGTACTTGTGCAAGTAGTTGGCCAGACCCAACCATTGTCTCAGCTGTTTGACATTCTGAGGTACAGGCCAATCGTCAATAGCTTTGACCTTCTCCGGATCAACTCGAACGCCATGCTTTCCCACAAAGCAACCGAGAACGGGGATCTCTGGTGCAAAGAATATGCACTTCTTCAGGTTAGCGTAGAGCTTGTTCTCTCGCATGATCTGAAAGACTTGACAGAGATGGTCAAGATGAGCATCAACGTCAGACTTTTCACCCGTGGTTTTACTATGAACGAATATATCGTCAAAGTAACTCGGTGCAAACCCTCTCAATGGACGAAGTAGATTCGTGACCATCCTATTGAAAGTCGCAGGAGCGTTCTTCAAACCCTGTGGCATCACCATCCATTCCCACAGCATACCACTCGGGGTACTCACTGCAGTTAGTGGTACATCATCTTCGCGCATTCGAATCTGATAGAACCCATCTTTCAGATCGATAGCACTGAAGACAGTACTGCCAACCATTCCATCAAGGATCATATCCTTGCGTGGAACCGGAGTTTGGGCTGGAATGGTAGCGTCGTTCAGCTTGTTGAAAGCGTGAACAATGCGCCAACCACCAGTTGCCTTCTTCACACAGAAGGTTGGGCTACAATGTGGAGACTTGCTCTCTCGCACATGCCCAGCTTTAGCGCGTTGCGCAAAGAACTCGTCGATCGCAACGACTTGTTCTCTTGGCAACGGCCACTGCCGTGTGATGCAGTACTTCGTGCCAGGAAGTATGTCAATCTCATGACGAACGCCTCTATCGAATGGCAGTTCGTCCGGCACCTTGTCAGGGAATATGTCCTCATATTCCTTGACAAGTTCATACACGGGGTTCGTCTTGAGAGCGTCCCATGACTGCTCCTCGAACCTTTCCTTCCGTGTCTTTTCATCGAACACTTCAGCCTCCGTTGCTGATACCGTGTTGATGTCTTCTGCATCGTCAACATCGACGATCATGCAGACCTGCGAAATTTCGCCTTTCGCTAGGCTACGCTTCAGCGTCTTCTTGCTCATCCATGGCAAGGAAGTCAACTCTTCGACTGAGCTTGGAGGATTTTCAATCTTCACGTGACGGATTACATCCACGTCACCATCTTCATTGTAGACCGCGATATTCGCAAACTCGCTTGAAATGTCTTGTGCTTGGACACTTCCTTCGTCACCGTAACTTGTACCTTGATCAGGGGCACATGGGACACTCTTCTTGCTGGTCTTCTTCTTCTTCTCTCGGGATGGCTCTTCGGCTCTTTTCCCATTCGTTTCTTCCACGCACATCGCCTCATCCATGGGGTCGATGGCAAAGGAGACAGTCTTTTGTTGGCGCCTGACTGCTCCACCTCCAGTAGTCTTCTTCAAGATGGGTACCGCTCGTGAACATGGGGGGCCATCGCACACCGCAATATCACGAGGGTCATCCGGGATCTCTTCCACAGATGTATACACCCACACCATTTCGTCCGTTGTTGTGCAGCACAAGTCAACATCACGTGACTTGTCAACGGAGATCTTCATCTTCATCCAGTCAATGCTAGGTTGATAACGCTTCAACCATGGCATGCCCAGAATCAGATCAAACTTGTCATCGAGGTCGAGTAGAATAAACTCGTCTTCACCTCGGAAATCTTCACACTTGATTGCCAAGCGCACCACGCGCTTTGGCATCTTCACAGTTGACCCGTTGGCCAACCGGATAACCATCGTCTTGTCTTCATTCGCATCAGGCATCGGTACTTTATGCCTGACGATCACTTCATTTCGAACAAAATTGTTCGACGCACCAGTGTCAACCAAAGCACGTAGAGGTGTTGCAATACCGTCTACATGAACTTTGAGAACGATCAAACTTGACGTTTGACTGACACTGTTCTCCCTCGTGGAAACTGCATGTGCATCATGCACATTGGGGCCAGAGTCCTGTGTTTCCACAACATCCACAGTCCTCTTTTCCGGGCCAGTAGGAGGCCCCGCCCCTACTGGTCGTTCCCGTTTTTTGAACGTTGGGAACGATCGAACCGACGACCGTAAGAACGATCGTGGCTGTTCGAACGAGCACTCTGTGTCGTTTGCCGACCCGGCAAAGACACTTTGCAGTTCCGAGCGAAGTGACCTGACTTCCCGCAACGGAAACACTTCCCATCGTTGTGAGGACGCTCATTTCCAGGCGTGGAAATGTACGAGATATCCACAGGCTCGGGACCATCATGCGCAACATTCGATTGCCGCATTGGTCTCGACGCAAACCCTTGGAACTTGGCTTGCTTCATGCTAAACTCTTCTTGCATGGCACGTTCAATGGCTTCGTCCAGCGTCTTGGGATACTCACGGAACAGTTGGTTCCGAATCGGACCATCGTTCAGACCCGCCATGAACGTCACAACTTGCGTCGAAACGTCAATCGGCTCGTCAACGATGCTCGACACCAAGTAGCGAGCACGTTGTGCATACGAGTGAAGTCGAAACGGCCTTGACGAAGCTTGAGGAACTCGGCGCGCGCACGGAACTCACTCTGCGGAGGTTCAAACGCCTTCTTGAGTTCGGTCTTGAAGTCTTCGTAGCTGGGGAAGCAGTTTAGATCCGCTAAACGCTTGCCATACGCCCAGCTCTTCGCACGACCCGCAAGGTTGGACATCGCGAACAACACTTGCTGCAAAGGGTCTCGCAGTTGTCTTGCAGTGATAGCTGCATCCAACTCGACGAACCATCTCGAAAGAGGCTCGTTCTCTCCGCCACGATACGGAGAGACATCCAGCTTCAGCGGCACCGTCCTGAAGGACGAAACAGGGGTTGCGACCTGCTTTCGAGATTCAATAATCTCGTGGTGCATGAAACTGACCGCGGCGTTCTTCTGGCCTTCAGGAGACGCCGATCGTAGCAGGCTGATTACAGCAGCCTCCCCGATGACGTTTCGCATCCGCTCCAGCGCCGACCACTCATAAGAAGACAAATGAGGAAAATACTCATTCGTCAACTCGACAGTTTCCGGTACTGCTGGACCGAGTGGCGCATCTACTCCTTCCATGTTCTCAGACATAGACGGAAGTAGGTCTTGGACAGGAATGCGCGAAGTGCTCAAAGCCGCTTCGTCAAACCTTTCTTGACTTGGTCGCTGGAAGGACCGCTCGAAGTGCTACCAGGTGTAATGGGGCGCTGTTCACAACAGTCCCCAAAACACGGCACACACGCTTGTGCGACTTGAGGAAGCGATCTCCCGACTTGGAGGGAGAGAAGAACGACTTGAGTACTTGAGGGTAAAATTGCAACTGAATTAAAATGCTTATGGTTCCTGTCGCTACTCACGAATGAACCCCAAGGGATCCTAGAGGTTTTATAACTATAACCTAAACATGCACAATAAAACCTATGAATCTGATATATAAAACCTTGGGTACACTGAGGTTGAACCCACGAGATATTCGAGAAGCTTGAACTTGAAGTCCCGTGGAAAATTCCCTGCAAAGTGATTGGCTACAGCCACTCACTTTAGGTGGCAGAGACACGTCGGTCTCATCACCTGTGCAGTTTCCCAAGTAGGAACCATCACTCAGTACTTGATTAGTACATGGATGTCATCACTCTGTACTGATTAGTACATGTGAACAACATTCTGCACTGATCAGAACAGAGAGCGCTCGTGACGTCATGGGATGACGTCACATATGCATGTGGAGACTGTCGTACCGTAATCCCTTTGTTAATTGTCTCTCCACAATGCACACTGAAGGTGGTGTGTGGCACACTAGATCTGGGAACAGATCCACCTTCATGTAATGGCCAGGTATAGCCCATTACAAAAAGCCGAAAGGTATTGAACGATGAATGGGATCGATTTGATGCCATCAGCGCCAAGTGCGAACAAAACAATGCGCAACTGATCGCAAATATGCAAACAATAGCGATCATCGCAAACAAGCAAACACATCAGAAGATGGCTATCACATGAACACTTGTCACAAGAAGCTTGCTGTCAAAGAAAAGCTCGCTCAAGACACGTAAGGTATGCAAACAGCTTGCTAAATAGGAACAAAAAATGGTTAAAGGGAGGTGCTGGACAATGGTTCTTCCCAGATGAACGCTTTACCGTCGAGTTAAGGACCTCTTCGATAGCAACAGCAGAGAGTCGGTAAAATTAGCACAGCAGATAACAACTGATGGATCACTAAGCAGAGGGAAACGACTTTGGACCCTCTGCAAGCGATAAAATGGGACTTCGCCAAATGCATGCTTACTTATGGAGGCAATATGTGTGATATACAGGATATAGAACTCCCGTTTCAAGTTCAAGATGAAGTGAGTTCCTGGGGATGAGCGGTTGTGAGCGCAATAGTCTCATGGCGACGAGCGGTCATCACTGATGTTGGGATTCGTCGGCGGATCCACCGAATACAAGTGTGCACAAGGAACGTTTTTCCAGAATGTCAATTTCCATAAAGGTCCTACTTCGTATCCTACATGATGATGATAAAGAATCTATTGAACTTAGAGTTTAAGATTCCCTGGGGAAGAGAATTGGTGGGTTCTCAGCTATCATATCCTGCCGTAACACAAGCATTCTCACACTTGCGTCCGGGTTTTTCGTAATTTTCTGTTTTTCTGGCATTTGGAGTTTCTTCGTGTGCCATTTTGTAAATGGCTTTTCGTTGTTGTACGTTTTGGCTGTGCTTTGTCAGCCTCATTTGCACTTGTGAACGTCGCGCTTCGATGCTTCGATCACGTCTCGAGTCACAGAGCCGGTAGGCTCTATTACGGGGGTCTTGTGCTGCGCGGTGTGGTGGCCGCAGACAGCGGGGGGTCTTGTGCTGCGCGGTGTGGTGGCCGCAGACAGCAGGTAATAGTGCGGCGTCCTGGTGGGCGTCGCAGTTGTGCTTAGTGGCGGATTGACCACGACATAGGGTCCGCAGTCGTGCTCATAGTGATCGTGCATTCCATTCCTAGTGTTGAGAGTTTTTCACATCGTGTTAAATTCACATACCGTTAAAAACAGTTTTTGAATAGTTTTTGAAAAGTTTTTAACGCGTGAAAAACAAATCAGTTGTCATAAATGGGAAAAAAAAAGCTCCCCTTGTGTCATTCTCTCTCGGCTCGGCCGCAATGTGCTCGTGTTGATTTCGGCGGCGACCGCGTTCGTGTTGGTCTCTGCGGCGCCGCGCTCGTACTCGGCCGGTGCGTGCTAGACGTTCATCATGGGGCGACCCAGAGGCGAGATATGGTCGCTGTACGAAGAAGTCGTTGCTATTGGTCAAGGCAAAGGGCAGCCTGATGTGAAGTGCAAGTTTTGCTCAATACTCATCGTCAACGCTCAGTCGCGTAACATGCTCCCCCATGCGACCGTCTGCTCTGGATTAACAAGCGTAGACAAGCAAAAGTGGATCGCACTCCACAAGAAAAAGGAGAAGGAGAAAGAGCTGAGGCGCCTCGTGAAGAATAGGATGGTGAACCAAACGCCGTCCATCCAGCGCCACTCCAACGTCCAGACCCCTTCCCCCCGAACCATCACCAAGCGCCTCTTCCAGACTTCAAGCAAGTCTAACCGCCGCAGCCCTCGCACGCCCACGACCAAGATGCGCACACGCGCAGAGCGACATTTGGCAGTAGCCAGAGCCATTATTGCGACTGGAGTGGCTTTTCGTGTCGTTGAAGACAAGTATTTTCGCGCCATGTTCGATGATGAAAATGATGTACCTTCACGATTCCAGGTCGCGGGCGAGTTGCTCGACCAGGTGTACATGAGTGAGCGCGAAAGTGTTTTGAAGGTGTTGGGGTCCACAAAGTCCCTTTGCATCGTCACAGATGGCTGGTCAAGCCGACGAAATGAGAGCGTTATCAACTACATTCTCGTCAACCCCTTCATCAAACCAATCTTCTGGAAGTCGTTTGCAACAGGTGAAGCGTCCCATGACGCTGACTACATCACTGACCAGATCTTACACGTCATTGACGAGATTGATGCGGTTCTTGGTCGCAAAATCGTGCGCGCAGTTGTTACCGACAACGCTGCCAATATGAAAAGCGCCTGGAAAAAGCTAGAAGGGTCGGGTCGCGGTCTGATCTGCAATGGATGCGCGTCCCACGCGATGAACTTGCTGATGAAGGACGTGTTCAAGCTTGAATACTTCAGCTGGGTTCTCGATCGTGCCAAATCATTGACCAACTTCATCAAGCAGCGGCATACTCTTCTGGATCGTTTTCGGTCTTTGCAAAAGAGCCTAAAGGGATCTGGCGATAGACGGCGTGCGCTTTCCATGCCAGTAGCAACGCGTTGGTACTCGTGTGAAGCGTGTATTAGGAGTGTCGTCGACAACCGAAGTGTGATCGCGGCTACGTTCGCTGATGAAGAGCTCCTTCGGAAATATCAGAGGAGTGAAATTCTATTGAAGGATGCGAAAAACATCGTTGGGGATGCAGAATTTTGGCAGCGAGCGTCGCTGGTCCTAAAAGTGGTGAAACCAATTAACGAGTGCCTGGCCACTTTCGAGAAGGACAATTGCTGCATCTCGATGATCAATCATCTTTTCAACTGGCTCGATGATACCTTCAGCAAGCCAGTCGGACCAGGCGAGGCTAACCTCATGCGCGCGATCCACGCGATGACCACGTCAAGGAAGGAGTATTTGTTCACAACCTCGATGAAGGCGGCGTACGTACTTGACCAGTCCAAGCCCGTTCCATCCTCCGGCGATGACACCATCAACATCATCTCTTCCACTGCAGTACTGGCGGAGCGCATCGGATTGCCTCAGGGTGTGTCAAAAGATGACGTCCATCGGCAGCTGGTATCGTTTGTACATGCAAAGATGAATTGGACGACCGAGGAGAAAGAGAAGCACTCCATGTTCAGCCCACTCGATTGGTGGTCGTTCTCGACTGCTTATCCTGCCGTAAAAAGTATCGCGATGCGTGTACTCTCCATTCCGACGTCCTCGGCAGCCAGCGAGCGAAGCTGGAGCATACACAGCTTTATCCAGTCACAACGTCGGAATCGGTTAAGCTCTGAGCGTCTCGACAAACTGGTATTTGTCTATTCTAACCTGGGCGACAAAAGCGCTGCGGACCACATCCTATATGACCTGTATCCAGAGGCGGAGGATTTCATCGAGAACCGTGAAGGAGATACAAGTTCATTGGACACGCCCGAGTTGCAAACAGTAGATACCAACCATGAGTCGGAGATGGCATCGTCATTCGCATAGGCTCAATTTTGTACTGTATAAAGTTGCGGCCAACACACGTCATTGATGATAAAAGTTGTAGTGACCGACTTGTTGCTGTTGTTTCGTCATGTGCCGCGCGCGCTCCACGAGCCGCTCGCCATACTTGACCTCGTTGGTGATGGGGATCACGAACAGCGCACTGCTCGGCTGCCACTTGGCCAGCTCCAACATGCGGCCTGTGTTCAGGTGCCCACTCTCCAGCAGGAACTGCCGCAGCGCCTCGAACCTGGACAGGACGTGGTCCACCTTGTTGAGCACCACATCCGACAGAAGCGTGCAGCCGAGTCGCTGAAGTAGTGGACACCGCAACTAGATTGTCGCGACGACTCGGAGACTTCTTCTACGAGGAGGTGGAGGAGGACCTCTTGTCGCAGATCGCGAGCGCCAACCGGCTCGCAGGCGCCGCGGGCGACAACAACGACGAAGGCAACGGCGGCATCACGTCGCGGGCGCAGCAAGTCGTCGACTACATTGGCGAGAATGTGATTGGCCGCTAGACGCTGTTCGAGTCGGCGTAAGGGAAGCGTGCGATTTGCTACGCGGACTTTACGGCGTGCGGCAAGTCGCTGCGGTGTGTGGAGTTCTTTCAGCGCGAGGTGCTGCCGCTGTACGGCAACACACACACGACCACGAGCATTACGGGGTTGCAGACCACGTGGTTCCATCACGACTCAAGTCCCCGCCCTTTGCTTGGGCCCGCCACCATCCAATTGGACAGCGCTGCCCGCCTGGTACATCGTCACGAAGGCTCCGGTGATTCTCCTTGAATGGGCGAAAGCGCGAAGGACGTGGCGTAACCTGTCCGTTAGCAGTGCGGTCGTTTCCTCAGTCGGGTCATCATCAGTGCTGCTGTGTCGACTTGACTGTGCCAGAACAACAAAGGCCCTGAAAAACCGGATGGCGGAGCTACAGATGAAGCAGAGGCAGCGGAGACGCCATGAGGCGGAGCAGCGGCGAAGGTTACCATTTATGGTCCCGATGACCAGTATGATGAACGGTTACCGTGCCAAGTGACCTCCTTAGCGATCTGGAAGGCCTGCAAATTGGTGTAATATCGTTCCGAGTGTGCCTTGCATCACAAAATAAGCTGATGCTGACCTAAACGTTATCTTTCATTTCTCTCACGGAACACCTGAAATATACAATTTTCACAACGTTAAATACTGTTTTTCACTTGGAGGTTTACTGTTTTTAACGTTTATCACAGTTTTTAACGTGCAAAATCTCAACACTATCCATTCCTCACCACCCCAGGGCCTCCAAGAAGGAGGGATTCTCTCCCTGGGATGGGCCGGTCCAAACTGGACCGCTGAGGCTGGAGCTGGACCGCTTGAGCTCTACTGGGAAAAATGGAGAATGTTCTTCGTATCCTACAATGCGAGCCCCTCTCGCTCTTTCACATACAGTATCCCAAGCTTAACCACTTGTTACCGTTGCCTCACAACAGTGACGTCGTCTGTCACTCCTTGACTTCGCTTTCCAACAACTGACTGCCCCACATCTCGACAGGAGCGCAGAGCAGCAGCAGCAGCAGCAGCACTAGGAGACAGACAGCATGGGAGCGAGTAGCAGCCACGATGCGGCGCCGTGGGACGGCTCGCAGATCCCGTCGCTGAGCGGCAAAGTGGTCATCGTCACGGGCGGCAACTCGGGCGTGGGCTTCGAAGCCGCCAAGAAGCTCGCGGAGCGCAACGCCATCGTGGTGCTCGCGTGTCGGAGCGAAGAGCGAGGCCGAGAGGCGCAGCAGAGCATCCTGCAGCACGTGCAGCAGCAGCGCAGCACGCTGAGCGGCAGCGAGAGGGAGGCGCTGGCGCCGCCGCAGGTGGAGTTCATGCGGCTGGACGTCGGCAGTCTCGCGAGCGTCGCGGCGTTTGCGACCCAGTTCCGTGAGAGCTTCCACCGTTTGGACCTGCTGATCAACAACGCGGGCGTCGGTGTGGTGTACAATCAGGTCACGGAGGACGGCTTTGAGGCCTCCTTTGGGATCAACCACCTTGGCCATTTCTATCTGACGAAGCTGCTCTTTGATTTGCTCGAGAAGGCGCCGTCGGCGCGCGTCGTGAACGTTAGCAGCCTGGCGCATCGCCGCGCGACGATTAAGTTTGACGAGCATGGCCAGTTGAGCGTGAAGACGGACTACGGCGTCTCGAAGCTCGCGAATCTGCTGTTCACGTACGAACTGGAGCGCCGATTGCGAGCCAACGGCATCCGAAACGTGATCTCAGTGGCCGCGCACCCGGGGATTTCCAACACCGGCATCTTTGCGAAATCGATCTACGTGTCTGCGCCAAAGATCCTTCAGTGGATCCTCGTCAAGCTGACTGCATTGTTGCCTCTCCAGAGCGCGGAGATGGGCGCATTGCCGACGCTGTACGCTGCGACCGCGGAGAATGTGGAAGGCATGGAGTACTACGGCCCTGCGCGGCTGGGTCGCTGGGGGTACCCGGTGCGCGAGATCTCGTCCGTCGAGAGCTACAATGAGGACAAGGGCAAGAAGCTCTGGACGCTGAGCGAGCAGCTCACAAAGTGCAAGTTTGAGTTCTGAGGCGACCTCACACAGTGGGGAATGCACGACAAAACGGCATGATTTGAATGGAATTTCTTATTGAATGGGATTATAGGCTTTCTTGGCCAAAGTTATATGCAAAAACACGACTTGAGGATGCATTGGCCATTGTGTTATATGCGAGAAGGTGGCGTCAATGCAGTCGTACTTTAGGCCGAGAGCTTCTTGGCGACCTGCGCGAACGACTCGCCCTGGACCTTGGCGACGTCCAATTCGAGCGTGGATGGCTGGCGCGAACCGTCTGGGCCGGCGTAGGTGCCCGCACCCCATGGCGAGCCGCCGTGGATCTCGTCGAAGCTGAAGAGCAATGGCGAGCGGTAACCGAGCGGCACAAACGTCAAACCCTGGTGCGTGAGGAACGTCACGGCTGTGAACGCCGTGGTCTCCTGGCCGCCGCCCTGGGTGCCTGTGGAGAAGAAGAAGCCGGCAGGCTTGCCGACAAGCGCGCCTGTGGACCAGAGACCACCCGTGGCGTCGAAGAGCGCCTTGACTTGCGCTGGGAATGTGCCGAAGCGCGTGGGGAAGCCGAAGAGGATGCCGTCGGCGTTCTTGAGCACGTCCAGCGTGGCGATCGGGTGATCCTTCTTTGGCGCCGCGTGCATCTTGGCGAGGATCTCGTCCGAGAGCGTCTCGGGCACCTGGTAGATGGTGGCGGTGACGCCGGCCACGGACTCGACGCCCTCCTTGACCTTCTCGGCCATCTTGGCGATGTGGCCGTACGTCGAGTAGTAGATGATGGCGACGTTGGTCATGGTGGCTTGGCTTGAAGTGGGGCTTGTGCAGTGGAGTGGAACTTGCGGAATGAGGGAAACGGCAGCAGCGACGGAAGGGGAAGTGGGGACCGCGAGTGCGCACCAAGCACCGCCATTAGCGCGCACCCATGGCGCTCCTAGTGGCGCGCTTCCTGCAGCAGAAAGACGCGGCACATGCGTCTGAGATCATCATTGGCGTAGGGTATTCGCGCTTGCATACTGCCATATGGTACAGATCTCAAACGCTGAACCTCTATTATTTAGTGAGACCTCATATATGATTGAATGCATATTGAATAGCACTCTGTGAGTGCCATGAGAGCTGATACCCTGTTGAGAATGATATGTGTGGCAAGTTGATTACCAATCAGCTGTGCAACTGTGACGCAGCTCTTCAAGTTGCCTCCACGTGCCGTGATTGGCGCTCGCTTCCATCAGCTGATCACAGAATCCTGAACGAGCCCACTTGCGAAAAGAGCCACCGGATGCGATATCTTAAGGCATGCGCGCACGCTTGATACACGCTCAGGCGTGCAAGTAAGCACACCCACCTCCTCCCACCGCATGTGGACGTGAATGTGGGAGGACATGACCGCAATCACATTCCAGATTCTCCATGCGCTGTCGCTTAGAGCCACTGGAGGCTGATGCCAACCACTGCTTCTCGCCAGCGGACGATGCAGGTTCTGGGAGCTAGCGGCTCCGGCGCTAGTGCTAATTATGCTCGCGCATAAAAGGCGCCAAGTGATCGAGGTGCAGGTGGCGTATTCAATGAGAGCAGTGAGCAAGTAAGTGCCAGGCTCTCTCTTGCAGACAACGTGCTCGGAATTCTCCTCACTAACCCGCTTGGTTCCTACTGAAATGTCGATGCAGGTCTAGTGTGCATGGCTTGCGCTAACCTAAGAATTCACGATCTACAGGCGGCAACAGCAGCTCGCTACATATCCCGGTGATAGAAATGCTTGTCGTGTGCGAGCAGCGCTGCGATGCCAAATTCAAAACTCCCTTTCGAGCACTGCAGGTACCGAATATGCGGCCACGGTGCATCGTCGGTGCTCCTGTTGCCAAAGGACCGTCATTACCTGCCGCATCATGACGAGTGGATGGCATTCCGTGTACACATGGAATAACGGACGAGCATGCGAATGAGGAATCATTCCATGCGTGTACTTTTTTCGTCCACTTTTCTAGATTCCTTTTTTTCGCTGGTCATTCGCTCATCAGATAGATCACCCAGCCATGGGACGGCTCGCAGATCCTGACGCAGCGCGACCGTTGTGCTTGCGTGTCGGAGCGAGACTCGCGGCCGCATGGCCGAAGCGAACATTCGACAGTACTTGCGGTAGCTGGAGCTCAACGATGACGATAATGGCGAGGGCGGCTCGGTGGTGTTCATGCAGGTTGACATGGGCGACCGCAAGAGCATCTACGCATTCGCCAAGCGGTTCCGCGAACGCTTCGACCGCCTCGATCTGCTCGTGAACAACGCCGGCGTGTCGGTGTTTGCGACGAAGTTCACGTCCGACTGCCTCGAGAGTCAATTTGGCGTCAACCACATCGGCGCATTCTACCTCACGCGACTGCTGTTCGATCTGCTGCAGCGCGCACCTGAGGCTCGTGTTGTTGCAGTCAGCAACATCGCGCACCGGTCGGCAAACATCGATTTCCGCACTGTTGCAAATGGCGACGATGCGTCCTGGGCGGATCTCCGCGGCTGCGCCAACTCCAAGATGGCCAACCTTCTGTTCACGTACGAACTCGACCGCCGCCTTCGCGCCAAGCGCATCCACAACGTCAAGACCGTGGCCGCGCACCCGGAACTGACGCGCACGGCGATCTTTGCGAAACTCGCCATCGACTTTATGCCTCGAGTCCTGCAGTGGGTAATGCTCGAGATGCTGTTTGCACTGCCGTTTAATACGATCGAAATGGGGACGCTTCCCATTTTGTACGCTGCGACCGTGGAGAGTGTGGCAAGCGGCGAGTACTACGGACCGAGTCGATGGGGGAACCGTCTCGGATACCCCACGCGCGAGATCTCGACACCCGCGAGCCACTCGGACGAAGACGCGAAGACGCTCTGGACGCTCAGCGTAGAGCTCCTGGAGACCAAGTTCGACGTGCAGTTAAGCAATGTGCACGTGTGAGTGAGTGAGTGTGTATGTGCGTTTGGCAAGGGAGGCGTGTAGATTTGGTTAATAAACAGCCGACAACGAACGGAAGAAGCAAATTCAATGGGCATTGTTGCACATTAGGTAGGTGAGCGACCATGGAGCCATTCCGTTGACATGCATGACCTAGCGATTGACATGGATCGCATACATTTAGGGCATGTTACATTTAGGACAGCAGTCTCTTACAGATAAAGTGGGCCACACTATTCACGTATGCGACACGCCATTCGTTGTAATCGTTCCATTTTGGCGCAAGACGATCGCTGTCGTAACGAACAGAAGCAAGCGCCATTGAGTGAACAGCCAAATGGCGACGTTCGCGCACAGGGAAGACGACGCGGCGCTGCTCGCGTACCGCGCGCAATGGAGCGTGGCGAGCATCCCGTCGCTCAAGGGCAAGATCGCGATCGTGACGGGCGCGAACTCGGGCATCGGCTTCGAGACGGCGCTCGCACTCGCGCGCAATGGTGCCCACGTCGTGCTCGCGTGCCGAAGCGGTCTGCGCGGCACGGCTGCGCAACAGAAGATTGAGGACACCATCGCGTCCGTCGAAGGGAGAGGCGCGACCGAGTTTGTGCACATGAATCTGAGTCGGTTGGAGAGCGTGCACGGGTTTGTGCAGGCGTTCAAGAAGAAGTTCGACCGCGTCGATATCCTGGTGAACAATGCCGGACTGATGTACCCGGCGGAGACCCACACGGCGACCGGCTTGGAGACCCAGTTCGCAGTGAACCACTTGGGCCACTTCTACTTGACTCAGTTGTTGTTCGACTTGCTCAAGAAGAGCGAGCATGCGCGCATCGTGAATGTCAGCAGCGTGGCGCATCGCATGGCGCGGATGGATTTCAACACGCTCGCACGGTCCACCGGCAACAAGTGGCTCTACTTTATCGACTACAGCAACTCGAAGCTCGCGAATTTGCTGTTCACATACGAACTGAACCGACGCATCGAAGCCGCAGGTCTTTCGGGCAAAATTCTGTCCGTCGCAGCGCATCCAGGCGTCACCTCGAGTGATCTCACCCCGAAAGTCGTGGAAGGGTATCTGCCAACGTTCCTCCATGCGCCGCTGCGCAAGCTCCTCGAGTGGGTGCCTGTGTTTCAGAGCACAGCGTGTGGCGCATTGCCGAGCATCTTCGCAGCAACGGATCCGTCGGTGAAAAGCGGCGATTTCTACGGTCCTGGCGGCTTCCAGAGCGTCTGGGGCAAAGTGCCTGCGCGAGAGATCTCGAGTGCTGCGAGTTACTCGGAGGAGACCGGCGCTGCCCTGTGGAAGCTGAGCGAAGACGTCGCGAACGCCACATTCACCGTGGTCGCATAGTAATGAAGTGTCTGAGAATGCAGTTGCAGCAGAAGTATGCGAGGAAGAGCGCAGGAACCAGTAAGTGCGATGACTCTTTCCCATTCATGTGCATGGTTGAAATGTCTTCCGTCATCATCTTTGAACTTTTCGTTTGTTTACGTCTTACAGGAGCGTTTGCGTCGGATATAAGAGTCACGAGTCGCTTTCCGTGCGCCTGATTGGCAGAAACCATTGGTTACGTGCTCATTTTGCGTTAGCAACTCTGCAGCAACGATTTTGTTTTATACACCACTTCAACTTCCATATGTATAAAACACATCCAGACTCGCATTTTTATTTTTTCTGCAGGCAACGGCCACTGACCGCAGAAGCGAACTCGCACCGCCAACACCAAGCCCAATCAGCATCTCCCTTCTGCCAGAATGACCGGAGACATCAAGAAGAACGCGCTCGCGGCGCTGAGCTCCCGCAAGCTGGACGGCAAGGGGCTGCGCATCGCCATCGTGCACGCCAAGTGGAACATCGAGATCATCAGCGCGCTCGTGTCGGGCGCCAAGAATGAGCTCAAGAAGGCTGGCGTCGCAGACCACGACATCGTCGTGCTCGAAGTGTCGGGTGCGTACGAGCTGCCGTATGCTGCGAGCCGCGTGATCGCGTCACAGAAGATCGATGCGGTGATCTGCATCGGCTGCTTGATCAAGGGCGACACGATGCACTTTGAGTACATCTGTGAAGCCGTGACGCAGGGCATCATGCGTGTGCAGTTGGACTCGCAGGTGCCTGTGCTCTTTGGCGTGCTGACTGTGATGAACGAGCAGCAGGCGAAGGACCGCGCTGGTTTGTCGGAGAAGGGCCACAACCACGGCGTTGAATGGGCGCAGACCGCGATCGAGATGGCGCGTCTTCGTGAGATCACGCGCGCCGGTGGGTGCCCAATGCGTCCTCGCGAAAAGAGCCCATACCACGACCTCACGTCGTGCCCATTCTTCACGGTGTCTGCGTGGTTGCACGTGGGCACGATCTCCATTCTGGGGCTCGCGGCTGCTGCTGCGTTCAAGCGATTCTCGTAGATTGCTTTCAACGGATCCAGAAGGTAGATGTGGACGACATTACTCGACATGTGTTTCTGCGAGAAACACAGTATGACTTGAATGAATGAAGATAGTGTACACTTTGTCGGTTTTTTATACGTTCGCATTCACGCGGCCGATGAAATCTGCGATGTCAGGAATCGAAGTTAGCAAATAGAGTTGATGTGGACGGGATGGCACTTGTAAAGAAAATGTGTGCGTGTTCCAGATAAAGGAAACATTAGAAGCCAATGCGAACTTTGCTCACGGGCGCTGCCATGCGAATACTCGACACGCTACCTCCACTTCGCTGCGACGAATTGCTTCCAACGCTCTTCACCGACCGATCGCTGAGCGAACAAAAACACAAGTGAGACCATGAATTCTTGGTGAGGAAGACAACAACACGAGCATTGCAGACAAAAAGCACCTTTTGTCACTTCTCGCAGACATGGGGGGTGGGAGTCCGCAGTCTCCCGCTGCTTGGTTCGCGCGAGCCGCGGCTGTTCGTCCGGGAGGCATGGATGGAATGTTGAGTCCACTCTCGCGCACCGATACCGTCAACGTATCACTGATCTCAGGAAACTCGTTCGCTAGTTGCCCCAAGGTGTACAAGAGACTGCTGCTGATCTCTTTCAGGTTGTATGCTTCGAGCATGATTTGCTCCTTCGGCTTGGCTCCATTCCTGCTGCCCGTAAACTTCTGATGTTCACGCACCATTTTATCCAGTTTCTTGACCACTTTCCCCCACTTGGAGCGCTCGTGGAGCACCTCCTTTTCCACTTGCTGGAATGCACTCTCCAACTGCATCACGTTCTCTTTCGCAAACTGTTTCTGCAACTCGATCTCTTTCAGCCGATTCGTCTCGCTTTCTAGGTCCATCTCAATACGCGTAACCTCTTTCTTCTTTTTGAAAAACGTGTCTTCTGCCTGTTTGACTTGATCTTCAAGTGCCGTCATCTTCATCGCATCGTCTCCACCGATATCAGCGCGGTGGAAGCTCTTACGGTAATCCGAATTTTGGTCTTCCAAATGCTGGAGTGTTTTCTTCAGCGCACGAACTTCTTTCTCAGCGACCCGAATCTTATCATCGAGTTCGTCGCCTTCCCGTTGTAATTCATCTCGTCTTTCGGCTGCTTTGACCACAAAGTACGCCTGGCTGCGTTCTTCACCATTTGCATCTTCACTCCCGTAGCCACTCATTTTACACAGCGTCTCAAACTTGGCTTGCAATTTCTTCACTCGATTATCTCGCTCAGCGAGCTCCACTGATACTTTATGACGCTCTTATTCGATCGCCTTGTTCATCGCACGCTGAATTTCACGATGCATAGCAATCTCCTTTTTCCGTTCTTCCATACTCTTCTTCAGTTGGAAGTCGCGGTATTCAAGCGAAAACACTTCATCAGCGCGCATGTTCAAAATCTCTTTCAGACGTTTGACTTCGAGGGACTGTAAATCGTGCTGAACCAACAACTCTTCTTTCTCCTTGAGCGTCTGCTTGAGTGAACTCGAACAACTGTCATTCGCAAGCTCCAGCTCGGTGATCTTGGCAGTAATTTCTTCACGCTGTTTCACCAACGCCTTCTTCACACGATCTTGGGCTCGTTTTTCCTCTTCAAGCTTCTTGCACTGAGCTTGCATCACACTTTCTTCGGCTTTGACACGGTCGAGCTCCATCTGAAGCACTTGAATCTGGCTCTGGAGCACTTTAGTTTCCTCTGCACTTCGCTCACCACTTGCGCGAGACACTTTTCGCTCCATTTGTTGAATCTGGAACTCGCCATTGTATACAAGCTCTTGCTGTCGCAGTGTCTGCTGATCAAGAAGCTTGAGCTTTGTACGCAAGTTTTGGATCGCAGCTTTGGATCCAGAAATCTCTGCGATCAGCCCGGCTTCTTTTTGGCGCAGGTTGAAAAGGTGCTGGCTTTTGCGAAACATGTGCTCTTTCCGCAATGTAATCTCTTTGTCAATGCGCTTCAACTCGTTTTCCAGCGCGCTGAGGTCCTGTTCAGCCTCTTTCGCCAAGGTCTCCGCGTCCGCGGTGGAGTTTATGCACTTTTCCAGTGCACTTTTCGTTGCTTTGTACCGAGCGCGCGCATTCTCAAGATCTTGCTTCATGCTTTCCAAATGATGGTCCTTGTTCGTGTCGTATGAGCGCTGCTGGTTCAAGTGCGCGACGGCACTGGACAGCTGGTTCTTCAATATTTCGACTTGATCTCTGAACTCCTGCAGCCTTGCCATCGTCTGCTGGAATTCCTGTTGGACCCTGGACTGCTGGCACTCTTTCCCGCTTATCTTTGCCTGCGTTTCGTTGTTTTCTTGCTCTTGCAGCTTTATCTCAATCGCTATCGCCATTCTCACCCTCGCTGTTCTGCTGTCCGCGCTGCTTGCCGTCCGCTCGCTTCCAGCTGCAGGCGTTTGCTTGCTGCGTCTCCTCGGGTTTGTCACCATCTCCATCGTCTCGTTTCGCGCCAAACTTGCGACTCCACGTCGACGTCTGTCCTTCCGTGCCATTATCTGCGCCTTTGCTGTTGTTCGCCTCGTCGCCCCATCCGGAGCTCAGTAAATGTTTCTCCATGCTCTTCACTGGTGCATTCTCTTCCGGCGACGACGCAGCAGCAGCGCCAACCGCGCCTGCGTACTCATCATCGTCTGGACTGGTAGCCATCGCTCTTCACCCACACGCGCGCTTCCCTTTTGCACTCTGCGAACTACGAATGCCGCTCATTCTCCGTGTCATTTGCCGCCGCGCGCGCGCATTTATAGCTTGCGTTCTCCGCATCGCATCGGTTTCGAGGTTGAAGTGCCAAGCATCACTCTTGGTGGCGTGCAACTTTCAGGTGACACACGTACTCAACTAAGTGCGAAAGACCTTCGACAACTCGTTTTTGTCGCTTGGATTCTGACACCATGCAGCACGCACGCTGCGGGATGATTTGCAACGTCGATGGCGGGTCCGTAGTCTGTCGATTACTTAGGAGACTGCCATCGGCTGGTGGAGGAAACGGGTCTGCCCGTCCCTGTCTGCTGCTTCATTCTCGAAGTTGAACTTTGAGCGTGAGCGTGGCCTGCACTCCCTCCTGCCGCTCTCCTTCTGCACCTAACATCACCTACCATGCGTGCGCACATGGTACACAGCAAATCCATTGCATGCAGGTGAATGCACACACAATCAATCCACCATGCGCTTCTTGAGACCAGGCGCCTATGGCCGTGCCTGGACAAGTGGAAAAGCCGTTTGCATTGTCGCTTTACTGTCTTCAGTGTGGAAGTGGAGTCAACGTTGCAAGGTCAGGTGCTGGTCAGAGTCTGGTATTGCGTGGCATTAGATGGCGTTCGAGAACAGAAGCACGCAAAAAGCTCAAGCACTCGCATAGTTGCACAGCAGAGTCATCACCCCCATAGAGTTTGCTATTTCCCGATTAGGTACGTTTTATGCGACCCCTTATAGATGGGTTGAAGTTTCGAACAGATTTATAGCTCTATGATTGGATGATTTTACGAAACGGTGCGGCATGACGTCAGCGCGTCACGGAGTGAACCAAATGATGGCACCTGACGAGCCGCGTCACTGCTCCCAATGCTACATGCCGACGGTGCGTCGGGGCTTTTTAACAGCACCTCATTCCGCAATTTGCGCCGCCCAAGCAACAGCTCAAGAGCCACACGAGAGACGCGCCAGTGCTGCCAGTGCTGCTTGGTCTGCTTACCACCCCACCCATCCACACCCTCCATCAAAACACAATGGCTGAAGCGAAACTCACCGGCGACGAGATCAACGCGCTGCGCGACATCGAGCTCGAAGCCTGGAAACAGCAGGAGCACGCCGCGGACCTCATGGTGCCGCTCATCGGCCACCTCTACCGTCAGTGCAACGTCATCATGGTGCTCTTTGGCAAGGGCCTCGTGCACAAGAACAGCATCGACATCATCCGCGCGCACAACTTTGTGTGCAAATACGTCGGTAAGCGTATGCAACCGACGGACTCGGAGATCGTGCTCTCGGCGTTGACGCAGTATGCGCCGAATGCGCGCGACATGCGTATTGATCTGGGACGCACGTTTCTCATGGTTGAAGATCTTGTGCGTGATGTGCAATCCGAGACATCGGAAGAAGGCAAAGACGCAAAGGTGAAGATCATCGGCGCGCTCTTGAACGACAAAATGGCGCACATCACGCCACCACTGTCGCCAATGGGCGGCATCGTGTCCATGACGAAGCCGAGCGACGTCGTTCTCTACGGTTTCGGTCGTATTGGCCGCTTGCTCGCGCGTTTGCTCATTGAGAAGAGCGGTCCGGGTGTGAAGCTGATGCTGCGTGCGATTGTCGTGCGCAGTGGCACGAAGGAGGACTTGGCCAAGCGTGCGAGTCTGCTGCGCCGCGATTCCGTGCACGGTCCATTCAACGGCACGATCCAGTTCAACGAGGAAGCGAACGCCATTATCGCGAACGGCAACCTCATTCAGATCATCTACGCGAATGCCCCAGATCAATGCGACTACACGAAGTACGGCATCCACGATGCCGTGGTCATCGACAACACTGGTATCTGGCGCGACAAGAACGCGCTGGGCTTGCACTTGAAGTCGCCGGGCGTCTCGAAGGTGATTCTGACTGCTCCAGCAAAGGGCAACGTCCCAACGATTGTTGCGGGCGTGAACAACCACCACATTACGGCTGAGGACAGCATTTACTCGGCTGCGTCGTGCACGACGAACGCGATTGCGCCATCGCTCCTGGCGCTTGACCAAAAGTACGGCATCATCGGTGGCCACATTGAAACGGTCCACTCGTTCACGAACGACCAGAACTTGATTGACAACTACCACATGAAGGAGCGTCGCGGGCGCAGTGCCGTGCTCAACATGGTCATCACGGAAACGGGTGCGGCAGCTGCGGTCGTCAAGTGTCTTCCATCGCTCAAGGACAAGTTGACGGCGAACGCGATCCGTGTGCCGACGCCAAACGTGTCGCTCGCGATTCTGAATGTGCACTTGGACCCGACGAAGGCGCACGGTATCACCGCGAAGGAGATCAACTCGTACATGTCGAAGATCTCGCTCAACTCGCCTCTGCAGAACCAGATCGACTTCGTGGACTCGGCCGAAGTTGCATCGTCGGACTTCGTCGGCAGCCGCGCGTCCGGCACGGTCGACGGCAAAGCCACGATCGTCAAGGACAACAAGGTCATCCTGTACGTCTGGTACGATAACGAGTTCGGCTACAGTTGCCAGGTCGTGCGTCTGCTGCAATCGCTGCAGGGCATCAACCACCCACGCTTCCCGGACCAAAACCAGGTGGAAGAGATCGACCGCGCTCTCAACTTGACCTGGAACCTGTAAGCAACAAGCAAAGATGATGATAAAGACCCGTGTTGTGTCCACGTATCTCCCTTGATGAGGTAGAGCACACCGCTAGCGTCCGTTTAATATGTTCCTTCACACACATAAAAAGCAAAATATAGTTGATTTGTCTGATTCTCCCACGCTCCAGGCTGAGCATTTTTGTCGACATGCAGGCATTTTCCATTCATGTGGGCTGTGGGTTGCGTCGTTTCGGGTTCCTCATGCGTGCACCCTGTTTATATGCAACGGGGTGAATGGAAGTGGCCGTGGAAAAAAGAAGGAGAGCGGACCAGGTTCCACAAGTATCGTTAGCATTTTTCGTTCTCAAGAATGCCCACGAGGAGCTATGAGGAGCCAAAGAAGCGCCATGGCGTTCGCCCCGTGGCAGCAGCGACTCGAGCGGTAGCGAGCTCAAAGCAAGACGGCGTCGTTCGCCCGACTTCAACTGCGCGCATGCTTGACACGAGAATTGAAGGTGAGGCTCGCGTTTCCAGACTTGGTCCGATTTCCACTTGAGTTACATACCTTGTGCTGGATTCGATGCGGGCAGATATGAAGAAGCGAACGAGTGGCGTCGTCCGTGACAATTCTTCGATCTCACATACTCAGCATTCAACTGGGGCTGTCTACTCTTCCGTCTCACAATCTCGGCATTCAAGCGTCACGCGTTTGCCGAGTGTGGACGACTCCCTCAGCTCCATTTCACCGACAAGTTCGCCACGAGAGCTCTTCGTACCCGCGACGAAACCTTCACCAGCATATCTTCACGATAGCAAAAGCAGACCTACGAGCCATACCAGCAACAACAATCATTCGTATCCAGACCACGAATCTCCACGACGGCGTCGGTCTCCTGAGAAAATGAAAAAGACCGAACCATTCAGAGGCACTTCACCTGGGTATGCTGCTGCTTACGACGAATCCCCGTCCGAATTGAGCCAAATCAAGCACTCTGTGCAGAGACTACGGGCTCAGCGTGCACATGTGAGAGTTCTTTTCTATGACATGGCAATTGGCACGTACTTGAGTTTTTACCTGTGACTTCGCGTGCTTCTGGTTCTCTTTGTGCAGGTGGAGCAACTTCGACAGCACAATGAACGCCTTGAGCTTCTGGTAGGTGAGCGGACGAAAGAAAACGAGGGCTTGCGGCGCGAACTTGGATCGTTACGCGGTGTCGAGAGAGAGAATGTCGGCTTGCTGCAGAGCTCCAAACTCTTGGAAGAGCGCTTGCGAAACCTGGATGAAATCTGCCACGAAAAGCGCCAAGAGCTTAAAGCGATGCACGAGAAAGTGTCAACGGTTGAGGCACAACGCGATCACCTGCACATGCAAATCGAGGAGATCAAGCGAGAGCACCAAGACCGCGTGGACGCATTCAAATCCAAACAGTTTGACATGATCGACCGCATCAAGCAGCTGGAACGCGACCGCGTCACTTTCCAGGACAAACAACGGCGCCTGGAAGACCACTGGAAGGAACAAGTGCACAAAGCGTGCCAAGATACGCTCCTTGAGCAGCAGGAGTGTCGACAGAAGCTGGAGCTTACACGCACGGAGAACAAACGACTGGGGTCCGAGGTCGCTGACTTGCAAGCTCAAGTCCAGAAGCTGCTGGCTACGACGGTCCGACAGACGACGATGATCGAAGACTGCGATCGCGTGCTCTCCGACACGAAAAAGCAGCAGCAGTCAGCAAAAGCGAGCTACCACGATCAGCTGCAGTTCAGCGGTCAACTCAAGGAGCAAATCCAGCGGCTGGAATCCCAAGCGGCGGCATTTCAGTACAGTCTGGAAAGCAAGAAGAGTCACTACGAGAAGAGCATATTCGAGCTCGAAGCCAAATTGACCAAGCGAAAGAATCGAATTGAGATGATGCAAGTCGCCCTCCATGAAAAGACAAGCAGATCGAGGCTTCGCAACGCGAAAACGCACTCCGAGATCGCGATTCCGCCCATATCGACGAGGTACGTGGAAGAAAAGCAATCCATTGTCGCATTTCATGCCGACTCTCTTTTTTGATAACGCTGGTGTTGGATGTAGCTGAATCACGACCTGAAAAAGCAGGAGAAGTCGCTGATGAGTGAGATTTCGGAGTTGCAGATTGCTCTTGGGGTGCGTGCGATGTGGCATTGGCTTTGAGCTGAAGCTGCAACAAAGTATCCATGGCGGTCTCCCTCACATGTGCTACCTGCTTGTGCTTTACTGCAATCAACAGGACGCGACCGACGAAGAGAATATTCTCCACGAGAAAATCTTGGCACTTCAAGGTAGGCTAGGCTGTCAGTGCCCTTCATCGAAGCTGCGCCGGAAAGCTCCATCTGCGCACAAGCTGTGCAACTCATCCCCTCTTTCTCTTTTTTCCCATGTAGAGCAACTAGAAAACGAGCGTAGGGATCGGTCGCGGTGGGCAACGGCACGACTCAAGCTCCTTGCGGAGTTTTGCGACGAAGAAAACAAGTTGGGCTCTGCCTTGCGCTCCACAACAGTCTTCGACGGTAAGATGAGCAGCGAGGGGGATGGGGATGCACATGAAGAGTTGAACGATGTGGGTGACGACGACGACCACGGTCATCGAGGGTCCATCGTCTTTGGTTAGTCGTCAGCTTGTGTAGCGACAAAGAAATGATGCAGCCATAGTTTTTGAACAACACAGATAGACACGCTCGGCATGCAAACATACAACTCGACACACCTGCTTTGACTTTGGTCACTCACAATTCGAATTACCGCATTTTGGTCAGCACTCTATATTGTGGATTTGCACAATGCTCGAGTAAACGAGCTATGTAGATGCCGCCTGTTGGTGCATCTACACACACTAGCGACTGCGACAAAATGCTACCGGGCGATTGACGCCTGGTATTTCACACTCCAGCAACAGCAAAATATTCCGAGACGCGTTCGCATCACGATTCACAGTCATACCGCGACAGCCATTGTGTGTACAATGGAGTACACTGTGAACTTTCATGACGCGACCTTCTCCGTCTCGGCAAAGCTTCTTCGAATACTGATTCTTCAACTCTCCATGACATACAGAATGAAGTTTGCTTGATCGATGTTCATCCACGGCAATAACAGTGCAATAACGTTTCAGTTGATGTTCGAAACGCTTCAGTGGACCAGCGGGAGATTTCTTGATGAAACCAACTTGATCTCGGTTGCTCCAGTCACCAAACCCAACCAGAGTTCTTCCGCTTGTTCCATCAGTCAACTTCCGGCAAAGAAGCTGGAGTTTCTTCCGAGCGAAGACGTGCCGCTTGAACTTCAGACCACGACAATCTTTGTGGATATGAGAATCCAGCAAACGATCCAAGCGAGGGAGGAGAAACTGAACGTATTGTTTCAGTTTTGTCACACTTGCAGTCTTCTTCGTTGGCAAGTTCTGGATACCTTCGAGAATATCAGGGTCACTGTCTTGCCAACGCTTGATTTCTTTCAAACTCTCTGTGCAGCGAGCGTCTTCATAGAACTCTCGAGTTGAGCACGAAACTTTTGTACCGCTCTCGTTACTTGCCACGAACACGTCCTTCCTTCCAGGATCCAATCCCCACACTTGAGAGTAGTCGCTCAAATCGATTCGTCGAGACGCAACAGTCTTCTTTGGTTTCCTCATCGCAATACTGACTGCTTCGCCATCCGTCAATATCTCCCCCGCAAACTTGCGATTCGATGTCTCAAATCGATCAATACGAAATAGCTTTCTCCACCAAGAATCAGCCTCTTCTCGCCATCGAGAATCACTTGGAGGAACTTGTAATCCACCCCGTTTCAATGGTCCACGCAGGCCATTGCTGCACATTTTGAGATGACTGCAATCGAACCCTCGTTTGAATGGAATCAAACTGAACAGACGTAACTGCTTCGCCTCCTTCGTATACTCGGTGACTGGATGCCGAGATTCAAAATATGTCAGGAACTCGTATAGCAACGGTATGTATAAATGAGATTCACGTTCAATCTTGGAATGTCTGGGAAACTGGCACGATATTCGAGAATGAGTGTGTCAGACATAAGCTTCTGCGATGGTCTTGTTCACTTCCTTGAGAACTGTTGTCCATGGAAGTGCCTTGGTCTCCTCCGTACAGAAAGTGTTGAGCGTCGTTTTGACAACACTGAGTTCTGTTGTCTTGCTGCGTTCACGCCTCACTGCTACATCGGGTCCACATCGGGTCGAACGCGCTTGGATTGTTGCTGGTTATCACTGGTTGGAGGACGCTTGAAACCGGAGTTTGGGACAACATTTTCTGATTCGTAGTCAGACTCGGGAACAATCATATCCTTGAGATGCTCTTCGTCAGCTTCTGGAACCACTTCGTCCCGTCGCGCAAGTTTGAAAATGGGGAGAAGAAATACGGTTGTGTGCAGGTGACATCTATATGTGTTGGAATATCGGTGCTGCAGCGATGTCCATGAAGAGTAGCGGAAGCATGCAAGTTGATGCAGTTGGTATATGCATGTGAATGAGCAGCGAGCGGCCACTAAAAGCATTTAACTATAATCATCTATTTAAACCCCTCGAGTCCTGGATTTTATTCCCACTGAGGAAAGAAGGCACACAGACATACAGAATATTATTATTTCCACAATCATCATCACTGACGAGGAGAATGGTGCGTTTGCTTTACCTCATCCACGTTCGACAGAGGCGCGTACGGCTGCTTGGCAGTGTTCAGACGAGTGCGCACCATTTTCTTCAGTTCGATCACCTTGGTGTCCTCGTCGTACTTGGAAGGCTTGTACTCGCACACTTCAGGTGCTCGATAGCGTTTCAGCAGAAGCGATGAGATCACGACTGACACCGACGAGAACGCCATCGCGAGACCAGCACAAGCTGGAGGCATGGTCGAGTGCAGGATTGGGAAAAAGATGCCTGCAGCCAACGGGATGCCGACAAAGTTGTACGCGACCGAAAAGAAAAAGTTGAGACGAATTCGGAAGAACACTACCCGAGCAAGGTCTAATGCCACAACAACGTCAGTTAACTTGCTCTTGACCAAGATCATGTCGGCTTCAGCTTTCGCAATTTGGGTTCCGGCACCGATGGCCATGCCGATATCTGCTTGAGCCAGTGCTGGAGCATCATTGATACCGTCACCCACCATGCACACCACGCGTTGCTTCTTGGTAACAGGCGAAACACGGGACTGCAGAGCCTTGATCTGGGCAGCCTTCTCACCAGGAAGGGCAATAGCCTTGACGTGATCGATGCCCATCTTGCGAGCGATAGAACTGGCCGTACGAATGTTATCACCAGTGATAAGCCACACATCCAGACCCATCGACTTCAGGTACGACACAACCGCCTTCGACTCAGGGCGAGGCGTGTCAGCCATTGCGATGACTCCGCACAGTTTATCTTCGATGCACACGCACACCACCGTCTTGCCCTCCATCTCAAGCTCATGCATTTGCTCGCGGATTTTGGCGCCGATTTCGATTCGCTTCTCTTCGCAGTACTCAGGGTTGCCAACCATCACGTTCACATCTGGTCCAACTGCCTTTTCTTTCCAGCGTGGAACGATGCCTTCAATGCCACGGCCAGGAACGACTTGAACTTGAGCCGGCTCCTTCAACTGCAGCTTCTCCTGTTCGGTAGCCGTAATGACAATCGCTTTGCCAAGAACGTGCTCACTGACACATTCCAAAGATCCACCGTAGTACAAAACTTCACGAGGAGAGAAGCTTCGATCTGAGATCACGACATCGGTCACAGATGGGTGACCAACAGTAAGGGTACCCGTCTTGTCAAAGACGATCGTGTCGACGTATTTGGCAATTTCGAGAGCACGACCACCCTTGATCAAGACACCTTGCTTCGCGCCAACACCACAGCCAACCATCACAGCAGTCGGAGTCGCGAGACCGAGGGCACATGGACAAGCAATCACGACAACCGAAATCGCGAACAGAATGGAGATGAAGAGATCGTTCGTGTGGCCATCTTCAGGATTTAATCCCAAATCAAGCTTCCACTGGTGCGGGATCGAGTCGGTCGTCAGCAAAATGTACCAAGAAAAAAACGTCAGCATCGAAACGCCCAACACAAATGGCGCAAACACAGACGCAAGACGATCTGCATACGCCTGAATCGGCGCTTTGTGCAACTGGGCATCTTCGATGAGAGAGCAGATTTGAGATAACGCACTGCTCTCGCCGCCAAAGCAGCTAGACTCAATCACCAATGTTCCTTGCTGATTAATCGTGGAGCCGAACACGTAGTCGCCGACACTCTTCGCCACAGGCATACTCTCACCCGTCAGCATGGACTCGTCGCACGCACTTGTGCCATTTTTGACAATTCCATCCGTCGGAACATTGTCGCCTGGCGGGACACGCAACAAATCGCCACGCTGGACCAACTCAATCGGAATCTCGCGATCACTTTCTCCTTCCACAATCAGGATAGCAGTCTTTGGCTGAAGTTTCGCGAGTTCGGACAGAGCGTCAGCAGTTTTCCCTTTCGCCATCGATTCCATGTATTTGCCGAGAGTAACGAACGTCAGCAGCATCGTCGACGACTCGAAAAAATGGTGGCCGTGGTAGTCCTTACTCAATCCGGAGCCCACGAACGAGACAAAGCTGTAGATGTACGATGCTGTCGTTCCGCAAATGATCAAAAAGTCCATACCCATCATGCCATGTTGAAGACCCTTGAAGGCTGCAACGTAGTACCGCTTCCCGATCCAGAATTGAACCGGCGTCGCCAGCAGGAACATCAACAACATTTTCAGGTTGATGGCATTGACAATCGGCGTCATCAGGAAGTGGTGCACGAATGGAATGTATCCCAAGACCATGTGAATCATCATCGCAGGGAGGGAAAACAGCAACGCGGTCAGCAGCAGCTTTTTCCACTTTTTCACCTCAGATTTGCTCATCGATTCCTGATCCGAAGTGCCAGTGTCAATGTCGGCTGTGTAGCCCAACGAAGTGATGCACTCCATGACATTACGCGGTCCGGTGGCAGACATTTGCTGAATGTGGACGTGGGCCTTGTTCAGCGGGAGGTTTACTGCAACTTTCGCGACACCCGGAAGCTTTCCAACTGCTCGCTCGATCTTACCGACACACGCTGCGCAGCTCATACCCATGACAGTAAACTTCAGCTCAATCGTGTCGCCTTCACCCGATTCGACAGTGTGTGAGTACGTAGCTTTGTAACCAGCCTCCTCGATGCATTTCGCAAGCTCCACTTTCTCGTCTCGGATCAAATCGCGATCGAACACGATTTCCGCCTTCTGACTGATCAACCCCACGCGGCAATCGAGCACTCCTTGTTTCTTGCGCAAGAGATCTTCAATCGCTTTCACGCATGCGGCACAGCTCATGCCTTCGACTTTGAAATACACGCGCGGGTTCGGCGAATCAGCCAGCTCAACCACCACATCATCTTTTTGCTCCTCCTTCTTCGCCTGGTTGATGAGCTTCATCGCTTTCACGGGGTCGTATTCACTCGCAGAGAAACCAACGCACTCAACCATGTCAATCAGCGCTTCCTCGTTCGTGCTGCCTTCATGTGTCAGCATAACCGTCGCCATGCGCTTCTCAAAGCTCACGACAGCACTGAGCACGCCATCCGCATTTCGCAGCGCGTTCTCGACCGTCGTGCCGCAATTCTTCTGGCACATCATGCCTTCAACGAGCAGCTCCACCACGAGCGGATCTTTCTTCTTGCCGCCATTTCCACTCTTCGACGCCGCGCCAAAGCCGACGCACTCCACGGCATCAATCAGATCATCTGCGGTCACGTGTGCGCCGGGCGCGACAACGACGCGCGCGCTATGGGTCTCGAAGCTCACGACCGCCGACTGCACGCCCTGCACACTGCGCAGCGTGTTCTGCACCGTCGTCCCGCAGTTCTTCATGCACATCATGCCTTCGATCGCGAGCTCGTACGTCGTCGTCGCGTCTTGCTGCATGCTGCCGGTCTGCACGCCGTTCTCTGTCGTGCTCGCCGTCATTCTGCTTATGTGCGTCTCCGTGTATTACTCCCTCCTCAGTGCGGAGTGGAAGCGTGCGTGCGGGAGCCGGTCGAACGGAAAGTGTCCTGATGTGTGCGGAATGGAGCAGCGTGTTGGCTGACGTTTCAATTCTCACTGCGGGTTTGCATTTTGTATTGAGCGCTTTGGCTGTGGTCTGGTCGTCAAACGAGAGAGCGAGAGGGAGAGAGAAAAGGGCGGCAACCTCCCAGAAACCAGTTGGGGTTGCGTGATGAGGGTGGTTTTACTGGTCGTCTCGTGAGTGTGCGGGTGTTGGAATGGCGATTCTGAATGGGCAACCGCCATCTGGGTAGGTTCGGTGGAGCCAGATGGTTTTCTGGGTGTGGTCGGTCTTGTCTTGTGATGAGTTGTCGTTGCTTCCGTTCGCGTCGTTATGAGGCGAGCGCGAAGAAGGCATCCGTCCATGCGGTTTCCGACCATATCGGTAGTATTGTTGATTGAGTGTGCATACGATGCGATCGGCAATGCGAACATGGACGCAGTTTCTATGGCAACATGCACACAGCCGCAGCAACGTCAGCTGAAAGCACACATGTCATCCGCAGTCGCCCTTCTCAGCACCGCCATCCATGATTCGCACCCATCCATACAGCGTTTTGATTGGGCGGAGCCACACACTCTCAAGTAGTTTGGGTGAAGCAGTGGGGTTGTCATTTGGCAGTCGCATTCTTGACAGAAGATGGAAAATGCGTCAGTCGGCATGCATGGACTCTGTTGACGCTCAGCATCTCTTTACAGCATTTCGGCACACAGTACCAAACAATCCTTCCTGACTCTTCTTCACGAAACGCTACTGCATTATCCTGAATACAGGACTATTTTGGACAGACATTTGTGTGTCGAACGTGTCGAAGTCGGAGTGTTAAGTACACTGTGGTTTATGACAGCTGCATAATTGTCGAGAGTGTCGTAATCGACAAGTGTCGAAAATGATGAACTTTTTGGGCATTTTCGTGTTCAATGTGGTGATGTGCTGCAACATGGCGTCATCCACCCTATTGGCGTTGCGAACGACAAGGACACGAGCAGCTACGCATGGAATGACAGAGAATACCACACGGAGCTTGTGCCGCATGCGCGTAACTCGATCGATGAGATGATGCACGACGTCTCCAGGGTCTCACCGGCGTGGTGTCACGCAGTGTGCCAGCTCACGAGGCAGCACCACACCGTGACGCTCACGTTCCAGTTCCACACAGGAAGTCCAGCCGACGTCGACGCGCGTGTACGCAGCCTCAACGCACGCCGTGATATACTGCGTGATCTGCGACTGTGCATGTGCACACAGAAACTCTGTCAACCCCATTCCTCACGCTGTACGCCACACTGGGGTCAGTGGACCGCGTGGATGCCCAGCCCATCGACTGGGACGCCGTCTTCCGAGGCTGCACAACGCTGTTGCGCCTCGATCTGTCGCTTATGCCGCTTCACAGTAGCCAACTTGGCGCGATATTGGATGCCGCATCCACGCATTGTCCACGACTGCAGGTGCTGATCCTTCCTGTAAGAGAAGATGAGACTTGCGAATACAAAGTAAACCGCTGCTCCAAACATTGTATCAAGCGCTCGAGAAATGGTTCGTGGGCAGCAGATCCGTGGGGCTGCTCCAGCTCACGGAGCCCTGTCGTGCGAATGGTGATCCGAACCTGGTCGACTCGGGCATTGCGTGGATGCGGCATCCAATATCGAGTACCTGGGCGGATGGAAAGCTTCGTACACGAGCGACGAATACCAGCATTGCGATGAAATGCTGTTTGTCTCGATCGAGGTGCGGAAACAGTTCTGCGCGTCCTGTTCCAGCCTTCGCGAGTTTAACTGGTTCATCGCACCGTTCGATTCCATGTTCCTGCATGCGTTCCGGCGCACTGTCAAGCCCAGTTAACGACAATGATGATCGTGTGCGGCAATGAGATGAAGGAGTCTGCTTACTTTGCGATGGGTGAGTATCTGCACAGAGACGGATTCCAGACTACACCCGAAGATATCGTGTTGATGCTCGGGAGCTGTCCCGCGTTGCGCCACCTCGATGTGATTTCTGCGTACAACTCAGAGCGATCCGAGTTGCTCGGGAAACATATCATGATGAGTTTTAGGTGGCGCTCTCTAGTTTCTGTCCCCGACTCGAGACGCTCGTGATCAAGGAGCTGGACAGAGACATCCCCTCCTGAAGATGCCAAACGTCACGAACGAAGGGTTCATTGCACTTACCAAACTGGAAAACCTTCGGGAGCTTTACATCAAGGGCACCCATGCAACTGGGAAAGGAATCGTTGCGCTCCTGGACGCGCATGCCACACTTCCGCGATGCATCACGATGCTCTGCTGCGATACATGCACAGCTTTACCCATTTGAGCTGTTTTCCGGCACACACACACACATATTTCAGTCTTGTTCATTACGCTTTTCATTGTCAAAAGGCGCAAAAATTACGGGGAAAACAAGCTCGAGTTGTAGTCTGTGGACACTTTGGACCAAATGTCGTCCGACGCGAGCAACGACGACTCAACGCTCATCTTGCGCTTCCTCAGCGGCACAGTGGACGCGTCGTTGCTGTCGGAAGCGATCTGCTGCATTTCGGCGACTTTCTTCCTCTTCTTGCTGCTTTTGGATAATGAGATTCGATCATCGGGATTAACGCATTCCGGTTCATCTTCGGTGACCATTGCTTTCGTCTTCTTCTTCTTCTTGATATGGATCCGCATTAGCTGAAGGATGTCGTCATCGGCACCCTTGGCTTTCGTTTTGTTCTTGTTCACCTTCTCCTTGGGAGCAGGGGCTGCAGAAGTCGATACTGCTGGTGTAATCGATGGATCCGTTTCAGTGACAGAGAGCGAACGCTTCCGTGAGGCAACCGTTCGCTGCTGGGTCGTTGTCGTCACCATCGCTCGACTTCCGCCTTCGCTACCTGCTTCGCTGCACTCGGACACATGCTGCTGCATCGCCGCAGGCGTCATGAGTTTCTTCTCGTCGCAACTCACGCAAATATCGAGTGTGCGCACATTCTGAGCGCAAATCTTTCGATGTGCTTTCAGCGTCTTGAGAGAGTCGAAGCATTCAAAGCACAAGTTGCATTTCGGCGCCGGTGGCACGTGCACATCGAGCACATTCATGACCGACTCCAGCTGGAAATCGTCGCGTTTCGCCGCCATGAGCTTCATGAGCTCATCGTACAAGTGGATCAGTACGAGCGCATCGGCGGCGGCATAGTGTAATTGGCTCGGCGCAAGCGGTCGGCGGTTCCAATTCGACGTCTGCTGGGTCTTCGTGAGCTTGCGGTGCAGATACAGGAACACGAGCTTCTGGAGACTCAGCGGGTGGTGGCTACCGACAAGCGAGATCGACAGATCGTTCACTTCGACGACGCTCTTCGCGACGCGAAAGCACGAGGCCTTCGGGTACGACTGCGCCAGCTCCTTCAGGTCCTGGTAGAAGCCCTGGCCGAGCTTCAAGATGTTCTTGGACAGGAACACCTCGGAGAGTGTGCTGTTGTACATCTTGGGTGGCATCGTGAGCAGGTCGAGCACGAACACTTCCTCCTTGTTTTCCGCATCGCGCACCGCGATCTGCAGCAAGCTGCTCGGATTTTGCTTTAGCGTCTTGTAAAACACGGGCTTCGTCTCCTATAGTGTAGGAAAACATACATGCATCCCTTCAGTCATTCAACAGCCTGATAGAGGGATCGATAACTAATAGTGTACGTACCGTATCAAAGCCCATGACGACGGCCTTGCGCAACCGTGACTCGCAGTACGCCCACTTGTCCTTGGATGCGACGAAGTGGATCGTCTCGCTCGGGTTCTTGATCGCGTATGGTGTGCTCTGGTTGATCATGTGCGAGATGACCGGCTTCGTGGACACCATCTTGGCGCAGATACGTCGCGTTACACAGCGGGAAGAAGCGGGTATCGGGGATGACGCTGCTGCTACTGCGTGTGGTGGTGAAGGCGGTCGGTGGCTCGTACACAAGTCACTTCTTCTTCCTCCTCTTCCTCGTCGTCCGTCGGCAGCGCGTCGTCCGCATCCGCTGGTGGCAGAGCGAGTGAGACTGCATGACACAAATGAGTGGAGACAGTACTGTTGACTTTCGAATAGTGCGCTCTGTGTGGTCCACCACAGACACCTTTCCAAGATTGTTCTGTGCGGACAAGTGATGTACGGTACTGTAGATGTTCCTGTGGAAATGAATATTGTGGTTGTGGCAGGCATGTGAGTGATGGCCGAGCAATGGATGGTGATCACGCGACTCGAGAGGATGCGAATAAGTGCACGATCAAAGAGCAATTGGCGCAACCAAACAAAAATGCAATGCGGCGCCACCACCATGTTGCACGCTCTCTTCACGCTGTTGTTTGTGCTTCCGCCACTGTGAGTTGGCAGCAAAGAATGGACAAACGAACGGTTATGTTCGTTTAAATGCGCGCGGAAACCGACGAGTGCGTGCATTATAAACATGCAGCAAAATGCAGGTGCCAGTTGGCCATCGATGGTTAACAGTGATCGTCCCTTTCTAGATGGTGCTCTTCGCCTGACAGCCAGCTACAATATCTGCGTGAAATGGGGGAGCATGACCTCAATCAGTGCGTTCGACATTGCTATCAGATGGACCCACAATTGCAACAATTGACGTTTATGCCCCACTCGGTGTATCTCTCTCTCTTCGAGAATCCACCTCTTCTGCGTCTCGAGAATCTTGCAAATTGTTGTTCAACATGCTGCGTCGCTGCGTCTTTGCCGCCGTCCAGATTATTCCACAGTGTTTCTGATCGAAGCAGGTGGGTACACTGAGGAAATCCCTTTAGTATACTGCACACTGCCAATGAATGCAATTTTAAAACTGTCTTGTTGATAAAATGCGCAGCATACAATTAAGCTCGGTACAAAACTGTCAATTCTAATTTCCATCCAACTATGTGGTGGTACGATGCGGTACCTACTCCCGTGCGTGTCTTTGCAGATTAATCTTTTTCGAAGTTGCAGTTGAAGCGTCGGGCGTGATGCCACTCGCGTGGAAACGCGTCTGCAGCGGCAACGCGTGGGTACTGGCGGCGCTTCTTCTTCCAGCGATCTCCCACAAGCAGCAGAAGCGCTCATCATAGCGTCCGCGTCGCGGCTTGTGCGCCGTCCTCAGTCTGCTGCTCATTCCGCAATTGGAGCAATTCGACACACACCCCAGCAGCCAACAACTCAGTTCCCACAACAATGGCCGTAGACCAAGTGGACAGCTCCGACAAGGTGCGCATTTCCTATTGCTACTATGCACATGCACGTTCATTGCGCTAATGCTCTCTCTTTATGCGCATGCTCTAGCAAACGATTCTGCATATCAATGCGAGCATCACGCCAGATTCCGTGACGGCGCGCGTGGCGACCGCGATGGTCAACCACTTGACGCACCACTACCACCGCCACGTGCAGAACGGCGGCGTCGAGAAGCCCGTCGAGAACCCCGGAGACGTGCTCAATATCGAGGAACTCGACGTGTGGAGCAGCAAACTGCCCAAGTTCGACCGCGAGACCATGCAGCGCGTGTGGCGCGCGCGCAACAACAGCGAGGACGAGGCAGATGTGGCCGCGTTCAAGCCGATTCAGGAGCTCGCGGCGCAGCTCGTGCGCGCCGACTTCCTCATCGTGACGTGCCCCGTCTGGAACTTCAGCATCCCGTACGTGCTCAAGCAGTACATCGACTGCATCGTGCAGCCGGGACTGACGTTCCGCAATGCCGATGCCGAGGGTCCGTCACGACCGTTCATCAAGGACCGTCCATTGATCATCATCTCGTCGTCGGGCGGGAAGGCGCCGCCGCCGAACGAGGACTTTGTGTACCCGTTCATCAGCAAGATCTTTGCGATGTGCGGCTTTGACGACCCGCACCACGTCGCGATCGAGGGACTCGCGAACCACGACAAGCAAATCTGCTACGACAACGCCGTGCACGAGGCCAACGCCATCGCCGACCAGGTCGTGCGCAATCACAAATTGCGATTAGATGCGAACAACGAGGGCTAATGCGTAAGGAGCGGTGCAACACAGTACAAGACCGAGAACTCAAGTGAAAAGATGGAAATAGACCGCTACGTAGCCAATGTGAATGATGTTGTGTACATATACAATTGATGTTTTTCCAATATTGTTGCCGTCTTTGCCTTGTTTTTTGTCGTTTTGGTTGCTGTCAATACGCTTTCGAGATAAAGGCAAATCAATCACTGGTGCGGTAGAATCAAGTATCTGCGCTCTGTTTCAATTTGGTTTCACTGTTGATTGTTCACAGAATGTCGTCTCCATCTACTCGGCTTTGGTTCGCTCGTTCGGCACCAATTGCGCGACTTTTCCCTTCATAAACAGAGGCGAGAACGTGTGGTGGCGCATCAGCATCGCCAGGACCCCGATATTCACGAAAAAGAACACGAGACCGGCGATCCAGAGCGGGAAAAACGTATTCTCGCCCTTCATCTCGAGGTGGAACGCCCAGAACAGCCAGTGGAGCTACGAGCCAATAGACAATACCAAACACAGGAGATTATGAGTCATACGTTCACGAGAACCAACCAATCTCGCATGCAATGCATGCACGGGTACTTTACCTCACTGCCAAACCAAAGCGCGATCATGAACGCACCCTTCCATCTCAAGCGCAAACTCGTCAGTGGGAACACCAAGGGCAGGAACGCCGTGTACCACAAGAAATACTGCAAGAACCAACAAATCAGCATGTCCTCATTAAAGTCAGCGTCGTGCACACTTCCCATTTTAAAGAGTGGACTCACCTGGGCCGTGCACACTTTGTTAAAGATGACAAACACCATCGTCAGCGCAAAGAGCGCAAAGGTGATGTCTTCTCCGTACACGAGCGAGATCGTCACCAGCGACACCAGTTGTGGCAGGAATGCGAGCAGGCCAACGCCAAAGCCCGACGGTGTATTGTATCTGTTGCAGCAACGACGAAGAGGGCATGACCATGAGAAAGAGAGGAGAGACACATCCCGAAACAAAACGGTACCTGAGGTAGAGATCGTAAAAGTAGACGGAGAAATTGTGGCGATTGTCGGTGCGCGTGAAGTGGTACAAGTATGCTTCGTACAGGAACTGGAAGCCATAGAGTCTGTAAAAGGCAGCAATGAGCGCGAGGAAGAGGCTGCCGCTGATCAATCCGAAGAGCATGCGATCGCGGTTCAGCCAGCCGCCCAGGTGGACCCAAAAGCAGAACGACGACGAACACGACTGCGACCACTTTGCATTCGACACATTGTAGCGTCCATTGAGGAACTGCATTGCCACACGTTGTAGCACAGTAGAGAGAGAGAGAGAGAGAGTAAGAGAAAGTGATTTACTGGCATGACCTGACACAAGGACGTACCACAAGAAACGCGAGCGCGTATACAATCGGATAGATCTTGAAATGCACAGCAGCACCGTAGCTACATATACACATCCCATCCACGTATCGTTGAGTACCAGTATGCGTGCGTTTGATGAGGAAGCTGAGCATGTCAACAAGGCTCTCACGTGATCGCAGCGAGTACGAGCTGTTTGCGCATGAGGAAGAGCAGCGTGAGCAGCACGAGCACCACCACGATCGAGTCCGCGTTGCCTCGCGTCGAGATGTTGATCGAAAACGGGTGGAACAGCCACACACTGCACGCATCCACATTGCACAAACACATATGCTATGGTCAAGTGCTCAGCTTGCATGATGAATAAATGCTCTGTGTTGCAAACCTGGAGTAGAGAGCAGCATCTACATACAAGGCAAGAAATGACCAACTCTCAATACATTACAAACACAGCAACTGCAGAGGTCCACACACACAAACGCACTCTTTTCTGGAAGTCCACGCAGCCGCAGAATCTGAAACAGCACATGGCCGGCGAGCAAATCGCAGCCCACAAAGAACAGTTTGCCAAACGCTTCGTGCAGCAGTACGTTCGGCAGCAGCAAGAATGCCCTACAGGTTCAATAGCATCAACATGTAGATGAGCATGCATGCACATGTTAACCAAATGCGAACGCCACTAGCGTGCAGTATAGACGAGCAGGACGTACAGGACGGGCGTGTAGCGGTACGTCGTGCGGTCGAAGGGCGAGTTGCCCGCGGCCATCTCGCGGGACGCGTCCGTGTACACGTCGTAGTCGACGTCCGTGTACTTGACGCTCATGAGGCGGTCCTGCAGCTCGCCGTACGCGATGAGCGCGAGCCGCAGGAGCAACGCGCCGCCCAGCAACTGCGTCTGGAGCTGCGACGCCATGTTGGATTTGCAAGTGCAGCTGTTCAGTTGTAAATGATAAAAGCGTACTTAATCGAGCATGTAGATGCACAGTAACCCACAAAAGTCTTTGTAGTGATTCCTGTGAGAATCGAATGGCTACATTGTGTTCACAATCGGGAGAATGCGCATTTGATGACCTCATTTTCACTCGGGACTCTTGAGCACAATGTGCGCAAGACCGTATACGACGGTGTTGTACCGCATGCGGTTCTTGAGGCGCTGTTTGCCCAGTTGGGAGGCGGTCTTGCCGCTGGCAGATGCCATCTTTTGAAGGTTCGTGGAGCTGGTGCCGTCAGGTTGGAGCGTGCTTGAGCTGTTCGAGTTGCTAGTGGATGGCGCACCTGTGAACGTACTAGTGTTTCCACCTGGCGGTGGCAAATTAGAATTACTTGACGTCGCGGATGTCGTGGTGCTCGGCGGAGCACTGGCGAGAGCTCCACCCGGCGAGACCAACTCGCCGTACTTTTTGAGCGCCTTACCGATGGGGAAGCCTTTCGCGAACCCTGCAAGCAACCCACTTGCGCGCTGGCGATTCCCGTTGAACGCCGTCGGCCACAGATTGATCACGAGAACATTCACGCCCGAAAGCGACCAGAGCATCGCGTTTGCGTACGCATCGTCTTCGAGTTCGAGCTGCCAGGCATCTTTCTCACTGTCGACTTTGCTCTGCCGCCTCACACTCGACGGGTTTTCCGCACGATCAAGAAGGCACGCAACATGACAACTCAGCGCCATGCTCATCGCAGTGAGGTCGTGGAACGACAAACACGAGCCAAGGACCCGGTTTGCGCCAAGGAAGAACAAGCCACCTCCTCGGCGATTCAGCAACGTGTATTGCCAATCGGTTTTTGTGGGTGGCTGGCCATGCTCGACTGCTTCTTTCCAGTTGGTGAAGGCACCGCCAGCGCGTTTGACGTGCCGGTGCATTGCTGACTCCATTGTTTGGTCTTCCAAACTAGGGTCGTCACGGTATGGATCAACTATGTATCGCATGTCGTCTCGCTTGAGCGGTTGCGCCTTTTGCATTTGCAGTCTCTGGTATAGCACATGGACCGAGAAATCGCGTGTAATAGACTCAGCTTTCTCGAGTACTGGTAAGGATTCCAGTGGTAGGCATTCCAGCTCCCGGTCTACAAGGAGCACGAGCGCGGTCCCCACGAGTTCGTTCTGGAGAGTACTTTGCAACGAGGAATGGCTGAGAAGAGGTGCGAACAAATCGTTTGTGTCCACCAAAATGGCACTAAACTCTTTCTCGAGCACGTCGTTTTCAGACGAGAGTGCATGGTTTACGACGGAATCAGTGGCTGAGAATTCAAAGTTGGGGTCGTTTGCATGCAACTCCTCCAACTCAGCGAGCATTTTCGTGTACGCGCGTCGCCAACGACGAACGCGGTCTCGAAGTTGATCAAACGCCTTCATCATGGGTTCAGTGCATTCGATCCGTGCGATGGCATACTGCTTTTCTCCGCTTCCAGCCATTGCGCCGTAGAGAAAACACTTATCGGGCGAAAACTGGAACGACAAAATGCACTTGCGTGGTGGCAGTGCACCAAGAATCGTGTCGACAGGTACGGCGACGCTCATTCGCTTAAACGCAGACGACTGCTGGTCCAAGTACATAAGTGAGAGCTGGTACGAGGGGCTATTTTGCATGGCGTTTGTGTGCGTGTCCTGCAGTCTTTGCATTCGTCGAAGATGCAATTGCTGGACATCTCGAGGCGACACGCAGCGATGGAACACTTCTGTCAAATGGTCTCGAGCGACCACACTCTGATAGAGAAGAAGACTGCGAATGCAATCCAGAGGGCGATGGCACCCGTACACTTGCACCAGCTCGTAGGGGCAGAGACGAAGTAGCTTGTAATCGCGCTTTTCCAGCACCAGTTTCTGGATATTTTGCAATTGGGTACTGCAGTCAGTCAGGAAAGATTCGATCTTTTCGTTTTCCATGAGATCGTCTTGGCTCGACGTGAGATCTTCTCTGTCACCTTGGTCCACTTGTGCAATAGCTGCAGTCTTGTCAGTTAACTGGAGAGAGCTGCTACCACTACCGCAAACCCACGTACACTGAAGTGCATCCGCTGACGTGAACTTGGTCCACAACTTGTGCCGGACTTTCTCAGTAACGAGTCTACTCTCGCTATGAAAGAGCGCTAATCGCTGACACTGCAAGACCTGTAATTTCGCCAGCAGGACATTCTCGTCCAGACCGGAATGACGCAGTATCGCAGCTGCAGAAGTTGCAAGCATCATCGCGAATGCCAAGTCGCCGCCACGCAGTTTCTGGATGCCACTTGAGGTCTGGTGAAGCCATTTCTCCACAATGTTGCGCTTTGCATTGGCTTCGTGAACATACTACGTCATTTCTTCTTCCTTGATCTTTGCAGGCGGTGTTTCTATTGCAATCTCAATGCTAGCCAATGTGCACTTTGCAACAGTCAATTGAATCTCCAGCGGAGAGGCAAATGCTGACGAAGATGACTCGATGCTTTCTAGTCCCGCAGATGTAGAAGAGCAAGACTTTTCGTAAAACTGACGAATTTGCAATCGCAGAGCTTCCATCTTGATAATCGCTTGCTGCAAATTAGATCTCGTGAACTCCCCAATGTCGAGAGCCGAAGAATCAATATTACGGTCGATAGCTGCGTGTACTCCAAGCCATTCCTTGACATTTGCCACGAGACACTGGCTGAGCGTTGGTTTGCAATCCAGTTGCGTTAGAATCTGAACACATTTGCTAAACACATTACGGCTTTGCGTGAGAATTTGTACGCAATCGCTGTTGTTTTTGCCACCGACTTCTTGCCCTTGAGACTTGCAGCTTGCACCATGTTTTAAAAGCAAACTCGCACGCTTGCACTTCAACTGCGCAATCCAGGTCAGAATATCAAGCTCTCCCCAGATGCTCGATGCTGTACTCGCATTACCTCTACTAGCCATGGCGTCGTCAGACGGCGAGAATGAGAGAAGCCACTTGGTCAATCGTTTTTCCGTGTTTTCCAGCAGCTTTATGCCATGTTCGTAACTCTCCGTCGCGTTGAGGATATCGCAGCATCGAATCGTCCAGCGAACCATCTTTTGAAGATCAAACGACAGACTCTGTAAAGCCTGTTGGCTCTCCGCGAGCGCACTCTCCATGTGGCCCTCGACGTCGTACACGTACCCAAAGAGTATGTGCAGCTCGCTTTGACGCGCGTAATCACCATCACGAAGCGTATACTTGAGCATTTCGAGCGCTGTTTTCGCCTGGTGAACGTACCCAAATCGAAGGAACAGCTCGGTCGTGTGCAGCATCTTGTCCAACACGCTCGCACTGCTGGATTGCACGATTGGACACTGGATGCCTTTACTCGCATACCTACCTGCAACCTGTGCTGAAGACTCTTCCGCCTGTTGTAGCTCCTCGAGAATAGTCTTTCCATGAGTTTGGAATCTCTCCAGTGCGCTTTGTAGTGGCAACCCACAAGCTCCGGTCGCATTGAGGCGCTCGAGGACGCCAAACATTGTCAACTCGAGCCAGAGCTCCATGATTTTGGTTTTCTTTGCGGTGTACCTATGGAAAAGAACTTGGTACAGGCAAATCGTAGGCAGCGCTATCTCATCCAGCAGGCCGTCATGCAACATTCCCAGCAATTTCTCAAGGTAGACGCCCGTAACAACCGGCTCGGTGAAGTGAAGGACGACCGCGCTTTGCATCGACGTTAGCTTGCTTGTCCATTCCATGAAGAATCGCGCATCGGGACTCTTTGCGTAGCGTGAATACATTGAAATCCACTCGCGACTGGATGTTGGCGGCTCATATTTGGCTTTCTGGTTGCGCTTCCACTCATCAAAGTCCACGTCAGTGATGCCAGCTTTCGTGAACGCATCCTGGAGCTCCATCTCATTCACTGCAGAGAAGGTACTGGTCCAGGTACGTTAAGCGCAATGCAGTGCGTTCTCAATAGCACGCCAACGATCTTTGCCCGCATTCGCACACATTGCGCGCATCACGAAGATCCGAAGGAGCTTTTCGTCGCGCCAGAGCCCGGAATAGGTCACTATCGGCTCTTGTTGTGATTTCAGCGCAGACATCGAGTTGGCTCGCGCGAGCTGCCCTGTGCGCGATGGCGTGCGTGAGTCCACCGCACAAGACTTGCTTCTCGCATCTTCTGCACTTAGCTCGTTCGCAAGCAGCAATTTCACTGCAGTATCAAGATAAGCGTCGATATCCTGCCCGGCAACTCGATTTGAAAAGAACCATTCCGCCAAATCGAGCAGTACCAAAGCTTGTTCCTCTGGTTTCCCATCAAGCTCACCATACGCGCTCGCGAGAGCCGTCAACTGCGCTGGTGGGTCCTTCATGGATGAGAACGCGATTTTCTTTAAAATCTTGGCTCGCAGAATCGGATCTTGCTGCTGGTCGCTTCTTTTGCCGCTGCCAGCCCCAGTACCACGCGCCTTTCCAGCTTGATCAGTGCCAAGATGCGCGATAGCAATGGCGTGCGCAGCGTGGATTTCATTGGCGATCTCGGTTCCAAATGAAGACGCTGCTGCAAGTGCGTCCTCGCACACATCACGCGCGTCCTTCCATTCACTGCCCTTTTCACAAACCGACAGTGTCAGTAGGACCAGATCTCCATATTGACGAGGAAGTTGTTGGCTGCCAGACTTCGTGTTGGCCTCGCTAAGAAAGCGTAACGCTTGTCTTAATCGTTTGATGATCTCCTTCATCGTCGGTGTGTCGTAGTCGGTTGTCGCGTTGGGGCTACTGCTGGCATTCATCGCCATTAGGACAGCGTTCCACACGATTTCGCTGGCTTTGATAATCAATGCTCCTGCATTGGAGCGATGACCATACTCCGCAGCATGCACGAGATGTTCCAAGGCTGCCAGCACAAGCTGTCGAGGGATCGCTCCTTCGTCACCATTCCCGAGCGCGAGAATAGCGCGTCCACAAAGAATTTCGCTCGCAGCGAGCCATCGCCAGACAGAGCCTGGAAAAAGAACCTTGTGTCCCTGAGAATGCGGCTCAGCGGGTAGAGCGAGCAAAGACTGGGTCGCGCACCCGATCGCAAATCGAAAATTGTGAAGGCGAAACGCGGCATAGCCGAGTCGTACCCATAATTCGACGTAGACCTCCCTCTGCTGCTGCACAGCTTCCAGCGTCAACTCGAGTGAATTCTCCTGGAACGCTGCAAAGACTTCTTGCGACAGGCTGCCCTGCCAAAGCGCCACGGCTTTCTGGTACAGCGCCAGGTTCTTATTGCCGCTCTGTCCTTGTTGGAAGGAATTCTCAAGAGCTTCGAGGTTTGCAGCTACTTTCAAGTAAGGGCTCATGCTGTCGCTTAGTGGGAGTTCTTTTGTCGGATTCTGAGTCAAGTGCGCGCGTGTTTTCGCTTCGACGAAGCGCATCATATGGATGGCGCTCGCATCACTCGAAGTTGCGCTGTTTGCCGGTGAGAGAGATGAAGCCGCAGATTTTCGCTTCAGAAAACTCTCCGCGATCGCCAGCACTTTCTCCCAACGTGCCATTTTTTCATAGGTCGCGATGAGTCCCAGTGCGAGGCTAGCGAAAAGCTCCATATCCACTCCTGAGAAGCTGTCCATCGATTGGTAAGCAGCTTCCAGTGCCGCGACACATTCGGGGAGAATCGCCTGGGCAGCATTGGAAACAGATGGGGCCGTGACCATTCGAAACAAGTGGAAGTGATAGTTCCAGAGGTACACACATGTGTTTTCAAGCACGAATTTCCATCCAATGCGTCCTGCTGCCGCTAGCATTGCGGAAAATTGCTCGATGATACCGCGTTTCATGGCGAGAATCTCGTCGAGGACTGTGCTTGTGTGGATCTGAATAGCTTCAATGCGGTTCTTGTCATCATCGGTCGCTGGAGTTGCTGTTTGTGGGAAAAGGTCATTCGTCTCTGGGAGCTGCATGCCGAGCACAAAGGTGTCTTGGCCGAGGCGGAGCAGCGCTGCCATCTCCACTTCGTGATCTCCCGTTCGTTTATCTTCGCGTTTGCGGCTGGCTGCCCGGCTTGCGTTTGTTGCACCCCGCGATACAACGTCCGCTTGGTGCTTTACAGCATCTTGTTGCTACTCTGACCGACGCTTGATGTGGGCCGCGAGGATGTCGACTAGTAGAAACCGAAAGTCCAATTCCACGACCATCAAGCTCTTTTCCCTCCGCAGAGTGCTTTTATCAGAGCTTTCAGGAGCGCTGGGGAAGAAGAGTTGCAGTCCTTGCCGCACAAGCTGCTCCGCCATGTGAGCATCATTTAATCTATCCCATGCGAGTCGGCACACGTCGTGCCAAAGTACAACGAGAGAGTCACTCGCATGCACCCGACCTGCCGATGTCACTTCTGCCGACATCTGCGAGGCCGACTGAATCAGAAGTGAGCGCTGAGTCGCTGCGTCTTTGCATTCTCTGGCTTGCTCAACCGCGACTCGAATGCTGTCCTCGGGTGCTGCTGGCTCCGAGTCGCCGTCGTCCATTGCCAATTTCCATTCGAGTTGTTTTTCAACCGCTGTAAATGAATGTCCACGGGACGGGTCGCAATATCGTGCTCGTGTTGCTGCACTTCGTTCAATGTCGTGGCCGCTGACACGCCGTAATCGAGCGACAGCGCCTTGTTGACCATGTCATAGGCTTTGGTGAGAAACTCGGATCCAATTTCCAGTTTCGTGATTTCCAGGTCCAGCCGAGCGCGGAAGCTCACGAGCAGTGACTGCATGTCCTCCAGCGCAGCCGCGGAAAGCGTAAACACGCGATTCACGTGACTTCGCAAATGCGGTTGCAAGAGTGGGAGCGACATGTTCCATGCACAAATGCACACCGTTTCGACTAAATTGGAGTCTTCTTGGCGCTTTGCCGCAACGAGCGCTCGCTCCATGGCTTTCATGACGTCAACGCGCCGCCCTAGTAGCATCCTGTGACGTGTGACCGCGTTCTGCGTTCGGTCGTGTCGAGAGAGAGGCACAAGCAAGGCAAGCATCGCCTTCAAGACCTGATGTAGCACTCGAAATCGAGGTTCGAGCGCTTTTCCCTTGCGGTGCAATACCAAGTCACAGCACGTCGTCATGCGCAATTCCATGGCAAACGCCGCGTGAATTCCAGCCTCCACGATGATCTCTGAGTCGATCGCCTCGATCGCCTTGGCATTGAGGGAATGCAGGAACGCTGTTAGGTCGTCGTCCGTCGTGGTTGCCAACGAAAACGACGTAAAGCCTACCGCTTCTTGGAATAGTTCGGTGTATGCAGCTTCCGAGGCTCCGGACGACTTCACGCACTGCAGCCTCACAAGCAGTGCAGCACGCTTACTACCCGTAGCCAAATTCTTCTTCACGTTTGGCAAGATTTTCTGGCACTCGGCATCTTTCAATGAGCCAACGTGCACTTGGACGCGCAGTGCGGCATCGTACATCGCTTTGAAAGGCGCACTGGACGTTCACGCGGGATCGTGCAGCAGTGGAGACAATTGCCCATCGACGACGTCGTTGATGGCTTTCGCAGCGGCTGCGAATTGCTTGGCGTCAGTGAGCGCGGATACAAGCGCGAGTTGCAACGTGGCGAGCCACAGGATGTCGCGTTCGCCCACTGCCTTCAGAGCGTCGATGATCTTTGTGAGCGACGGCACAAGGAACTGGAACGTCGCGTTCTTCATCAGCTGCCGCGCGACGTGCCAGTACGTGACCGACGCATTATACACCAGGAAGTCGTAATGCGGTCGCTTCCTCGGATCGCACGCGATGGACAGCACCAGCACGATGAAATGCACCGCATTCAGCACTTTTCGAAGCTTCGTCGCGCCAACATCGTTCAAAGCACCCTGAGACGCGCAATACGCGCGTGCCAGCTGGATGCGGCAATAGAACTAAACACAATCACACACACTGTTAGCTTCCATGAGCAATTCCACAGTCATACACATACATCACATCCTCCGTACCTGGTTCTTGACTGTGCAATCGTTCAGAAACCACTGCACCGTGTCCGCGGCCGTGCTGAAGTCTTTCTGATACAGCGCGGCTTCTGCTAATAGCGCCAGCAATTCGGGGAGATGCACGTCGCTCCTCGCGCCGACGCCAGGCAGCAGCGTTTGCCTGTGCACACTGTGCAGCCGCGTGTAGATGGCGTGCGCTGCGACGCGCTTGGGGACGTCCGTGGACAATGCGGATGACGCTGGCGTCGTGCTTCGCGCTGCTTCTGCCTCTGGAAGCCGCGCATACTCGAGCAGCAGTCGGAGCTCCCTGTCGATCGCCATGTCGCCAATTCCGCGCTCACAAGGTCAATCTTTGCAAATGGGCTTCAGTATGCTGTGACCTTTCGGGCGTTCAACATGCGAACACGGGATTGGGCAAAAATATATTAAAGAGTCTCCATTTTCAACCTATCATGTTCTTCTGACTGTTGCATTGTGTATCCATCGGCGCGATCAGTTTTTCTTCTTGGCCAAGCCCGAGACGATGTCGTCGATGCGCAGGAGCATGCACGCGGCCTCGACAGCCGTCTTGATCGTCTGCGTCTTGACCTGGTACGGCTCCCACACGCCGAGCGTCTCGGCCGCTGTCACCTTGCCTGTCACGCCGTCGATGCCGTGCGCACTCTCGGTCTCCGCCTGCTTCGCGCGCAGTGCCGTCATCACGCGCACCACGTCGGCGCCGCAGTTCTGCAGCAGCGTGCGCGGGATCACCTCGAGCGCCTCGCCCACGGCGCGGAACGGGAACTGCTCGATGCCCTCGATCTCGTCGGCGCGCTTCTTCAGCTCGTGCGCGATGCGCATCTCGGTCGCACCGCCACCTGGCAAGAGCAACGGCTCAAACACGACGTTGCGCGCCACCTGCATCGCGTCTTGCAGGTTGCGCTCGATCTCGTTCAGCACGTCCTTGCTACCACCACGCAGGAGGATGCTGCAAGCGCCTGGGTCCTTGCAATCCTCGAAGAATGCAAAGTACTCGTCACCGATCTTGCGCACCTCGAAAAGCCCACACTTGGTACCAATGTCAGCTTCCTGGATCTCGTCGGCGCGGCTCACGATCGTCGCGCCTGTGGCACGAGCCACACGGTTGTTGTCCGTCTTGCGCAGGCGACGGAACGCCGTGATGTTTGCCTTCACAAAATAGTGCTGCGCGAGGTCCGACACGCCCTTCTCCGTGATCACAATGTCGGGCTTCATCGCCACGATCTGCGCGCACAGGTTCTCAATGTATTCTTCTTCGAGACGAAGCAACGTGTTCCAGTCCTGGTCGTTCGTCAGCTCGACGTTCGTCTGGCTCTCGCCTTTCTTGTACTCCAACGGGCAGTCGAGCAAGAGCACGCGCGGGTTCTCAATGCGACGGCGCATCTTCGAGTGGGTCACGTCCTTGTTGAACATCACGCCCTTGAGCACGCGGCAGTCCTCGAGCTCGCCACCAGGGATCTTTTCGACCTTGGCGTAGCGCTTCACGTCGACTTCCTTCTTGCCTGACGGCGTCGTGCGCACGACCGTAAGCACGGCATCCAGCGCGAGGTCGCTCACCAAGTTGCCAATGCGAGGCGAGAACTTGGTGCCCACCGACGACTGAATGAGGTTGCGCATCTCGACCTTGTCCTGGATGTCGATTACGCGCGCCATGCGCTTGGCGATCTCGAGTGATGCCTCCAACGCGCGGTGGAAACCGCGGATGATCACGGTCGGGTGCACCTGGTGCGACAGGAACGGCTCCGCTACCACCAACAATTCGCCAGCTATAAGCACAAGCAAGTGTATCAGTAAGCAACGCATGCAGTTGTGAACACGTTTCCACCATCAGATCAGAATAAGGACGGTACATCGTAAAGCCACCTCCACATACCGAGAATGATCACGGACGTGGTGCCGTCGCCGACTTCTTCGTCTTGCGCGCGACTGAGCTCGATCATGCTCTTGGCCGCCGGGTGCGACACGTCCACTTCGCGCAGAATAGCGTTGCCGTCGTTCGTCATCACGATGCCGCCCATCGGGTCCAGGAGCATCTTCAGCATCGAGCGAGGACCCAACGTCGTGCGCACAATATCCGACACCGCCTTTTATAACGCAGAGATCCATCCATTTCCGCACACACACAAGGCAATTTCATACACACCATCAGCAATATGCCACATACACCACGTAATAACACATACACTCATATACACTATGACTCGTACCTTCGCGGCTTCGATGTTACCGAGCTGCGCGGTTCTTCCCGTCTCGCGACGGGTGTTTGTGTCTGCGCCACGACGCAAAAGACGACAGCGAGACGAATGCAAACATAAAGAGAGACATCAGACACGAGGCAATAGGCGCATAGAGAGAGAGAGAAGCAGAGGGAGGACAGAGGCGCGCACGTACTCAACACCATCACCGGGGCTTGCATCATCGTGGCGGTCGGGAGCAGAGGGGGGAGCAGACGGACGCTTCGGATCTTCTTTTTGGTTTGCTTTGCTCGGGTCTGTGGTGTCCAAAGCTTTGGGGATGCTTACGTTGCACGTGACAGGATCTTCCAGCAACATAAGAGGGACTTCAGTTTGACAAAACACGGTAGATGTAGTTCCGTAGTTTACATGTTACACGTCATCGTTGGCACACCTCAATATTTGCAATCAAGACATGCAACATCGAGGTGACTGAACCTATCATCTGTAAAAATCGGTGCATCAGGTTATGAAGCCCACAGGAAATAAAGGATGTTGGTCATGTAATAGAGAAGTTGAGGAAACGTGATTACATTGTGAAACATGGTTATATATCGGTTATTGGAGGGAAATGACCTTCGTGTAATCATCTTTCACCGAAACGGCAGATTACAATTCTGCTGAAAAACTACGAATTCCTCTGTAAAATGAATACTTTCTGTTGAATGACAATCACGGGGCGCCTGACCCTACTTTTCAACCGTAACTATGTTGACTCTCGGTTATGAACATAGTGGCTTGGGACAGCGAACTTCGATTTCCTAGACCTCTTTAATACAACTCAACCAGTTGAACGTTCCGGTGACACTCTGCGCATTGAAAACACATATACATGATAAAAGTCCGGAGAACTCTTGCACCCCCTGTCTCGCCAAGAGATGGAACACTGGGCGTAAAGTATTTTCTGATTCAAGTTTACCATCAGTATACCCATTCTAGTGAGGGGAGCCAACGACAAACAACACAACGACTTTCTCTGGACGCGCACAACACAACACGGATCGCGTCTCTTGACCCCCGTGTCCTGTCCTTGCGCTCGTCCTCCAGATTCGCTCCAGACATCGCTCACAGTCCACAAAAGCGGCTACGCGGTCGGTCCACTGGACGACGTCCGCTACGAAATCTACTCGCTTCAACACACATGCTTGATTGGTTGATTGGTTGATTGCGTTATTGTGGAGGTGGTATCGGAGAGGCAGGAGCACCTCGACGAGCTCACAAAGCACCTGGGAAGCATCCTCGACACCTACCAAAGCACACATCCATCTGTCCATCGTGTGCGTTCGTTCAGCATCCAAAGGCATCCAAAAGCATCCAAAAGCCAGAAGCATCCAAAACGAAAAGGATTGCTCCCTACAAGGATCGAACTGGTGACCTTCAGATTATGAGACTAACGCTCTACCGACTGAGCCAAAGGAGCACTTCTCAATTTGCCGGCTACCCCTCAAGTTGAATCCAAGACCTCCCAGTCGCCTCCCCCAGCCTCTCAGCCTCCGACTTTCCCATGGAAAATCCAGCCCCTCCCTCCACCCACCAGCTGCCAGCTGTCGACACTGGCTCGAAATCTGGGTCCGCACCCAGAATCCAGCCTCGTCCCACTGTCCGCCCATCCCCCTCCCAAAATTTGGAAGGGTCCGAACCCACCCAAACGGGAAACCTGGTGACGCCACCTGTGGTCACCCACCATGTCTCTCCTTCAACGAGCAACCTGAATGCAACACCTGGTGTTGAAGATCAAGCCCCTGCTCCTCCAATCCACGCAACTGCTCTGCCTTCCGCTCTTCCCGCTCCTGTCGTTGACCCCACCGTCATGGTGGATGATCCGATGGAGTCTGGTGAGAATGCTCAAGTGACGACCCTCGATCTCTCTGGCGACGACCCGATGGATTCTGCTGTCGTTGTCGCTCCTGCGAACGTGGACGCTCGACTGTCCATGGCTGAGCTTCTGCAGCAACAAGAACACCTCCGTCGAGACCGTGCTGTGATCGAAGCAACTCGCAGACGCGTCGAGACTCCGAAGCCTCTCGCTGTCGACATCGAAGCGATTGAGCGCCAGTACGCTGCTGGAGGCGACTGGTCGCACATCGCGTCGCGAATGGAGCAAGCGCGTCCCTACCAGCTCCCGACCGCCAAGTACGACATGGTGATCGAGACTGGAAGAGCGCTCGCGAAGACTCCGCTCCAAAAGATCATGGCGTCGTTGGCCGGCACGAGCCACGGAAACGCGACACTCGATGAGCTGTACCAGCGCTTCGAGATCGGTCAGATCTCCAAGCTTCCTGGTGGCAACCTCCGAGTCAAGGTCAAGACGAAGGAAGCCTGTGTGCGCTTGGAACGCACCAAGGTCAACATCCTCGGTGGTGTGTTTTCATTCAAGGAGTTCGACATCCTTGGTGACAAGTACTTCATCGACATTGTCAACGTCGACCCCGATGTGGACGTTCGAGTGATCGTGCACCGACTGTTCCTCCTCGGGTGTCAGCCGGTGTGCCACACCTTTCGCGAAGTGAACCTCGCGACGGGGATGACATCGGCGACCTGGCGAGTGTACTTCTTGTCCAGCTCGTGTCCAAGCGCGTTGGTCGTGAACGGGTCTGTGTGCGACCAGGTGTTGTTCGACAACAAGCTGCACCCGGCGCATGGAAAGAATGCTCCGTTCCAGTCGGAGCGACAGCCGTATGGGTATCGCTCGCACCATGGAATCGACCTCGGGACTCCGGACAGTGTGTTCCCTCTCACGAAGCCAGCTCCAGAGCAACCCCAGCAGCAACGACAACAACCGCCGAAAACCTACGCTCAAGCTGCGAGTGCGAAGCCGAAGCAAACCTCGCTGCAGAAGGCAGTCGAGGAAGGAAAGAAACGGGAAGCCCAGCTCCAGCAGAGAGCTCAGCATGGCAAGTCGTCAGCTGAAACAGCGCTGGCCAAGCCGCGAAGCAACTCCGACGCGATCTCGATTGCCACGTTCGACGACTCGCAAGGCAAGATGACTCCACCAGGAAGTCCGAAACCGCCAATGAAGTCCCCGACGCTGCTCTTGACGAATGGAAACGACGGTTTCTCCACCGTGATAAACAAGAAGAAGCGCTCGAGAAACGGAGTCGACTTCTCCAACATGCTGGTGAAACAACAGCCTCAGCCTCTGGATGGCGTTGCCACCTCCAACTACTTCCAAGTGCTGCAGTCGATGGAAGTCTCCTTCGAAGTGAAGAATGTGGCTGCGGACAAGAAGTATGGTCCTCGGTACCAAGTGATCCCTGTCGATGTGAAGCGTCCCGAGGCGCTCAAGACGTCGACTGAGTCGGCTTTCTTCGTGGAAAAGCACCACACGAAGATCAGGAAAGCGTCGAAGGCGTCTCCGATCTTGGAGGTGTCCGAGTCGATGCTCAACGACGAGAACACGGCGCTGCTCAACACCCTCCCGGATCGCCTTGCGCTCGCAGACACTCAGGTCGAGGGTGCGAGCAAACTCATCGACAACGCCACGAACCCCGACCACGTCATCAAGAAGGCAGTGGACTCGCCACTGGCTTTCAACAGCGCTCTGTCGCTGAAGATGGCTGGCACTGGACACGGAGTCGCAGAGCTCGCGCAGTTGCACGTGATCAACCGCGTGCTAAGTGCGACTCAGCCGAGCGAAGACGTGACGTTCAGTTCGAAGTGGAAGAAACACATGAAGACGACGGTCCCGAAGCGGATGTAAGAGGCTATCCGAGACAGCCTCAAACACGGCACGCACGCTTGCGCTTGAAGAGGAAGACTTGAGGGGAACTTGGCAAAAATGCAACTGAATTGAAATGAGCTTATGGTTCCTGACACTACATGTAAAACACCACTAGGGCTCCTACAGGTTTTATAACTAAAACCTAAACATGCACAATAAAACCTATGAACCTGATATATAAAACCTTGGGTACACTGAGGTTGAACCCAGGGGATCTTCGAGAAACTTGAACTTGAAGTCCCGTGGAAAATTCCCTGCAAAGTGAATGGCTCGCGCCACCCACTTCAGATGGTAGAGACACGTCGGTCTCATCACCAGTGCAGTTTCCCAAGTAGGAACCATCACTCACGTGTCTAGAGTACAGTTGTGCGTAATCACGCCGAATCTCAATGATTGCGAGCGACCAACACTCAACTCAGACACGGATTGCTCTGACGTCAGACGATGACGTCACCTGTGCATTTGGGGATCACTTTTATGTGTTTCACCCAATATCTTCGCACCCACAATGCACTTCCACAAGGTGGTGTGTGACACACACACAAAGAGCCATCTTGCATGTAATGGCAGCCTTAGCCCATTACATCATCCCTCCCTTAAAGTTCCATCACGGACTTTACTTCTTTCGGAAGAGGCACCCGCTCTCACTTTCCGATTGACCATGAAGCGATCAAGCGACCAAGTGAAGCGCGAAGAACGGCCCGAGCCAAAGTGGCAGCGGACGACTCCCGGCTTGTACGACATCTCCGCTATTCGCAAGAAGCGTGGAGGACGTCGGTTCTACAAGGAGTTGTTCTTCCTCTGGCGCAAGATGTCCGGCGGCGACGATCCTGGCCAGTCCAGCACAGCGAAGCTCGAGTCGTGGAAGACGTTTGTCCGACTCGAGAACGAGAATCTTGTCGAGCGTTTGCTAGGGAACCTAGGAGGCACGCTCGAGAACGACCATAAAGAGCTTGGCTCTCGTCGTTCTAGTGCTCGCGAGAGCACTACAAGTTCTGTTCGTAGCTGTGAACCACGTCGGGGACATCAGACTGAAGAGTCTCTCGAGGTTCCCACGTGTCCGAGTCCGGCGGATAGCCAAGCCACCGTACTCTGTAGAAGCGTTGACGGTTCAACGACTTCTCTCCTCGACGACGAGTCGATCGATCCTCGTGATCGACTATCGACTCAACGATCCAACGACACTCTCCCTGATGATCGATCAGAGGAGGTGGGGCTGAACGCGAAAACGATTGAGCGACTCTGGAAGTGGAAGAGTGCTCACCGCGCTCAGATCGAGGCTCTTGAAGTTCGCAACGCGGTACTCGAAGACCGGTGCGAAAGCCTCGAAGACCGGTTGAAGGAGCAGGAGTCGAAGATCGACTTGCTCTTCGATGGTCTTGCCCAGCGTTCGGCAATGGAGTCACGTTTCGAACAGAGGTTCGAGAAGATTCAAGCCGAGCTTGAACGACTCCAGAAGGCTGAGAAAGCTCGTGATGCGTATCACGAACGTCTACTGCGCTCTGTGGAAGAGGCAGGGACTTCTCTTGAGATACTTTGGAAGGAGTATCATGGTCGCCTTCTCGCGTTGGAGACAATAAAGGACGAGTCCTTTGATGTGCTTCAGCGCCTTTATGTCGAGAAGAAGCTCCATGACGATGAGTTACAGACTCTTCGCGAGCTGGTGGAGCGACTTCAGGATCGACTTGATCGTCTGCCAAAGGCTCTATAGGGTTCGCTGATCCACTTGGAAGGTAAGGCTTCAGTCTACCCACATAAAATGTAGGGTGTAGTCGCATGCGTGTAGGAATGTCTAGTGTGTAGGCATCACCATTGCATTTAACTACCCTGAACGGTCCAATATATCTTGGCAGAAGTTTCGAACTCCCCAAGTTAGACACTGCGTGTTCAGGTAGATTAGCCGTGCTAAGTAATACAAGATCATTGATCTTATATACTTGCTTGTTCTTCCTTCCGCTCCTATCTGCTTGTTCCTTTTGCAGATCCTGAGCCTTTGCAATTGCGTCTCGAACAAACCTCACAACGGCTTGTCTCCTCACAATAAAGTCATCGACTTGCTGTTCCTCGCGACTTGTCATGTCGTCTAGAGGTTTCATCGAGTCAAAATTCGCTTTTAACTCTGTGACAGCATTCAGATCCGACTGTGGCTCCTTAGCCATAGTCTCTCCCCCACTTAAGGTAGAAACCTCTCCCACTAGTGACGCTGGCACTCTCGGGTGGAGTCCGTAGTTCACATAGAACGGGGTATGACCTGTCGAGACATGCGTGGAGTTGTTCAACGCAAACTCTGCGAGAGGGAGAGACTCACTCCACTCTCCGAAAGACGTCGCATAACTGCGCAACACGTCTTCAAGGACACGATTCACTCGTTCAGTTTGGCCGTCTGTCTCTGGGTGTGCTGCTGTTGACATGGATAGTTTTGTATCCAAAATGCCAAACAGAGTTCGCCAAAACCTAGACGTAAACCGAGTGTCACGGTCTGATACGATCTCCGAGGGCAGACCATGTAGACGGAACACCACGTCTACAAAGACTTTCGCAGTCATCTCTGCCGAGATCTTATCCGAGACCGGCGCAAGATGGACCATCTTGCTGAATCGGTCCACAAACACAGGATGCCATTGCGTCCGTGTTTGTCTCTTGGAAGTCCGAATATGAAATCCATACTCACAGACTTCCAACTGTCCTGAGGGACAGCCAATGAACGAAGTGGGGCCCGAGTAGAGCCGGATGGCTTAACTCTTTGGCACACTTCGCAAGTCCTTACATACTTGCGCACCCACTTGTACATGTGAGGCCAGTAGTAATCTCGAGACAAGTTGAGAAACGTTTTCTCACGTCCGAGATGGCCACTCGAAGGACCGTCATGATACTCGTACAAGAGTCGATGACGCAGACCTTCGTCGTTGGGGACAACGATCCTCGCTGGATCCCCTTCGTCAACCGTATAGTACAGCAGCTCATTGTGCATGCTGTAACGGTGAACACGCGATCTTGCTCTTGGTGGGAGGTTTTGGAGTGCCTTCTCTGAGGGATTCTTGAAATACTTGATCAGTTCTTGGCATGCTTCGTCTTGCTTGTATCCCTCAGTGATCTCTTCTTGGACTGTGCTTGTCACTCCCGTAGCAATCGCGTTGACGTCTTCACAGAGTCGGCACGCTCCGTTCGTGTCGTCACTCTTGTTCTTCGGATCATAATCCGGACGTCTTGACAGCGCATCGGCAAGAATGTTTGACTTGCCGGGCTTATAATGTACAACAAAGTTGTACTCAGCGAAGAAGGAAAACCATCTTGCCATTCTTTGCGATAGGTGAGGCGTCTTTACAGCTGTCCGCAGTGATGCGTGATCAGTGTAAATAGCGAACTGCTTTTCACCAAGCAAATAGACTCGGAACTTTGCTAATGCATACTTCATGGCCAATAGTTCCTTGTCATGGACCGGATAGTTCCGTTCTGCGGGCCTGAGTTGTCGTGACTGATACGACACAACTCTTTCTTTGCCCTCATCATCGTGTTGCATCAGTGCACACCCGATGGCATAGTCGCTCGCATCGCAGACTACATGGAACGGCTTCTCATGGTCTGCGAGAGCTAGGACAGGAGCTTCTCTTAAGCTCTTCTTTACTTCGGCAAACGCTGCCTGATGTTCCTCTGACCATTCCCACTCATTATCTTTCTTCAAAAGACTCGTGAGGGGTTGCACTAACGCTGCATAGTTGCGCGTGTATTTGTGCAAATAGTTGGCCAAACCCAGCCACTGACGTAGCTGTTTGACGTTCTGAGGAATAGGCCAATCGTCGATAGACTTGACCTTCTCAGGATCGACCCGAACGCCATTCTTGCCAACAAAGCAACCGAGTACAGGGATCTCGGGGGCGAAGAAGATGCATTTCTTCAAGTTAGCGTACAGTTTGTTCTCACGCATAACTTGAAAGACTTGACGAAGATGTTCAAGATGAACATCGACATCTTTCTTCCCTTCCGAGGCCTTACTATGAACGAATATGTCGTCAAAGTAGCTCGGTGCAAACTCTCTCAATGGACGAAGTACATTCGTGACCATTCTGTTGAAAGTTGCTGGCGCGTTCTTCAGACCTTGTGGCATTACCATCCACTCCCACAGCATACCACTAGGGGTGCTTACTGCTGTAAATGGTACATCGCTCTCACGCATACGAATCTGATAGAACCCATCTTTCAGATCGATCGCGCTAAAGACAGTGCTGCCAACCATTCCATCAAGGATCATATCCTTTCGTGGAACTGGGGTCTGAGCAGGTATGGTCGCATCATTCAATTTGTTGAATGCGTGAACAATGCGCCAACCGCCTGTGGCCTTCTTCACACAGAAGGTGGGACTACAGTGCGGAGACTTGCTCTCGCGCACATGGCCAGCCTTCTGTCGCTGCGCGAAGAACTCGTCGATCGCATCGACTTGTTCCTTCGGTAGCGGCCATTGCCTCGTGATACAGTACTTCGTTCCCGGAAGTACATCTATCTCGTGACGAATGCCTCTGTCCTGCGGCAATTCGTCCGGCACTTTGTCTGGAAATATGTCCGCATATTCCTTGACAAGTCCATACACGGGGTTTGTCTTTAGAGCGTCCCACGACTGCTCATCAAACCTCTCCTTCCGTGTCCTCTCATCTAACACTTCCGCAGTGTTGATGACATCGTCGGCAACTTCATCGACGATCGCACAAATTTGCGAAATTTCGCCTTTCGCCAGGCTACGCTTAAGCGTCTTCTTGCTCATCAACGGCAAGGAAATCAATTCTTGAGCCAGACTTGGAGGATTTTCCACTTGTACGTGACGCACTATCTGGCTGTCACCTTCTTCATTGTAGACTGCGACGTTCACATATTCGCTTGAAGTGGCTTGTTCTTGTCGCTTCACTTCATCTTCTGCCTTTCTTGTGTCTTGATCAGGGACGCTTGCAGATCTTCGTTCTTCTTCGTCGGTCTTCTTGTCTTCTTTCCTTCTGCCAGAGCGGAACTCTTCATCGCTCTTGGCTACAGGAGTAGTCTTTTTCTGGCGCCTGACTACTCCACCTCCAGTGGTCTTCACGGGCTTGTCATTTGAGTGTGAGGGGCCATCGCACGCCTGACTCTCATTAGACACATCTTCAACAGATGTATATGCCCAAATCACCTCTCTTGCTGCCTGGCAGCTGAGGTCTTCGTCGACTTGCTTGTCGACGCTGATCTTCTTCTTCTTCCAGTCAATGCTCGGTTGGTACCTTCTCAACCAGGGCATTCCCAGAATCAGATCAAACTTGTCATCGAGGTCGAGTAGAATAAACTCATCTTCGCCTCGGAAATCATCACATTCGATTGCCATACGCAACACGCGCTTAGGCATCGTCACTTTCGATCCATTCGCCAAGCGAACGATCATTTCCTTGTTCGAGATAGGCAGGTCCAAACCTTGCCTTCTCGCCACTTGTGTGCGGACAAAATTGTTCGACGCACCAGTGTCTACAAGAGCCCGTAGAGGTTCTGAATAACCATCTACCTTAACCTTGTGGACTATCAAGGCTGGCTCTTGCTCGACACGCTCACATCTGTTCGCGGAAACTTCATGTGCGTTGCGCACACCGGGGCAAGAGTTCTGCGCTTCCACGACATTCACAGAACTCTTTGTTCGCCCAGTAGGGAGCCCCGCTCCTACTGGTCGTTCCCGTTTTTTGGCTGTTGGGAACGCTCGAATCGCCGGCCTCTGCCTGATCGATTCGATTGCGAACCGTGTGTCGCTTGCTGGCTTGGCAAGGACACCTTGCAATTTCTTGCGATGTGACCGGGCTTGCCACAACGGAAACACTTCCCGTCATTGCGTGGGTATCTGCTTGTAGTCGCATCGGCATACGAGATGTCCATCGGTTCTGGACCGTCGTGTGTGACTGCGTGTTGTCGAACAGGGCGAGGGCCGAAACCGTTGAACTTGGCTTGCTTGATGCTGAATTCTTCTTGCATCGCTCGCTCGATGGCTTCATCCAGCGTCTTGGAGTACTCGCGGAACAGCTGGTTCCGAATTGGACCATCATTGAGCCCTGCCATGAATGTCACAACTTGCGTTGAGGCATCAATCGGCTCATTCACGATACTTGACACGAGGTATCGTGCTCGTTGAGCGTACGAGTGTAGGTCGTATTTACCCTGACGAAGCTTTAAGAACTCAGCGCGAGCCCGAAATTCGCTCTGCGGAGGCTCAAAAGCCTTCTTCAGCTCTCGCTTGAAGTCGTCCAGGTCGTAGAAGCAATGTGGCTCCGCCAATCGCTTCCCATACGCCCAACTCTTCGCTCGACCCGCAAGGTTTGACATCGCAAACAACACTTGCTGCATTGGGTCCCGTAGTTGTCTTGCAGTGATTGCTGCATCCAACTCAACGAACCATCTCGCTAGAGGTTCGTTCTCTCCGCCACGGTACGGAGATACATCGAGCTTCAGAGGTGCCACTCTCATCGTTGTGACAGGAGTTGCAGGCTGTCGATGAGAGCTCACGATCTCGTGATGCATGAAGCTCGTAGCCGCGTTCCTCTGCTCATCCGGTGACGCTGATCTCAGCAAACTGATCACAGCCGCCTCACCGATGACCGCTCGCATACGCTCGAGGGCTGCCCACTCGTGGCTCGACAAATGAGGAAAATGCTCATTCGTCAGCTCCACGGTCTCTCCAGGCATCGAGCCCATCGGCGTCTCAATCCCTTCCATTGTTTCTCACAATCGGACAGGGGTCTTGGAATGTCCGCGCACGCTACACAAGCGGCCTATGCAGACTCTTGACTTGGTCGTTGGAAGGACTACGAAGTGCTACCAGGTGTAAGAGGCTATCCGAGACAGCCTCAAACACGGCACGCACGCTTGCGCTTGAGAGGAAGACTTGAGGGGAACTTGGCAAAAATGCAACTGAATTGAAATGAGCTTATGGTTCCTGACACTACATGTAAAACACCACTAGGGCTCCTACAGGTTTTATAACTAAAACCTAAACATGCACAATAAAACCTATGAATCTGATATATAAAACCTTGGGTACACTGAGGTTGAACCTACTGGATCTTCGAGAAACTTGAACTTGAAGTACCGCGAAGATTCCCTGCGAAGTGATTGGCTCACGCCACTCACTTCAGGTGGTAGAGACACGTCCGTCTCATCACCAGTGTTGTTTCCCCAAGTAGGAACCATCATTCACATGTCTAGAGTACTGTTGTGCGTAATCACGCCGAATCTCAATGATTGCGAGCGACCAACACTCAACTCAGACACAGATTGCTCTGATGTCAGACGATGACGTCACCTGTGCATGTGGGGATCACTTTTATGTGTTTCCCCCAATACCTTCGCACCCACAATGCACTTCCACAAGGTGGTGTGTGACACACACAAAGAGCCACCTTGCATGTAATGGCAACCTTAGCCCATCACACGAGACGACATGTTCAAGACGTGTGCCAAGTGGTGGAGATCGTCCGAGCAGATCAGTGAACTGTCTCGAGCGACGAAGGCACTCGGCTTCTTCGAGCTCATGCTGATGTCGATCGCGCCGACGATCTTCAGCAACGACCACTGGATCCACTACATCACTGGTCAGCCGGTGGAGTGGATCCCCGCGCACCACACGAGACTCCTCCACCCCAACACTCTCCTCATGCTCTTGCGGTCAGACCTTGGTGCGCACTGCTTGAGCCAGTGGAACGAAGTGCAGTGGCAGGGGTACTTGCTCGACGACCTGGAAGAGCTTCGCAAGCTCGATGGGTACTACCCGGTCGAGGAGTCGGTGCTGCAGCTCCGAGTTGTCGAGGGAGAGGTGGTGCTGGTAGCGGGAGGCTTGGCCACTCGTTGCTAAACCAACCTCGGCTCAACCCTCGTGGAGCAACGTTAGTGTCGTGTCCGTCAACGCTAACGGCATCAAGAAGAACGGTCACCTATTTATAGACAGCGTGCTATCGAAACACTCGGTGGCATGCGTCCAAGAAACCAAGTTGAGCGACAGAACGCATCTGTCCAAGTTCAAGTTCCACCTCGACTCGAGCTTCAAGCACCGAGTCTTTGTGAACGACCCCAACTCACAGCTCGATCGACCGACGCGAGGAAGGAGCAATGGAGTGCTCACGGTGCTCCGCTCCGACTTCCCAGGCTTCGACACGGCGGAAGAGGTCTCTCAACTCTCAGTCCCAGGTCGGTACATCGTCGTGAAAGTGATGGTTGAGAGTACTCCCATCTACATCCACAACGTGTACGCGCCAGTGGACCAGCAAGAGAAACAACAATTCTTCTCGAGTCTGGACACCGAAGGGTTCGAAGATCAAGCGACACATTTTGTGTTGGGAGATCTCAACACTCCTCTAGATCCCAGACTCGACTCATCGTCTCCCGACTTGCGCTACGACCCTGGCAGGTCCAGCTGCTTGGAGTGGCTGGCGAAGCTGGGTGTCGTGGACGCGTGGCGGATCCACTATGACACCAAGCGAGTCTTCACTGGTCCTCTTCCTCGGAAGAACCGACTCGACTACATCTTGCTGTCCGAAGACTTCTACACGCGCTTCTACGACGACTCCAAGTACTTCCTGCCGAAGCATGCTGGTGATCACCTCGCTCACAGTGTGAGCTTCCGGTCTGGTTCGCAGCTCCATGGTCGAGGGTACTGGAAGTTCCCTCGCTACCTCCTCGAGTACCCACTCGTGGTCTCGGCGATCGAGAAGGAGGCAGAGATGGTGCTCGACAAGCTTCGCACTTCGACATACCCTGGCAAGGTGTGGGAGAAGTGGAAGGAGAGCATCAAGTCCCAGCTCCAAGACGTGCAGAAGAAGCTTCGCATGCAAGACACAGCTGCAATCGAAGAGGCTCAAGCTGCGTTGGACCAAGCGGCTGCTCGCTATCGAGATGCGTCGACCGAGAACAACCGCAGCGAGTTCGACGAAGCCATGAAGATGTACAAGGAGACGGTCACGAGGACAAGCCAGTACAACCAGGACAGTGCGTTTGACTTCCAAGCGACCAACTCTGAAAAGTCGACCAAGCACTTCTTCCGTCCATTGGACACGAGCTTGAGAAGGGTCTCGATCGAGGGGGTGGTGACACCGAGTGGCAGTGTCTCATCGAATCCTCAAGAGATATCGCTTCGCTTCCTGGAACACTGGGGATCCGAGATGGGAGATCCCGACAGTCCAGCAGGAAGAGCTCCTCCACCGGACGAAACCATCCAACGCAAGCTTCTCGACTCCATCGTCCGGTTCACGTCGGAGACGGACCGAGACACCCTGAATGCACCAGTCACGTCTCACGATCTGGCGGATGCTATTCGACACATGAAGGCGACGTCGGCTCCTGGCATGGACGGCTTGACTGCTGTTTTCTACCAGGTCGCTCCGGACGTCTTCGGTGAGTGTCTCAGTCTTGTCTTCAACGACCAACTCCGACGCAGGGTTCTGCTCCCTTCTCAACGCAAGTCTGCCGTCGTGCTTCTCCACAAGAAAGGCTCGAGAGCACAACCAGGCAACTACCGACCGATCGCACTCATCCCGGTGGATGTCAAGGTGCTCTCGAAGGCTCTCACCTATCGACTGCAAAGTGTCGTACCGGACCTGGTCCACGCGGATCAGAAAGGGTTCGTCAAAGGTCGATCGATCCATCACCATGTGCGGTTCCTCGCGGATCTGCAGGACTTGGTGACGAGTCGAGACGAAGAAGCGTATGCTCTGTTCTTGGACTTCGAGAAGGCGTTCGACCGAGTGAACTGGGACTACATGTTCCGGCTGCTCGAGCGAATGGGGTGTGGTTCGGAGTTTGTGCAGTGGGTGAGACTGCTGTACACCGAGCCGCAAGCGCACCTCGTCATCAACCAGAACATCCAGCCTGTGCTGTTCCCGACACGGGGAGTGAAGCAAGGCGACCCGCTCTCTGCGCTTCTCTTCCTTCTCACGATCGAGCCACTAGGAAACCTGCTGCGGTCCCACGAAGAGTTCGGAGTGTGCCTCACCGAGGATCACACATCCACCAGTGTCTTCTTCGCAGACGACACGACTCTCCTGGGAGGCTCCATTGCGAGCGTGCAAGCGCAGCTTGAGCTCGTGGAGGAGTACTGCAACGGGTCTGGCGCGAAGCTCAATCTCGGCAAGTCGAACCTGATGGCGCTGAATCGGAACGAGATCTGTCCCCAGCTCCCAGGTGTGCATGTGCTTGGTCGAGCCGAGTCGGTCAAGTTCCTCGGAATCCCCTTCAGTCAGTCGCCAGTCAACGACGACATCGTCAACTTCCTCGAGCAACGCTTCTACGACGGCTTCAAGATGTGGTACAGACGAGCAAGGACTCTTCGCGGTCGTCTTCTTGTGGCGCAAACGATGGTCTTGTCTCGCTTGTGGCACTACACCCAGCACGTGTCGATTCCACCCTCGGTCGTGAAGAGGTGGCAGTCGATGCTGAATCGGTTCGTCTTGAGTCGGAAGCACGATCGAGACGCAAGCCACATCCAGCTCATTCCGAAGGAGTTCTTGTATCTCCCGAGGAGTGACGGTGGTCTGCAGATCCCGAGCATCGAAGCACAACTGAAGCGACAACGCCTCCAGCATCTGCTCCAGTTCATGCGATCGGCGAGCAAGCCAGACGAGCGAAGCTGGACGACACCGAGTGCGGAGCTGCTCGCAGCGGTTCTTCCTCGAGTCGGTCGACGCACGGCGCTCGACTTCCTCATAGTGTCTCCTCTTCGACATGGCACGATGATCAAGTGGGAGTTGATCTCTGGTTGGTGGAAGGAGACGTGGGTCTGGTGGTACAAGATCCGATGGGAGATCTCGTGGCACGACCTCCCGACGGACGAGCGTGTCTGGTACGGACTTCATCAACCGATCTGGTTCCACTCGGACCCAGACCTCCACTACGAGCAGACACCAAGGAGTCTCACTGCCAACGCTCACCGTCGCTGTCTTGGGATGTGTCCTGAACCCCAGCGTGGGTTCCGTCTGCACATCTCGATAGTCTTCGGGTTGCGTTCGCTGGCTGACTTCATGCGAGGTCGAAACTCGTGGCCAAGCTGCAACGAGTTCGTGGAGAGGCATCTCGACATCACACTCGCCTCAATCGCTGTTGGCGTCCAAGCGCAGTGGCTCCGAGCGTTGTACAAGGAAGCTTCCCAAGTGGTAACTCGGTTGGGTGGACTGCAGACTGTGTTTGCGAGCGACACACCTCGTCGTCCCCCTTCACCGTACCTTGGCTGCACGAGTGGATCGAAGGTGTGCGTGGTGCCAGCGATCCCGAGGAGCGCGCTCCTCCGTGTGGTCTGGACCCCGACACCGCCCAACAAACCACATCCGATGACGCTCCACAACCAGAGCATCGGCGACGACGAGATCAAGGAGTTCGTGAACCTCAGCAAGCACCTGCGCAGGATCCTGCTCCCCGTGTTCGAGGATCTGCAGTTTCGCCTCGCGTTCCGACTCCTCCCCGTGCGGTCACGATTCTGGTTTCTTCAGACGTCGAACCCGCGCGTCGTCTACTGCGTCCGCGACGGATGCGATGCGATCGAGACCGAGAAGCACCTGTTCTTCGAGTGCGCTCTCGCAGCGAGGGTCTGGGAGCACGTGCGACTTCTCATGGCGCCGTTCTTCCGTTCACACCCGACGTGGACAGCAATAGCAACAGCGAAGAAGCCTGTCATCCAGGACGAATGGAAGGAGTGCGAGGACGTCATCTGTGATGTGTGGCACACGCTCCGCGCAGTGGCTCTTCACTTCCTCTGGTCGGATCGCAACCGGTGCTTGTTCGATGGAAGACAGCCCACACCGGTGACCCCTGCAATGGCAGTCATCTACACAACGGTCAGTGCACACATCCGACACAACATGAGAAGAAGATATGAAGACGAAGACTTACGGTCGCTCAAGAGAGTGGTGATGAAGATGAGGACGCTCCAGGCATTCGACGACTTCCTGGCAGCTCACCCGACGATGTTCCAAATTCGGAAACGTTAAGAGCACTCCTCAGCACTCAAGCGTGCAGACGACACCGACCGCCACGCTCCAAACAGGACTTGCTCCACAAGCGTCGTCGACACCAAAACCACCTCCCTCGGCCATCACCACACGAATCCCCTCCATTGATTCCGCGCTCGAACCCGGCTTCGGGGCCCTCACGTTCCCCTGGGCTCCGGATGAGACAGCAGAAACAACAGAAGATGATCCGCACGGGTTGGCGTCGTCGACACGGCTCGGCTTGACTTGGCTTGGGTCTACTCAACTCGACTTGGACCGGCTTGACTTGACTTGGCTTGGTATGTCGACTTCAGAAGTTCCCAAAATAAGGGAATAGAGGTCCCACTATATACCCGACTTTGGTCCATACGGACTATTCTCACAAAAAATCTCAAAATTCATATAAATTATAAAATCATAGATACAAGTGTAGGATTATATTTATGGTAGAAACTGTCAACGCTAGGTAGATTGAGTAGTCACTCTGTCTAATTCTAGTAATATAGACAACTTTCAACTGAGCCAAAGGAGCAATATACTCGCCCTACCCCACACGCTCACAACACATTCAAAACAACACACACAACACACGCGCTCCACACGCCACACCTCGCACACAACACACAACATCACACCATATTCACACACAACACCACGCGCGTCGCCACTCCCGCGACCTCCCACAGCCTCCGACAACCCCCTCTGCGCACACATGTTCATACCATGCATGTCGCCCCTCCACGAACCGAACCGAACCGAACCGAACCGAACCGCACGCGCGCACAACACAACACAACACAACACGGATCGCGTCTCTTGACCCCGTGTCCTGTCCTTGCGCTCGTCCTCCAGCTTCGCTCCAGACATCGCCCACACTCCACAAAAGCGGCTACACGGTCCACTGAGCGACGTCCGGTACGAAACCTACTCGCTTCAACATACATACATGCTTGATTGCTTGATTGCGTTATTGTGGAGGCGGCGTCGGAGAGGCAAGAGCACCCCGACGAACTCACAAAGCACCTGGGAAGCATCCTCGACACCTGCCAAAGCACACATCCATCTGTCCATCGTGTGCGCTCGTTCAGCATCCAAAAGCATCCAAAAGCATTCAAAAGCATCCAAAACGAAAAGGATTGCTCCCTACCAGGATCGAACTGGTGACCTTCAGATTATGAGACTAACGCTCTACCGACTGAGCCAAAGGAGCACTTCTCAATTTGCCGGCTACCCCTCAAGTCGACTCTTCAGAAGAACCCTCTCCCAGCCGCCGCCTTCGCCGCCATCCCTCCGCCTGTCCCCATGGAAAATCCAACTTCCGCCTCTTCTCTTCCTTCCGAGCAGCTGCCACGTGTCGCATCTGGTCTGGAATCTGGGTTCGCACCCAGTATCCAGCCAGGTCCCACTCCTGGCCCATCCCCCTCGGAAATTTTGGGAAGGTCTGGACCTCTTCCTTTGAGTGGCGTTTCAGCCTCTCAACCCGACGCGCCTCCATCTCCTCGTTCGCTTGCGCCAACCGCTCCGTCTGCTCCTGAGCCGAATGGAATAGACGACGAAGTGGATGTGTCGATGGAAATTCCGCCGAATAAGATCGTCTCGCCTCCTGACACCCCGTCAGATGATGAGCGGATGGAACTCGCGCTGCCTCCTGCCAACGCCGCCTCGCATCCAAGCGCGGATCCGCGTCCGACAATGGCCGATGTGCTCGCGCAACAAGAACTCCTCCGTCGCGACAATGCTGAAGCAGACGCTGTGCGTCGTCGTGTGGAGACCCCAAAGCCTCTCGCCTGCGACATTGAAGCGATTGAACGCCAGTACGCCGCAGGCAGTGACTGGTCGTTCATTGCCCCACGCATGGAACAAGCGCGTCCGTATGCACTCCCTCGAGCCAAGTACGACATGGTGATCGACACTGGACGGACGCTCGCGAAGACTCCGCTCCAGAAGATCATGGCGTCGCTTTCTGGCAAGAATCACGGCAATGAAGCTCTCGAAGACTTGTACCAGCGCTACGAGATCGGTCAGATCTCCAAGCTCCCTGGTGGCAACCTTCGCGTCAAGGTGAAATCGAAGGAAGCCTGCCTGCTCCTCGAGCGCACGAAGGTGAACATCCTCGGTGGTGTCTTCACGTTCAAGGAGTTTGACGTCCTTGGCGGGAAGTACTTCCTTGATATCGCCAATGTCGACTCGGACACTGACACGGATGTGATCCTACACCGGTTGTTCTTGCTCGGATGCAAGCCGGTATACGATACCTTCCGCGAAGTGAATCTCGTGACTGGTATCACGTCTGCGACCTGGCGAGTGTACTTCTTGTCCACATCGTGTCCAAGCGCATTGATGGTGAACGGCAGTGTCTGCGACCAAGTGTTGTTCGACAACAAGCTGCACCCCGCGCATGGGAAGAATGCTCCGTTCCAGTCCGAGCGCTTGCCATACGGTTATCGCTCACATCATGGACTTGATCTAGGTACTTCCGACAGTGTTTCTCCATCGAGTGGGCCAGTGACTGAGCCAGCTCGACAAAAGCAGCAACAGCAGCAACAGCAACATCAACCGAAGACTTACGCGCAAGCTGCAAACGCAAAGCCGATGCCGAAGCAAACCTCACTGCAGAAAGCAGTTGAGGAAGCGAAGAGACGTGAAGGCCAGCCCCAGCACGGAGCTCAGCATGGGCAACAGTCCGTTGCCAACCAGCTCGCCAAGCTTCCAAGCAACTCCGACGACGCACTGTCGATTTCCACCTTCAATGGCTCGAATGGTAAGATCACTCCACCTGGAAGTCCGAAAGCTCCGAAGAAGCTACTCTTGTTGACCAACGGACCAGACGATGGTTTCGCCACGGTGTCCAAGAACAAGAAGAAACGCTCGCGCAATGCGATTGATTTCTCCAACCTGATGGTGAAACAATCTGCACAGCCTTTGAATGGCATCGCCACCTCCAACTACTTTCAAGCACTCCAGTCGATGGAGGTCAAGTTCAAATCGAAGAACGCGACTGCTGATAAGAAGTATGGAGTCCGCCACCAAATTCTCCCAGTGGATGTGAAACGTCCTGCTGAGTTGAAGACCTCGACCGAGTCTGCCTTTTTCGTCGAGAAGCATCACACCAAGATCAGGAAGGCGTCAAAGGCATCGCCACTCCTTGAAGTGACCGAGTCGATGCTCAACGACGAGAACACGGCGCTTCTCAACACCCTCCCTGACCGTCTAGCTGAAGCAGACAAGAAGGTCGAAGGCGTGTGCAAGCTCCTCGAGAACGCCACGAATCCCGACCACATCACGAAGAAGGCGATCGAGTCTCCTCTCGCTTTCAACAGTGCTCTGTCACTGAAGATGGCAGGGAGTGGTCATGAGATTGCTGAGGTCGCCCAGTTGCATGTGATCAACCGCGTGCTGTGTGCGACTCATCCGAATGACGACACCACTTTCAGCACGAAATGGAAGAAGTTGATGGGAACAGCAGTTCCATCAAAACGAGCCGACATCATCAAGACGTGCGCGAAGTGGTGGACGACGTCGGATTCGATCAAGGAGCTGACTCGTGCATCCAAGGCTTTGGGCTTCTTCGAGCTCATGCTCATGTCGATCGCGCCGACGATCTTTGCCAACGACCACTGGATCCAGTACCTCACTGGTCAGCCAGTCGAGTGGATCCCAGCACACAACGCGCGTCTCCTCCATCCCAATACCCTCCTTCGTCTCTTGCGGTCCGAGCTTGGCTCTCACTGCATGCAGCAATGGAGCGAGGTGCAGTGGCAAGGTCACCTTCTGGACGACCTCGAGTCGCTCCAAACACTGGACGGTTTCTACCCGGAAGACTCTTCAGTGTTGCAGCTCCAAGTCACTGGTGGTGAGGTTACGATGGTAGCGGGCGGTTTGGCGACTCGTTGCTAAACCATCCTCATCCAACACCACCTGGAGCAACATTAGTGTTCTGACTGTGAACACTAATGGCATCAAGAAGAACGGTCATTTATATATTGAGAGCATGCTCTCCAAGTACTCGGTGTCGTGTGTCCAAGAAACCAAGTTCGGCGACAACACACACCTTTCCAATTTCAAGTTCCACCTCGACTCGAGCTTCAAGCACAAGGTCTTCGTGAACGACCCGAACTGCCAGCTCGATCGACCGACACGAGGAAGAAGCAATGGAGTGCTCACGGCACTCCGTTCCGACTTCCCAGGCTTCGACTCGGCTATCGAGCTACCAAGTCTATCGGTCGCAGGTCGCTACCTCGTCGTGAAAGTGGTGGTTGAGGGTGCTCCCATCTACATCCACAACGTGTACGCGCCAGTGGACCAGCAAGAGAAACAGCAATTCTTCTCGAGTTTGGACACCGAAGGGTTCGAAGATCAAGCGACGCATTTTGTGTTGGGAGATCTCAACACTCCTCTCGACCCCAGACTCGACTCGTCGTCTCCCGACTTGCGCTATGACCCTGGCAGGTCCAGCTGCTTGGAGTGGTTGGCGAAGCTGGGTGCCGTGGACGCGTGGCGAATCCACTATGACACCAAGCGAGTCTTCACTGGTCCTCTTCCTCGGAAGAACCGTCTGGACTACATCTTGTTGTCCGAAGACTTCTACGAACGCTTCTACGACGACTCCAAGTACTTCCTGCCGAAGCATGCTGGTGATCACCTCGCTCACAGTGTGAGTTTCAGGTCTGGCTCGCAGTTGCACGGTCGAGGGTACTGGAAGTTCCCTCGCTACCTTCTCGAGTACCCACTCGTGGTCTCGGCGATCGAGAAGGAGGCAGAGATGGTGCTCGACAAGCTTCGCACTTCGACATACCCTGGCAAGGTGTGGGAGAAGTGGAAGGAGAGCATCAAGTCCCAGCTCCAAGACGTGCAGAAGAAACTGAGGATGCAAGACACTCAAGCTGTCGAAGAGGCTCGGATCCAACTCGATCAAGCTGCTGCTCAGTATCGCGTCGCTTCCAATGACTCAAATCGAGAGCACTTCGATGAAGCCATGAGAAACTACAAGGAGATGGTCACGAGGACGAGCCAGTACAACCAAGATACTGCGTTCGACTTCCAAGCGGCCAACTCCGAGAAGTCCACCAAGCACTTCTTTCGTCCATTGGATACGAGCTTGAGAAGGGTCTCGATCGAAGAGGTGATGACACCGAGTGGCAGTGTCTCATCGAATCCTCAAGAGATATCGCTTCGCTTCCTGGAGCACTGGGGATCCGAGATGGGAGATCCTGACAGTCCAGCAGGAAGAGCTCCTCCACCCGACGAAACCATGCAGCGCAAGCTTCTCGACTCGATTGTTTGCTTCGTTGCTGAGGTTGATCGTGCCATTTTGAACGCACCAGTCACCGCTTCTGACCTCGCAAGCGCAATCAGACACATGAAGGCATCCTCAGCACCCGGCATGGATGGATTGACTGCTGGTTTCTACCAGGTCGCTCCGGATGTGTTCGGTGAGTGTCTGAGTATCGTGTTCAATGATCGACTCCAACGAGGAGTGCTTTTGTCATCTCAGCGCAAGTCTGCAGTCGTGCTGCTACACAAGAAAGGTTCGCGAGCAGATCCAGGCAACTACCGACCCATCGCACTCGTGCAGGTCGATGTGAAGGTGTTGTCCAAAGCGCTGACGTACCGGCTCCAGCAAGTCATCCTCGACTTGATCCATCCCGACCAAAAGGGATTCGTCAAAGGTCGCTCAATCCATCACCATGTGCGGTTCCTCGCAGATCTGCAAGACTTGGTGACGAGTCGAGACGAAGAAGCGTACGCGCTGTTCTTGGACTTTGAGAAGGCGTTCGACCGAGTCAACTGGGACTACATGTTCCGAGTACTCGAGCGAATGGGGATCGGCTCGGAGTTTGTGCAGTGGATCAAGCTTCTATACACTGAGCCTCAAGCCCACCTCGTCATCAACCAGAACATCCAGCCGGCGCTGCATCCGACGAGAGGAGTGAAGCAAGGCGACCCGTTGTCAGCGCTGCTCTTCATCTTGACCATCGAGCCGCTCGGCAACCTGCTACGGTCCCACGAAGAGTACGGAGTGTGTCTCAACGCAGACCACACCTCCACGAGCATCTTCTTCGCGGACGACTCGACTCTTCTGAGCAGCTCGATACCAAACCTGCAAGCACAGCTCGGGATCGTAAAGGAGTACTGCAAAGGCTCTGGCGCGAAGCTCAACCTTGCCAAGTCGATGCTGCTGGCGCTCAACCGGAACCAGACCTGTCCGCCGCTCGCTGGAGTGCACGTTCTAGGTCGAGCGGAGACGGTGAAATATCTCGGTATCCCTTTTGGCCAGTCGTCGGTCGATGAAGACCTCGTGGAGTTCCTTGAGCAGCGCTTCTACGACGGCTTCAAGCTGTGGTACAGACGCGCGCGAACGCTCCGTGGTCGGCTCTTGGTGGCTCAAACGATGGTTCTCTCCCGCCTGTGGCATTACACCCAGCACGTGTCGATCCCGACCACGGTTGTGAGGAGGTGGCAGTCGATGCTGAACCGGTTCGTGCTGAGTCGGAAGCACGACCGCGACGCGTCGCACATCCAGCTCATCCCTCGCGAGTTCCTGTACCTCCCGAGGAGTGACGGTGGTCTGCAGATCCCAAGCCTAGACGCGCACCTCAAGCGGCAACGTCTTCAGCTTGTGCTGCAGTTCATGCGAGCGGCGACTGCAGATGGTGTGCGGAACTGGACGACTGCGAGCACGGAGCTGCTCAAGCTCGTTCTTCCTCGCACAGGTGGCTGCAACGCACTCGACTTTCTCGTGATCTCTCCGCTCCGACATGGCGACATGATCCAGTGGAGACACACTTCAGCTTGGTGGCGAACGACGTGGAAATCGTGGTACATGATTCGCTGGGAGATCACGTGGCACGACCTTCCTCCGGACGAGCGCGCTTGGTACGGTCTTCGACAGCCAATCTGGTTCCACTCGGACACAGAGCTTCACTTCGAGCAGACTCCGAGAGTTCACACCAGCTCAGCACATCGACGGTGCATCGGGATGGTGCCGGAGCCTCAACGGAGTTTCAGGCTGCATGTGTCAAGAGTCTTCGGTGTGCGGTCGCTTGCCGACTTCATGCGCGAGGGTTGTGCTTGGCCGTCGCAGCAAGACTTCGTCCAGCGCCATCTCGACTTCACGCTCGTGTCGACCACACCTGGTCAACAGGCGAAGTGGCTGCGAGTGCTGTACAACGAGGCAACGCAGATCGTCGAGCGCCTGGGTGCGCGAGAGCTTGTGTTGCAGACCACGAGTGCTGCGAGATGAGCGGTGCCGCACCTGGGCTGCAAGAGCGGTGTGAAAGTGTGCTTGATCCCTGCGATTCCGCGGTCGGCGCTTCTTCGCGTGGTGTGGACACCAGCACCGCCGACAAAGCCGCACCCGATGACTCTTCACTCGCAACGCGTAGACGAGCAGCAGATCAAGGCGTTCGTCAAGTACTCCAAGCACCTGCGCAAGATCTTGCTCCCCGTGTTCGAAGACCTGCAGTTTCGCCTCGCGTTTCGCCTTCTCCTCGTGCGCTCGCGGTTCTGGTTTCTGCAACAGTCGAACCCGCGCATCGTCTACTGCGTCCGCGATGGATGCGACGCAATTGAGACCGAGAAGCACTTGTTCTTCGAGTGTTCTCTCGCAGCGAGGATCTGGGAGCACATGCGACTTCTCATGGCGCCGTTCTTCCGCTCACACCCGACGTGGATTGGGATTGCGACGGCGAAGAAGCCTGTCATCCAGGACGACTGGAAGGAGTGCGAGGACGTCATCTGCGACGTGTGGCACACGCTGCGCGCTGTTGCTCTTCACTTCATCTGGTCAGACCGCAATCGGTGCTTGTTCGACGGAAGACAACCCACACCGGTGACCCCTGCAATGGCAGTCATATACACAACTGTCAGTGCACACATCCGACACAACATGAGAAGAAGATATGAAGAGGAAGACTTACGGTTGCTCAAGAGAGTGGTGACGAAGATGCGGACGCTCCAGGCATTCGACGACTTCATGGCAGCTCACCCGACGATGCTCCAGATTCGGGTCCGATAGGAGCGCTTCTTCCAACTCGAACGTGGCCAATGACAACGAAGAGAAGTTCCCAGAGCTTCAAAAATCGAAAAACTCGCGCTTCAGATCCCCCAACCACCGTTGCTTCCCAACACCACCGCCTCGTCGAAACAGCAACACACAAGATCGGATTCTTCACAGGAAAGTCGAACTTCGCAGCCCAGCATCACCAGCGACTGTCACGATCAAGACAGGACTTGTACCGCAAGCTTCGACCGCACCAAACGCACCACCTCGGCCAATACCGCACGACTCCACTCCATCAGCTCCGCGCTCAAATCCGGCTTCGGGGCCCTCACGTTCCCCTGGGGTCCGGACGAGACAGCTGTAGCTTCAGGAGAAGAATCGCTTGACTTGGCTTCGGCAACGCAGCTTGGCTTGGCTAGGCTCGGGCCTTCACGACTTGACTTGGACGCGCTTGGCTCACCCAGGACTTGGCTTGGACACTTCAAAATCCCCCTAAATAAGGGAATAGAAGTTCCACTATATACCCCACTTTGGTCCATACGGACTATTCTCACAAAAAATCTCAAAAATTATATAAATTATAAAATCGTAGATACAAGTGTAGGATTATATTTATGGTAGAAACTGTCAACGCTAGGTAGATTGAGTAGTCACTCCGTCTAATTCTAGTAATATAGACAACCTTTCAACTGAGCTAAACGCCCTTATTCCATTACACGCACCATACCATACACACTCGCTCCACAACACTCGCAACATTTAGAATCACAAAATTTATATACACCCTATATGGTAAACCGGGGTGGGGAGGCTTGCATCGTCCCAGGAGTGATTGGCGACTTGGCTTTAGTGGAGCGTACTCTGCACTGAAACATGCAGACAACGTGCCATGAAGCACCACGAAGTCGAAAGATTGAAGGAAAGCACGGAAAAGAGAGCAGCCTCTCCTCTTGTGAGCCAGGCGGTGGGCGGAGTGATTCGAAACGAGCAAAGAAACAGACGAGTGCGCAAACAGACCAGTACTGGGACCTTCGCTTGCCTGCTGCTGACGCGAATTTGATGCCAGAACATGAGACTGCAGTGTCGACTTCGCCGGATGTAAAAGCTCACACACACACACGCACACACACACACACACACACACACACACACACACACACACACACGCTCGCAAAGACGCAAGGATGTTGTCTGTGTGGCAGGCAGAGTGCGAAAAAGTGGACGTTGGGGGTATCGATCCCCCTACCTCCCGCATGCGAAGCGGGCGCTCTACCATCTGAGCTAAACGCCCCCACTTCTCAATTTGCCGGCTACTCCTCAAGTTGAATCCAAGAACCCCCTCCAAGCTCTCAAGCCCTCTCAGCCCCAAGTTTCCCCATGGAAAATCCAGCTACCCCAACCCTCCCCCAACCCTCGACTGTCGCACCAGCCATGATTTCTGGGTTCGCACCCAGTACCTCGACTGGTACCACTGTCGGCCCATCCCCGTCCGAAAATTTCGATCCCGCCGATCCTCGCCCAAGCGAAAATGTGCTTGCGCTGTCAGCGACGGATCCTGTTTCCGGCCGTCACCCTCATGTGACCGACCCAGCCGTCGGCGCTTCCACTGATTCGGAAGAAAAAGTGGACGAGCCGATGGACTCTGCGGTGAATTCGAGCATGTCGAATGAAGACGGCTCTGGTGACATCCCGATGTTGCCTCCGCCTTCCAACTCGACTGGTGCCGGTGGCCATGCTAGCAATTCGGCGCCGCACCTCCCCGCCTCTTCGGCTCCTGCCGCGGACACGCGCTTGAGCATGGCTGAAGTCCTTCGCTTGCAAGAAGACCTCCGCCGCGATCGAGCCGTCGTTGATGCCTCTCGTCGTCGCGTGGAAACTCCGAAGCCCCTCGCTGTCGACATCGAGGCCATTGAGCGCCAGTATGCTGCTGGTGGCGACTGGTCCAACATTTCGTCACGATTGGAGCAAGCGCGACCCTACCAGCTCCCGAGAGCCAAATATGACATGGTGATCGAGACTGGCAGGGCCCTCGCGAAGACTCCCGTGCAAAAGATCTTGGCGTCGCTTGCGAGCCCCGGTCACGGCAACGCAGCACTCGAAGAGCTGTACAAGCACTTCGAGATCGGCCAGATCTCCAAGCTTCCTGGTGGCAACTTGCGCGTCAAGGTCAAGTCGAAGGATGCCTGCGTGCGTTTGGAACGCACCAAGGTGAACATCCTTGGAGGGGTCTTCACCTTCAAGGAATTCGACATCCTCGGCGACAAGTACTACCTCGACATCTCGAACATCGACTCTGACACGGACACGGACCTCATCCTTGAACGTTTGTTCGTTCTTGGATGCAAGCCTGTGTACGACACCTTCCGCGAAGTGAACCTCGCAACGGGTGTAACGTCAGCGACGTGGCGTGTCTACTTCTTATCAAGTTCGTGTCCAAGCGCGCTGATCATCAACAACGGTGTCTGTGATCAGGTAATCTTTGACAACAAGCTCCATCCTGCCCACGGCAAGAATGCGCCGTTCCGCTCGGAGCGTTTGCCTTTCGGCTATCGCTCTGCACAAGCTCTTGAGCTTGGAGTGCCTGGTGGTGCGTTTCCGCACCCTGACTCGATGTCTGAGCCAGTCCTCAGAAGTTGTAATGGGCTATACCTAGCCATTACATGAAGGTGGATCTGTTCCCAGATTTAGTGTGCCACACACCACCTTCAGTGTGCGTTGTGGAGAGACAAATGACAAAGGGATTACAGTACGACAGTCCCCACATGCACATGTGACGTCATCCCATGACGTCACGAGCGCTCTCTGTGCTGATCAGGGCAGAATGTTGTTCACATGTACTAATCAGTACAGAGTGATGACATCCATGTACTAATCAAGTACTGAGTGATGGTTCCTACTTGGGAAACTGCACTGGTGATGAGACCAACGTGTCTCTGCCACCCAAAGTGAGTGGCTGTAGCCAATCACTTTGCAGGGAATTTTCCACGGGACTTCAAGTTCAAGTTTCTCGAAGATCTCGTGGGTTCAACCTCAGTGTACCCAAGGTTTTATATATCAGATTCATAGGTTTTATTGTGTATGTTTAGGTTTTAGTTATAAAACCTGTAGGATCCCTTGGGGTTCATTTGTAAGTAGCGACAGGAACCATAACCTTTTCAATTCAGTTGCAAATTTTCTCTCAAGCCCTCAAGTCCTCCTTCCTCCCTCCAAGTCGGGAGACGCTTCCTCTGGCACAAGCGTGTGTGCCGTGTTTAAGGGACTGTTTGGAACAGCGCCCTTTTACACCTGGTAGCACTTCGAGCGGTCCTTCCAGCGACCCAGTGAAGCGAAAAGGTTTGACGACGCGGCTTTGAGCACGTCGCGCATTCCTGCCCAAGACTGAAGACCCTGCGAGCATCCTTGTCGTGGACATGGATGCTACAGGAACCCCACTCGGTCCAGCAGTACCGGAAACTGTCGAGTTGACTATTGAGGGTTTCCCTCACTTGTCTTCTCATGAGTGGATGGCGCTTGAGCGCATGCGAGATGTCATCGGAGAGGCTGCTGTGGTCAGTCTGCTTCGGTCGGCGTCTCCGGAAGACCAGAAGAGCGCGGTGGTCAGCTTCATGCACCACGAGATCATGTCCTCCCGGAAGCAGGTCGCAACCCCTGTTTCCTCACTCAGGACGGTGCCGCTGAAGCTTGACGTCTCTCCGTATCGCGGCGGAGAGAACGAACCCCTCTCACGATGGTTCGTCGAGTTGGATGCAGCCACCGCTGCAAGACAACTGCGAGACCCTTCGTAGCAAGTGTTGTTCGCGATGTCCAACCTTGCGGGTCGTGCGAAGAGCTGGGCGTATGGCAAGCGTTAAGCTGATCTAAACTGCTTCCCCAGCTACGACCACTTCAAGACCGAACTCAAGAAGGCGTTTGAACCTCCGCAGAGTGAGTTCCGTGCGCGCGCCGAGTTCCTCAAGCTTCGTCAAGGCCGTTTCGACTTCACTCGTATGCACAACGTGCTCGCTACTTGGTGTCGAGCATCGTTGACGAGCCGATTGACGTTTCGACGCAAGTTGTGACGTTCATGGTGGGTCTGAACGATGGTCCGATTCGGAACCAACTGTTCCGCGAGTATCCCAAGACGCTGGACGAAGCCATTGAACGTGCCATGCAAGAAGAATTTAGCATGAAGCAAGCGAAGTTCCAAGGGTTTGCGTCGAGACCAATGCGGCAATCGAATTTTGCGCATGATGGTCCCGAGCCTATGGACATCTCGTACATTTCCACGCCTGGAAATGAGCGTCCTCGCAACGATGGGAAGTGTTTCTGTTGCGGGAAGCCGGGTCACATTGCTTGGAACTGCAAGGTGTCTTTGCCGGGTCGGCAAACGACACAGGGTGCTCGTTCGAACAACCACGATCGTTCTTACGGTCGTCGGTTCGAGCGGTCACCTGGGCCAAAAAACGGGAATGGACGGTAGGGTCGGGGCCTCCTACTGGCCCGGAAAAGAGGACTGTGGACGTTGTGGAGACACAGGACTCTGGCCCCTATGTGCGTCAAGCACATGCAGTTTCCACTATGAGTGAGAAGAGCGTCAGTCAAACGTCAAGTTTGATCGTTCACAAAGTTCATGTAGACGGTATTGCAATGCCTCTACGAGCTTTGGTTGACACTGGTGCGTCGAACAACTTTGTTCGAAATGAAGTGATCGTCAGGCATAAAGTACCAATGCCTGATGCGAATGAAGACAAGACGATGGTTATTCGGTTGGCCAACGGGTCAACTGTGAAGATGCCGAAGCGAGTTGTACGCTTGGCAATGAAGTGTGAAGATTTCCGAGGTGAAGACGAGTTCATTTTACTCGACCTCGATAACAAGTTTGATCTGATTCTGGGCATGCCATGGTTGAAGCGTTATCAACCTAGCATTGACTGGATGAAGATGAAGATCTCCGTTGACAAGTCACACGATGCTAACTTGTGCTGCACAACAACGGATGAAGTGGTGTGGGTGTATACATCTGTGGAAGAGATCCCGGATGACCCTCGTGATATTGCGGTGTGCGATGGCCCCCCATGTTCACAAGCGGTACCCATCTTGAAGAAGACTACTGGAGGTGGAGCAGTCAGGCGCCAACAAAAGACTGTCTCCTTTGCCATCGACCCCATGGATGAGGCGATGTGCGTGGAAGAAACGAATGGGAAAAGAGCCGAAGAGCCATCCCGAGAGAAGAAGAAGAAGACCAGCAAGAAGAGTGTCCCGTGTGCTCTTGATCAAGGTACAAGTTACGGTGACGAAGGAAGTGTCCAAGCACAAGACATTTCAAGCGAGTTTGCGAATATCGCGGTCTACAATGAAGATGGTGACGTGGGTGTAATCCGTCACGTGAAGATTGAAAATCCTCCAAGCTCAGTCGAAGAGTTGATTTCCTTGCCGTGGATGAGCAAGAAGACGCTGAAGCGTAGCCTAGCGAAAGGCGAAATTTCGCAGGTCTGCATGATCGTCGATGTTGACGATGCAGAAGACATCAACACGGTGTCAGCAACGGAGGCTGAAGTGTTCGATGAGAAGACACGGAAGGAAAGGTTCGAGGAGCAGTCATGGGACGCTCTCGAGATGAACCCCGTGTATGAACTTGTCAAGGAATATGAGGACATTTTCCCAGACAAGGTGCCGGACGAACTGCCATTCGATAGAGGCGTTCGTCATGAGATTGACATACTTCCTGGCACGAAGTATTGTATCACACGGCAGTGGCCGTTGCCAAGAGAACAAGTCGTTGCGATCGACGAGTTCTTTGCGCAACGTGCTGAGGCTGGGCATGTGCGAGAGAGCAAGTCTCCACATTGTAGCCCAACCTTCTGTGTGAAGAAGGCAACTGGTGGTTGGCGCATTGTTCACGCTTTCAACAAGCTGAACGACGCTGCCATTCCAGCCCAAACTCCGGTTCCACGCAAGGATATGATCCTTGATGGAATGGTTGGCAGTACTGTCTTCAGTGCTATCGATCTGAAAGATGGGTTCTATCAGATTCGAATGCGCGAAGATGATGTACCACTAACCGCAGTGAGTACCCCGAGTGATATGCTGTGGGAATGGTTAGTGATGCCACAGGGTTTGAAGAACGCTCCTGCAACTTTCAATAGGATGGTCACGAATGTACTTCGTCCATTGAGAGGGTTTGCACCGAGTTACTTTGACGATATATTCGTTCATAGTAAAACCACGGGTGAAAAGTCTGACGTTGGTGTTCATCTTGACCATCTCCGTCAAGTCTTTCAGGTCATGCGAGAGAACAAGCTCTACGCTAACCTGAAGAAGTGCATATTCTTTGCACAAGAGATCCCCGTTCTCGGTTGCTTTGTGGGAAAGCATGGCGTTCGAGTTGATCCGGAGAAGGTCAAAGCTATTGACGATTGGCCTGTGCCTCAGAATGTCAAACAGCTGAGACAATGGTTGGGTTTGGCCAACTACTTGCACAAGTACACGCGCAATTATGCAGCGTTGGTGCAACCCCTCACACAGCTCTTGAAGAAAGACGTTGAGTGGAGGTGGTCGAGAGACCATCAAACGGCGTTCGAAGAAGTGAAGAGGAGTCTTCGAGAAGCTCCTGTGCTGGCAATTGCAAACCACGACAAGCCTTTTCATGTGGTTTGCGATGCAAGCGACTATGCCATCGGTTGCGCCTTGATGCAACACGATGATGAGGGTCATGAGCGAGTTGTGTCGTATCAGTCACGACAACTCCGACCCGCAGAACGGAACTACCCAGTTCATGACAAAGAACTTCTGCGATGAAGTATTCTTTGGTCAAGTTCCGTGTCTACCTGCTTGGCGAGGAGCGCTTTGCGATCTACACAGATCATGCGTCGCTGCGTACGGCAGTGAAGACTCCTCATTTGTCGCAAAGAATGGCGAGATGGTTCTCCTTCTTTGCAGAGTACAACTTTGTTGTACACTACAAGCCAGGCAAGACGAACATCTTAGCCGATGCGCTGTCAAGACGTCCGGACTATGATCCGAAGACCAAGAGTGAAGACACGGACGGAGCGTGTCGACTCTGTGAAGATGTTCAAGCGATCGCGGTGCAAGCTACGACTACAGTGCGAGAAGACATTGTCGAAGGGTACAAGTCTGACGAAACATGGCAGGACTGGTTTGAAGTACTCAAGGAACCTTCGGACAAAGCACTGCAAGGTCTTCCGTCGCGCACAAGGTCGCGAGTTCACCGCTTCCGAGTACACAATGGGTTGTTGTACTACGCGGTTGAACAAGGGGATACAGCAAGGGTTGTTGTTCCCAACGACGAAGGTCTGCGTCATCGACTCTTGTGTGAGTACCATGACAGTCCTTCGGGTGGCCATCTCGGACATGAGAAAATGTTTCTCAGTCTTTCCCGGGATTACTACTGGCCACACATGTACAAGTGGGTGCGCAAGTATGTGAGGACTTGCGAGATCTGCCAACGAGTGAAACCCTCTGGTTCCACTCAGGCACCACTTCGTTCATTGGCTGTCCCATCGGACAGTTGGAAGTCTGTGAGTATGGATTTCATATTCGGACTTCCAAGAGACAAACACGGACGCAATGGCATCCTTGTGTTTGTGGACCGATTCAGCAAGATGGTCCATCTTGCGCCTGTTTCGGACAAGATCTCAGCCGAAATGACGGCCAAGGTCTTTGTAGACGTCGTATTCCGTCTGCATGGCCTGCCCGTTGAGATCGTGTCTGACCGTGACACTCGGTTTACGTCCAAGTTTTGGCGTGCACTGTTTGGACTTCTGGACACCAGGTTGTCCATGTCAACAGCGGCACATCCTGAAACGGACGGTCAAACTGAACAAGTGAATCGTGTCCTGGAAGACGTGTTGCGCAGTTATGCGACGTCTTTCAAAGAGTGGAGTGAGTTTCTCCCTCTTGCCGAGTTTGCGTTGAACAACTCCACGCATGTCTCGACGGGTCACTCTCCATTTTATGTGAACTATGGCATTCATCCTCGAGTGCCTGCTTCCATAATGGGTGAGGTCTCTACCTTAAGTGGGGGAAGGACTACGGCTAAAGGCAATAAGCCGCAGTCGTCTTATGACCTGAATGCTGTTGCCGAGTTGAAAGCGAACTTTGACTCGATGAAACCCCTCAACGACATCACTAGTCGTGAGGTGCAGCAAGTCGATGACTTTGTTGTGAGAAGACAAGCCGTTGTGAGGTTTGTTCGAGACGCAATCGCGAAGGCTCAGGATCTGCAAAAGGAACAAGCAGACAAGAGCGGAAGGAAGAACAAGCAAGTTTATAAGATCAATGATCTTGTATTGCTTAGTGCGGCAAATCTGCCTGAACATGCAGTGTCCAACTTGGGAAGCTCGAAGCTTCTGCCAAGGTTCATCGGACCGTTCAAGGTAGCGAAATGCAATGGTGATGCCTACACGCTAGACATACCTACACGCATGCGTCTACACCCTACATTTTATGTGGGTAGACTAAAGCCTTACCTTCCAAGTGGATCAGCGGATCCTACGAGATCTTCCGCAAACGATCAAGCTGATCTTGAAGACTCTCCACTTGATTGCGAAGAGCAAACAGCTCATCGCTTTGGAGATTCTTCTCAGCGTAAAGGCGCTGAAGCACATCGAAGGACTCCTCCTTCACAGCTTCCAGCACGAGAAGGCGCGAGTTATACTCCTTGCGGAGTACCTCAAGAGCCGTCCCTGCCTCTTCCACAGAGCGCAATAGACGTTCGTGATGCATTTCACGAGCCTTCTCAGCCTTTCGGAGTCGCTCAAGTTCGCCCTGGACTTGCTCGAACCGTTGCTCGAAACGGGACTCCAAAGCCAGATACTGAGCGAGACCAAAGGTCAGCGAGTCGATCCGCGACTCCTGCTCCTTCACTTGGTCCTCGAGGCTCTCGCACCGATCCGAAAGGATCGCATCGCGAACTTCCAGTGTCTCAATCTGAGCGCGGTGAGCACTCTTCCACTTCCAGAGTCGCTCAATCGTTTTGGCGTTCAGCCCCACCCCCATTGATAGACTCTCAGGGAGATCATCGCTGGGTGGTTGAGTCGATTGTTGATCATGAGGATCGACCGACTCATCGTCGAGGAAAGAAGCGGTTGAGCCCTCAACGCTTCTACAGAGTTCGGTGGCGTGGATATCCACCGAGCTCGGACACGTGGGAACCACGCCAGACGATGAAGTCTGGTGTTCCCGACGTGGTCCGCAGCTACGAGAACCACTTGTAGCGTCGCCAGGGGCGACACTACGACGACCAGAGCTGGGATTCGCTCTGTCGTCAGCAGGAGTTCTTCTTTGGGCACGAGCGTTGCCGCGACGAAGAAGACGCTCCATTTGGTTCTCGTTCTCAAGACGAACAAACGTTCGCCATGAGTCTCTCTGGGCTGCGATGGGTTGGTTCGGATCACGATTGTTGATCCGACGCCAACTGAAGAACCGCTCCTTGTAGAACTCGATATCCCCCTTCTTCTTCAGAATGGGAGATATGTCGAAGAGTTCTGGAGCTGTCTGCTGTCGCTTGGACAACGGACGTTCTTCACCTTGGTTCACTTGGTCGCTTGGTCGCTTCATGGCCGATTGGAAAGTGAACTGCTCCGAAAGGTCTGCAAAAGTACGCAAGGTACTTTTGGCTTTAAGGAGGGGATGATGTAATGGGCTATACCTAGCCATTACATGAAGGTGGATCTGTTCCCAGATTTAGTGTGCCACACACCACCTTCAGTGTGCATTGTGGAGAGACAAACAACAAAGGGATTACGGTACGACAGTCCCCACATGCACATGTGACGTCATTCAATGACGTCACGAGCGCTCTCTGTGCTGATCAGTGCAGAATGTTGTTCACATGTACTAATCAGTACAGAGTGATGACATCCATGTGCTAATCAAGTACTGAGTGATGGTTCCTACTTGGGAAACTGCGTTGGTGATGAGACCGAGGTGTGTCTGCCACCTAAAGTGAGTGGCTGTAGCCAATCACTTTGCAGGGAATTTTCCACGGGACTTCAAGTTCAAGCTTCTCGAAGATCTCGCAGGTTCAACCTCAGTGTACCCAAGGTTTTATATATCAGATTCATAGGTTTTATTGTGTATGTTTAGGTATTAGTTATAAAACCTGTAGGATCCCTTGGGGTTCATTCGTAAGTAGCGACAGGAACCATAAGCATTTCAATTCAGTTGCAATTTTACCCTCAAGTACTCAAGTCGTCTTCTCTCCCTCCAAGTCGGGAGACGCTTCCTCTGGCACAAGCGTGTGTGCCGTGTTTAAGGGACTGTTTGGAACAGCGCCCTTTTACACACCTCCAGTAGTCTTCTTCAAGATGGGTACCGCTCGTGAACATGGGGGGCCATCGCACGCCGCAACATCACGAGGGTCATCTGGGATCTCTTCCACAGATGTGTAAACCCACACCACTTCGTCCGTTGTCACACAGCTCAAGTCAGCATCGTGTGACTTGCCAACGGAGATCTTCATCTTCATCCAGTCAATGCTAGGTTGATAACGCTTCAACCATGGCATTCCCAGAATCAGATTAAACTTGTCATCGAGGTCGAGTAGAATAAACTCGTCTTCACCTCGGAAATCTTCACACTTCATTGCCAAGCGCACCACGCGCTTTGGCATCTTCACAGTTGACCCGTTGGCCAACCGGACGATCATCGTCTTCTCTTCATTCGCATCAGGCATTGGTACTTTATGCCTGACGATCACTTCATTTCGAACAAAATTGTTCGACGCACCAGTGTCAACCAAAGCACGTAGAGGCGTTGCAATACCGTCTACATGAACTTTGAGAACGATCAAACTTGGCGTTTGACTGACACTGTTCTCCCTCGTGGAAACTGCATGTGCATCATGCACATTGGGGCCAGAGTCCTGTGTATCCACAAACACAGTCCTCTTTTCCGGGCCAGTAGGAGGCCCCACCCCTACTGTCCATTCCCGTTTTTTGGCCCAGGTGACCGATCGAACCGACGACCGTAAGAACGATCGTGGTTGTTCGAACGAGCACCCTGTGTCGTTTGCCGATCCGGCAAAGACACTTTGCAGTTCCGAGCGAAGTGACCTGACTTCCCATAACGGAAACACTTCCCATCGTTGCGAGGACGCTCATTTCCAGGCGTGGAAATGTACGAGATATCCATAGGCTCGGGGCCATCATGCGCAACATTCGATTGCCGCATTGGTCTCGACGCAAACCCTTGGAACTTCGCTTGCTTCATGCTGAACTCTTCTTGCATCGCACGGCTGATGGCTTCGTCCAGCGTCTTGGGATACTCACGGAACAATTGGTTCCGGATTGGCCCGTCGTTCAGACCCGTCATGAACGTCACAACTTGCGTTGGAACGTCAATCGGCTCGTCCACGATGCTTGAGACCAAGAAGCGCGCTCGTTGTGCATACGAATGCAGATCGAAACGGCCTTGGCGAAGCTTGAGGAACTCGGCACGCGCACGGAACTCACTCTGCGGTGGTTCAAACGCTGCCTTGAGCTCCGCCTTGAAGTCTTCGTAGCTGTAGAAGCAGTTTGGATCCGACAAACGCTTCCCATAAGCCCAGCTCTTTGCACGACCCGCAAGGTTGGACATCGCGAACAACACTCGCTGCGAAGGGTCACGAAGTTGTCTTGCAGTGATAGCTGCATCCAACTCGACGAACCATCTCGAAAGAGGTTCGTTCTCTCCGCCACGATACGGAGAGACATCCAGCTTCAGCGGCACCGTCCTGAAGGACGAAACAGGGGTTGCGACCTGCTTTCGAGATTCAATAATCTCGTGGTGCATGAAACTGACCGCAGCGCTCTTCTGGTCCTCCGGAGACGCCGATCGAAGCAGGCTGATTACAGCAGCCTCTCCGATGACGTTTCGCATCCGCTCCAGCGCCGACCACTCATAAGAAGACAAATGAGGAAAATACTCATTCGTCAACTCGACAGTTTCCGGTACTGCTGGACCGAGTGGCACATCTACTCCTTCCATGTTCTCAGACATGGACGGAAGTAGGTCTTGGACAGGAATGCGCGAAGTGCTCAAAGCCGCTTCGTCAAACCTTTCTTGGCTTGGTCGCTGGAAGGACCGCTCGAAGTGCTACCAGGTGTAATGGGGCGCTGTTCACAACAGTCCCTTAAACACGGCACACACGCTTGTGCGACGAGGAAGCGATTCTCAAAGAGAATCTGGAGGGAAGACGACTTGAGGGCTTGAGAGAAAATTTGCAACTGAATTAAAATGCTTATGGTTCCTGTCGCTACTTGTAAATGAACCCCAAGGGCTCCTAGAGGTTTTATAACTAAAACCTAAACATACACAATAAAACCTATGAATCTGATATATAAAACATTGGGTACACTGAGGTTGAACCCACGAGATCTTCTGGAAACTTGAACTTGAAGTCCCGTGGAAAATTCTCTGCAAAGTGAATGGCTCTGCCACTCACTTCAGGTGGCAGAGACACGTTGGTCTCATCACCAGTGCAGTTTCCCAAGTAGGAACCATCACTCAGTACTTGATTAGCACATGGATGTCATCACTCTGTACTGATTAGTACATGTGAACAACATTGTGCACTGATCAGCACAGAGATCGCTCGTGACGTCATGGGATGACGTCACATGTGCATGTGGGGACTGTCGTACCGTAATCCTTTTGTTATTTATCTCTCCACAATGCACACTGAAGGTGGTGTGTGGCACACTAGATCTGGGAACAGATCCACCTTCATGTAATGGCTAGGTATAGCCCATTACAAACCATGGTCAGTGGTAGAAGACTCTTTGCTATCCTAGTGGCGAGGAGGGAATTGGCGCGCTTTTGCTCGGCATCAGCAATATCGACCACTCGCTTCTTCCTCTTCTTCTCTATTTTCTTTTTCTTGGCGACTGCAGCAAAGGAGATTTTCAGATTGGGTTGGATGAGCTTCTCTTCATCTTCACCATCGTCTTCCACGTCTTCACAATCTCCATCATCTTCGTCAGTATGTCTCTTTTTATTCTCAAATTCATCCAGTTCGTGCTTGTGATATTTAGTCATGTGATCCAACACGTGATGATTTCCCACACGAAAGAAGATTCGGCATTTGCATTTGAGACAATACGCAAATTCGGCGTGCTCGTTCAGTAATTCGTGGTCAGCTAGGTGCCAAACGTCGCTTTTAGCCGCCAGGTGAATAAATTGCCACAATTTTTTCACTCTCTGCCGTCTCATCTTGAAAAGCCGAATCGGTGTTGGGATTTGTGCCGCCGCTGGCTCAGGACCTATGTTCTGGTGCGAGCAGACTTCCCAGAAGGTTGTCGATGCTCTAAGCTTCTGGAGCGTGCTGGCGGCAAACCAGACCGGTGACGCTCTGTGCTTCTGTCACCATTCTGTCGTGGCTCTGAGCTTCTGGTTCGAGCAATTAACTGGGGGGATTGTCGCCACCTGGGGGTTCCGCCGCGTGTTGGCGTCCGCGCAGCTGGTTGGTCATCTGCTTCACTGGCGGGAGCGAACGCCTCAACTGGCTGGCGAAGCTCATCTGGGAGCAAATGCTCTTCCATTATCACAACACCAATGGTTTGGTGGAGACAAAAGAAGTTGAGAGGCAGTTGTGAGGTAGTTGAGAGGTAGTTAAGCTTAACTCTAACACTTTGTTAACTTGGAGTGAAAAGTGTGTTTGGCAACGTTAATTACTTTAACGTTGCCATCTCTACTTTCAATGCCACAAGAAAAGCTGTGGATGATCATTTTTTGTATCAAATTCCAGGTTGAATGCACACAAGCATTTTACAAGCGCATCGATGCCAGCAACAACAGCATGCGCTCCTGTGAGGATGCCGCTGGCGACGGATTCGATCGAATCAGAGGCGCACTGGAGCATCCGTTTTGCCTCCCGATGATGCTCGTGATGAGCTTTACGCTGCTCATGTACTTCAAAGTCGTCTACGGATCGATCAAGTGCAAGAGGGATTGGAGACACGGGTCGTCCTCACCAGCGTCTTTGACAGCTTCTCGAGTCTCGCGGGCTTTCCGTACCAGACGGAGCGCGTGCTGCGGCACATGAACGACATCTCCGAAGCCTGCCTCATGCTCGCATTTCCGATGCAGATCTCCATCATCACGAACGACGCGCGGAAGCTCTCGAACTTGAGCTCGCTGCGGTATTCCATGCGAACAGTTGAATCCTGCACCATCCTCTCTGCTTCCGACATCGCACTCAGCATGGCTGCGATCCGAAATGAGCATGTTCTTCGCACAGGATCGCTCTTGGCGACTGTGGTCCAATGACACGAGAGCGCTGTCCTCGGATGCATTGTGTCGTTTCGATTCTACTACCTTACGTCGTCGAGAGGCTCGCTCTCGGCTGTTTGGAAGCAGCAGCCACTGGAAACTACCCTGTACGTACTACTGGTGGTCCACGCGTATCCTTTCGTGACCGCAAATTACGTCACTGGGTACACGTTGGATGTCTTCCAAGGGTTCTACTTGCGGTCTCTGGTGCTGCTCTGCATTTGGACGACGACTCGCGAGAAGCCAGACGACAAAAGGCAACGCCGACGAGGCGTGTTTCAAGGACGCATTCAACAACAGCAGCAGTAGCAGCAGCAGGAGGACGAGCACATGATGCCGTCGATCCTCTCTAGACGTCGTCGGTCACGACTCGAAGACAACCGAAAATCGGTGCGCCTGTCGCTGATGACGATGTACTCGTTCAAGCGGATCTGCCGACGAAACCTCACCGAGGTCTTCCACCAGCCGTCGACTCGAGCAGCTGGACCAAGATCCGCTCCAAGCTCATCCGCTGCCAGTGTGACCACATCGTAGCTCTTAGGCTGAAGCAATAGCACATCTCAATGCTGTGGATTATTAAAGTGTAAATCGCATTGCACTTCAGAGTGCCATGCGCACACCAAAGTCGCTTGAACTTGAGTTGTTGATCTTGAAGCTGCGTGTGCGTACTTAACCGAGGCATCTCTTTTGCTGTATTTATCCAATCCCATCCAGATTCTGACTCTTTTCAGCCAATAAATCGATGGCATGCGACTTTCTGCGAGTTGATGCACAAAGTCGCGTCGCTTTGATTGGCGAGGTCTCCAATAGGAGGAGTGGCATCCTCAGTCATTAGGTAGTATACACTAGAGAATATGCTAAACATGGTGTCGCCCATCCTAATTCGTGTCTGATTGTGTGACCCGGCCGTCTGATTGGCTCGCATCTGTTCTGAATTTCTCACAGACCTACAGACATAGACGAGCCAAAGTAGCCAGAAACGGGCCACCGAAAGTGAACATCGGTGATGGGGGTCATCACTCTGCATTCTCACTAGAGCTCTTCATTGCCGTTTGCTGCGCGGAACTTCGTCACGTCGCCTGCCTCCCATCAACGAGGTCCCTTCCTTCCTTCCCTCTTCCCTCTCTGGCATCATCCTGCTGCTTGCTGCTGCAGCATTCATCCCATTCCAGCATTTTCCTCCTCGCCTACAAGAAAACTGCCTACTTTACCCGTAAAGTACCATGGTCCGCTTCCTCTCCTCTGTGGTCCTGCTCGCGTCGCTCGCCATCGCGTCGACCTCGGCTGTCACCACCGATGACGCCCAGCTCGCGTCTGAAATCAAGGAGCTGAAGTCGGAACTGGCCAAGCTCGAGTTCGTGCAAGCCATCGAGAGCGCGCTCAAGAACCAAGCGGTCGCTTCGACGATCTCTGTCTCGTCGTTCGCGGCTTCGTCGACGGCAGGCTCGAGCTCTGATGCCGCCACCATCACCACCTCGAGCTCATCGGGATCGTCTGAATTCGACATCGAACCGTTGCCAACGGCTGCCCCAGCTGCGAGCGCATCCAGCACGTCGAGTGCCACTACGACAGCGCCAACGGCTTCCTCGGGCTCGAGTTCCACCACTACTGTTGTCCGCACCCCAGCGCCAACCCCAACGAGCGGTGCCTCTACGCTTGCGCCAGCTGCCGTCGCTGCGGCCACCGTTATTGTGTACGCCATGCTGTAAGCAAACCGCTTGCCATTAATGCAACGATGAAGTATAATTTACTGAAAAGAAGATCGATCTCATCTCTGGTTTGACGTTCTTATTTTCTCGAAACATATATCCCAACGAGGCTTCCGTTTTGACGATGTTGAGCGTTGCGGTTTTCTTTTTGGGTTTGTCTTGCCTCTTGTCGCATTCTATTGCGATCTTGCCAAGAATAAAGTGCCACCGAGGCACTGCGTATCGATCAATTCGCTGGAGAGCTGCGTTGTTTATCATCACTTTGCGAATTGTCCAATTTGTCTCTGTCGACATGAAGAGTTGTGTCAACGATTTGGTTAGGCGTGCGAATCCGGTCCAACTCGTAGCTTCCGTGGTGCGGTTGCCAAATTCGATCCAGAACCAGCCCAATCAAGGATTGGAGACCCTCATGCATCAAACTTGCTGGTGCAATCGGCGAACGTCGCTTCGCTGCACAAAAGCGTACAACTCGCCGCAGTTGATCTCCGTCGTCAAAACTGACAAGCGCGATTGGGAGTTTCCGTCGTATCTGCCTTGGATTTTGTTTCGGACCGTGAAGGCGAGAGTCCCCGCGCTATGCCGACGGCGGATCCATGATAGGTACTCGAAACTTTCGAGTCGAAAGTGATCAAGAGCATCTGAACGAAGATCTCGAACTTGCGAGTCGCGGCGTCTTAGCTGCTCCGTGTTGGGGTATCGGAATACTGAAGGAGCGGGTGGCAAAGACTACCGAACGACGAACTCGCATTGTCAGCAATGTTGTGTGCTCCGCACAGAGTGTCAAAGCTAAATGCTGGTAGCGTATCGTTCAAGACGCTGATACCAACGATGGTAAAGTCTGCTCAGTCAGTCGTGCCGTCCAGTTCAGCAAGCGAAGTCACGAGTAGTGGAAGAACGATTTGTTCATAAAAATCGCTCACGGAAGCCAGACGAGCTGTGTATGCTTGAGCCTCCGAGTATCTGAGAGCTTCATGCTGACTGGCCAAGCTTCTCTTTACCGTCGCTCTATGAATGACGACGATACCACCCATCCACTGCAAGCTGGCAGTGCAAAGTCCGTGTCCGCTGCTGCCATGGGTCGGTTGACGAAACGCCAGAGGCAAAGCAAGACACGCGGCACCAGAAAACCCGATAATCGATAATGGCATCCAAACAAATCGCAACATGGTTTGACTAATGGGAAAATCGTACAATTCAAGTCTTTGGTTTGCTGATTCCTATGCTGTTCTGCTTGCGCTCCCTCATGCGGCGATACCTAGAATTGCACCGGAGCCGCTTGTTTTCTCTTTTCTTTTTGACTTATGACTCGTACGCGTGGAAGACCTTGGCGACGACCGCCCACTTCCCACCGATCTTGACCAACGTGTGGAAGTCCGTGTAGCCGGTGTCAGCGGCGTCCTTCTCCATGTCTACACGCACAACCGCCGTTGCCGGCGTGATGGCGAGGATGTCGACGCGCGTCTTGATCTCCAGGGCAGCGCCGTGCGTGTCGACAAAGTCGTAGAGGTTCTTGATGTGACCTCCCAGGAGATCGGCGCCAGCGAAACCGTACATGATGGCATCATTACGGAACGCTTGCGCGACGTCCTTGGAGCTACCGACGCGATGACTGCGTCAAAGTCTTGTGTGGCGATGGTCTTGATGTTCTTCGACATGCTTGGAGTTGTTTGTTGTTGGCGCAGTAGCTGGCTGTCAAATTGTGGAATGACCGATGCAGACGCGAGTGCTGAGGCTGGTGTCCAGACCCTGAGGCAGCGAGTCGAGAACTATGTAGGGCGTGGGAAGTATGCATTTCCCACAGGGGGTCATTGACTTTGAGGACACAGTCAAGTGACCCACATGCGCACACAATGATTACCTGAAACACTTTATCAGCATTTATTAAAATGCCATGACCTTCACTCATTGATAGCGTGCAGCCATGCAGCCAGATTGCGAGGCAGGGGGATGTCAACGTCACACGCGGACAGTACCGCAGCCTGCCACGATGTTCAACGTAGATTTGCTTTTAGTTGGTCCAGGAGACGCGAGCCAACGTTAGCAGGTTTGCGCCGATGCGGTCCAAGTATCTATACCATGCCACCAATTACAATATAGTATTGCATTCAACAAAATTGCTACCCATCAATCGCAATATCGACTTGATATTGCAATTACTCTTTCAATGACATGCAATAATAACACAGCTCCAAAACACGGTATATTCGAGATCGATACGCGGTATACCGGTTCTCTACCGGTAGATGACCTCCTCAATCCAACCACTTGCATCTGTATTTTGAAGAGCGCAATGCTGTTGCGGGGGTCTCTAGCGCGCCATGGCGCGGCGCTCGCAGGCCGACGGACGCTGCGCATGCGCGACGCGGCGGCGCATCACGCGCTGCGTCCTGCTGCTGTCGCAGCTCAGCAGCGGCTACTGTGGAGTAAGCGGTCGGGACTCATGTCGTGGCTCGGCCTGAACAAGGAGGAGCAGCAGACTAAGACATCGGATGACGACAGCACGAGCGCTGTTGACAAGGAGCCCTCCGTCGTGAAGGAGAACAGCAAGTTGGAGGCGCCAACACCTGTAGAACAAGCGCCACGATCCTATGCGGCTGCTTCTGATGCTGCTGCGAAGCTGAGCGACATTGCGATCGACATTCGCGCGAGTTCCAAGAACGACGTCAAGCGCGCGCTGCTCGAGTTCACGCGCTACGTGTACAACTCCAAGCAGAACGCACAGCTACTGGAACTGTGGCATCGCATCCAGAACTACGAGCCGTTCTATATTCAGGACGACCAAGTGCACTTGTGGGATGACGATGCGATGATCTCTGAAAGTGGCATGGCAGATGCGGAGAAGAAGCGGCCGCAGCTCATGCAGCTGATCCCACTCGAGACGTACGTCAAGCTCTCGAGAAAGGTGCAGTCGCTGGAGGTCGGGATCCCGTCGTGCTTTATCGGGAGCGTTGCCGGTACAGACGCTGAAGCCAACGCAGTGGCGCCAGTATCATCATCTACACGCGACGTGCTGTACCTCAGTGAGAAGATCGTGATCCGACAACTTGTGCGAGGTGCGGCGCGTTCGAGCGAGCTCAAGCACAAGGCTGACGTGGCGCAATTGCTCGAGCAATATGATGCAGAGCGTCAGCTCAAGATCGACGCCCTCTTGGCGGCAGCCACTGGCGATCTTGACGTCGAGCGCAATGACTTGGACAATCTGACGCGACTGAGTAAAGATACGCATGCAGCTTACATTGACATCTTGGGGGACATCTCGGACTACAAAAAGATCATTTCTGTGTTTGAGCAGCCGGAGAACATCCGCAAGTACTTAGGCTCGTACCAGACGCTGCGCAAGACGCTGAAGGCGTGTCTCGTGGGCAGTCGCAGCGACTTGGCGCGTATCGTGATCGATGAGTTCCCGATGCACTTCCCATGGCTCGTGCTGGGCAAGAACTCGTACCAGATGGCAATCCAAGCGAGCTTGAAGACGCGGGATCGCACGGTCAAGCAGCTTCAGGATGCGCTCCACATCTACCGACGCATGACGCAAGACGCCGAGTATATTCTGTACCCCAACATCTGGAGCACGCTCTTCAACTCGTGCATCTACTTGAAGCAGCACGAGGACGCGGTCGATCTCTTTTCGACGTACCAACTGCAGCGCATTGCGCCTTTCCAGCAGCGGTTCACGCAAGCGCTGCGAACCGCGTGCAAGTTTGAACAGTACGACACGGCGATCGCGATGGTGCACAAATGGGTCGAGTTGGAGAAACAAGCGCACGAGACCAAGGCGCTGAAGCCATCAGTGTTAGAGAACCAGTCGACGATTCCAAAGCTCTTCAAGGCGCACAAGCCCGAAGTCGAGTGCTTTAACAAAGTGCTGTGGGAGATGCTGAAGGGCGAGCCGCGACTCGATCAACTGGAACAAGTGTTGGAGTTGATGCAGGGCCGTCGCTCTCCTGCTGGCGCTCAAGTGATTCGTCGGCTCGTCTCGCGGTACTTGAGCCAAACAAATTGCACAGCGAATGCTGACAAGGAACCCATGGAGCTCATCAAGACGTTGCTCCAATTGTGGGAGCGCATGCCAAACGTGATCGAGCGCAATGGGTTTGTGCTTCACCTAATGATCGAGCACTGCCTCACCGAGAAATGGGACGACGCGTGCGCTTTGCTGGTCGACTACGGCATCGAGCACAAGATCAATTTGCCGATGGGAAGTATCGTGAAGATCATGGAATCCTATGAGACGCGAGGCTCCTTCGACAAAGTTGTGGCACTGGGTGCGAGACTGCTTCGTGAGTCTTCGGAAAGTGAGCTCGCGCGCCTGAATCAGGGTTTCTTTGAAGTGTACCTCATGAGCTGTCTGCGGCAACAGAAGTTTGCCGAGATCGAACGACTCAACAACGAGCTGGGCCTCACAGAGAAGTTCCCTCGAAGTGAAGTGCTCGCCGTGATCGTGAGAGATGCAGCCAGCGTGTAGAAGGACGACCGAGGGACTGCTACTTGTGTCTTGGACGCGTACCTGAATGCGATAGAGACGACGTGCAAAGAGGGCAAAAATTGAAATAGACTTACCCAGTGTTGCATTTTGTGTATGCGTGATTCACATTGCAACGTTCATAAGATGTAGCTGTCACTCGCGATTCGAGTGCTTCAACTAGGTGTCTATGATAACTTTCATCGCTGGCGCTTTTCAATAGGAGAAAATATTGCAATGTAAATGGCCACCCAATCTGCACACGAAACGGCATCCTGGAATCGATGTGCCTGCGACGCCAAATTCGTCCCACAAGCTGCATATTGAGTTCAAAATGACCATTTTCTGACGCGGGCGGTCATAGCATTTGGCAGAGTCCACAGACCTTCGTCTCATCTCAGCACTCGTAGCCGGGCGCCGCATGTGCCTGACCTGGATGGACGTCTCAGGTTGGTACAGAAATGGATCGACACGCACTTGAACAGCGGATACCATGCCAAGTTCAACGAGGTGTGTCAAACGAAAGTATCAACTGCAGAAATGCTGTTTTTCTTTGAAGTATAGTACCAATATCCTGTAGAGTCGTCAACTTTGGCAGTAGTGAGGCGCATGTGGAAATGTGGCTGTCGATAGGATTTTTCAAGACTGCAGCGTTAGAGAGAAAAATATAGAGAGTTGTCATGAAACAAATTTGATGGACAGTCGCGTGTTGACCTGGATGTACCCAAATTAAAGGCGTGGAATGATGGTCCTTAATATCAAGTCATTCGGAGAAAAACTGTCCTTGATATGCTGGAAAAAAATCGTTTTTGCTATTCACGAGCAAGAAAGCGCTCAGTGAACCGAAGTCTGGGTTTGGCGGCCAGCAATTCCGACAGCGTCAAGCAGCCAAATACCGAAAGAGATAAGGTCAGCATACAAAAGCCAACGATTAGCAGAAACTCGCATCGAACACTGGTTTTGACCACACCAAGCCCCTCAATTCCAGCCAACTCCACCCACAGCAACCCAACATGTTGCGACTAAAAACAATGGTGAATTTTAGTTCTGGGCGTTGAAGCTCGACATGTTTTATCGAATGCCATAAACCAATTTGAATAGGCTGCATCGGTACAAGCCAATACGATCGTTGATTCTCCATTGCTCGTGTGTTGTTGCTTTGCCAACTTTTACATAAAACAACCGGTGTCTCCTCCTCTTCCTGAGCAATGACTTGGTTCATATGTGCGCCGAAACTAATATTCGAGCACGCATGATCAATGTCATTTGCGGCATGATCATTTTCATTTGCCGCTGCTGATTTGGTGAACTTCACTGTCCACGGGCGAACCTACCCTGTCCACTTTTCTCCTTTTTGATGGACAATTGGCACGCAGAAGTTGGGATGCCACTGGGATCTGGGACTTGAGTGCTCCACTCTCGATCACTGCATGCATCTGTTGCTTCTCCGTGCGGCACAGATCGCTGAAGCCCATCCAGTAACACACCACAGTCACATTCCTCTGTTAGTCATTCACCATCGTCGAATTTCGAGATGCGATTTAACGGAAGGCTTTCGTCGACACGGTAGATGCTGCTTGATTACATTATTTTAATCGAATTGAAGGCGCGACGAGGATTGTAAAGCAGGGGGTCTAAAGTCAGGCTGTTTGGAGTTTGCACTTGGCGGTCATTGACAAAAAACGTATTGCGAGCCAGAGATCACTGCAATTGCAGAAATAGGATATTACTGCACCGCGGTGCACATCGAAACCCAAAATCCACATGAGATCCCCGCGAATGATCGTAAAAGTATCCAGAATCGTTTCGACTGAACGAGCGCGAGAAGGACGCGGCGTGAAGTGTCCAAGTTTGCTGGGTGGACCTCGGTGTCCACTGTCACACGGAAGCAGTCGTTGGGTCCATTGTCGAGAACTCAACACACACAAACACACACACCGAGTTCCAAATCGTCCACAAAAAAACGATGCAAAATGAGAGTGGACTGTTTCTATAGAAATTAAAAGTATCACTAAAACCAGTGAAGTGGTGATGCCTCATCTGTAGGTCTGCACGATCTCCTTGTTCAGCTCTTGCAAAAGTACTCTCATAAGAGAACATGATGACTGTGAAAATCCAATTTTGCTCGACGAGGGTGATGGACGCCATATTGTGGGTGTGTGCAGGGCCACGAGGAACCAAATATCCACCACCATCCTAATGACTCGAAGGCTGTGACGCACAGCATGGGTCTCGCAATGAGCTCATTCTCCAACTTACCAATTCAAGAGTAACTCAAGCAAACAACCTCAGTACCACCCGAACGCCATGGGCTGCGAAGCATCCACCGTAGTGCTCAACATGTCATTGATCCCGCAAGCGCAGCCAGTCGCTGCGATCAATTCGATCTTTTGCAACCCGGACTTCATCACGCTGCACCTTCACGAGAAGTTCTGGTCGTTCTCAGGCGACGATTTCACGATCAAGGACGTCAACACGGGGGTCGTGTGGTTCCGCATCGAATGCAAAGTGTTCTCGATCCGCGAAAAAAAGACCCTGCTGGATTGCAACGACGTCCCAATTGTCAACATGAAGGAAGACTTCTCATTCGTGCCAAGCTACAACGTGTACGCGGGCAAGGACTCAAGCAGGCCGCTGTTTGATATCGAAGCCAAGTTTAGCATTTTTGAGACGTTTCTCCGCGTTGAGTTCACCAACGTGGTCACTGGACAGCGCTGTCGCATGGGTCTCGAGGGTGATTGGTGCAATCGCAAGGCGCTCATCTGGTTGGATCGCGGAATGACGGGCATCCGTGAGCCAGTAGGCAGAGTGTTTCGCCCACAGTCGACAAGAAACAATCTGCTGCTCGGTACCCAAGACTACTACCTCGAGATCGCTCCGAATGTCGATGTAGCGTTGATGACACTCATCTGCATTGTCTTGGACGAAAAGGCAACTGATTAAGTGCAAGCCGGCTTCGACAGCACAGTGCAACATTATCCATACATATTTGATAGAACTTACCTTGCATTCGACAGTAACCTGTTCTCAGCAACCTTGAATTATCTCATGTCCGCGGTTCAGTGTGAATATCGGCGAAACAATTTCGTGCTGAAGTGGAGTCTTGCACTTGAACCTCTTTGTAGTAGAATGAAGAAACACGCCAAGTGATAGGGCGTGGGCGTCAACATGGACCCCTTCGCGTGCCTGTGTACGTTGTGCGCGTGGATGATGTGCTTGTGGGTATTTTCGACTTATGGATACTGTGGTGTATGCACGCTGCAGGTTGGTGTAAGTTCAAGCGGATTGGGTACGTGATGTGCTTGGCATGCATTACGATGACGCTGTTGGCACACACAGCTCATATGTCTGTGTGTACTGTTTCTATTGTGTTCTCATCACCACGTGCTCGATACAGACAAAGCTACGTAAGTATATGAATTGAAGCGACACAATGTGACTGAAACTCACCGTTATGATGCCCTTTTCTGCTAGGTGCTCCATGAAAGCCGCACACTGCGGAAGGGAAAAGTGCACAAGAACCTCGTGCTCGTGGGTCCGCACTGGATCGGTGTCATCGTGACGCTGACCATCATCGTCGTCGCGACGGCCATGTTCGTCAAGCAGCAGTGCACGACGCTCCCGTGGTACTACACGCTCTACACGTTCGGCTTTTGCTCCGTGACGCTCTACTATTTATTCGAGACCGCGTGCCGCGACCCAGGCATCATCTTACCACACGGTCATCGAGACGCGAAGGATGCTCATGACGGTGTCGATGACGCAGCGGTGGACGTGGAGACGGGAAACCTCTCGCCTCGAAACGACCAACAGGAAGAGGAGCTGCTCTCACAGCGCTTGACTTCCTCGTCCGTCGTCTTAATGCCACCGATGAGGAATGTCGCGGCAGTAGGTGACCGACGCCGTGTGTGCGATATCTGCGGCGTGACGCAGGAGCAGTACACGGAGCATTGCGACGACTGTGACGTGTGCATTGACGAGTACGACCACCACTGTCCGTGGATGGGGAAATGCATCGGCAAGAAGAACATGCGCGCGTTCAAACTGTTCAATGTCTCGTGGGTGCTCTACGTCGTGTTTGTGCTCGCAGTCGCGATCCAAAACGTGCAGTGGGGCGAAATCGCGCTTCAACGCTACGAGAAGACGTCAACTGGGTCGTGGATGCGCGTACCGCGAGAGACCCCGCAGCACTTGTAAAGCCTTCATATATTAAACTTATGCGCTTTTGTAGATTTCCATCATCTAGTTGCATACTGCAGACTCGACGAAAAAAATCGCGTCTTGATGGTGGGATTTCTGTCCGTCTCGGAGGGGTTGTGTTTATGGCGTCAACACTGTGCGCAGGCTTTCTATTGTGTTTCCATGATTCATTTATCGATTTGAAAATCGAAACAGGGCTCAAGCGGGCAACGAGAAACGGCATGAACCTTATTGCGTCATGCATCAAACGCTCGATTCAGCTATGGGATGTGTGGCAAATGGAGCTTCATGGACATTACTCTTTCGAGCGAACGCAGTCGCTTGACGTGTACACGAAGAGTGCGCCTGTGCTACGCATGGTCACAGTTGGTCTAGCGTCGGCGCTAACGTGCTTCTTGTTGATCACGCTGGTGGATTGCTTCCCGTTGGCTCCAGTCGAGGCCAGCACAAAAGCGAACTATGTGCACTGGATCCGGCACTTTGTTCTCGGGATGGCGATCACGTACACGGTATTCGCACAATTTCGGCACACTGTTCATGGATGCCGCTCCATTCGCATCGACTGGGAGTGGTGGTTGTCGTTGCGAGCGTTGGCTGCGTTGTGTACCTGTTCCTGCTGTCACTCGCTATCGGTTTTCCGTTGCCATTCACGCTAGTGATTGGCGCACTTCTGTGGGCATCGATCATTCTGGGACTGTCTGTGTATTACTTTGGTAAACTGTACCGAGAAACCCAGCAATTCCGAATCGATCTCGGTAACTACACGTTCGTGGACTTGGCTCAGGTCTCGATGACGTTCGTGTACCCCTCCTACGTCTGTGGCTTCAACGCGATCAGTCCGAGTGCTCAGAAACACTGCTTCCTGCTCCTGCCGGTGATCAAGATCGTGTTCAAGAACTCGGCCAGTCGCTTTCTAGGCGAGCTCGACGATCTCAAGCCCGAGATAGCGATCTTAAACGTCGACGTCTTCAACGCGCTGTGCGTGTCGAGTTGTATGCAAGCGTTGTCGTCTATTGGGACGTCGCTCATGGTTTTCTTCGTCGACGGACTGCAAGCATTCGTATCGCTTTGCGATATCCTCAAGCTGAAGCGCCAAGTGGACTATTTTATCAGCACGATGCCGTCCAGCCACCCCTGGCACAGCAAGCACTTTATCGACGTTGCTCTTGCTATCGTTGAGGAAGACTCGTTCGTCAAGAATCACCCTTCGTTGAGAGCGAAAGTGTCTGGGTACTAGCCAATTGATGGTCTCATTTCGCGTAAGGGGGTCTGTAACCCCACTGGCATACCATAGTGGCAGCACACGGGGAGAGGCACTCGTGCCTGTCGGTCACTGAGAGAACCAAGCGTACTAGGAGCAATTTGCGTCGACGACGAAGAGTGAGCTCCAACAAACGATCCTGAATCTAGTGGTCTGCATTAGTGGCGAGACTGGGACTTTCCTGATCATTGGCTTACTCCTGCGTCGAAAACTGGGCTTCGCGACGTTCAAGCAGCTGACGTTCGTGCTGGAAATCAATGGCAAGTCGTTCAATCAAAGCTGCTGCTGTGGTTCGTTTATGCAGTCCAGAACCCGCTCGACTATCTCGGTACGTCCAACAGCTACGTAGCTGCTGACCTTGGCCTACCTTTTACGAAAACGACCAGTTAAATGCTAACACAGGTGGGGGATATGTGCTTTCTTCTTCTTCTCGGCAAGGCGTCGATTTCAGTTTCGAGTTTGTGTGGCTGCACGCACGACCTTCCTCATGATTGTTTTACTGTAAAGCATCTCCAACCTCCTAATCGAGCATTTCAAGGCATCCTCTCAGCTAAATGCCTGCTGTCCAGGTATTCAATGATGGACCAGGTGGGATGATGTCGCAAGCCAACCTTCGCGCATAAAGCTTCGGTTTTGCCAACAATCGATGATCCCGCCCTTTGCTTCAATTGGCTCCTCGTGCTGCGGGACATTCACTCTTGCACCTAGAGTCATCCACAGCGGCCGTATACTCTAGCACCGAAATGCTGATCACCGCAAACGTCCTTCGCCTAGCGCAATCGGTCCATCACGTGTTGACGACGAGGAGTGAAGGTCTGTGAAGACTCCGGTGACAGCGATGGCCAGGAGTGATGATCATGCAGCATGAGGCACACAAGGAGCTCACTACGATCAGACCAAGCCTCCTACGCAAAGAAATGTCAAGAAGCTACTCGCTGCTGGCTCGCATTTCCGGATTCGGCTCGCTCCACTCACACAGTAGCAAATCCTTCCCCCGTCACCAAGACAACGCACCTTCCACTTACCAATGGCGACTCCAGCTCCACCAGCGCACGGCATGAAGTACCGCTTCTTGGGCGACTCAGGCCTGCTCGTCTCGACGCTCTCCTTCGGTTGCATGACCTTCAACGACAAGATGAGTGAAGACACGGCGTACGACATCATGGTCAAGGCGTACGAGAGCGGCATCAACTTCTTTGACAACGCTGAAGGGTACATGGCAGGCACGGCCGAACGACTCATGGGGCGAGCGATCCGAAAGGGCATCGAGAATGGCGTGTGGACGCGTGAAGATCTCGTGGTGAGCGCCAAGATCTTCATGGGCACCAAGGCCGGACCGAATGATCAAGGCTTGAGCCGCAAGCACATCGTGGAAGGCACGAAGGCCTCTCTCCAGCGCGCGCAACTGGACTACGTCGATGTGATCTTTTGCCATCGAGCTGACGCCTCAACTCCGATCGAAGAGACCGTGCGTGCGATGAACTTTGTGATCCAACAAGGCTGGGCGTTCTACTGGGGAACCAGCGAGTGGACTGCTCACGATATCATCCAAGCGTGCGACATCGCCGATCGTCTTGGCTTGATCCGCCCCGTGGTCGAGCAGCCGCAATACCACATCTTGGAGCGTTCGCGTGTGGAGTTTGACTATGTCAACTTGTACAAGAAGTACAAGCTCGGGCTCACGACGTGGTCTCCGCTTTCCTCGGGCATCCTCACGGGAAAGTATGGCAAGGGCATCCCAGAAGGAACTCGATTGGACAACGCATGGATGAAGACGCTCATTCCGGACATGGACGTCCGCATCGCCAAGGCCGAAAAGCTCAAGGTCATTGCGGACGAGCTCGGTTGCTCGATCGCACAGCTCGCGATCGCGTGGTGTGCGTCCAACCGCAACGTCTCGACAGTCATGCTTGGTGCCACGAGCGTCCGTCAATTTGAAGAGAACATCAAGGCGAATGCATTCATCGACAAGATCACTCCCGAGATCAAGGCACGCATCGACGAGATCGCGCCACTCGAGCCAAAGCTCCACGAATACGACATGTTTTACACCCTCCGTAACAAACACTTGTAAAGAGAGGAGACAAGGTGAGATGAAGGAGGAGAAATGCTCTTTTTCGATCAATTGCTGTTGTTGCCACAACGTCCGGGTACAAGGTGTGTAGGTAGATGCACTACTCTGTCCGCTAATCCAGCAATTAACTCGGTTTACGAATGCCATTTTGAGTAGAGTGGGGTCATTACTGTTGCATGTGATCTCTCTGCTGAGCGAGAAAAGACTACTTCCGCACGTAGAAAATGAAATTTGCGTCAAACCCTTCTCGTCTGCAACAACAGTTTTCTTCTCTCGCTAAGCAGACTCCAGTGAGCATCATAGCCCCGGCCACCTGAATGCGAGGGAAATCGTTCACCGTTTCGTTCAAAATGATGCAGAAGAGCGCGATCAGGGTGATGTTGACTCCACTCACTACGTCTGCGTCGTATCCGCTGTCTCGGAACGCAATAGTGCACACGGGGTCGCGCTGCTTCTTTGCGCTGCTGCGAGTGAGCCACACCACGGCCTTGCGGACACGCCAGTCGCCATCTACGGCCAGGGTGAGTTTCTCACCAGAGTGCGAGTCGGCGAACTTGAGTTTCATGGAAACTATAAAATTCATTGTTGACGAGTAAATCTCGAACAGGGTCTGGTGGGGAGCTTCAGGCGACTTGATCACAAAGTTCTTGTGATACTCGAGCGTTTTCTCCATCACCATTATCGGATGACCCTTCGCATCGACGAGAAACCTCTTGAAATATTCTTCGGACGAGTTGTCATCGTACTGGAAAAGCGGTTCGCCGGTATCCCTCTCAAATATCTTGAGATCGCCGTTTACGCGCTCAACGCGAAGTTTTGTCGCCACAAAGTTTGCAGGAACACATCCGTCAGGCGCGACAATCGTTTGTGTTTGAGGAACGAGAGTTACGTCAACCAGCTGTCTTGAGGAGTGGTTGTCCATGGTTGACTTGCGAGGATCGCGAAGGGAAGCTTTGGTTGTGTGTTCCTGCCTTGTAAGCGCAAACTACGAAGTGAGCGTGTGACTGTGTCACTTGCATTGTAGTTGGAACATTGGCGCTACAGTGTGTACCCACAATCGCATGGCGTGTCCACTTTTTCCCTTGACGCATCACCGTATGTGTCTCCTGATTTGAAAGATACTGGGTCACATATCGATCGCAACGACATACTGTGATTGAGCGAGGAGTGGGACGTTCAAGACTTCGACGGACGATTCAGAGCCCATCGTTGCTGTACTGAGTTGAGACAAGGTAGCTCAGAGAGGATAATGGCCAGTTTGTGGCTGTCCTGGAGCTCGGAAGGCGAATTGAGGATGGAGAGCTTCTGGCACTACCGTCTTCGCATTTGGGGTATGCCCAACTGAAGGTTTCCGTGGGTCTCAAAACGCCACGTAGAGAGCAAAACAGAAAACAATCCGTTCGCCGTACAAAATGGGGGACACTGCATACATTAAGATTTGTTTGCCTAGTTTAACGGGAAGGATGTCTCGGGCTATTCGAATATTGTTGTGACTTACGACGCTGCTTCATGCAGGACGACGCAAAACAGCATCATGAGCACGACGTCGATGCCGGCCGCATTCTCAATAACGAAATCGCGATTTTCGCCTTCGATTCGGCACACTGGCACTCGCTCTCGGTTGGTTCCGCGCACAAGGTACACGAGCACTTGCGTCCGCTCCAGCTGCCATCTACTTCGAGCAGGAACTTCTCTCCCGTGACGGGATTCGTGTGAAGCAATCGCATGCTCATGTGCAGCACTGCGGCATCAGTCTCGATATTGAAGAGGGTCTGTGCGGCGTCAGGCGATTGGATGTGATAGTACGAATACAACGCTTCACGTTGCAGCTTGACGATGGGTTGTTGTCCGCGCCGAAAAGCATTGTCTCGTCCATCGGCGAGAACATATCGTCTCGAACTTGGTTGACGAGTTTTCGGGTCATGGGATCCGAGACCAGAAAATCCTTGAAGTTGTGGCAGCAGCGCCAATGCTCCAACTACAATGCAAGTGACACAGTCACACGCTCACTTCGTAGTTTGCGCTTACAAGGCAGGAACACACAACCAAAGCTTCCCTTCGCGATCCTCGCAAGTCAACCATGGACAACCACTCCTCAAGACAGCTGGTTGACGTAACTCTCGTTCCTCAAACACAAACGATTGTCGCGCCTGACGGATGTGTTCCTGCAAACTTTGTGGCGACAAAACTTCGCGTTGAGCGCGTAAACGGCGATCTCAAGATATTTGAGAGGGATACCGGCGAACCGCTTTTCCAGTACGATGACAACTCGTCCGAAGAATATTTCAAGAGGTTTCTCGTCGATGCGAAGGGTCATCCGATAATGGTGATGGAGAAAACGCTCGAGTATCACAAGAACTTTGTGATCAAGTCGCCTGAAGCTCCCCACCAGACCCTGTTCGAGATTTACTCGTCAACAATGAATTTTATAGTTTCCATGAAACTCAAGTTCGCCGACTCGCACTCTGGTGAGAAACTCACCCTGGCCGTAGATGGCGACTGGCGTGTCCGCAAGGCCGTGGTGTGGCTCACTCGCAGCAGCGCAAAGAAGCAGCGCGACCCCGTGTGCACTATTGCGTTCCGAGACAGCGGATACGACGCAGACGTAGTGAGTGGAGTCAACATCACCCTGATCGCGCTCTTCTGCATCATTTTGAACGAAACGGTGAACGATTTCCCTCGCATTCAGGTGGCCGGGGCTATGATGCTCACTGGAGTCTTTGCTTAGCGAGAGAAGAAAACTGTTGTTGCAGACGAGAAGGGTTTGACGCAAATTTCATTTTCTACGTGCGGAAGTAGTCTTTTCTCGCTCAGCAGAGAGATCACATGCAACAGTAATGACCCCACTCTACTCAAAATGGCATTCGTAAACCGAGTTAATTGCTGGATTAGCGGACAGAGTAGTGCATCTACCTACACACCTTGTACCCGGACGTTGTGGCAACAACAGCAATTGATCGAAAAAGAGCATTTCTCCTCCTTCATCTCACCTTGTCTCCTCTCTTTACAAGTGTTTGTTACGGAGGGTGTAAAACATGTCGTATTCGTGGAGCTTTGGCTCGAGTGGCGCGATCTCGTCGATGCGTGCCTTGATCTCGGGAGTGATCTTGTCGATGAATGCATTCGCCTTGATGTTCTCTTCAAATTGACGGACGCTCGTGGCACCAAGCATGACTGTCGAGACGTTGCGGTTGGACGCACACCACGCGATCGCGAGCTGTGCGATCGAGCAACCGAGCTCGTCCGCAATGACCTTGAGCTTTTCGGCCTTGGCGATGCGGACGTCCATGTCCGGAATGAGCGTCTTCATCCATGCGTTGTCCAATCGAGTTCCTTCTGGGATGCCCTTGCCATACTTTCCCGTGAGGATGCCCGAGGAAAGCGGAGACCACGTCGTGAGCCCGAGCTTGTACTTCTTGTACAAGTTGACATAGTCAAACTCCACACGCGAACGCTCCAAGATGTGGTATTGCGGCTGCTCGACCACGGGGCGGATCAAGCCAAGACGATCGGCGATGTCGCACGCTTGGATGATATCGTGAGCAGTCCACTCGCTGGTTCCCCAGTAGAACGCCCAGCCTTGTTGGATCACAAAGTTCATCGCACGCACGGTCTCTTCGATCGGAGTTGAGGCGTCAGCTCGATGGCAAAAGATCACATCGACGTAGTCCAGTTGCGCGCGCTGGAGAGAGGCCTTCGTGCCTTCCACGATGTGCTTGCGGCTCAAGCCTTGATCATTCGGTCCGGCCTTGGTGCCCATGAAGATCTTGGCGCTCACCACGAGATCTTCACGCGTCCACACGCCATTCTCGATGCCCTTTCGGATCGCTCGCCCCATGAGTCGTTCGGCCGTGCCTGCCATGTACCCTTCAGCGTTGTCAAAGAAGTTGATGCCGCTCTCGTACGCCTTGACCATGATGTCGTACGCCGTGTCTTCACTCATCTTGTCGTTGAAGGTCATGCAACCGAAGGAGAGCGTCGAGACGAGCAGGCCTGAGTCGCCCAAGAAGCGGTACTTCATGCCGTGCGCTGGTGGAGCTGGAGTCGCCATTGGTAAGTGGAAGGTGCGTTGTCTTGGTGACGGGGGAAGGATTTGCTACTGTGTGAGTGGAGCGAGCCGAATCCGGAAATGCGAGCCAGCAGCGAGTAGCTTCTTGACATTTCTTTGCGTAGGAGGCTTGGTCTGATCGTAGTGAGCTCCTTGTGTGCCTCATGCTGCATGATCATCACTCCTGGCCATCGCTGTCACCGGAGTCTTCACAGACCTTCACTCCTCGTCGTCAACACGTGATGGACCGATTGCGCTAGGCGAAGGACGTTTGCGGTGATCAGCATTTCGGTGCTAGAGTATACGGCCGCTGTGGATGACTCTAGGTGCAAGAGTGAATGTCCCGCAGCACGAGGAGCCAATTGAAGCAAAGGGCGGGATCATCGATTGTTGGCAAAACCGAAGCTTTATGCGCGAAGGTTGGCTTGCGACATCATCCCACCTGGTCCATCATTGAATACCTGGACAGCAGGCATTTAGCTGAGAGGATGCCTTGAAATGCTCGATTAGGAGGTTGGAGATGCTTTACAGTAAAACAATCATGAGGAAGGTCGTGCGTGCAGCCACACAAACTCGAAACTGAAATCGACGCCTTGCCGAGAAGAAGAAGAAAGCACATATCCCCCACCTGTGTTAGCATTTAACTGGTCGTTTTCGTAAAAGGTAGGCCAAGGTCAGCAGCTACGTAGCTGTTGGACGTACCGAGATAGTCGAGCGGGTTCTGGACTGCATAAACGAACCACAGCAGCAGCTTTGATTGAACGACTTGCCATTGATTTCCAGCACGAACGTCAGCTGCTTGAACGTCGCGAAGCCCAGTTTTCGACGCAGGAGTAAGCCAATGATCAGGAAAGTCCCAGTCTCGCCACTAATGCAGACCACTAGATTCAGGATCGTTTGTTGGAGCTCACTCTTCGTCGTCGACGCAAATTGCTCCTAGTACGCTTGGTTCTCTCAGTGACCGACAGGCACGAGTGCCTCTCCCCGTGTGCTGCCACTATGGTATGCCAGTGGGGTTACAGACCCCCTTACGCGAAATGAGACCATCAATTGGCTAGTACCCAGACACTTTCGCTCTCAACGAAGGGTGATTCTTGACGAACGAGTCTTCCTCAACGATAGCAAGAGCAACGTCGATAAAGTGCTTGCTGTGCCAGGGGTGGCTGGACGGCATCGTGCTGATAAAATAGTCCACTTGGCGCTTCAGCTTGAGGATATCGCAAAGCGATACGAATGCTTGCAGTCCGTCGACGAAGAAAACCATGAGCGACGTCCCAATAGACGACAACGCTTGCATACAACTCGACACGCACAGCGCGTTGAAGACGTCGACGTTTAAGATCGCTATCTCGGGCTTGAGATCGTCGAGCTCGCCTAGAAAGCGACTGGCCGAGTTCTTGAACACGATCTTGATCACCGGCAGGAGCAGGAAGCAGTGTTTCTGAGCACTCGGACTGATCGCGTTGAAGCCACAGACGTAGGAGGGGTACACGAACGTCATCGAGACCTGAGCCAAGTCCACGAACGTGTAGTTACCGAGATCGATTCGGAATTGCTGGGTTTCTCGGTACAGTTTACCAAAGTAATACACAGACAGTCCCAGAATGATCGATGCCCACAGAAGTGCGCCAATCACTAGCGTGAATGGCAACGGAAAACCGATAGCGAGTGACAGCAGGAACAGGTACACAACGCAGCCAACGCTCGCAACGACAACCACCACTCCCAGTCGATGCGAATGGAGCGGCATCCATGAACAGTGTGCCGAAATTGTGCGAATACCGTGTACGTGATCGCCATCCCGAGAACAAAGTGCCGGATCCAGTGCACATAGTTCGCTTTTGTGCTGGCCTCGACTGGAGCCAACGGGAAGCAATCCACCAGCGTGATCAACAAGAAGCACGTTAGCGCCGACGCTAGACCAACTGTGACCATGCGTAGCACAGGCGCACTCTTCGTGTACACGTCAAGCGACTGCGTTCGCTCGAAAGAGTAATGTCCATGAAGCTCCATTTGCCACACATCCCATAGCTGAATCGAGCGTTTGATGCATGACGCAATAAGGTTCATGCCGTTTCTCGTTGCCCGCTTGAGCCCTGTTTCGATTTTCAAATCGATAAATGAATCATGGAAACACAATAGAAAGCCTGCGCACAGTGTTGACGCCATAAACACAACCCCTCCGAGACGGACAGAAATCCCACCATCAAGACGCGATTTTTTTCGTCGAGTCTGCAGTATGCAACTAGATGATGGAAATCTACAAAAGCGCATAAGTTTAATATATGAAGGCTTTACAAGTGCTGCGGGGTCTCTCGCGGTACGCGCATCCACGACCCAGTTGACGTCTTCTCGTAGCGTTGAAGCGCGATTTCGCCCCACTGCACGTTTTGGATCGCGACTGCGAGCACAAACACGACGTAGAGCACCCACGAGACATTGAACAGTTTGAACGCGCGCATGTTCTTCTTGCCGATGCATTTCCCCATCCACGGACAGTGGTGGTCGTACTCGTCAATGCACACGTCACAGTCGTCGCAATGCTCCGTGTACTGCTCCTGCGTCACGCCGCAGATATCGCACACACGGCGTCGGTCACCTACTGCCGCGACATTCCTCATCGGTGGCATTAAGACGACGGACGAGGAAGTCAAGCGCTGTGAGAGCAGCTCCTCTTCCTGTTGGTCGTTTCGAGGCGAGAGGTTTCCCGTCTCCACGTCCACCGCTGCGTCATCGACACCGTCATGAGCATCCTTCGCGTCTCGATGACCGTGTGGTAAGATGATGCCTGGGTCGCGGCACGCGGTCTCGAATAAATAGTAGAGCGTCACGGAGCAAAAGCCGAACGTGTAGAGCGTGTAGTACCACGGGAGCGTCGTGCACTGCTGCTTGACGAACATGGCCGTCGCGACGACGATGATGGTCAGCGTCACGATGACACCGATCCAGTGCGGACCCACGAGCACGAGGTTCTTGTGCACTTTTCCCTTCCGCAGTGTGCGGCTTTCATGGAGCACCTAGCAGAAAAGGGCATCATAACGGTGAGTTTCAGTCACATTGTGTCGCTTCAATTCATATACTTACGTAGCTTTGTCTGTATCGAGCACGTGGTGATGAGAACACAATAGAAACAGTACACACAGACATATGAGCTGTGTGTGCCAACAGCGTCATCGTAATGCATGCCAAGCACATCACGTACCCAATCCGCTTGAACTTACACCAACCTGCAGCGTGCATACACCACAGTATCCATAAGTCGAAAATACCCACAAGCACATCATCCACGCGCACAACGTACACAGGCACGCGAAGGGGTCCATGTTGACACCCGCATCGTTGAACATTCGCACGTCCTCGTCCTCCGCATCCACGACGCCATTCTTGTCGCCACCACGCGCCGCCGCCAGTCGCACATTCACCGCTACGTCGTCCGCTCGCTCTTCGTCTGAGTTACGCAGCGCATCATCCTCTTGAAGTGCACGCGCATCGGTCTCCACGTGCATCGTCATTGTCGTCACAATTTCTTTTTGAACCCCATCGACAGTTTCAAAACCGCCAGATCAATACCGGTATTGACTCCAGTAATGAAATGGTTACCGGTATTGGAGCCGAACCTGCTGGTTTACCGATTTATCGGCATTGAATACCGGTTTCAGCCTCCTCAAGCAAACGCTGTCAATAGCGTAGGCTTTTTCTTGACATGCTTTGTAGGGGTCACAAAAAACGAAAATGCTGGCGTTTGTGCGAGGCAGGCGCGCAAATTGCGCGCTGCTACTCCGCTCCTCCGTGACCAGCAGCGTCGTCACCTACGCCAGCAGTGTCAGCACCAGGAGCGTCTCCAGTGGCGCGCACTTGCAGCAGCAACAGAGAACTGCGAAGCGCAAGAAGAAGCACGAGGAGATCGCGACGCTTGTGGCCGCAGTGCGCATTTTCCACGACAAGCACCAGCACTTTGTCGTGCCGTACAACTTTGAGATCCCAGCAGCACCACTCGCTGCAGGTTGTGGTAGTAGTGATGCACCGTGGCCAGAATATCTGCAGGGTCTGAAACTTGGTCGCCAGATGCGGCGGCTTTTGAAGACCCTCAGCGGCAAGAGCGGCGCGATTCAGCATGCAGATGCCTTGCAGGAGCTTCGTGAAATGGGGTTTCCAATCGTCGCAAATTGGGAGCAGTTCCGCTGGGAACAAGTCGCACTGCACGCACTGCAAACCTTCCAGACGCTCGAGGGCCATCTACGCATCCCGCGTCGGTTCGTGGTGCCTGAGAACGACGAGCGATGGCCAAAGGCGTCTTGGGGATTCAAGTTGGGCGCGCACGTGAACCAGTTGCGCGTCAACCGATCCACGCTTCCAGAGTACCAGCTTGATGCGCTCAATGAGATTAGCTTTCCGTGGTGTGTGATGGACGACATGTGGGACAACCAGTTCCTCCCAGCGCTGAGCATCTTCCGAGACCTCCACGGCCACGTCAACGTTCCGCAACGCTTCATCGTTCCATCGGAGAGCAAGGAATGGCCACACAATCTCTCAGGATTCCGGCTGGGTCGTGCGGTGAGCCGCGTCCGCTCTGCCGACGGCTTTTGCGCCAGCCAAGTCAAGCGTTCAACACAAGAACTCGAGGCGCTCGGGTTCTCGTACAACAGCAACGAACCCAAGTGGAACGAGAAGATCCTGCCGTCGCTTCAGACATTCTACGCCGTGTACGACCACTGCAACGTCGACCAGTACTTCGTAGTTCCCTCGCACGCCCCCTGGCCTGAACAAGCGTGGGGTCTGAAACTCGGCTTCATTGTGCGCAACATCCGTCAGCGAGGCGATTTCTTCGAACTGGTCGGCCGAGACATGGAACAACTTGAGCAGCTCGGCTTCGTGTGGAACGCGGCCGAGGCTAAGTGGCGGCAGCGCATTTTGCCCTCGCTGCGGACGTTCGTGGCCGTCTACAGCCATTCCAACATCGACCGGAATTTTGTCGTGCCGTCGGAACCCCCGTGGCCAGTCAAGGCATGGGGCACCAAGCTCGGCAAAGTGGCCACCGATGTACACACGCAGTTCCAGTACGCCGACTACATTGAAATCGAGAGAAGTCAACTCGAAGCGCTCGGCTTCTATTGGTCCGTGCTTCAAGACGACGACGAGGTTCTAGAATAAACTTGATCACACACGTCAGCAAGACCAAGTGTGGTGTAACAGGAGAAGAACGACCTCGTTTGTAAAGCTTTTTGCCGAGTTCTTACTTAGCATGCGGAACTGCATTAGATCTAGAGATTCGTCATGCAAACACGCCGGCAAAGCGAAGATCATCCAGGTGAATTTGCTCCCAGAATGGTTCCCTAGGCTAATCTGTGTGGCCCACACACCTGTCATTTTGCTTGACATTTTACTGACCAGCTGCAGTCTCACATAACGTCGAAACACATTAGAGCGAATGGCATTGCGGCGTCCGTCTTCATCTCCTTCTTCTGTGTTGCTGCGGCAGTCGTCACGAAGGAGTGCGAATGGCGCTTCACTGCTGCCGCGGTGCTGTGCGTGCAGCACGACCACAGACCCAGTAGCCAAGCCGCGCTCGACGTCGCCGCGCAGCGTGCACCACCAGCGCAAAGAGTTTGGAAAGCTCGAGGCGGCGCTGCGTGCGTTCCAGGAGATCCATGGCCATTACGCCGTGCCATTGCGCTTTAGGACCCCACATCCGAGAGAAGGAGAGCAGCAAGTGAACGTGTGGCCCGAGGAGCTCCGCGGCATGAAGCTCGGCACGGCGCTGTCTCGGTTCATCCAAGTCGCCGACAAGCCAGAGAACGCCGCGATCGCGAATAAACTCGAAGACATGGGCGTCCCTGTGCAGTCAGTCAACGACTGGAAGGCGTACTTGTGGACCAATGTGTCGGTCGTGTCGCTCCAGACGTTTTACAGCATCCATGGCCACTTCCTGGTCCCATACGCATTCACGGTTCCGCATGGCGATGCGGCGTGGCCACGACAGACATGGGGGTACAAGCTCGGGTACTGGGTCATCGAGCTGCGTCGCGACAAGTCCAAGCTCGAGGCGTACCAGCTCCAAGATCTGGCGGCCATGCAGTTTGTGTGGAACGCGCGCGAAGCTCGGTGGAACCAGTACTTCGTGCCGGCGATGAAAAAATACACCGAACTGTACGGTAAATCCAGCGTGCCCCAGTCATTTGTGGTCCCTCACGACGACACCAGGTGGTCAAGGGAGCTCCATGGGTACCGTTTGGGCCAGAAGGTGAACAATCTGCGCTGCGGGGAGCAAAATGCTGGCGCTTTGGACGATACGGTCGCGTGGGACGACGTCGAACTCGTGTACAGCAACTGGGTCCTTCTCGATATCCTGCACGAAGACAAAGAAGACGGAAGCAAGAGCGATGCAAGTGGCAAGAACGCTTAATCGCGGAATTCGCAAACTTCTCGGTACGAATGAAAAAAGTGAGTTTTATTTTGAAGTTCTGGCAGCAATTCAAGTGCCAGTTGGAGATTCTGTTGTAGTTGACTATGCGGTCGGAATGTGAATCGCATTACGCTCTTGGTGGTGGCGCAGTCTTGAAATGTGGACCAAAATTCCCGGCAAGCGAGAGCGATGCACTTCGTGGGTCAAGTTGAAACCAAAACCAAGCTCGGAATCGGATCCTGACTCTAACTCAAGGCCGAACTCACTTGGTCTCTCCATTGATAACCCAGCGTCACTGCCTCCAAGTGATGGCGCAAACGTCAAATTGTGAGCTGACGACACAGAAATCGATTCCGTTCCTGGAGCCGATGATGCTGCAGATTGATTGATCTCGAATTTGTCGGCCGTGAGATCGGACAAAATGTCCCTCACGCGAAACAGCGGAGCGACCACTTCCTCAAAGAAGAGGAACCGCGGCGTTCGCGGGTCGCGAAGTCGCTTGGGCACAATTGGTTCGTACCGAATGTACTGGGTGGGTTCTTTGCCTGCGTGTCCAATTTTCGGCTTTGGCGTTGGTGGTCCGTGCGTTACGTACACTTCTTGAGCAGACGATGAGCGGTCAACCTTGCGGATCAGCATCAGAACGATTGATTTCTCGCACTCAAAAGGAAAGCGCAGATCCCGACGATACGTCTTTTTCTCTCGCATTCAGCGAATAAGAAAAAAATGGCTACTGCACATGCATCTTCCCATTGTCAGATCCACTGCAATTCTTACTCCCAGAAAACCATCAAACATAAAGTCATGCGCCGGTATAAAGCAGCTGTTCCGTAAGAGATTGAGTGCAGTGTTTAATTTTGTCTTGTGTTTGTGGTGATCCTTGATCATAGGTAGACTACAGCGAACCAGGTACCTCGAGATCGAGCTACACAATGCATGCAAGAAAGCAATCTCACTATGTCGTACCAATCAACACACCATTAAGCGCCATTACACCCCCAGAAAAGTGCGGGAAGTCATTCACAGTCTCGTTCAAGATGATGCAGAAAAGCGCGATGAGTGTAAGATCGACCCCGGTTGCGACGTCAACGTCGTACCCGCCGTCGTTGAATGCAATGTTGCACACTGGATCGCGTTGCTTCTTCACACTGCTGCGAGCGAGCCAAACTACGACTTTGCGGAACCGCCAGTCGCCGTCAACTTCGAGCGTCAGCTTCTCGTCAGTGCGCCAGTCGGAAAACTTGAGTTTCATGCTAACAATGAAGTTGAACGTTGACGAATCGATCTTGAACAGCATCTGGTGAGGAGACACTGGTGTCTTGATCAGGTAGTTCTTGTGGTACTCGAGCGTTTTCTCCATCATGACGATCGGGTGGTCCTTGGCGTCGACGAGAAATCGCTCCACCCAGTTCTCGGACGATTTGTCATCGTACCGGAAGAGCATTTCGCCCGTGTCCTTGTCAAAAACCTTGAGATCATCGCCGACACGCTCCACGCGAAGCTTCGTGGTCACAAAGACCGCAGGAATGCATTCATCTGGTGCGACAAGCAATTTTGTCTGTGGGACGAGAGTCACGTCAACTACCGGCTGCTGCTTCGACGAACGGTTGCCCATGATCGGTTCACGAAATGCGACGAAGTGTACTTGCCGTGTTGTGCACTTGAGTTCGCAAATTTGAAGGTGAATGCGGACGACTGTGGCGATGTTGTGTTGGGGCCACTCACTGCTATGTACCCACAATCCTAGTTGCCCTTTGCGATTGTAGGTGCAAGTGCACCCATGCAAAGTCCCGTGTGATAGCTGATATATTACCAATCACCAAAGGCGACCAGCGCGTATAAACACCACCATTCCCTGGGAAACGCAAGCGCGGCAGAATGTGTTCTCTTCTTCGACGGGGAGTACGCATCAACTGGATTCACCACGAACAACAAGCTCACGCGTCGGAAATTATCCAACACGACTGCGGTTCGTTCAAAACGTGTTCGTGTTGTTGTTCGCAAGCGAATTCGTCGTCCTCATCGAGTGCACTAAACGACTCATGGGACAAGCGATCCAAACGGGCATCGAGAATGGCGTCTGGGCTCGTGAAGACCTCGTGGTGAGCACCAATGTCGTCAGCCGCAGTACCACCTTTTCGAACGTTCGCGTGTGGAGTTTGACTTTCTCAACCTGTACAGGAAGTACAAGCTTGGACTCACGACGTGGTCTCCGCTTTGCTCGGGTATTCTCACGGGAAAGTATGGCAAGGGCATCCCAAAAGGAACTCGCTTGGAGAATGCGCCGTTCAGGAAGTTCTTTCCAAAAACGGACGGCTGGAACATCACAGCCGACGAGCTCAAGGTCATTGCGGACGAGCTCGGTTGCTCGCTCGCGCAGTTGCCATCGCGTAGTGTGCGTCCAACCGCAACGTGTCGATGGCGATGCTCGGCTCCTCGAGCGTTGGTCAGCTCGAAGAGAACCTCAAGGCGAATGCATTCGCTGACAAGATCACGTCTGATATCAAGACGGGCATCGACGAGATTGCGCCACTCGAGCCGAAGATTCATGAAAACGACATGTTGTACACCATTCGTAACAAACACTTGTAAAGAGAGAGGGAAATGGAAGCAGTACAAGATGGCGAGGTGATATGCCTTTGGGATTGGTGCTGCCAGGTAGGTAGTCACGCTGCTATTCCGGTTAGCAGAAGGCAGCAGCGAGTTATACGAATAGGACGTCAAGGCTGACGGAGCGTGATTTGAGTCACCTTGTGGTCTCTTATGGTTGCCCCGAGAGCCAACGGTGACATCAAATCCGGATAAAGCAGAATCGAGTGCTTTTCTGGATGAAAGAGCATTGCTCATTTTTAACTTCAACTATGTCCGGGTCTTCAATAAGCAGTAGGCAGCAGTACTCTTCCACTGACGAACTTCAGACAACCTCTCAAACAGCATGCATATCATTTTCAACCAATCAACTCTTCTCACATAACCTTCCAGATGAACCTGTCGACTTTGCGAACATTCGTCACTCAGTCCGCCCTGTCGCCTGGCTGCTGGTGACTTCCAGAGCGCCACTTTGCTTTTTTACAGGGAGATAGCAAGCGACCCCTCCATCTGCTGTGGAATACCTGGTCGACTTAACGCGCCGCTTCCTGCATGAGCACCACCATCGCGCCGGCGTGCGCGCTCACGGACGCGAGTGCGAGCTGCTACACGGCGTCGTGGTTCCTCGTGTGGGACCAGGTGCGCTCCTGGCTGCTCTTCCAGCTGCCCGTCGTCGCCGTGTCCATCGTGTTCGAGTGGCTCGAGCTCGCGAGCCTCAAGCGCGTCGAGCGCCTGCGCACGCTCTTCGACGCGCCGCTCCCCAACGCCGTCGTACGTCCCTCATGCGATGCGTACATGTCGATGTATGCGCGTTATAATGTTGTATGTGTGTATGTAGAACTATCTGCTGCAGATCGTGACGTGCGTCTACTGCTGCATCTCATGGGGTATGTGTGTCTTTGAACATGGCGAAAGTATGTGACTTGTATGACGAGTGCCTAATGATCTCTGTGCTGTTTGCTCTTATTATATAGTTGTCCGCGGTGGATCTCTCGCCGTGAGCTTCTCGTCGTGGTCGGTCGAGTCGCTCTTCCTCATCGCGACGGCCGTCGGCTACGGCACGCGATGGCTCGCTGCTAAGCACAAGTACGCAGGCATTGGCTTTTTAAAGCGACCACATTATCTCTATATTGCTGGCGCTAATGGTTCCTATCTATTTGTGATACTAGGGTCGCGTACACGCTCCAGTTGCATTCACTGTTTGATCTGCTCTCGGTTGTGTCGCACTTTGCGCTCAACCTGCAGACGGTGGCCGACGGCGACCGGTACCGGCGCTCGTGGCTCGACTTTGGGTTCTTACGCTCGTACATCGGCTACGTGGTCGTCGACCACTTGTTCTCGCGGTACAAGCACAACAAGTCGTTCTTTGCGCAGGTATTGCTCGTGGTGTTCAAAGCCTGGGTGCTCGTGTTCTTTGCCGCGTGTGTGCTGTTTTCGCTCGAGCGGCTCGGCGAGATCCCGTACACGAACTCGTTCCTGTTGCACGTGTACAAGTGCAGCGCCGCAGACGACGTCGATGGGACCAACTGGATCCTGCTCAAGAACGCGTCGGGCACCGAGGCTTTTCCGAACTGCAGTGAGACCTGGAGCTTCTTCTCGTCCATCTACTTCATGTTTGTGACCGTCTCGACGGTCGGCTACGGCGACTTCAGCCCCAAGACCGTGCTCGGACAGCTCATGGTGTGCGTGATCATCGTGTTCGGCATTTACACGTTCGCGAACGAGTCGGCGGCGCTGATGACGATCTACGGCGACCAGCGCAGCGGCCGCGTCAAGTACAACGTCTCGCGCGACACGGTGCATGTGATCGTGACGGGGAACCCGTCGGCGGCACAGATGAAGGATTTCATCCGCGAGTTTTTCCATCCCGACCACGACGTGATCTTCCAAGGCGGCAGGACTGGCGGGGACGAAGACGATGAGAATGGCGAGCAGCAAAGCGACGAAGTCACAGACGGTGAGCGCAACTTGGATGCGCGTCTCGGTCTTCAGGAAGAAAAGCACATTTACGACAACTATGAGGCAGCTCTGGAAGAAGGACGAAATGGTCCAGAGCCTGAAGAAGGCAAGAAGCATCTGGAGCGAAGTGGCAGCGGTGCGCTTGTCTCGAAATGGATGAAGCGTCGTGGTGCGAGCCGCGTGCGCGAGACCCACATCGTGGTGCTCATGCGCTTTGACAAGGAGGACGACCACTCGTCGTTCCAAAGTGAGGTCGAGGAGTTTGTGCACGACAACCCGCGGTATCACAAGCGCGTGTTTTTCATCTACGGGTCGCCATTGCACGCGAAAGACCTCGAGCATGCCAGGTTGAGTCAAGCCATGGCCGTGTTCTTCTTGCCAAATAAGTTTTCGAATGATGGGAACCAGGAAGATGCCGCAACCGTGCTTCGCGTGCTGTCGGTGTCGCAGTCGATTGAGCCCCACACGCAATTGTTTGCGATGCTCGTGAACTCGGAGAACCGAACGCTACTGGAAGCAACAGGACTGAGTAGCGACCACTTGGTGTGCGCAGACGAGCTTCGGTTGGGGCTCATGGGGCTCAGTTGCCGGTGTCCGGGATTGTCCACGCTTGTGTCCAACTTGATCACGAGTCGGAGCAGTGGCGACACGGACGAGCAGACCGAGTCAATAGATCACGCGAAGCCCTCGTGGATCGCCGAGTACGTTGCGGGAGCAGCGAATGAGATCTATTCGTGCTCCTTGTCTCCACATTTCACTCGATTGACGTTCACGGAGGCTGCTCAGCGCATTCACAAGCAGTCGGGCGGACTCGTGCTCTTGATCGCTGTCGAGCTGGACGGCGAGATTTCATTCAACCCTGGTCGATGGCTCCGGATCACGGCGGCGTGCAAAGCGTACTTGATCGCGGAATCCGTGGGTGCGTTGGAGCCCTTTGCCGGTCCCGCAAGCTTCCACGGTGCTGAAGGCGCGCTGGTGACGAACCTGTCGATGATCCGAGGACGTGAGAACCTACTGCATCGTGCGCGGCGAGCACAGCACAATGTCGAGCGACGCATTCCCACAAGTGTTCGCGAATACATTCGACGGTGCAGCAGCGGCATTGGCTCGTTCCAGACGCCGACGGCACCTTCCGCGGCACTGTTGGCGAAAGGCGGCCACATTGTCGTGTGCAGCAATGCCGCGAACGAAGGTGGCGGCGTCCGATCCATGTCCAGATTGGCGAATTTCCTGCGACCTCTGCGAGCGCCACACATTGAGTCGATTTTGCCAGTGGTGCTGGTGGACTCGGAAAAGTTTGATAGCATCTCGTGGCTCCAGTTGAGTCAATTTGGCGAGGTGTACCACGTTCAGGGATCTCCACAGCGTCACAATGTGCTTGTCGCCGCTGGCATTTACTCTGCCTCCGCAATCGTAGTGCTCGCGCAGGGAACTGAGACTGGATATGACGACTCGAAGGCGATTTTCAATGCGATTCTCGTGAATTCTGCGCTGCAAAACAGTTCGATCTTCACGATCATCGAGCTCCGCGACGTCCACAACAACAAATTCCTCGACCCAGTCGCTAGCTTCAGCTCACGGAGCTTTGATGAAGACGACAGCATCATGTCTGCATTGGATGCGCATCTCTCGCACGCTGGAAGACGCTCGCGCGGGCGATCGAGCCAAGGCCATGGCGGTCTTCGTCAGTCTCTCCATGCGAACAACAGCTTCCATGGACCAAGACCGTCTGCATCGTCGGCGGCTACCGCGAAAATGAAACCATCGTGGTTGGCAACGCAAATGAGGCGCAGTCGCGAGATTTTTTTCTATGCGCGTGCATTTTTCATGGGCACGTTGATGCCTCGCGTGCACACCTTTGGTGGTAACAGTACTCCCGATCCACGGATCCCAAGTCTGGAAGCGCTGTACAATCATGACGACGAAGACAACACGTTCTTCCAGGAACGCTTCATGAGTGGTGCGCTGTTCCCGTCGTACGTGGCCGACGACTTGCTCATCCAGAGTTTCTTCAATCCATCGCTCAACGTGTTTATCCGCAACATCCTTGATGGACAGAGCTGCTTCATGCTGTACGACGTCCCGAAGCAATGGCGCCACAAGCAGCCCGCGCTCACGTATGGCGACCTGTTTGCGTACATGACGTCAGGTATAGCGCATGCGCTCCCAATCGGGCTGTTGCGCAGCAAAGGAGGCGCGACAGGTGCGCCGTACCCGTACGTGTACACGTGTCCGGCGTCGTCCACGGTCGTGCACCCAGAGGACAAGATCTTCGTGATCATTGACGTCCAGGCGCTGCATCGCGTGGCCAACAAACTGCAACGGAAGTTCCGGAATCGCAAGAATCCTGTGGATTTTGTGGCTGCGGTCGATGCAGCTATGTGGCGTCGCAACACTGCGTCTGTAGCCAAGAACAAGACTCTTTGACAGGCTTGAAGCAGTGTGGCGACTAATCGTGGATGCAGTGGAGACTGAGGTTCGTGCTCATGTGCAGTGCATGTGTGTATATTGTGTTTGTAATGTGCTTTTAAATATACAATCGCTGCTGGTGAAAGTATCTCAACATGGAGTATTCTAACCTGCCTGTCAAGTGCACTCTACTTTCTCAATACGACCAAAAAGGCGAAATGACAGGGTGGTTGCTTGGATTTACAGTGCCAGAATGGATGTGGTCTGGATTATGCGTTTCTTTCGATTTGGAACGCTCGCTTATGCTGACCCCGAGCCGCGGAATCTGCGCGAGTGGTGTGCCAGCGATCCCTCGTCGCTGCTACTGCCGTCGTAGCTACCGAACGACGAGCTGCTCCAGTCTCTGTAGTCGTGGCACTCGTAGTGGGAATCGTACGAGCCGCTGGAGCTCGAGTCGAATGAGCCGCTCGAGCTGTATGCGTACGAGCCACTGGAGCTGTACGAGTACCCGTCATGCTCGTCGACGTCGCCGACATCAGGGCCGAAGTGGCGGCGATGTGCTCGAGGCGCTCGCAAGTGGCTTCCAGAGCGCGAGCCGCGACCAAAGATTCGCGCACAAGGATCGTCATAGGATCCACTGCCACCGAGGCTGTCGTCAAAAGATCCGCTGCCATAAGAACCTGAGTAGCTGCTGCTGCTACCATCAAAGGACCCGTCCAAGCCTTTGCTTCCGTCAAAGGATCCAGCGAGCGATGGTGGGGAAATGGCACCGTCGAAGCCTGCAGCGTCTTGCTGAGCTGCAGCAAACGATGACGTCGAAACCGCGACGATGACGGCGAGTGGGAGCAGCGCGCTGGAGATCTTCATGGTTCGGAAGCTGCTGCCTGGAAGACTGAGAATCTGGTTGGCGAGTGGTGCTTGGGAGGAAATTGCAAAGTGAGACCTTTGGAAAGTGCAGCAGTCACCGAAACAACTCGAAGTCGCAACGGCAACGTCATGTGAGCCTGCAGCTTCAGTTTTTCGTGCTTTTGTCGCATGTCGCAGCCCCTTTTTCGCAGCTCAAATGGCAAAATTTCGGATGCATACAAATCGACAGTCAAAGGCGAGCGGACCACGGGATTAGGACTTGACGACAGACAAAGAGACAACGAGAGAGAGAGAATCGCAAACATGGCGTGTCCAACGCCACAATTTTCGGTTTGTGCTTGCGCCGTTTTCAGAAACTGTATGGGTCTCAATGTGAGCTCGCCGTTTGAGGAAATCGTATGGGTTTCATTATGGGTATGCACAGAACAGAAATCCCTTTCATAGCAAACTATCTGATTTGCATTCAATTACAAAGGCAACTCATAGGAAACGGTGAAGGAAACAGCTGATCAAAGCATGTGAGACTGAGTCGACTGTGCAAGGAGCTGACTCCTTTCTAAAACGATCAGTCATTTTCAAAAGGGTATACGTTTCAACTGATGTTCTGTGAGGGTGTGCTGGGACAAGACAGCCGTTGGACTCGCACGAGTTTACTCCCATTTCATTTTTCCAGATACAAGAAACAAACGGAAAAGATCGGCGAGAGTCAAGCGCAATTGGGTCTTGTGCTCGCTCAGCTGCCGTTGCTCCTCGCAGCGTCATCATATCCGTCAAAGAACGAGTCCTCCCCTCTCTCCCCTCGCAGTTTCAGCACTGTTTCCATGCAAAACAGAAAGCAAGGCTGACGCATACTGGGCGGTCGTTTCCGATTGACGCAAGCGAACGCGGCGTAGCCATTGGGGCGTAATGCGCCGTTCCACGCCGATTGGGAGCTGTTGGGAAGCTTTGGCGAACCCTTTTTTCTCTCTCACTCTCACTCTGAAGTCGATGTGGGCCACTCGAAATATGCCAAATGGGACAAGCATGAGTGATGGTCTCGTTGTTCTCTCAATTAATTGAAGAGCTCTGTTGTCGACATCGTCTCAACAAGAAACGAGAGCAATCACGATGCTGCAGTGCGTGCGTGGCCGCGTGTCGCCCCTGCTGCTACTACGCCAACGCGCGTCTCTTGAGCTGTTGCGTGGCGTCAACTCCCAGCAGCGGTGTCAGCGCCGGTACCGCCATTTGTCTTCTTCACCGCTGCGCGATGATGCGCAATTCGAGCTCCTCGTGCCAGCACTTCGAGCGTTTTACCAGGTGCATCAGCATTGGGTCGTCCCCCAGCATTTCCATATCCCGCATCCAACTACAGAGTCAAAATCGGTGAGCTCTAGCGGCAGTGGAGGTGGTCATGCCGCAGTGGAGCATCTGCGTCAAGAGGAGTGGCCAGAAGATGTGCGCGGCGTGAAGCTCGAAGTGCTTCTGATGCGGTTCTTGAAAGCCGCACGAGAGCACGGCCGTGGTGCGATGCCAGGAGCAGTGGTGGATGGTCTGAAGGAGCTCGGGTTCCCGTTAAAACGCGTGCTACACGACGACGATGGATGGATAAAGCTGAAGTGGGAAGAAGCCACGTTTAGCGCGCTCACGACGTTCCATCGCCTGTATGGCCACATGTTCGTGCACGCTGGATTCGTTGCGCCACACAACGATGACAGATGGCCAAGACCGACGTGGGGATGCAATCTCGGGGTCAAAGTGAGTTCGATGCGGAAGACGCGCAGCAAGCTCACCAAATATCAGACACGCGACTTGAACCACGTGGGGTTTGTGTGGGATGTGAACATTGCGCGATGGGAAACGTGGCGTCTGTTTTTCATGCCCGCGCTCAGGCAGTTTAAGCAAATGCATGGCCACTGCAACGTTCCCGCTGAGTTTGTGGTATCGATGCAAAGTGAAGATCGTGCAGAAGATGAGAGTGGCGCGTGGCCGACGAGTCTGGAAGGGTACCCTTTGGGCAAGATGATTGACGAGATCCGCTGTGGGAAGCACAGCACGCATGTGATCGCCAGTATCGTTGAGCTAGAAGAGCTTGGATTTATTCAAGACAGCCAAGACGAGCGATGGAGCAGACAAATACTGCCGGCAGTGCAGCATTACGTCAAGATGTATGGGCATTCGAAAGTGACGCGGCATTTCGTTGTACCAGAGACCGAGGAAGATGGATGGCCTCGAGAGCTGCGTGGACTGCAGCTTGGATCTATCCTTCATGGAGTCGAATGGTTGATGCTGCTGCCGAGAAAAGGGGAATAAGAGTTGCGACTGTCATTTCGCGATCAGCGAGGCAAAAAATAGTATTTTCTTGGTCACACTGAAGAAAAATGGTATTGTCCAGACGAAGTATTACTTCGTCTGCCCCAATGAACCAGCAGCACAGCAGACACGATCACAATATGACTGACGAAAGCTCACGGCTATTATTGTGCTTTGACAAGGAAAGGAAAAGTTAAATCGAGATTACAGAACGGAGAACTCGGGACATGAAGACACTGACAACGATCTACTTAGTTGCCCGATGCCGAGCCACGAAGTTGCGAACCCGATCCAGCAGGCTTCTTGCCGTGGCGAGGAGGGCCTCGGCTGCCAGCGGCCGCGAACGAACCACCACGGGAGCCGCCGACGTGAGGGAAGTGGCCGCCCTTGGAGCCACCACCGTGTGGCTTGGAGCCCGATGGACGAGCGTGGCTGCCTTGCATCGAGCCAGCTGCTTCACGGTTCTCGCCACTGCGCGACCCAACAGGATGGAAGCTGCCGCGGGATCCCGATCCGTGGCGGCGGCCACCCATGCCGTGGCCACTACCGCTTGGTGGAGGACCGCGTGACCCATCGAACGATCCCGAGTGGGGTGGAGGACCGCGCGAGCCGTCGAACGATCCAGAGTGGGCTGGAGGCGCCTTTCCCGATCCACTATTAGCGTCGGCGAACGTGTAGCTTGTGGCTGCCGTGGAAGTCGACGCCTCGGAGGCAGCGAAGGTCGTGGAGGTAGCGAGGGCGGCGATGACGGCGACTTGGGCGAGGACCTGGAAGAGCTTCATGGTTGAGCTTCGAGTGGAGATTGTTGGTGTGCTGAAGTGCTTTGTGAGTTGTAAATCGGAAAGTGAGGGTTGATATGGCGTTCGCACAGTGGGGAGATCGTGCGGTGCCTACTGCTAGGTCTGAGGTGGCGTTCTAGAAGACTCTCTTTGTGTGTATTGTCGATATGTGGTCGTTCATCGCACTCTCTCACTTTCTAAAAGATCTGCTCGGAGTTCTAAGAGACCATGCGGTGACGAGGAGGTTGAGGGTCGATTCGAGATGGACTCTTTTGATTTTGTATAACCAGAGCGCAAGTACACAGTCTGGTGATTCACAAGTGATCGACGTACGGACTCCCAGCGCGTTCTTTCGTGGTATGTCTGGGCTGAGATATAGTTGATGATGTCGGGAGAAATACCAGGTGACCGAATCTACGAACCTGAAGGACATGTTGATCCACTCCGACGGGTATCAGATACTGTTGGTGCAACGGATCATCGCTTTTGGCATCACACGTTGCTGACTACTCGCTACTTGTTTCCTAACAGGCAGGCGTGCGACGCGTCAGATGGATGCCCACGTTGGACTCGAAAGCGGCTGATTGAAGTCACCATTCTAGCTTGAGGCTCTTCTCGGTTGAACAGCTTTCATGGCCATTGATTCAACAATATATACAAAAAGTTAAACAAGTAGAGACTTTGGAATTGGAGTAGTGTCCACATAATCGCGTGCTTTGATAGAAAGTGCTCACTCGTGTCCACAGATATACCGCTGGCCTGGTTACAACAACCTCTGGGATACAATTCGAGGAACTCACCAGGAGCCACTGCGCACGATCGAGAAGCTGCTGTTTTGATCTAATGGTGTCGACTCTTGAAAGGGGATTGCGTTCAACGAACTATTATACACGAAGAGGATGGAGCTGGACAACTTGACGATGCGACCAGCTCAACGCGTGCTCTGGCACCAGGAATCGATAAAGAACCATCTGAGAGCCTTCGTGCACGATCCATTATGATCCGACCCTCTTGGCACTGGGATCCGACTCGAAAGCGATGCACACGAAAATGCGCTGTGGCTCTGTCGACACCACAGTAGACCAAGTAGTTGCCGTCTGTGCCATTCGCCGCCATCGAATCACCACAGACGGGTACTTTGAGCTAAGACTTCACGTTCGAAATCCGCCAATTGCATCGACACTCACTTCCTCGCTCATTCTCCAATTTACTTCGTTCGGTGCAAACCACCTCAGCCACAGGAAGCACTCTTTCTTTCCCCTTGCTCTACCGATCCAATCATGAAGATCGCACACATCCTCGTCCAAGTCGCCGCCATCGCTGTCCTGGCCACATCGTCCTTCGCTGCTGCCAGCGACTCAGGTTCGTCTGCCGGATCCGCAGCCGCCGAGACGACCTCGTACTCCTTCACCGACACCAGCAGCACGTACGACGCCGCGACGGTCAGCTCGACGAATGCTCCTCTGGCAGCGGGAAGTGGCAACGCTCCGCCTGCCTTAGACGGTTCCCGAGGTCCACCTCCTGGATCGTTTGACGGCTCCCGTGGCGCTCCACCTAGCGGCAGCTGGAAAGGCCACCGCCACGGATCGGGATCCCGCGGCAACTTCCCTGCTGCCGGCGGATCGCGCGGTCACTTTGGTCACGCCGGATCATCGAAGGGCATGCGCGCACCGCGCATCGGCTCTGGATCGCACGGTGGTGAGCTCCGTGAAGCTGCTGGCTCGACCCAAGGCAGTCACATGCGTCCTTCCGGGTCCAAGGCACACGGCGGTGGCTCCAAGGGCGGCCACTTTCCGCACGCCGGCGGTTCTCGTGGTGGCTCGTTCGCGGCTGCTGGCAGCCGAGACCCTTCGCGCCACCGCGGCAAGAAGCCCGCTGGATCAGGCTCGCAACTTCGTGGCTCGGTGTCTGGCAACTAAAGGCAACTGTAATGGTAGGCGGTGTAATGTGTTGTAAAGTTGATCAGTAGTTGTATGTGGCGTTCTGTGCGAGTTGAAGCGCACGAAATATATAGTATATAATCCCAATTCATGTTGTGATCTCGGAGTTTGTATCCGCGTCTGAGTCCACTTACCAACTCTGTCGCTGTTTCCACTCGTCTGGTTCGACACATAAGCCTAATATCACGGCAGAGCATCGAGAAAATCGTTCAAAAGGGAGGCATTGGCATCCACACAATACGCATTTCTACTCACATGAGTTCATCTTGAACCTCTGAGATGGCGATCTTCGTATCAACTATCCTGGGATATTAATCGACTATATGAAGTGCGTGGAGTAGTGCGCGTTTGTGCTGAGATTTGTAAGCGACCGGGTTCCGCCAGCACGTACAAGCCCAGAAAGACATCAGGTGAGTTTACAAAATCGAAATTCATTCATTACAGAGTTTAGACACTAAGACACGGATGGAACATTGGAAACAGTGGCGGCGCTACCGCGTAGTCTAGGGATTCACACGCATGCACCAACCAGGAAAACGCTTGTTTGTCGTCTGGCTTAGTTGCCGTCGTCGGAGCCACGGAGCTGCGAGCTTCCCGATCCAGCCTTCTTGCCACCACGACCGCCATGGCGACCACCACGGCTGCCAGCCGAGGCGAACGAGCCGCTGCGAGAACCCACGCCTGGGAAGCGTCCCTTGGAACCAGCGTGACGGGACTTGCCGCCGTGGGATCCCGATGGACGAGGGCGGCTGCCCTGCGTGGATCCGTCGTCGGCCTCACGGTTGCGGTCGTTGGCTTGCGAGCCGTTGGCGGCACCCTTGCGGCCCTTCGAGCCAACAGCAGGGAAGCTGCCGCGGGATCCAGAACCGTGACGTGGTCCCTTGCCGCCCTTGCCAACGTGTGGGTGGGATCCTCGCGAGCCATCGAACGAGCCGTGTGGTCGACGTCCGAAATGGCCACGGCTTCCGTCGAAGGAACCGGAGAACGTTGGAGGCTGCTTGGCATCGCTTCCCGAGGCTTCTGGGGCGTCCGTTTCCGCGGTGGTGGTGTCTTCGTCAGTCGTGGTGTCTTCGTCAGTCGTGGCGGTGGCCTCCGATGCGTCCGACGTAGTGGTGGTGTCGTCGGTGGCAGAGGTGGTCTCGGACGCATCCGAGGTTTCCGAGGTGGCAGTGGTGGTTGCGTCGTCGTCACCGTAGCTACTGGCGGACGTTGCCTCCGATGCAGCCGAGGCTGCGGACGCGGACGTGGCGTCGTCGTACGTGTAGGTGTCGGAGGTGGTGGAGGCGACTCCAGATCCCGAGGCTTCGTCGCTAGCAGCGAGGGAAGTGGTGGCGATGGCAGCGAGGATGGCGACTTGAGCGAGGACGTGGAAGATCTTCATGTTGATGTTTGTATTTGTGTGTGAGGTTGCTGAGTGGTTGTGATGGAGCTGGTAATTTGGAAAGTGAGGTTTCGAGGAAAAATAGCTGGTTCACGTGCCCACAGTGGACTGCACATGTGCAAGTTGGTTTTGCATTGTGAAAGATCGAGGATCTCCCATCCTTAGTCTATCGCATGCACTCTTCGTGTGTCCTGAATGTCCTATTGAGTAGCGGACACAATGTTCCGTGGAATCATGTGGCAAGCAGTGAAGAGCTACTTAGTGCCCAGCACTGTGAAGCGCTATTTGAAGGCACTTCCTAACGGATCCTCTGAACGTCCTTTACATGCACTGAGACAGTGATTGTGTCTTCTGTACCATTTTACAGTCGGCCATCATCCACGACGTCCGTTGGCGCTTGAGTGATCTTCGTCAATCATCACCCTACCAACTGTGCTCGCAGAAAAGAGGTCATCGCACAACCACGCGAAGGTCTCTAATCATCACAGCAATGATCACGAGGACACGCATGAGCTCAACAAATGCATGAGATAGGAAATGAAAAGAAGAAAAATATGCTTTCGGTGGGTGGCGCCAGCACATTTGTCTGTTGTTTGGAGCCCTTCACAAGCACAGGATCGAACGTTCAGATGTGGGTTGAATTTCACAAACAAGTTGAAAGACAGGGAATTGGCGACGCGGCAGGGTTGGATCTGACAGTGCAAGACGAATCCTATTATAGAGAAGATAGGGAGACGAGAGATGCCTTAAAGAGACAGAAGCGGTCGAATCGAACGGAGCGACACTCCGTCACAGGGCACCATACCACACATCCAATGTCACTCAAAAATGCATTGAAGCTTCTTTTTCGCACAAATTGACACAATAGCACCCTACTCACAAAATAGATGGTGCTCACCACTTTTGCTGAGCCAAAAAGAAGGGACAGATGGCTTCACAACGCCCCTTTTCTGCACGACAAGAGTCAGCATGTGGTGCCAAACAGATCGCCATTCAGACTGACCCTTCTCTGGTCCAATCACCAAAGGGTCAAATTGTGGACATGGAGGGCCAGAGTTCACAATCGCGGGCAAACAATCCAACTCGAAGAGGCTTCGCAGCTAGTGGCTGTACATTCTGGAATTGCTGGGTATTCATTGCCCTGTATAACTCAAGTAATGGGTTAAAACGAAAGTGAGACCAACTGATGCTCCGTCGAGCATCATCTGTTGCTGCAGTGTCCAACTCTGACCTTTGAAGTCTGTTTGTCGAGTCGCGTTGGACAATGCGCGAGCCGACGCTGAAGCACTAGTGTGCGTGTTTCCCAAGAACCACGTGGAGGATCTGTGAAGAGCGCAAAGGTTCCACGTCAGTGCCCCAACGCAAAGCTACAGGCTGACTCTGGTCGGCACTCTTCACCTCTTGAAGACGCCTGTCGGTCGAACAAGCACGTGGTGTCTTCAAAGTGTTTGGCCAGTGGCGTTGAGTCACACGAAACACCGTCTCTGCTCACGCGAGAAGTGTTGGCACCCACAAAGTCTAAAGCGTCACATTGTGGGCACATACTGTACTTGATTCGGATCCGGACAATGCCGACTGCAATGCATCGATCATTCGCACAACTGTTGCTCGGCATAATCACTGGAATGTGTCCACAACACCTGGTTTCCTGGAATGCCACGTGACTCAACACTGTAGCTCTGCGACTGAAAGTCCACGTTCTTCATCGCACTTGAGCATTGTTGACTCAACCGTCCTCTCTCGCACACACACAATTCAGAACCTCACTTTCCAAATTACCAGCTCCATCACAACCACTCAGCAACCTCACACACAAATACAAACATCAACATGAAGATCTTCCACGTCCTCGCTCAAGTCGCCATCCTCGCTGCCATCGCCACCACTTCCCTCGCTGCCAGCGACGAAGCCTCGGGATCTGGAGTCGCCTCCACCACCTCCGACACCTACACGTACGACGACGCCACGTCCGCGTCCGCAGCCTCGGCTGCATCGGAGGCAACGTCCGCCAGTAGCTACGGTGACGACGACGCAACCACCACTGCCACCTCGGAAACCTCGGATGCGTCCGAGACCACCTCTGCCACCGACGACACCACCACTACGTCGGACGCATCGGAGGCCACCGCCACGACTGACGAAGACACCACGACTGACGAAGACACCACCACGGCGGAAACGGACGCCCCAGAAGCCTCGGGAAGCGATGCCAAGCAGCCTCCAACGTCCTCCGGTTCCTTTGACGGAAGTCGTGGCCATTTCGGACGCCGACCACACGGCTCGTTCGACGGCTCGCTGCCGGCGTTCCCAGGCTCCTTCGACGGAAGTCGTGGCCATTTCGGACGCCGACCACACGGCTCGTTTGATGGTTCGCGAGGATCCCACCCACACGTTGGCAAGGGCGGCAAGGGACCACGTCACGGCTCTGGATCCCGCGGCAGCTTCCCTGCTGTTGGCTCGAAGGGCCGCAAGGGTGCCGCCAACGGCTCGCAAGCCAACGACCGCAACCGTGAGGCCGACGACGGATCCACGCAGGGCAGCCGCCCTCGTCCATCGGGATCCCACGGCGGCAAGTCCCGTCACGCTGGTTCCAAGGGACGCTTCCCAGGCGTGGGTTCTCGCAGCGGCTCGTTCGCCTCGGCTGGCAGCCGTGGTGGTCGCCATGGCGGTCGTGGTGGCAAGAAGGCTGGATCGGGAAGCTCGCAGCTCCGTGGCTCCGACGACGGCAACTAAGCCAGACGACAAACAAGCGTTTTCCTGGTTGGTGCATGCGTGTGAATCCCTAGACTACGCGGTAGCGCCGCCACTGTTTCCAATGTTCCATCCGTGTCTTAGTGTCTAAACTCTGTAATGAATGAATTTCGATTTTGTAAACTCACCTGATGTCTTTCTGGGCTTGTACGTGCTGGCGGAACCCGGTCGCTTACAAATCTCAGCACAAACGCGCACTACTCCACGCACTTCATATAGTCGATTAATATCCCAGGATAGTTGATACGAAGATCGCCATCTCAGAGGTTCAAGATGAACTCATGTGAGTAGAAATGCGTATTGTGTGGATGCCAATGCCTCCCTTTTGAACGATTTTCTCGATGCTCTGCCGTGATATTAGGCTTATGTGTCGAACCAGACGAGTGGAAACAGCGACAGAGTTGGTAAGTGGACTCAGACGCGGATACAAACTCCGAGATCACAACACGAATTGGGATTATATACTATATATTTCGTGCGCTTCAACTCGCACAGAACGCCACATACAACTACTGATCAACTTTACAACACATTACACCGCCTACCATTACAGTTGCCTTTAGTTGCCAGACACCGAGCCACGAAGTTGCGAGCCTGATCCAGCGGGCTTCTTGCCGCGGTGGCGCGAAGGGTCTCGGCTGCCAGCAGCCGCGAACGAGCCACCACGAGAACCGCCGGCGTGCGGAAAGTGGCCGCCCTTGGAGCCACCGCCGTGTGCCTTGGACCCGGAAGGACGCATGTGACTGCCTTGGGTCGAGCCAGCAGCTTCACGGAGCTCACCACCGTGCGATCCAGAGCCGATGCGCGGTGCGCGCATGCCCTTCGATGATCCGGCGTGACCAAAGTGACCGCGCGATCCGCCGGCAGCAGGGAAGTTGCCGCGGGATCCCGATCCGTGGCGGTGGCCTTTCCAGCTGCCGCTAGGTGGAGCGCCACGGGAGCCGTCAAACGATCCAGGAGGTGGACCTCGGGAACCGTCTAAGGCAGGCGGAGCGTTGCCACTTCCCGCTGCCAGAGGAGCATTCGTCGAGCTGACCGTCGCGGCGTCGTACGTGCTGCTGGTGTCGGTGAAGGAGTACGAGGTCGTCTCGGCGGCTGCGGATCCGGCAGACGAACCTGAGTCGCTGGCAGCAGCGAAGGACGATGTGGCCAGGACAGCGATGGCGGCGACTTGGACGAGGATGTGTGCGATCTTCATGATTGGATCGGTAGAGCAAGGGGAAAGAAAGAGTGCTTCCTGTGGCTGAGGTGGTTTGCACCGAACGAAGTAAATTGGAGAATGAGCGAGGAAGTGAGTGTCGATGCAATTGGCGGATTTCGAACGTGAAGTCTTAGCTCAAAGTACCCGTCTGTGGTGATTCGATGGCGGCGAATGGCACAGACGGCAACTACTTGGTCTACTGTGGTGTCGACAGAGCCACAGCGCATTTTCGTGTGCATCGCTTTCGAGTCGGATCCCAGTGCCAAGAGGGTCGGATCATAATGGATCGTGCACGAAGGCTCTCAGATGGTTCTTTATCGATTCCTGGTGCCAGAGCACGCGTTGAGCTGGTCGCATCGTCAAGTTGTCCAGCTCCATCCTCTTCGTGTATAATAGTTCGTTGAACGCAATCCCCTTTCAAGAGTCGACACCATTAGATCAAAACAGCAGCTTCTCGATCGTGCGCAGTGGCTCCTGGTGAGTTCCTCGAATTGTATCCCAGAGGTTGTTGTAACCAGGCCAGCGGTATATCTGTGGACACGAGTGAGCACTTTCTATCAAAGCACGCGATTATGTGGACACTACTCCAATTCCAAAGTCTCTACTTGTTTAACTTTTTGTATATATTGTTGAATCAATGGCCATGAAAGCTGTTCAACCGAGAAGAGCCTCAAGCTAGAATGGTGACTTCAATCAGCCGCTTTCGAGTCCAACGTGGGCATCCATCTGACGCGTCGCACGCCTGCCTGTTAGGAAACAAGTAGCGAGTAGTCAGCAACATGTGATGCCAAAAGCGATGATCCGTTGCACCAACAGTATCTGATACCCGTCGGAGTGGATCAACGTGTCCTTCAGGTTCGTAGATTCGGTCACCTGGTATTTCTCCCGACATCATCAACTATATCTCAGCCCAGACATACCACGAAAGAACGCGCTGGGAGTCCGTACGTCGATCACTTGTGAATCACCAGACTGTGTACTTGCGCTCTGGTTATACAAAATCAAAAGAGTCCATCTCGAATCGACCCTCAACCTCCTCGTCACCGCATGGTCTCTTAGAACTCCGAGCAGATCTTTTAGAAAGTGAGAGAGTGCGATGAACGACCACATATCGACAATACACACAAAGAGAGTCTTCTAGAACGCCACCTCAGACCTAGCAGTAGGCACCGCACGATCTCCCCACTGTGCGAACGCCATATCAACCCTCACTTTCCGATTTACAACTCACAAAGCACTTCAGCACACCAACAATCTCCACTCGAAGCTCAACCATGAAGCTCTTCCAGGTCCTCGCCCAAGTCGCCGTCATCGCCGCCCTCGCTACCTCCACGACCTTCGCTGCCTCCGAGGCGTCGACTTCCACGGCAGCCACAAGCTACACGTTCGCCGACGCTAATAGTGGATCGGGAAAGGCGCCTCCAGCCCACTCTGGATCGTTCGACGGCTCGCGCGGTCCTCCACCCCACTCGGGATCGTTCGATGGGTCACGCGGTCCTCCACCAAGCGGTAGTGGCCACGGCATGGGTGGCCGCCGCCACGGATCGGGATCCCGCGGCAGCTTCCATCCTGTTGGGTCGCGCAGTGGCGAGAACCGTGAAGCAGCTGGCTCGATGCAAGGCAGCCACGCTCGTCCATCGGGCTCCAAGCCACACGGTGGTGGCTCCAAGGGCGGCCACTTCCCTCACGTCGGCGGCTCCCGTGGTGGTTCGTTCGCGGCCGCTGGCAGCCGAGGCCCTCCTCGCCACGGCAAGAAGCCTGCTGGATCGGGTTCGCAACTTCGTGGCTCGGCATCGGGCAACTAAGTAGATCGTTGAGATCGCACATAGCAAAAGAATGTACGGATGTGATCTGCTGTCTAGCAAAAGGCTCAGTAATAAATGTTTTTGTTTCGAATCAGTGCTGTGTGGTCCTTGTCCTTTGTCGTTGATGTCGCATCCAGAATGCTCGAGACTAGATTTCAGAGCCAGCATGTCCAAACAGTAATATTTTGCTCATATATTGTTCTCACCGAAGTCTAATAGATACCCTTCAATGAGTTTTACGTCTCGCTTCAACATCACAGTTCAATGTGAGCATCATGCTACTTCTAAGCCAGGATCTTGGAGGTGTCGATCAGTCCGTAGCCGTACTCGTTGTTCGGGAACACTCCGTCGGCAGTGTTGCCGCACGTGTACCCTGTTCTCCCGAGCGTCGAAGTCGCTGCACGTGATTGCAGGCACTGCTCCACTTGATCGTACGTAGCTGTTGGTTTGGCACTCAGGTACAACGCGATCGCCCCGGTTACGTGAGGGACGACCATGCTTGTCCCCAACACTCGTTCAGGTGACACACCCGCCACAGAAGGTAAAGTCTTCAGCTTTGCTACGAGTTTCGAGCTGGCGGCACGCACAGTTACTTGGTTGGTGGTCCAGAAGGACTCTGACTCGGAAAGTGAGTCTTGGCCAGCCTCGCTGAGCGCGTCGAGAACTTCCTTTTGGTTGCTCTTTGCACGGGCTTGCAAAGTATCTTTGAGCTTCGTTTCTCGGTTCGCGAACTTTTCCTTTGCGATCGCGCCTATCGGTGAGCTTGTACTGTCCCGCAAGGTCACGGTCACGTTTGAGGTCGGAAAGGTGGTGGAGACGTCGTTGGCGCTGCAGCAGAAGCCCCGACGAGGAGAGCAGCTGGGTGAACACTGAAATTAAAGCACCGAAGCCACAGCTGCTCGTTCTGGATTTCGGCCGTGGTGACGGGCTGGGTTTGGTTCTAGAGGGTCGTTGTTGGTTGCAAATTTCGGAACGAGCTCAAAGAATTTCGCAATGTGGCCGAATTTATTGGAACTGCTGCTGCTACGGGAGCATGCTGTGGTCAGAACGAGGGTAAGTGCGATGGACAGCGCAAAGCTGCTTGACTTTTGTCGCATGTGCGTAGTTCAACCTGCATCGCTTGTCTGAGCCAGTCGTCCTCATCGGACATAAAACGCCGCAGAAGGCAGCAAAGTCAGCTGGGATACGAACACGCAACTGGACTTCACTGCTTATGCTAGACAAATTGATCGCCCCGTTGATCTGGTCCGAGATGGTCAATGTACACGGATCACCACAGGTAGTCTGTGCGTAAAATCAGTCTCATGCCTAAACTGGTCTCACTACATTTTAGTGAGACTATTTACTGTGAACAGAGAAATTGGTGACACAAAAATGAATGAACTGTCGGAACGATCTCTTTGGATAAATACGATACCAAAGACATCAAGCGAGCATGTGGACATGCCGTTCCTTTCTCGTCTTTTAGCTCAACTGCAATTAATCTCACTTTTCATTTTACGGTCTGCTCGAGAAGTCTCTTGATCACAAATAGTGACAAAACATGCTGCATTTGGATGCCATCTTTTGCCAATCTGTCATTCTCTTTGCATCATTATCTAAAGACAGTACATTTGAACAAGTACTGAAACACCTTGTCCAATTCAACATTTAACAACAGCATATTCGTTATTTACAGCTCGTGTTAAATACGTGAGAGTGACATGCGCGCAGCCCTCATTGACCAGCATAACGGAACAGGGGGTCTGATGGAGCGCGTCGTTCGCAGCACGAGCATGCGCCTGCGCGCGCTTCCGACGGCGGCGACGGCGCTCGCGCGGTGCCAGGCGGCTCCCAGTGCCACTCACATGGTGCTCCAGCAGCAGCAGCCGCCGCTCCTGAGTGCGCTGAGCTCGACTTCAAACGGACGTCAGCGCACGCGGGGCTTTGCCACCGGCAATTTGCTCCAACCTCGTCTTGCAGACAGCAACGTGCGCCGAACGCCCGAGACCTACGACGCCGATATTGCGGGTTCGTTGTGCTTTGAAGGTGTGGATGGTGTGCATGCAGTTGCGGATGCAGACGGCAGCGGTGATGATGTGCTGAAGAATGCGATTGTGGCGCCGACCAACTCGTTCGATGAGGCGTACCGGGCGTACGAGGAGCTACGAAGCCACCAGTTGCCGTTGCGCGAGAAGCACTACCTGTCGCTGGTGTACAAAGCGTGTCGCGAGAGTCGATATGCCGACGTGAAGAGCGTGTTTGATGCGTTCATCGTAGCCGAAGCCAGTGGAGACGTGATTCTGCCGCCTCGTGCGGATCGCACGTGGAACTATCTCACGTTCGAGCGCATGCAGCTGCTCCGCTTTGTGCTCTGGTCGATGCTGGACTCGAAGAAGTACCGACAGATGAACGCGGTATACCGCGAGTATGTGCACAACCGCCCAAACAAGTGGAGTCTCTTTGAATCGGATCCATTGAACTTCCTTCTGCGCATGGAGTGCACGGGCCGATTCGCCGATGAAGAAGACCTCGAGTCCAAGTTGCGCGTGGACAAGATCTTGCAGAAAATGGAGATGTGGCGCTTCAATGCGAGTTACTCCAGCTCCCATGCGCTGTTCCGCTACTTGTTGTACCATCCGGACGTGTTCATCAAGCAAGAGCTGGTGAGGGAAGGCAAGGATGTGGCAACGAAACCAAGCGAATTGACGCTCGGGGGTGTGCTCGTTCGATACTTTGGCCGCTTCACGAAAGCTCTTCGACGCGACCCGAAAAGAATATCAATCGCGGTCAGTGCGGCGGCTGCTGCTGGTCAACATGACGTCGTGAAAGCGATTCTGAAGGACGCCGAGCGTCACACGATCCGCGTGGATGCGGTTTCCTTTGCGCACGCCGTGGAGTGTGCGGAAAACGAAGAGAAGCGCATGGAGATTGTCGAGCTGTACGTGAAGGCAAAAGAGCGCAACGCGATCTACACGACGCAGGACGAGCCTGCCAGCATCAGCAACTACTTATTGTTGTACGCGATCTTTGACGGCAACTTTCGGCACATGATGGAGCTTTTGCACGAAATGCAACTATACAACAACGCCGCGAGCAACAAGACGACAGAGGAGCTGTTCCAAAGCGTCGCAAAGTATCGAGCCCAGATCCGTCATGACCACCCTGACGATGCGACCAAACTCAACGAGTGCCCGACGATCGAAGCGCTCCTAAACAACTTCCCCAATGTCATCCCGCGGAATGTCCACACCATCACGCAGGGTATTTTGCAGAGTCTTCGCAGTGGTGATTTGCTGATCGCGCTCAAACTTGTGCGTGGGACTGTGCGAACCACGGACATTGTGCTGCGCCGCGAGGTGTACGCACAGCTCGCGTACCCGATGCTCGCTCGCGGCACGGCGCAGTACGATGAGCTGGAGCTTCTAGAACTGGAACGGTATTACGACATCCAGCACCCGAAAGAGCGCGTGTACCTGAACGCCCAAGTTTTGAATTTGTGCGAGTCGAATGCTGACTTTGTCGCTACGCTCGCGTGTCTCGATCGTTGGCAGCTTCAGCGCCATGCGCCACTAAGCCGCAGGTCGCTGCAACGTGTGTTTGATATCGTGTCGAAGCAACTGCAGCAGCTTCGGCAGCAGGATTCCGCGAAGGCAGAATTCCTGGTCGAGGGCATGGAACTTTCGTTTCTCGCATTCCTGAAGCGGTATCACGATATCATCCCATTCGACGCCTGGACGTTTGGAAATGCGATCATTCGATCTGGAACGAATGGACTGCACGCTGATTTGCTAATCCTCCTCAAGCAAGCGCATGATGAAGGATTTGTATTGGAGAAGGCAGCGTACAAGATCGCGTTTGAGGTACTCGACAGCATGCAGCTCAAGGATGAAATCGTAAATTGCGCCACGCATCTGAAGGAGAACGGCGCGTGGAAGTCGCTGGTGGAGAAAAGCGCAGCGCTTGAAGAGATGGCGAGCCGAGCCGCTTCTTCTTGAGCACACTGGCAGAAAGGAAAGCACGAAAGAGAATAGATGAGGAAAGTAATTGCAAAGAAAAATACATGGTTTGGCCGAACGCAGTTGAAGTTCTCGATGGCAGCTGGACTGTGTCAGCAGCCCTCGATTTGACAAGCACCAAGTCAAAGACTCTGACCATCATTCTCCGAGTCAGACTCAGATCCAGATCCAAAATGCAAACTTTAGCACGTTTCTCAGATCCGCCTCTTTGACTCAGGACGAACTTTCTCGGCGCACGAGTGATGGTCGTCTCGATCCAAGACTGCGTCAAGTGTATCCATGTCACGTTGAAGCGGGTAGTTGGCCAACGCGAGAAAGAACGACAACCGCATCGGCGTCTTGGCGCATCGCCCCATGAAGCAGCGCGCACTTTCTAAGTGGCGCAAAAGCCCATGCGCACTGCTTGTTTGCTCTCACTTGCGGATTTTCTCCGCCCACAGCGCAACGCAACGCCATCGTTGACCTGCACGCATTTCCATCAACCCGATCAACAGCAATAACGATACACGCACCGATGCCGCCGCCGCTGCCGTCACCCACGATGCCGCGCTGGCCTCCACTGCCACCGTACCCAGCTCACCCCATCCAGCGTTCGGTCGACAAGAACTACGCGCCGCCACCAAAACGAATGCCGCTGCAGCGTATACAAGACAACACATTCAACCGACCGTGGAATCAAGCCTACACTGTAAAGAATTCAGCGCCAAGACCTTTTCCTGTTTTCATGCAGCGAGGTCATTACCAGAATCATAATATTGTCGCAGTGCCTCAGTATCCGCGAAAAAGTGACTCGACGACTACGAGAAGACCAAAAGCTGAGCGTGGTCTACCAAAAGACAATCACCAAGTAAATAAGGCAAGCGCATCCGAGAACGAGAGCACGTGTGTGCAAACGGAGACCGGCGATCAAGCTATCTGGCCAGTCAAGGAACAGGCTACGAGAAAAGACGATGCTACTGCTCGACACTCGATCTGGAGCACGACGCCGCAGGATTTGAAGACGATGATGCAGAAAGCGAAGCGTGCCAACAAAAGCGCAAAGCGAATGGAGTTACAGAAGATGAATCCACAACGCGGCTTCTCTTGGCTCGGCACGGAAAGGAATAATCCAGTACTCGAATGCAAAGTAAGCGATGACTCGACTGGTGATGAAAGCAGTGACCAGGAAGGTGGAGATACAGAAGAGCCACCACTTCGCAAGTACTATTCGCTGATCCACATGGATTCACCCATTCCGTTCTTCAGGTATGGATGGATATACAACAATTAAAGGACTTGACGTTGTTTGCCGTGCTTACCTCGACTAACGACTTGCATGACTTTACCGAGTAGTGGAGTCGTCTTTGAAGCGCAGCTCATCAAAAAGGTTCCTCGTGACGTCGAAAACTCTCTCAACGCATCCACCATGCATCCAGACAAAGCCAGCGTATTGGATTACCGCAAGCTCTTCGCCATGTCCGCGAATACCCCATGTTTCTTCCCGAAAGTGTCCACTCGCGGCATCAGTAAAGACGATGGCGAAGACCCGCCGCTGGTAAACTTTTTTACCACCCTGTTTTTCTCCATTGTACCTGACTTCAACTTGATTGATGCCACCACATTGTCGCTCACCAGTCGGAGCAAGACCAGACGAAGAAAACTGCTCCCCACATGGACTGGTGGCCGGTAAGAGACCGTCGGCTGGTCTTGCGTCGGATGTCCACGATGTCCTCCCCTAACAACGATGTGTCTGTCTGCTGTTCATCGACTTGCTGATATCCAGGGGGATTGGAAATGCAAGAGATGCGGTAAGTACGAGCTCGCTATGACCAACAAAGCACATGATCTGTTAGGCTGACTTGAGTCATCGTTTGGTTCTCATTCAGGCAACCATGTAATGAATGGTTGATGTGTGTTTTCTATCGTGCGTGCATGCGAACTTACTGATTCCTGTGCTTTGTGTCAAACGTGGCGACGCACTACAGAACTTCTCGTACAGGTCGGTTGGTTGGCTGGCGTTGCTCTATTTGCGTTTGTTGCAGTGCGCTGGTCTGATTAGCGATGCTTTGTGCGTGTAGGGAGCTCTGCAAACGGTGCAGACTGAGCCGAAGTGACGATGCCGGCTTTGTGCACCCTTGACGCCTCGGATCCGATGGTGACCTTGAGAACCGGCTCTCGGTCTGAAGACGATCCACACACAAACGAAAGTGCCGAGTGGATCAGAAGAGAGGTGGACGCACTAGCATATCGGCGCTGAACCCAGCAGTAGACATGTCGGTGCGCCTCATCTTTGTCTTCCAGTTGACTAATAGATGCGAACTTTACGATCTTTACGAACTTTATTGCACTGATGTGACGACGACAGCGACGCGCGTCGTTCGATGAATCGCGAAGACACTACGCTCGTTAGACAAAAGAAAAAGAGAGAATGTCGTCTATCGAGATTACTGCGTCTCCTCGTCATCGTTGCCCAGAGGCGGGCAGTGCTGTTTAACGAGCTGCTCGAGCTGGGGTGCATTGGCGCCAGACACCTCCGCGACAGGTTTTCGCTCCTGGCAAACGGACGACCGTCCCCACCAGTCAAGCGACGCGTGTCCAACGATGCAAAAGGGCAAGTACATCGCTCACCCGGAACAGAATGAAGCGCGGCTTGCAGCTTCCGGTGTCTTCCACGCCTTCCACGCCCGAGATCACGTTCAACTGACACATGCACAGACGCACACGGAGTCAGAATCCACATTGATTTCGCTGCAGTAGTTCCATGGTGTTGACTTACGGTTGCGAATGCCACGCGCTTCTCGGCTTGGTCAATGCCCACTGACAGACGCTTGTACGTCGGCTCCATGATCTTGCATGGCCCGCACCAGTCCTTGTGCACATCCACCACTACAAACACACACACACACAATGCTATAGAAACGAGAGCAACACACAGCAGCATGAACTGCTGCACACACACACCCAACAGCTTCTTGTCGGACGCGTCTCGCAGTTGGCCCCAGTGCTCAGCGTCCTTCACCTTCGTCACGAGCTCCATGCTTCCACGCCTGGATGCTTTGTATCAAGTTGTCACTGGACTTTGTATCGGAAAATGGCAGCACTCGGAAAAGCCGCGGCTCTTCAAGAAGAAACTGCAGACGGTAAAGAAAGAAATCATGCCATTGCGTCACAAAAGTTCAAAGAGGAAGAAGGGATTGAATTTCGCATTGGCTAATGCAAATCCTAATAAAAATATGCACTGACTGCTCTCAGTTGCCTATGATCTAATGCTCTAATAATATTAATCGTCTTCGCTTTTCAATGACGCGCGCAGACAAAACAGGTTTTCTTCCTTCCAATGGGAAGACATGTCCAGCGCTGTCGTCTGAAGACTTGCTTGTGGGTTTCGACTGCGAAGACAGCGATACGTTAAGCGCTTCTTCGCCCTTTGCTCTTCAAAATGCTGAGGGAAGCAGAGTCGGCTATTGGATCTCTGCTCCTTGCGCGCCTGTAGCTTGGATTTGTGATGTATGTACAAACTGGCACTTGAAGTCGAGTCGGGCTCATGTGGAGATGTGAAAGCACAAAATATCCATGGGGTGTTTTTCGAGTTTTGTCGAGGACTTCCGTCTTCTCAGCTCAGCTTACAGCGAGCGCGAGTGGCTTGGGCGGTTCATTTCCACGCAACCGTAGAAGCTCTTGATGAGCTTGGTGAGCTTGCAGTTCTCCTTCTCGCAGCGGTTCATCACGACCGGCGGACACTTGTTGAGCGCTTCTTCGAGCTCCAGCAGGAACGCGTTGAGGAACAGCACGCGCTCGCGCACGACGTTCTTCGAGTTCTTGCCGAGGAAGCGACCCTGCATCACTGGGAACTCGGTCGCCGTAAACACGGGCTCGAGGAACGTGGCCAGCAAGCAGTTCTTGTCGCCGCCGCAGCAGTACGTCGTGTCCTGGAAGTGGCGGCATGCGAGGCGCTGGAGTTGCAGGAACGCCGAGAAGCGGCGGTACACGATCTCACCCTCGTCGTACGCGTCCGTCTGCACGCGGATGGCGTAGTCCGTGTGACCGTCTTCCTTGCGGGTGTTGACGACCGACGTGTGCACGGCGTTGAGCATGATCGAGGTAGGCAACATGGTGAGTTGACGAGTGGATTGATTCTGATTCAGAGCGGAGTGCGCGGTGCGGAGTGAATTGGATAATGAGGCAACGAGAGCGCCTTGCGCATCCGCATGCGGAAGCTTCCACGCTAGTGCAGGGGGGACCAATCGCTCGCGATGCTCACTGCTCTTGGTCAGGCCGCCAACTGGCGTCAGTCACGCCGCGCCTCGTCTTTGTTTCGATTAGGTCAGTGCATGCGCGAGCAAGAAACGGTGCCACACAAGTGCTGGCAGCAATATGCCACGTTTCTGCGGGGTATTATATATTGCAGGTGAAAATTCAGAACATTTCGCATCAAAGTATACAGAAAGGCTTAAGTTCGAGCGATGGGTGAACTGGATTGTATCGGGTGTCGGAGGCTGGACGATCCCATTGGACGCTGGGAATAGGGATGCGTGCGTACGCACGACGCTTCACCACCGATTGCAGACCAACCTCCGCAATCGATAACCCGCAAAGTGGGATATTTTCCATCCCGTCTTTTCCATATTATCCAGCAAACCTCTCGTTACGTGTGTGCTGTTGGCAAACACCACTCTGTTCCAGCGCACGCGGCTTTGGATTTGCGAGCACTGTGGTCACCACCAGACGTGACGCCAAGTTACTCTTTTGCTGTCCACTTCTTTTCTTTTTTCCGAAACGTGCTGCACTCTCTTGTCTTTTTTGCCGTTGCTTTCCCCGTACTTCACGGGATCTAAATTGCCACTTTGCGCGGTTTCTATACGGCCAAAATGGGGCTTTGTTTACCGTGGTAACCACCATTTCGTACCTCAAACGCTCTGTGCGTTTGTACAGTCGAAAGAAGCGCATATTTGCCATCCTCCAAGTGCCGCGCGGTAACGCCGGTGGTTTTTGTCGATGGCTTCCGGATCTTCCACAGATATGACTGGTGATTGACTCCGATGTGTCAAGACAAAAGACGTTTCCGCAGCAACTGCTGCCAGGACGGCTGCACAGATTCAGCGCGCCTTCCGCGGGCGCTGCCGGCTTTTTCCATTTTGGATGATATTGGAGACCATCTGAGCCGTCCAAAGGCAGAAACCGTGGATGTCCGGCGTATTCTACATTCGACACAAAGGTGATGCTGCTGCTCAAAGCTGCCATTTAGAACAATGCTTTTGTCCGTGGACTCATTCGATACTACCGTAAACAGCGGGAAAAGAGGTTACGCGGAAATGTAGAAAACAGCGATTGCTTGCAGTCTGCATGGCAAAAAAGACGGCATCAAAGTCGCGTCTTTGAGCGGAAGAGCTTGGTTGAAGCATTCTAAAACGAGGCCATTTCCCAATTGTTCCTGCTTGACAATGCTCCGAAACACACAACACACTGCTGCTTTAGACGCCATCTGGCTGCGAAATGTGCACTTTTTTTCCAGCTGGGAGGCTATTAGAAATGTCTAAATTTTGTGGACAGCATCACGTTCTTGTCGTTCTTCTTCTCGCATAACAAAAGTCAAAACCAAGCCCCTACTATTTAACTAGTATCTTCAACTCCTGCAGTCGAATGATCAATAGTTTGCGAGGCCACAGATCGTTATGATCTAGGCTATCCATAATGGACACTTCAAACCCGCAGCTCACTGCGAGTTCATTGCTGTTTAGCTGCACCATCAGAACATAGACTCGGATATTGGACACGATCGCATATCCCGACTCTTTATTTATTCACCGACTGCCCTTGTTTTGCTCGTGTCGGTCGAGTAAATCCAACCAAATCCCACGACTTTATCCTCTTCATCTGTCGCAGAGAAAATGTGTGTTTTGACGGACATGGTCTCTTTTCTGGCTAAAACAGAGCTGTAACATCACAAGGTGTTGTCAAACACCGCATTGGATCGCTATTGTCCGTGTGGTAGTGCGAAATAGTGTCTCTTGAAGAACGTCCAGATGTCAAAGAGAACATATCGCGTACTTGCGTGGTGTTGATTGTGTGGATCTGAAAGCGTGCACTGCAGCTCCACTTGGTGCTTGCATTCATGCACACGGAATTGACTTGCGTGCTTGTAGATTTATAGGATCAGCCCCACGAGTCGTCAAATTTGGCGTTCAATTTGCCAGCACCGTGTTCTGATTACACATCGCCACGAAGTGGAACATGTATGTTGTGTGTATGCTTGGAAGTGGACCAGTCACCCACTGCCATAATTCCACCTTGCGTGCGTGCAAGTTTAGGTTTTGTTAACCCGTTTAAATACACGTTCTCAGCAACGAGGCGAGCATGGTTTATGAGTGAAGCTGACGACGCTCCCGACCGCAGACTTCAATCCGTCGAGAGCGATACTGTAAAGATCTATGCTACGCGGTACATACAGAGATACCGAGCAAGAGCTACCTTTTTCTTTCTAAAGCTAAACAGAAAGCAAAGGCGGCGTCTTCCGCATAAAACAGCACAAGCTTTCAAAAAGCTCACAGATTTCTATTGCCACAATATCGGCAAAATCGGCTTTCGTGGCATTGTTTGGGATGAGTAAACTGCATCCTATTGGCTTGACAAATTTGAACCAGCAGCTTGCGTGGAACGCTTCGGTCATTTCACTTTTGAGTGGACCGCATGCGAGCGCAGGAAGTTTCTCACCACAAAGTCAGAAAGCGCAGCGTTCAGCGGCAGCCCGCCACCAACCACCTCTTCAGAACGACCGACAACGGTCAGTGTGATTTGGAGACCTGGCGCCATGCACTCGCCCGCCGCACTCGACTCGTCGCACCCAAATGGCCACTCGGTGGTTCCTCACCAGCCATTCAAATCCATTTCGAGAAAGGCGTGAGTGTACAACTCCGCATGCGCTTCCGAGGCGATGGGGCTGATCATGTCCTGTCCTGAGCAAGGAGGTCGCTGGCTGTGGGTGGCTGTGACAGAGCGCTGGCGTCAGCGCAGAGAGTCGACATAGTGGCGGCGCCGCGTGTGGTTTCGCTTTCGAGTGCTCGCAATGGCCAAAAGCGGTGCAAACAGGCCAACGCCGTGAAAACAGTGGCACTCGTTCAGTCAGACACGCGACCATCATTCTCAAAAATGTTCAGATATTGTTGAGCTGTTTGCGTGTCATCAGACTCAAAACAAGGTTGGTTTCGATTTGAGGCATCCGCAGCCATTCAGATCTGGAGTCAACCTTGAAGTAGTGGAATCTTCTCTGATGGACCTTGTTTTGTAAGTATATCTTCAAGGAATCAAGCTTGCTTTTAGGTTCGCACGATCGCCATTCAGTTCTCATTAAGTTCGTTTTCGTGTGGAGAAACGCAAAAGACGGAAAGTGGGAAGGACGACGACGAAGAGGACTGGCTAAATGGGTTCATCCGCCGCAAGAACGTGAACGCTGACGCTGTGGAACGTGGCTGATTCCCAGCTGATTTGCGTCCGAAGAGGAAAATCGCATGGCACTGTCTCTGTAGTCGTCGTTACGATGTGGTGTCCGATTGTTTTCTGCGTGGAAAAGAGAGCGCAATGGGTGCGCTTTCGTCTGAACTTCGGTCGATGGATGCGCTTTCTCCTCGAGATCGGCTCCATACAATAACCAAGTGTAAGCGGCGAGACCGGCTTCTTCTCGTGTAAAGAATGCGCCAGATCTGGGGTGTCCATGTTGAAGGTCTGTATGCTGCGTGGTTGCTGGTCTGAATGGATCCATTTGCGGCGGTTGAACCACGGTCCAAGATGGTGGCCTGGCTCTCCATCTTGCGCGCGCACGTTCTCTCTATGGCACCACGTTGACGCCAGGTCATCGTGATCGCATAGGCGACTGGCGTACGTGCGAACAGACTCGTCTCGGAAAGCTGTTGTTGGGTGAGTGTTATGATCGCTGTCGCTTACGTGATGCAATCAGTAGTGGGAGGCGGTAATGCTGATGGCTTCGACCGCGTTGAAGTCCAAAGATCGGGAGCATGGGTACTGCATCTATGTCAAGTCAATGCGCGTGCATTCGGTTTGCTATTCAAGTCCGACGGCTTTTGTGCACGAGGAATCACGATCGGCGATTCCAGCTGGTCTGCATGACGGATACAGTAGAAGGTGGTCATGCTGCTTGCTTCTACCAGGTTGAAGGTGCGTCGACAAAATCATGGGTGCAGCATGACGAGAGCAGTGGGATGCGATGAAGCTGTTGACGAAACGCATCAACATCCTCTTGGCTGCAAGTGGTGACCTCATAAGGGCTTCGCGACCAAGTTGTGGCGTGCGCACCTCCTCATACTCGAAGACACTCTGCAGGATCGCGACGGAAGTATCCAATTTGAAACAGGTACGGTTGCCATAGCATCTCCTTATCTTGGTCGCCCTGCTTGTACATTGTCCTGTTAATATTTGGGATTTGGCAGAGCAATCGGCGGCCATGCCTCTCCTGATGTGCTTTTTTCCTTCTTGGCAGTGCTCCCGGTTCCAAGCTCGTGTCTAGCGTGAAGATCAAGTAAAAGCGCTTACGATGGGGAAAGGTGGGAAAATGATGGGTGTTGTACACTGTTGTTTCTCTATACGCTTCTTTGACTACGTTACGTGTGGTGCAAGGCTTCTTTGCTCATCATTGCTTGTCCTGTTTGTTCCTCATTAGGTCTAATGAGCTCAATGGCGCTCTCGCGAGATTCGTTGTCAATTGCACCAGAATTGAGTCGATGTCGTCATATTCTGCACAAAATTCTTCGATTTCGGCTGGCGTGAACTTCTGGTCCGGTGCAGAGAACGCTTCAGTGAGTGATCGCGATTGCTCCGGAGTGGACTTCGCCATGCAGTAGTACTCGATCATCTCCTGGATCTGCGGGACGCCCATGTGAGAAAGCAAGAGCTTCTTGTTCACACGGCCGGGTCGAATGAGCGCGGGGTCCAGCTTCTCCGGATGGTTCGTCGTCATGATCACGATTCGGCCAGGGCAGTCAATGACACCGTCGAGCACGTTCAAGAGCCCAGAGAGGTTCAAGCGGTCGCTTCTCTCCTTTGGCTTGAGCATTGGACCCACGAGCTTTGGGAGATCATCCTTAGTGCTGATAGCCTTTGGCGTTGGGTCTTCTGCCTTGCGAGCGTCGACAACCGACGAGGCGCAATCGATGTCTTCCATGACAAACACGACGTCCTCAAACCCCATCTGCACCGGCAAATCGAGACCCTGAACGGCGAATTTCAAGTCAAAAACGGCGTCCATGAGTTTTTGGTTGGTCTTGATCTTGGCGAGCGAGATGGTCACAATATGGCGCCTGGTGTGCTGTGCAATCGCCTTGATCAAGCTCGTTTTGCCAGTTCCAGGCGGTCCGTGCAAGAGAAGACCGAGCTTGTATGGGAACCCCTTGATCGCGAACTTCCCGGATCTCGTGGTGAAGTTGTCAAGAAGCTGCAGCACTTGCTGCTTCCCGTCCAAAAACAGATTGGCAAACGTCTTGTCTTCCCCGAGCACGTAGCCTTTGTACGCAACAGCCGTGGAAGCAGCCGCATCGTCACCTTCCTTGGGCTTCACGTCGCCGCCAGATTGGATGTAAAAGTAGCGCGACTTGTCTTTCGCATGCTTCTCTTTCTCCATCTGCTGATAGTTGGCGAACGCGCGGTTGATGAATGCGTCGATGCGGTCGGAGCCGTCTTCGAGTGTCGAGTGAAACTTGAAAATCACTTTCTCCTCCTTCATCTTGCTTTTGGATTCGCCGGAAGCTTCAGGAGCATCGATGCAGTGCATGAAGTACACGCCTTCCTCGACACGAATCCACTCATTCATTCGCGGCAAGATCTCCACACTGAGTTTGTTGACGGAGGTGCTCTCATAGTCGTCTTCATCGTCCCAGTCACTGCCTTCCGAATCGTCGTGCGAAGAGGAACCAGTGGTCGATCCACTGTCCGAGTCGCTGCTGCAGATGCTCTTGGCTCTATCGGAGTTCTTCTTTGGATTCTCCAAGAGTTCGTACACTCCACTCTTACCGCTGAGATCCAAGATCTCGGACAAGTAGATCGAGATGGCTTTCTGCAGCAGGTGGTTCTTCTGTTCGTAGTCCCAGACCTTGCCGTACTGGTTGTAGCACTGCATGATCTCGATCGTTCGTGTCACACCAGCGACGGTCTTGCTGGCGAAACAGTAGTTGTAGATAAGCGAGAAGATGGATCCATGCGCATTGGCGGCCGTCACCACTTTCTGGATGAGCAAAGGGATCAGCATGCACACGAGCGTATCAATGACGACGTTGCCCGTGCGGAAAGAGTTTGAGTTCGACTGCCGTGGAGCTCATTGCACTGGACACTCCGGAGTGTTGGAGAGGTTTCAAAAAGGAAAGTGGAAACGATAGATACCAAGCCAACTTGGCTCTCGTGCCTGTTGTGTTGGAGGTGAGAAGGAGCCACCCCCATTGAAACGGTTTGCATGGATGAATGATGATGGTATTTATGTGAGTGAAGATCCTTGTGCATGGGCGCATTGTGAGAGCCGACCACTGGCTGGAAGCCATACAATAACGGGGAGGTTTATGTTGCAGATGCAACAATTAACCCAGTCGGTGCGAGCTTTGGTGGGTTGAAATGTCGCGATCTCTCTGTGTTCGGTGCGGATGGTGTAGATCGCAGCTCCCCGAGTCTTTCACATATCGACAGGCGAAACGCTGCTTTCGCTGTCCTCTGGAGCACTCTCGGACGCCTCGTCGTCTGAGCGATAATCGTCGTCGCCCTTCTTCGCAGTATCACTCGGTTTCAATTTCTCCAGATCTCCCGCTGCTGCGTCACTGAGCTCGCGCTTGACGATCGTATCGGATGTCCTTCCCGCGCAGCGTAAACCGCAAGACCTCGGTCCGATGTGCCAACATCACCTTTTGCAACACATAGCTGTGCCGATGCACCGACTCGTCCATAGTGTAGTATTGCGTCGTCGTCGCCAAGATCTCGCGAAGACGAAGCCTGCATTTGGGTTGCCGATCAGCTTGAACAGCAGCTGGAGCAGTACGGGCACAGCGTTGAGCATGAGCACATCGAGAAACAGGCCGGGGTAGCAATCGTCGCATTCGCATTCACTGGCTGGGCAAGTGGCGATAAGGTGTGCTGAGCAACCTTGGAGGCAACTTTTACGTCCATGGCGGATTGGCGAGTGGAGGAGGGCTGGGAACGCTAAGACGAGAGAGAACTCCAGTAAGTGGCTATGAGTGATGGTCTCCGTGTGACAATTTATAGCTCCAGCAACGCTGGCGAATCACAGTGCGTCAACAACACTGCAATGGATGCACTTTGTTGGTGCACCATCACTCACGAGCATGTTCGGGATTGAGCTCTGCTGGCTGTGCCTGCAGTTGCTCATTTCGTATTTCGCCTCCAAGTGCGCAGAAGATATCACGCCATGGCGAGAACCAAAGCAACCGCGAGAAAGGGGAACCTGGCCAGTTTGAACCGCAGAAACCCCCGACTCGCACTTGCCACCAGTGCCGACCTGCCGCTCGCTGTCTTTTTGAGCTGGTTCGCGTCACTGGTGTGGACGTGGCTCAAGAACTCGAACCATGCGTGGGTGCTCAATCTCCCTTACGTCGGCTCCATTTGCGCCACGTGGCTCGAGAACAATGAAATAGTGCGCACGATTTCAGTTTCGACGAAGGACCCTGACGAGAAGAACCATATGCTGCAGCAGGCAGTCTCAGCGTACATTATCCAGCAACGCATTGCTCTTGAAGACCCAAAAATGTATTACGAGCTTGTCGAAGACCAGCAACAAGCCGGCTCCAAGAGTGACTACTTTGGCGAGGCAAGCAGGCTGCACCCCGAGATGATGCCACCAGTGAACCTGTGGCACGCATTGACGCCTGGTGTCGAGTTTATGCATGACTACTGGACGCCAGGAGAAGTTCATTTTCGCTTCCGCTCTAGCGCTCCCGACGGCTCCGACAGGATCGACGCGTTCATTGAAAAAGCGTTCAAGCAGCACCAGCAACTCGAAGCAAAAAAGTTCAAGGACGAGACTCCGCGATATCATTTTGAATGGCTGGGAGCAAGCTGCTCGAGCGGCTCAGTTGTGCCAAGCGCGTTGCGCGGTGGCAAAATCAGAAGACGAGGAAGAGGCCGAGGAAGCGGACGTCGAATGTTAAGCTCCCGCAGGCAAACAACCAGCGCTCCGCAATCTTGCAAGCGATACCTGGCGAGTGATGCCACAACCTTCAGCAACTTGTTCTTTCAAGAGAAATCGCGCTTGATCCAAACTCTGAATGATTTCTCTCATCGTGAGGGCAAGTTTGGGGTGAACAGATTTGCGCATCGTCTTGGGATCTTCCTTCATGGACCTTCGGGCTCGGGCAAAACCAGCACCACCAAGGCTATCTCGCATTACACGAGGCGTCACATTGTCAACATCTCGTTGCGAAAAGTGAAGACCAACAAAGAGCTGCTCGAAGTGCTTCAGGACCTGAAGTTTGCCGTCGCAGAGGAGCAGGCGCCAATGGAACTCATGTTCAAGGATGTCGTGTTTGTTCTGGAAGATGTCGACTGCATCACCTTTGCAACCGAATCGAAGAAGCGCAATGATGGCGCATATTGGCACTTCAAAGACGGTGAAGATGATCCTCTGACGGTATCAGGATTCCTGGACGCAGTGGACGGAATGGTTGAGAGTCCTGGACGAATGATCGTCATGACAGCAACGCGCCACGAGAACGTTCATCCTGCGCTGATCCGTCCAGGGCGAGTGCAATTGAACTTGAGTCTCGGAGCTGTGTCGAGAAAGTGTGCGCAGCAGATGCTGGAGCATTACTTTCACGCGAAGCTGAACTCGCAGCAGCAATCCAAGCTGACATCCATTTACGCAGCGTCTGACAGAGTGAGCTTGACTCCGGCTGACATGGAAGCGATCTGCCTCATTGGAGACAATATCGACGCTGCATTGCTTGATCTGACGACCATGCTCAGCAGCAGCTCATCTTCTGCGTCTCCCATCCAAGCGTAAATCTACGAAGCATCAAAATGCATTTTCACGTGGTCAACAAACAATGAAAGCAGGTTTGGCACCATACTCCATCATCACTCAAATGCTTTCTCTAGAACATAAAGATCTGGCAGCCAACTACGATGCCAGAGAGAAAATCAGTCCGATCACTTTGCTTTCCCATCGCAGCGTGATCAGCAGCACTTCGAGCATCCAGAGCGTGCAACTAGCGAGGTTCGTGCTTCGCCAAAGTCCAGCTTGCAGCCGTCGCCTACCTGTTCGAAGATGAGCCACGAGAAGACATGAATCCACTGCGTCTGCTCTTCAAAGACGCTGTCCTCAAACACTAAACACTTCGTCCTCGTAGTTCTTGCGCAGTCGGTCACCGTTGATGAAGCGAAGCAGCAAGACGTACCCTTTCTCGATCTCGATGCGTGAGACCAGGAACAGCGACTTGGCCGCGCGTTTCTCGTCGTCGCTGTAGAAAACCCGGTAGATCACGGCATTGTTCTCGTCGACGGTCTGCGCGCTGTAGAGCCTCGCATTCACCTCGACCGAGTGAAGACTGCGGTGCTGCGTCGGACACGCGGCGAGTTCCCAGCTGCGCTGCGATAAATCGCTTGCCGTCGCGTCTGGAAACACCTTTTTCAGCGAGACTTTGAGACGATCGCCTTCCACTTTGTGGCGGTCGCGCCAACCGAAGATCGTGGCGCTGGTGGTTAAATACGAGTTGCTCTGGAGAAACCGCTGGATCTGTACATACGTCTTGGCCGTGATCTCTTTGCACTCTGCCGACGTGACTGGTTCCCACACGCTGAAGCGATCTTCGTCGCGTATCCGCCACCTTGGAGAATGCAATGGCTGTAATTTATTCGCAGAGACCTGGCTTGTCAAACGTGGATGTATAATTCGATGATCTTTGTATCGAGATCCGGTACCGATTTACACATATTTTGACTCACAAAATACAGAGTTATCCCTTGTTTTAACGAGACATACATTCTGTAGTCGATAAATTAAGGTGTCGTTGACGTTTGCATATTTTCTACCACTCAAAGAACTGCAGATGGGTTGACTCGATAAATCGTGAGTGTTCCAAACGTACTAAAACGGCACAACCGTTCCTGAGAAGTAGCATGCCGAAGATGACTTAATTCAGGCGGTCCACCACGTTCATTATTACTCTTGTTACACTCAGGCGACGATAGCCCTGACTCTCCTAGGCTGTCGGACTGCACAAATGGTGCACTTGATTCCCCAACTGAGTTTATACTTCGCTAGGGAAGCACGTTCTTCCACGCATGTAGCTGTGCAACAACTATGATTTTAAGCAATATGAATGATACTCCAGTCGTCAAGCATCGCCTCATCGAATGCCACATCGCTTCCTTATTTGGAAAACGGGAGACAAATGATCCTCGAGAAAATGTCGCTAAACGAAGGATGCTGTTAGTTCATGGTATCGTTACAGCAAGGGATAGCTCTGCAATGTGTGGCTGAGATTTCTTTGCTGGACGCAAAATGGGCACGCATTGTTGATTTACATAATGTACCTAGCTGTCTTGTGTGTACTTTTGTGCGCAAATATCTAATAGCCCACACTCACTAACACGTGCCCGTGATGGAGAAGATCGGGCCATTCACCTTGGCCTCCCAACGCAAGGCAATGAGCAGCACTTCGAGCATCCAGATGTCCGATCCCGCGGTCTCGGAGCCCGGAATGTCACCGCCAAAGTCCAGGATGCAGTCGTCTCCCGACTCCTCAAAGATGATCCTGTGCACGCATTCCAATGTAAAAGCATGAGTCACCATTTGCCTCATAGCCTCGTCATCAGCAACATAAACAAGCAACTTACCAGGTGAACACTTCGCCGATCCAGTGCTGCATGAGCTCCTCGTGGGTCTTTGGGTCCTCAAACTCGTCCTGGTACTTTTTCCGTAAGCGCTCCTTGGCGATCGACCGGAAAATGATCACGTACCCACTCTCGACCTGGAAGCTGCTCACGAGGTACAGCGACTTGGCCACAACCGTGCCGTCGGGCAAGCTGAACACGCGGAAGATCACGACGTTGTTCTCGTCGATCACCTGCGGCGTATAGATGTTGAGCTTGAGCGACGCTGAGTACAGCGTGCCGTGCTGCTCCGCGGACGAGAGCACGTCCCAGCTGCGGCGCGCCAAGTGGAACGGCGAAATGTGCGTGAACCTCTTCTTGAGCGAGAACTTGAGGCGATCGCCCTCGAGACGCCGACGGTCGCGCCATCCGAACGCGATCGCGCCGGTCGTGAGGAACGAGTTGCTCTGCATGAACTTGAGGACGTTCATGTACGTGTTCCACGCGAGCTGCTGGCACTCCTCCACCGTCATGGGAACGCGCAGGTCGTACGGATTCTTCAGCAGCGCGTCAAAGAAGGCGGTTTCCGTATGGTCCTGGATACATACATGCACAGCAACGCGCGTCAGCATGATTGGATGCCCACAGAGTATCGGAGCATTCGCGTATACACACCTGCTCGTTCTGGAACTCGATGAGCAACTGGCTCATCTTGTGCGTGACTACGTTCTGGTCGGCGATCATTTTCTGGAGCGCGGCATTCTCCTCGAGCAGCTGCTCCTTGACGCGCGAGATCTGCGTGTAGAGCGCGACAGCGCGCTGCTGCTCCTTGGCCGCGTCCGACGAGTTGGCGAGCGCCTCGCGCTGCTTGATCGCGTCCATGTACTGCTCCTTGAGCGCGCGCACCTGCTCGCGCATCTCGTCCATGCGGTTCTACACGAATCGTCACGACAGCATGGCGGCGATTAACAAAGTGTGGACGGATGGCCGTGTTGCTCTTAAACACGCAACAACCAAGCACTCCAAGTGGCTCACTAAGGTTTCCTCTCTCCAGTGAAACCTTAGTGAGAAGGGCGTGCGTGGTACATGAGGAACAGCCACACCATAGTACAGAAAAAAACAATAACATCTTCCGATTGCTTAGAGCACATGACTCACCAGCTTGCGGTAGTAGCTGCGGCGCACGTGGAGCCGCTGGCGCTCCTTCTTCTCCTCGGCCGTCATGGGCGTCGCCGCGTCCAGCGCCGGCAGTTGCGCTGGCATCCTGTCCTGTGGTCAGTGAAGCGCTTCGGTCCCAGCAGCAGCGAGCCAATCGGCAACTGGGGACCGCGCTTGAGCTCACTTGCTCACTCACTCGCCTGCTGTTCGGCCTGTCTGTTTTGTCTGTTTGGCGCGTGAGTCACAAAGAAGGCGAAGGGGGATGGGCGCGTCAGAAGAAGAAGAAAATCAGCTGGCAATGAGGATGGGTTTATACGCCTCTTTATATCGAGTAGCAATCATTTACAGCGAATTGATCGGTGTTTTGTAGACGAATGTGCCTGTTTAAAGAGAGAGTAAACCTTCAATTTGCGTGACATTTGCTTAGAGAGGTGAGAGCTGCCGCAGGCTCACGCTTGAGGATGGAGCGCAGTGTAGGCTGGGGATGGATGATCGGAGGGGACGATGGCCTGGCTACGCAACGACGTTGACGCAAGACACGCTCTCTCCATCGCTTCGCTGCGGATGCGCGTGGATGGTGATGACGGCGGCATCTCCACTCGCGTCTGATCACGAAGCAGACGCCGCTCGGAAGCTCGATATTCTCTCCTCGTTGTTGTTGACAGCAGCAGCTCAAGCAGCATCGCCATTTAAATAATGCGTGAAAGTGCAGTGCACTCAATACGGACTTTGTCGAGCAACTCATCGCTAAGAAACAAAATCCATCGTTGATGCACAATCCGGGCACACTGCGCTTCATCAATCAGGGTGAAGGCGGACCATGGGATAAGGGTAGAGCCGTGTGCGTCGTCCAACTGATTCTGCCACGAGACTCTGTCACGCATGTGCTCGGGTGATCAGCAGCATGCGGCTCGTTCGGTTGTCCTCTAGGCGCTCTTGCTTCAATTACCCGATTGCACGAGCACTTGAAGGCTTTGGCGCTTGGATCGAAGGTGAGAACACCTGCAGTGTAGTCCCCGTTACTGGAAATGGATGGATGGGGCTTGCCTCTCGTCTACATATCCATGACGGTCATCGCTTTGATTCTCGCTGCTGACACATCGGAGAGTGCTACTGTGGCTCGTCATTCACTCGGCGCAGAGGGCAAACGTATCGTTTTGGTCTCCCAGCGCAGCGCGATGAGCAGCACCTCCATCATCCACAGATGGGACCCCGCAGCGTCGGTGCTCGGGACGACACCGCCAAAGCCGAAGCGGCAGTGCTCGCCATCGTCTCCTGCGTGGTCAAAGATGATCCTGAAGATGCAACAAGAGCGCAAGTGTGTGAGTGATTAACAAAGGCAGAACACGTTTCTGTGAAGAAGGGGCAACGCACCATGTAAACGTGCTCATGTTGGACGAGTGCAGTTGCCGCAGCCCCTGCGCCGTGGACGTCACCTGCCAGCCGTGCGCGGACAGCTCCAGCGGCGTGACTCCGTAGAAAAACTTCTTGACGGAAAACTTGAGCGAGCCGCCCTCGACCTTGCGTCGGTCGCGCCAGCCAAACAGACTCGCACCGGTGGCTAAGTAGGAGTTGCTCTGGAGGAACCGCGCGATCTCCCTCTGCGACGCCTGCGGGAGCTCGCGGCAAGCGTCGAGCGATGTACTCGGATCATTCGCTTCCAGCTGTGGCAACCAAGATGGCAAATTAGAACAGGTCCATAGCATGAATACAAACGCAGTCGAGCAGGTCAAGAACATGCTCTCAATTTGCTTTAAACGTACCTGTTCTTGCTGGTCTTTGATCAAGAACCGCTGCGCCTTTAGCTGGAACTTGGTGTGCTCCTTCACGAGCATTTGGAGCTGCTTGTTTTCCTTGCGGAGCTCTCCCTTGAGTGCCAAGATCTCTACGTACGACTCCATCTTCTCCATGTCTCCATCGCGACGGCGGCGCGCGTTGTTCAGTGTCAGCGCTCGGAGCTTCGCCACCTGCGTGTATTCGTGCTCCAGTAGCCGCACCTCGTCGCGCATCGCATTGACCCTGTTCTGTGTGGCAGCACCATAACAGTAATAAAAACAAGCATCAGCGTCCATGCACACGAGAGTAGCTCCTCATTACCACTACGATAGACGCAGCAGATGCATCAGCGCATACGGAACCAGCTTGCGGCAGTAGCTGCACTTGGCGTGGAGCCGCTGGCGCTTGGTCCATCGCACGATTTTCTCGTTTTCTCGTTGTGATTGGTGCGCTGGATGAGAGAGAACTGCTCGAGTGTGGGACTTGCAGCTGATAATCGAGGGAAAGATCAGCATCCGCCTGACGAACAGGACCTTGGATTAGGAACCAGGAGACCCATTTTTGCCGAGCAGACAGCGCGGCTGTAGGCAATAGGAACTAGTGGAAGTCGCAGCAAGATGGCGTGCAGTTAGTAGTCGAGACTCTCGACTCGAGAGGCGGGAGTGCGACGTGAGGGATTACTAGACAGGCATGTGCAGCGGAGGGAGTGGATTTAGTGCGGGAGTTTGTGTGGAGCGGGAGGCATTTATGGATCCAAAGCGTTCTGGTGGTGAACACAAACTGCCACTACTTTCATTCACCCTTTAAAAAGAGCAGTCGCTACTAACATCAAGGAATAAGGAAGATGTCAGGAGAGACTTATCCGGTTGTACTCTATCAATTTATAACTGTCACCAGACTGTGCAGTTCAGAAGAGCTGTAGCCGCTAAAGGGAGAAAACCGGTTCGATTTAAACCAAAAAATAGACGCTAGCAATTCTTTCGAGTGTTGCCAGCAAAAATAACTGCTACTTTAAAATTTTGGTGACAGCGCTCGTCACAGCACAGACTTGGGTCAGAATTTTGTTCCGCTACTGAAGCGCAAAGATGGGACCGACGACTATGTTCTCCCACCTGAGCACCACGAGCAGCATCTCGAGCATCCACTTGCCCGACTGGTTGGGCAAAATGCCGTTGAAGTCGAAATAGCAGTGTTCGCCGTTCTCGCCGACTTCGTCAAAGATCACCCTGCGCACACACACACACATCACAGCAATATCACGTCAGCACATCTGACAGTTTTGTCATAAGGGATCCAATAGCGTCAACCAAACCTTACCAGGAGTACAAATTCAGCCACCGATGCTGTTTTCCTTGGCTGGTGCGACTCGCATCAATCTCTGCCTCAGGCTCGGTAGCCGAAGGGATAGACTCAAGTATCCGCCCTTCAGGATCCAGTGACCGAAACAGGATTATGTACCCCGTCTCGGTGCGAAGCCGAGTCGTGAGGAACAGCGTCTTGTTCACATAGAGTCCGTCCAGACTATGCAGCACGCGGTACATGATCACATTGTCCGCGTCCACCTGCTGCAAGACATGGAATTTAACGTCGATCGACTCGGTGTAGACATTACGAAACTTGGTCGTCGAGTTCACCCGCCAGCCGCCTAGCGACAGCTCGGCCGCCGTCCTGCCGTGGAAGATCTTTCTCACCGAAAACTGGAACTGGTCGTTCTCAAGCACGCGACGCTCGTCGCGCCAGCCGAGCACATTCGCGCCGGTACTTTCCCGATACGCGTAGCCTGTCTGGAACTTTAAGATCTCGTCATAGGTCGTGATTGTGATCTGCTGGCACTCTTCCAGCGTGTATGGATTAATCAAAATGGGCATCTCCGGATCGGGAGGCAACGGCTTCTGCATGAGTTGTCAAATCAAATAAATGATAGTAGAACCTGTCAGAGGTGTGTGCGGAAGTGTTAAACGGCAGATGCAGTAAAAATGGTACTCACCATTTCCGCCTCCATGGTGGTCTGCACAAGGCGCTGGAACTTGGTGTGGGTCAGCGCCGCCGCCTTCAGCGCCTCGTTCTCCTTGCGGAGCTCCTCTTTCTGCAGCGTCAACTGCGCATACACGTCCACGAGTGCATTCACTTCTTCGCTGTTACTTTCTTTTGAAGGAGATTTGGAACGACGCGGATGCGCCTTCGACGAAGTGGGTACGGTCTGAAGTCCAATGACGCGAGCGTACTCCGCTTCTAACAGTCGCACTTGCTCCTTCAACTCGTTCACAGTGTTCTGGTTTCCCATTCCCACCCATCCCGCGTCATATGCACACACACACACATATTATCCCATGCACACACAGAAACAGACACGCAGCGTAAGCATCCACCACATATTTATGCCGCCCAGTAGCTACGGTTATGTATAACATGACGTACCAGCTGCCGGTAGTAGCTCTTCTTGACGTACGCTCGCTGGCGCGCGCGCTTCTCCTCGAGCGTCACGGGTGTGAAGCGCCGCCGTCCTCTCGGCACCATGGCGGCGGCGTCTTCTGGGGCTGCTGCACCCGCGCTGGGACCTATTTCTCCGTCCTGCGCCGCCTTCATGAGTCAGTGCGCCGGCAGTTCAAAGTCTCGTTTGGGACACCGCTTGCAGCACAGAGGAACAGCAAATCAAAAGCAGATGTCAGGCGATGCTGATGCGCACAGTGGCACTGACGAGAAGAATAGTGCCCCCCCCACTGTCCTCAAAACTGTTTTTAGCCGGTTGATTAGTTGCTTGTTTGAGTGGGATGCAGCATCCAAACTTCTTGGTGGGTTCCTGATGAAAAATCGATACAAAATGCGTTGTTGGTTATTTGCTGGAGGATTGAGAGGTTGTGCGCAGGGTCTCGCCTCGAACATATCTGATCGAGATCTGCAGCGGTGTTGTTGTTTTGCCCACAGCTGAGCAAGTCGAATGCTCCAACCAGTCACTGATGTCTGAGTTGGCACTGACATTTAGCGATGTTGCACTGCTATGAAAGGACTACACATTCCATCGGCTGTCGATCGCAGCTGATGGAATGATGTCGTTAAGCAGTTAGCTTCTGTCCTCTGAGCTGCCTATTTACCCTGTGAATCGACTTGTTTGTTCCAAATCTCCTGTGCGGTTGTTGAAGGATTCGTACGTTTTTTCCCAGCGATATCGGATCGAAATTTTCAGCGTGATGTGAACGGTCTGCGTTTTAGCCGGTTAATGCTGTCCGACATCATTTTTTAAAGTCTTCATGTTGGGGACAACAATTCCAGTTCGTAACCTTCAAAGGCACACCGAAAGGTAAAGCAGAGAGGTCCAACAACTCCACGTGCTCTTTTGCCAGTCGCATTTATGCCAGTGAGAGTTTCGTTCATTTATTTGCGCAGTCTATACCAGCCATTGGTGCCCAGCGCGTGCAAAGCGTTTTGTGTGGGAGACTGTCACCAACTTGTGTCCGTCACCTCGACCGGAAAGCATCCTTCAGGGACTCGAGAGACTCGTAACACCGCGATCACTTCCTGATGTGCAATTAGATGTTGCTGTCGATATGGACGCGGTCGCTACTAACATAATCAACTGGTCCAATTGTTTGTGGATCACAAGGCAGGTCAGACATCACCACACTCGACCCGGCTGCAACCCCATCACTCGTCGTCCGACTTTTATAGCACGCCACACTTTCTGATCGTCATGGAACCGAGTCAACTTTGAAAGCAGCCAACTGCCGTCTCGACTCGCCTCGGTAGTGACCATCTACTCCACGTTCACTCCTCACTGCAGATTTGTACTTCGTCCCCACGCGACAGAAGAACGAGTGGAATTTGCCCGCGTTTTGAGCATAACTCAAGCATCACCGAGCTTCGATCTGTTCTACCAAGACGCTCATCCAGAACTTTTCTAGTCCGCAAACCCCAGTTCTGCTCATTAGCATGCAATGGATAGGAAGGTGGTTAGTTTGAGGGTACTATTCAACGAATGGTAATCGGAGGCTTCAAATCGCATGCGAAGACTTGGTCGGACGTTTGTTCCGCTATTGAAGTGTGAATAATGGACCGACCACGATGTTTTCCCACCGCAGCACCAGGAGCAGCATCTCGAGCATCCATTCGCCCGACTGGTTGGGCAATATACCGTTAAAATCGAAATAGCAGTGCTCGCCGTTCTCGCCGACTTCGTCAAAAATCACCCTGCACACACATTTCACAACAACAGCATGTCAGATTTCTGACAATTTGGTCAGGCACAACAGAGTACAAAACCCACCAGGAGTACAAACTCAACCACTGGTGCTGCTTTCCCCGGCTAATGCGACCCACGTCAGCCTCAGGCTCAGTCGTGTGTGCTGGTGAAGACTTAAACTCAAGTATCCGGCTATCAGGATCCAGCGATCGAAACAAAACCATGTATCCCGTCTCGGTGCGAAATCGGGTCGTGAGAAACAGCGTCTTGTTCACAGAGAGTCCGTCCAGACTGTGCAGTATGCGGTACATGATCACATTGTCCGCGTCCACCTGCTGCAGGACGTGGAATTGAATGTCGATCGACTCGGTGTAGACATGACGAAACTTCGGCGTCGAGGTGATCCTCCAGCCAGTTAGTGACAGCTCGGCCGCAGTCCTGCCGTGGAAAAGCTTCCTCACCGAAAACTGCAGTCGGTCGTCCTCGAGCACGCAGCGCTCGTCACGCCAGCCGAGCACGTTCGCACCGGTACTCTCCCGGTTCGAGTAGCGTCTTTGGAACGTTAAGATCTCGTTGTAGGCCGTGATTGTGATCTGCTGACACTCTTCCAGCGTGTATGGATTAATTAGAACGGGTATGTTCGGATCAGGAGACAACGGGAAATTGAAAGACGCGATCGGCTCAGAGAGACTGTCGTTCTACATGATTTGCCAAATGAAAACAAAAGAATACGCCATAGGAGTAGGATCCTGTCAGAGAAAAGCGCGGAAGCGTTAAACAGCATGTACAGTAAAATGGTCACTTACCATCTCCGCGTCCAAGGCGAGCCCCACGAGGCGTTGGAACTTGGCGTGAGTCAGCGCCGTCGCCTTCAGCGCCTCGTTCTCCTTGCGGAGCTCCTCTTTCTGCAGCGTCAACTGCGCATACACGTCCACGAGCGCACTCTCTTCGTTGTCCTTTCCATTTCCGTCGTCAAGAAGTGAAATGGAACGAGGCAGATGCGAAGTGGGTCCGGTCTGAAGTCCGATGATGCGAGCGTATTCCGTTTCTAACAGTCGCACTTGCTCCTTTAACTCGTTCACGGCGTTCTAGTTTCCCATTTCCACCCATCCCACGCCACAGACATAGAGAAGAGATGTCAAACCACGTAAGCGCCAAGCACGTATCTATGCTGCCACTTCGTTTCGCAAAGTATAATGAGGATCCATCCAGCAGCTACGGTTATCTAGTCACTGAATCAGAAAAGAAAAGAAGAGAAAACATGACGTACCAGCTGCCGATAGTAGCTCTTCTTGACGTAGGCCCGCTGGCGCGCGCGCTTCTCCTCGAGCGTCACAGGTGCGAGGCGTCGCCGCCGTCGACTCTTCACCACGGTTGCTGTGTCCGCTTCTCCGTCCTGCGCTGCCTTCATGCTCGCCATTTTAGTTTCAAGTCTCGTTTGGCAGAGTGCTGATCGACACGAGTCAGCGATGAGAAGGAGTAAACAAGGTGGACGGTGAAAACAGATGATGTGACGCATACAGTGGCACCATAAATAGTACCCCCTCCTTTAAAAATGTTGCATGTACAATTGAGAAATGACTTCTTAGTTGTCTATTTATGTGGGTAATTGATTTGTTTGCTGAACTGAGTTCAGTGTGATTTTGAAAATCACACTTTTCTCGAACACGGCTAAAGACTCTGGGTGAGTGGATCATTCTGTGTAGATATACGCATCTGCCTGCGGCTCTTTGCATCTATGCAACGTTGCTTCCATGCTGTGGAGTACCCGTCACATGCGGCATGTCGGTGTTGCAGTGTGTCTGGTGTTCAAATTTCGTCTAACAAGGATTTTCTACCTACTGCCTAGGATGAGCGGGTTTAGGTGTTTTCGTTTTACAGGATTAGGTAGTGCTGCGCGATCTGTCAGATAGCTGAACTAAACTAAATCGAAGTGTTGGCTCCTTCCATTGAGAAATCGGTCAGACGACTGCGGTGCTCATTTGTTTATGCGCTCAGCAATCCCGAAATCGCCTTCAACGGTATGCGGTCCAGGTGGGATACGTGCCAACCTAATTACGAAGGTTTTCAGAGGACACTTACTGGTAATAGTCGTCTTCGGTTCACGCTTCTATTGGTATGTTGCTGGGAACTCGGTCGACAAGCCTTCCGAAAGCAAGATGAGTGTTGTTCTCCTCCTGCAAATGTCTTGTATTGATCCTAATCCCACCAACCTAACAAGATCAATGTCAACCAAGGCAACTTGTTATAGATCAGTCAAGTAGAAGTCGCTGCACTCAAAAGTTGACTCGCTCCAGACCGAGTTTTGGTGTTTTATTCTCCACCCAAGAAAAGTGTAATGATTCCACGGACAGTCAAAACACGTTGCTATTGCTCTTCAATGTCAAGTGCAATCAGTTGTATTCAGTTAGGTATCTGTGCAGCACCAGAACGCAAAGCGACGCCGTTGACACAGCAAAAAAACGCCTGTGTGTATAGTGAACCTATTTCCATTGTCATGCGTGCAGAGACGGACGCCCCTGCACGCAGCCTCATACAGCAAATAGCCTTACACAATCTATCAATCCACCCCATGTCAATGTGCATGCACAAAGTTTTGCAACAAACTGTCCAAACACGAAGTGGCATACACTGCACGTGCATTACACCATTCAACAAGCAGTGAGCTCCAGGGCTACGCCGTAAGCAAAAATGGCAGTGTTGTCTTCACCACACACAGCCTGGCGTGGGTGGACAAGAATGTGCGGCCAGCGTTTGGATTCTTGACCTTGCGTTCTTGCGTTCTTGCGTTCTTGCATGCTAGGAGGAGTCCTCCTAGCAGTCCTTCTGCAAATTTTGCATGCCTCCCATATCTTGTTAGGTTGAGGGACTGCGTACAGGAGCATATGTCTGTGATTGACTTTTTTGTCTCGCGTGGCGAGTTCGTGTCCATTTCGAACAAGAAGTGTGGCAAACAACCCGCCTTCATGTCTATTTTTCCTGGTCAAAATTCTGCTGGAAAAGCTGCATTCATTGGCTCAAAACCCATGAAACTGTGGTGGATCTATTCCTATTTCGTACGCGTTGGGAGGATCTTGATACAGTGGAAAGCCAATGAACCCATCGTTTTTTCTGGGCATTTCTGAAATCCATCAATAGGTAGGATGGCCCTTTTCTTGGCAGAGTGACTAGTTAGTCGAAGCTCACTGGTGTCCCTATTAATCTGTCCAACGGTTCGATGGAAAATAGGGAGAGGGGACACTATTTATTGCTCAGGATTTGCTTGCCCCAGTCTCATCACCTCTTGTGCTGTCTGTAAACAAACGACGGACACTTTGCCAAGCTCATGAAGGCAGCGCAGGACGGAGAAGCGGACACAGCAACCGTGGTGAAGAGTCGACGGCGGCGACGCCTCGCACCTGTGACGCTCGAGGAGAAGCGCGCGCGCCAGCGGGCCTACGTCAAGAAGAGCTACTATCGGCAGCTGGTACGTCATGTTTTCTCTTCTTTTCTGATTCAGTGACTAGATAACCGTAGCTGCTGGATGGATCCTCATTATACTTTGCGAAACGAAGTGGCAGCATAGATACGTGCTTGGCGCTTGCGTGGTTTGACATCTCTTCTCTATGTCTGTGGCGTGGGATGGGTGGAAATGGGAAACTAGAACGCCGTGAACGAGTTAAAGGAGCAAGTGCGACTGTTAGAAACGGAATACGCTCGCATCATCGGACTTCAGACCGGACCCACTTCGCATCTGCCTCGTTCCATTTCACTTCTTGACGACGGAAATGGAAAGGACAACGAAGAGAGTGCGCTCGTGGACGTGTATGCGCAGTTGACGCTGCAGAAAGAGGAGCTCCGCAAGGAGAACGAGGCGCTGAAGGCGACGGCGCTGACTCACGCCAAGTTCCAACGCCTCGTGGGGCTCGCCTTGGACGCGGAGATGGTAAGTGACCATTTTACTGTACATGCTGTTTAACGCTTCCGCGCTTTTCTCTGACAGGATCCTACTCCTATGGCGTATTCTTTTGTTTTCATTTGGCAAATCATGTAGAACGACAGTCTCTCTGAGCCGATCGCGTCTTTCAATTTCCCGTTGTCTCCTGATCCGAACATACCCGTTCTAATTAATCCATACACGCTGGAAGAGTGTCAGCAGATCACAATCACGGCCTACAACGAGATCTTAACGTTCCAAAGACGCTACTCGAACCGGGAGAGTACCGGTGCGAACGTGCTCGGCTGGCGTGACGAGCGCTGCGTGCTCGAGGACGACCGACTGCAGTTTTCGGTGAGGAAGCTTTTCCACGGCAGGACTGCGGCCGAGCTGTCGCAAACTGGCTGGAGGATCAGCTCGACATCCAAAGTGCGGAGTTTGTACGCCGAGTCGATCGACATTCAATTCCACGTCCTGCAGCAGGTGGACGCGGACAATGTGATCATGTACCGCATACTGCACAGTCTGGACGGACTCTATGTGAACAAGACGCTGCTCCTTGCGACTCTATTTCGCACCGAGACGGGGTACATTGCCCTGTTTCGATCGCTGGATCCGGAAGGTCGGATACTTGCGGCTGAGCCTGAGTCGGAGACTGACGTGGATCACGGTCGCCAGGGGAAGCAGCACCGGTGGCTGAGTTTGTATACCTGGTAGGTGTGCACTCCGTTGGGTCTGGCAATGAAATCGGATATGCTGACTTTGTTGGAATATGTGTGCGCAGGGTGATTTTTGATGAAGTCGGCGAGAACGGCGAGCACTGTCTGTTCGACTTTAACGGCATCCTGCCGGCTCCGTCGAGTGCGTGGATGCTCGAGATGCTGCTCGTGGCGATGCGGTGGGAGAACATTGTCGTCGGTCCCATATTCAAGCTTCAATAGTGGAATCCGAGCAAGTGCATGCATTCACATGGCGAGTCTGTCAACACGAGGCAGCTTGAAGCATCTAACCGGTCCACTCTGATCTGAGCTGTCAGCCGCTCTCTAAACAATCCCACATTCATTCAAAAGTAGGCAATGCGAGTTCGACACAATCAACTCTGCCGCGGCTCTTCCGCTGGTCGCATTTCATTCTAGTGAGAGTAACTCAGTATCAGCAACTTGTGGTATTCACAACCTCATTCTCATATCTCTCTCAGGGACTCACGAGACTCGCAAATGCACTTCTGCTTCTCAATGCGGCGTCGGAAGTCGATTTCGTCTTCGGTGCCTGCGTGAAGAAGCGCCGTTTGCACCAGAAGGAGAGGTGCACGAGCACGAGCATGGACGGGATCTCGATGAGCGCAGCGACGACGCTCATCATGGCCGGGTCCGAGTCGAGACCAAACGTCGCGACGGCCACACCCAACGACAGCTCGTAGTTGTTGCTCGTGGCCGTGAACGCCTGCGTCACGCTCTGCGCGTAGTTCGCGTTCGTCAACTTGCTCAGCGCGAACGTGCTCGTGAACATGACGCACAGGTAGATCAGGAACGGCACCATGGACACGAGCACCGAGCCGAACGTGGTGGTCAGGCGCTGGCTCTGCGACGCAAACAGCACCACGATCGTGAACAGCAGCGCCACGAGCGCGAGCGCATCGAGCTTCGACGCGTACTCGTCAAAGTACCAGCGCGCACCTTTCCATCGGATCAGAAGCACCCACCCGGTGATCGCGAGCGCGAAGGGGATCCCCATGTATATGCCGACGTTCGCGGCGATCTCCGCGACGGTGATGTGCACATCGGCTTGACTTGGAAGTCCCAAGGCAGACGGTAGTTCGTTCAGTAGCAGCCCGGCGTACAGAGAATACAGCGCCATGGTCCAGACCGAGTTGACGGCGATGAGCGCCGCGCCGTACTCGATGTCGCCGCCCGCGAGCGAGATCCAGATCATGACCATGCCGATGCACCGCGAGCACCCGACGAGGCTGAAACCAGCCATGAACCCCGGGTCGTCGTGGAAGAACGCAGCTGAGAGCGCGAACATGAGCAGCGGACCGACGACCCAGTTCTGGAACGTCGTCACCACCAACATCCTCCAGTCGTTCGTGAACACCTTGTGCACGAGCTGCCAGCGCACGCTCGCCAGCGGCGGGTACATCATCGCCAGCAGACCGATGCCCACGAGCACGTTCATGGAGCCGACGGTCGTCGACTCGATGAACGAGTGCACGGCGGAGAGCTGGCCGAGTCCGAGCCCCGCGCCAGCAGAGAGCAGGATCCACAGCGGCAGGAAGCGGTCCAGCACCGAGAGCGCGGCCACCGGCGACGCAGAGGCGCTGCTGTCCTTGTCTCCATTGATCGTCGCGCGAGACGCTTCGACGTCGCTCTTCTCGTTCAGCATGGCGCTCTGGCTGCTCAACAGGGTTCTGAAGCAAACAGGGTGCATACGATTGGCTCCTGACCTGGCTGTTGTGTCGCAGATCGGCTTTCGATCTGAGTCTAGCAGCCAAGAGTGACGGTCGCCAAGTTGGTGATGGCTGCAATTCGTCATCGCGTTGATTTCTACGGGTGGCGCTGCTGCTTGAAGCCTCCGTGGCGCTCTTCTTGTGCTGACCCGCGAGCTGCGGTGGGCAAACGGATCGCATTTGAACTGGTGATGAAATTGGTCTAAGCCCTAAATGGTTCTGCCAATCTCACCAAAATTGAGTCCTTTGACAGGCAAATGGACGATGGCTTGCTTTATAACATTAGGATTGCCTTTCGCCCTGCTCGGTGATTCCCATTACAGCCGTACGCATCTCAACTCACTCTACTCCCCTTGCTCTGCCTAATGGATGTGCTCGCAGTTCTTGCATTTCTTGTTCCACATCTGGACTGTGTGGCCCAGAAAGTTCGGGCACTGGCAGATCCGACATGGCCCCATAATCGCAGACCGCTCCGCGAGGATCTCCTTGTGGTCCTCGACGTGGTTCATAGCATTGTGGATCGCGTCGTACAGTGGCTTTGCCGCAACCGGTTGCGCGATGCTCCCATTCAGCAGGTCCTTCGGTTCCAGGTCGCGGCCGTAGAATTTGCGATTCAGGTCGTTCCGGCTCGCGATGATCGAGCCCTGGAGCGAGATGCCAGCGTAGAGCCCCTTGCTGTGCGAGTAGCTGTAGTTCGCATTCAGTCGGGACGTACTGAGCGCCGCTGCTGCCTCTGCCGAGCGTCCATAAGGACCCACTGCGATATCCAGACCAGCGCCAAGGTTCACTTGCGGCTTGTGGAACACTTCCACAGCGCCATGCGAGCCCAGAATGATAATGACTTCGACAATCTCCCCACCAATCTGGAACCCTCCGGCGAGTCCAATGGTGCCAATGGCCGATGGTGCCGACCACGTCCCGTCCTCAAGCTTCGAGAGAACGAGACCAGTTCCAATTTTCCCAACGATCATGAAGCCCGCCTTGACGATCGTCATGATCGCGAGGCCCTGTGCTTTCTCGAGGAACGCGACTGGGATCGAACGATCGCTCGAGGCGGCATTGCTCTCTCGGAAAAAGTTGCCAATGATATCCGCTGCATTTTGGCATTCCTTCTCGAGCGAACTCGTGTACGGGAGGTGCAGTCGTCCTCTCGCCTGGTGGTTGTTCTCCGCGTTTGATCGTGCGTACAATGCAACGAGCTCTTCTTGTACAGGGTGCAAGTCTGGCGCACAGTGCAAGCACACTCGCTGCGGGATGGACTTGTCGTACCCCTTCGCGCCTTGGATCTGCTCGCCCCATGGAATCAGCAAGCGAAGCGGCGAGCACGAACTGCAAACATAGTACCCGCAACGACGGCTGCAAATACGCAAAGCACAACTCTTATCAGTTTCACAGCATAAGCGCACATGATCGTCATACCCTAGTGATTGTTGTTCATACCATTGGTGGCGCCGTTTCGTGACATCAAAGTTGACGTGGCAAATGTCGCAGTTCGGATGGTCCGCGTATCGCCCTTTCATAATGCCCCTGGTCTGTGGAGCCTGCCCCGTTGGTCCAGCCACTGGCACTGATTGTGCTCGACGAAGGTTCCCATTCTGGTTGTTAGAGCTGTAATCGTAACTATCGATGCTGCTGGTGCTGCTGCTGTGTCCAGTGCGGACAAAGTCGGCTTCGTGCAGGTGGCTCTGGCTGGGCGGGAGGTACGCTGCCCCATTGCCACTCTGCATCACCGCCGATGTCGACGCCGATCGGTTCATGTTGCCGTTTGCATACACTGGCGCCTGTTGATACTGTTGTTGTTGCCGCACAGGATCCACATATCTGCTGCCGCAAAGCGGACACAAGTGGCCATCAACGCGTGGAGCCCCGCACTGGACGCAAAAGTTCGCAGCCATCGCGCTTCTCCCTGCAATCTCACAAACGCGAAATCAATGAGCGTGGTGCGTTCCCAGCAGCGCGAGGTTCTGAATGCTGCCGGCGCGAAGCGCGGTGTTCAGCGCACGCTGTGTGCACATCAAGCTTCCGCCCTCGGCCCATCACTTTCCCTTCCCTTCTTTCATTCCCTCCAATAGTGTGATTTTGACAGGCATGACCATCACTCCTGTTTCATCATGTGTGACTCACATCTGGGACAGCAGCATCATCTGGTTGACACGTCGTGCGTTCCACAAAACCATCTGGTGCATCCCAGATATGGAGCGCCCCATGTAAACGTGTAGAACATCATACAGACTTGAAGTATTAAATTGTGGAGCGCTCTACATGTCGCATGGATATCTCTTTGTGCGACTGCGCAAAATTTACATCCGCCACGTCTGCGCGACTTGTGTCCCACAACCGTAAGACACGCTGGTTCCCCTTCTATGTCATAAGCAAGTTCTTCCAAATCTGATGCACCTATGATCATGGTAGAAAACAGGAATCCATTGGGACTGTACTGTATTGAGTCAAACTCGACAAGAATTGATATTTATGTAATCAAGTGACTTATCAGTAAAGCATCAAAATACATGTTTGACAGGATGGCATCACAGTGCTTACAAGGGAAGATTTGGAGCAGTAAACGGGTAAGCAACATGCCTCTTGTTGATGATCATTTTCCATTTCCACCGCGAGAGAACAGCAGCCACCAGAGAGAGAACCCACAGCAGCCAATATCGAGATGATCTGCTCCACATGCGGCATTGAGACGCCCACTGGGACAGCGCGCTTCTGCGCGAACTGCGGCGCGCGGTTCCCCGACCAGCACGACGACACCCCAGTTTTGTTTCCACCGCGCGACGCACCAGCGACTGGCATCCCCGTGGCCGTCCCCGTTTCCGCCGCGTATCAAGGACAAGAGACCCAAGCGTACTACCCTCCGGTGCCACCTGCTGCTGCGTATCCACCCAGCAAAGCGACTCCACTACCGATGGCGACGAGTTTCAACGACAAGAGCGTCGGCAATGGCGTCGACAATGGCCAGCCGCCGATGGCGAATGAGGCGTATGCGGATCGCGGCTCGACTTCTTCCGAAGAAGGAACGCCAAGAAAGAGCGGCGGGTTCCTGAAAGGTCGCTACGCCGACCACCCGAACTGCGACGTGTGCAAGTCTGCCTTCGACATCGCCAAGCGAAGGCACCAATGGTATGTAGCGCTAAGCTTTTCTATGGCACTGCCTCTCAATAGTCTCTAATGTGTTTTGAATGTGTGTCTATGATCATAGTCGCAAGTGCGGTCGATATATTTGCGGTTCGTGCTCCCCAGTGCGCTTGCTGATCCCGTACGGCGAACAAATCGAGGATGCCAAGGGGTACGACACGTCGGTCCCGCAGCGTGTGTGTCTGCACTGCGCACCGGAGTTGCAGCCATTGCAAGAGCAGCTCGCTGCGATGTACGCGCGCGCGAACGCCGACAACAGCCACGAAGCGAAGGGCCGAATCCATGCTCCGTACACGGACTCGTTGGCGAAAGAGTGTCAAAATGCCGCCGACATCATTGGCAACTTTTTCCGCGACGACAATGCAGCGTCCAGCGACCGCTCAATCCCCATTGCATTCCTCGAAAAAGCGCAAGGTCTTGCGATTATGACAATCGTCAAGGCCGGATTCATGATCGCAGGCAAGATCGGAACGGGTCTCGTGATCGCGCGCCTCCCGGATGGCTCGTGGTCGGCACCGTCCGCCATTGGCACGGCAGGTCTTTCTACAGGTTTCCAGATCGGTGGTGAGATCGTCGAAGTGATGATCATCCTTGGTTCCCAAGGTGCCGTCCAAGTTTTCCACAAGCCTCAGGTGAACGTCGGTGCGGGTCTCGATGTTGCTGTCGGTCCATACGGCCGCGCGGCATCCGCACAGGCTGCGGTCAGTACCACGAACCTGAACGCCAACTACAGCTACTCGCAAAGCAAAGGGCTGTTTGCTGGCATCGCCTTGCAAGGCTCCGTTATCTTGGCGCGAAACGACTTGAACCGCAAGTTTTACGGTCAGGATCTCGAACCAAGCGAGCTGCTGAGCGGATCCGTGGGTCAACCGCGCGCCGCGCAGCCACTCTACGACGCAATCGACCGCGCCATGCGTGGCATCCAGGAGCACAAAGACGTGCAAGAGGAGATGGCGACGATGATGGGTGCGTGCCGCCGCTGCACGTGTCAGCGGTTCGTCGCGCACCAGCACCAGATCTGGAACAAGAAATGCAAGACGTGCGACCACATCCATTAAGAAAAAGAGACTTGACTAGGAATTAGATTGTTGGCGTGAGAAAAGTGAAAAAAAGAAAGAAAGAGAAGGTGAACTTGCAACATGCATGGAGCCGCTATAACTTTCAAACATGACAGCTTTTGACTTTGAAGCGAATATGTTGATGCGGAGAAGCACTTACGGCCGGGAGTACTTGAGGACTGCACGCGAATCTATCATCAATAAATTCCAAGGTGGCTGGCGGCAGCATACAGTACAGACACAATTCTTGTACTCACTCAAGTTGAGCGCCTTCAAGAGCATTTTTGCCTTGCGTGCAGACATGACAGAATACCTCCCTCCAGTAGTTGCGACCAATGGATCCATTGCCAACGCATCGAAGCTCCTGTCAATGGTTGATTTGAAACCTTCGATTGGCGTTTGACTCGAATCAATTCGCAGATCGTCCAGGATCGACACTCACAGTCCTGGGAGACCACTATTCCTAGCAAGATCACCATTCACTGTCAACACCAGTTGAACGTGCTCTTTCCCTGCATTCAGCATCAACCTTCCCACATTCCTGTTGCGATCGACTGTCGCGCATTGAACTCAGCATAAGTAGAAAAGCTCTGCGCGGTTGAGTCATTGCATTTATCGAAGTGCATTAATGCTTTATGTAGTCTCGCTCGCGATCCGATCCAAAATTACGTCAATGTCGTCACATTCAGCGCACAGCTCTTCGATATAGGCTGGCGAGAGTTTCTTAGTGCGCTTGTCTCCACCTGCACGTAACCGCTCGCTTTGCTCAGCAGTGAGCTTCGTGGAAAAGTAGTATTCTATCATCTCTTGCGTCTCTGCATCTCCCATGTAACTCAGGTGCAGCTTCTTGCTGATTCTACCGGGACGAATCAGCGCTGGATCCAACTTTTCCGGATGATTAGTTGTCATGATGACAATGCGACCAGGGCAATCAATGACGCCATCTAGGACATTCAAGAGCCCTGCGAGACTGAGCTTGTCGGAAGAATTGCTCGACGACACGAAGCCACCTTTCATTTTTGGTCCGAGCTCTTGGCCGACTATGCCCCCAGTTTGAGCAGCAAGAAAAGCAGCAAGGAGATCGCCATGCTCTCCCAGTCCGCCAAATAGCGCCTCCTCACCGTATGGTGCTCCATAATCTTCTCCATAATCTCCTTCGCTGCAATTTTCAATGATCTCAAGATCTTCCGAGCCCTCGCTTGTGCCAGCCAAAGGCTGTTGCTCGCCTGCTTCAGTGTCTTTATCGTTCGCGTTAGTTGCATTCGTTTCGGCCGCTTCTGCTGCTTGAACTTTCACGTTTGCCTCTCGAGACGCAACCACAGAGGTCGCGCAATCAATGTCTTCCATCACAAACACGACATCCTTGAATCCCATTCGCACAGGCAAATCCAGACCGTCAACCGCATATCGAAGATCAAACATCGCATCCATCAGCTCCTGGTTCGTCTTGATCTTACTCAGCGATATGTTTACAATATGACGGCGAGTGTACTGGGCGACAGCTTTGATGAGACTTGTCTTTCCAGTACCAGGGGGGCCGTACAACAGCAGCCCAAGCTTGTAGGGAAATCCTGGAATCGCGAATTTGCCCGTTTTGCTGACGAAGTTGTCGATGAGTTTGATCAGTTGTTGCTTTTCACTGAAAAACACATTGTCGAACGTCTTGTCGTCGCCGAGCGCGTACCGCTTGTGGTAAGGTGCGTCCGCCTTGGTCTCGTCGTCCGTGTCGCTCTTTGAGGGCTTCTCGTCAGAATGGACGTACATGTACCTCGCAGTGTCGTCCTTGAACTTCTTGTTTTCAGTCTCCCGGTAGAACTCGAATGCCTTGTGAATGAACGCGTCAATACGTTTAGCTCCATCGGGGGCACTTGATCGGAAAAGGAAAATCTCTTTAATTTCATCCACAGACGAGGAGCTGTCCAGGCTGGTCGATTTCGTCTCGTTCATGAACTCGACGCCATTTCCCACATCCACCCAGTGAAGGAGTTGAGGCAGACGTCCCGCACCAAGCTTCGCGACTTCCGGGATCCCCTTGGCATTTTTCTGTGTCAGCAGAGCCAACATGCGTTTCTGCTTCTCGGTCTCGAGACCTGGGACGTGGTCGTCAATCAACTTTTGCTTCATACCTGGGCGTTCCAGAAGCTGGACGCGTGCGCTCTTGGTACTCAGATTCAAATGCTCGGTCAAGTACAGCAAGACCGCCTTCTGAAGCAGTTCGTTGCGGCGTCCATCCTTGCTATTGCGCCAGAGAAGACCATACTTGCCGCGATGCTCCGTGGTCTCGATGACGTGGGTCACGTACTTTTTTGCGAACACCAGGTCGCGGATGTAATGGCGCACAGCGCTCACCACTTCGAGCGTGTCCTTCCCGGAGTTGGTCACCGCCTGGATCACCGCCGGCACGACCATGCAGATCATGAGGTCGTACACAGCGTGACCCGTGCGCAGCGTGCTGATCACGCCAAACTCCAGCGCCGTCGACTGCATCTGGCTTGTGATAAGAGCTTGACAGTGGGTGCAGGCTGGGCGGCAAAATGCGGAATGACAACCTCCGAGTGGAAGGAAGCCAACAAAGGTCAGTGTCTCAGCAATGCGGGCGCTGTGCCCTGTTCTATCCATTGTGAGAGGTTCAACCTGCTGTTTTGAGCATACAATGATTGCTTTTCAGTACCCAGTGGAAGTGACGGGGTGTGATTTTGAAAGGGAAACGGACTGCACCTGCACAATCGAGGCGAGTGAAGTTCTCTCCTGCTTTACACATCTGCTTCTACATTTTTATACAGTTATAAAGTGTATCACACAATCCATATGTATACTTGACTGGAATCTATGTGTGCTTTCCCACAAGCAGATGCATTTGTAGAGGTTGGTAGGTGCATTTCTGAATTTGAGAGTGAAGGTCATCGAAGTCAGCCGCACATCACCCACACATACCGTACCCAACGGGTTTCCCGTCATCCTTTGCCAGACCATTCTGCATTCGCCATTCTGCATTCGCCACTCCGCATTCTCCATTCTGCCATGGACATGGAAGCTGTCTCCACGGTGCTGGGCGCGGTCTCCTCGCCGCTGCTCCAGCCTGCGAAGTCTGCGAATGGCACTGCAGCTGGCGACGCGGCGACCTCCCCCTCCAGCCTGCTTCTCGACGCGATCATGCTCGTCGCCGTGCCCATTCTGCTCCAGCTGCTGCTCACACCCACAGGCATGAAGGACGCGTTGTTCAAGCTGCGAGGCGCATTGATCGGCGACCCAAACGCAGGCTTCGTGTTTCGCGAAATCACGGCGACGACGACGTATGGAGACTACTACGTTATGGACGAGTCGGTGCATCGACACGGTCATTTGCTGCAAAAGGCGATCTTGGCGCACCTGACTGAGGTCTTGCAGTCCACACTGCGTGGGAGGGATATCCGATACGAGATGGTCGAGCGCGAGCTCAGTGACGAAGCAGCGGAAGATCTGGAGAAATTGAAACCGAGTGATGCTGCGAAGGACGACGACGACGACGTTTATTATTCTGACGACGAGCCGTCCGAGAGCGCTCAGTATGAGGCCATTAATCGACTGCGCATAGGCTCGATGCCGAAACTCGGTGAATGGATCGAAGTGCAACCAAAGGTTTTCTTCAAACAATCCATTCTGCTACCTCCTCCTCCAGAGGACAACGAAGGCAACGAACGTTCGAGCATCTTGACAGGCAAACCCAAAGATGTCGTGAGTCTCTTCCAGTTCAAGTCCAACGCAGTGGATGGCGCCAAGATGATCGACAAGATCATTGATGAGGCTTTCGTCAAATACCAAATGCTCGAGCTCGCGAAACTCGCCAGCGACAAGAAGAAATACATGTATGTACAGAGCCACCAAGTCGAAAAACCGAAGGAAGATGAGGACAATGAGAATGGAAAGAAGAAATCCTCCTCGACCAAGACGGTGGTATACAAGCGCTACGCTCTGGGTGAAGAAAAGACGTTCGCCAACTTGTTCTTTGACGAAAAAGAGCCACTTTTACGCCTTTTGAACAATTTCATGGATCATTCGGGTAAATTTTCGATCAAAGGGTTCCCCTACAAGCTCGGTCTATTGCTCTATGGACCACCAGGCACGGGAAAGACGAGCCTCATCAAGGCCGTCGCTCACCACACGAAGCGCCACATCGTGACGATCTCTCTCGGCAAAATCCAGACAAACCAGGAGCTTATGAATGCGCTCTTTGACTTGCGCTTCAGCGTGGAAGGAGTGACCTTGCCCGTGAACATGACCTTTGAGGACGTCGTGTTCGTCATGGAGGATATCGATTGCGCTGCGTCGGTGGTCATGGCCCGAGAGAACAAGTCTGGCAAAGAACGCCGCTACAAGCGCTCGTCACCTTGGGCACCGTCTGCGTCCGATAAACTGAACCTATCGGGGCTTTTGAATGTACTTGATGGAGTCATTGATTGCCCCGGCAGAATCGTGATCATGACGACTAACCATCCTGAGAAACTCGACCCCGCGCTTATCCGACCGGGCCGAGTGAACAAGAAACTCGAGCTTGGGTACATGAGTCGCGAGAGCATCCGAGAGATGGTCGAGTATTACTCACTGGCAAAATTCACATCAGAGCAGGAAGCGACACTTTGTGCCCTCGTGAAGGAAGGCGGCCAGTCGAAAATCACGCCGGCGACAGTAGAAGCACTTTCAGCGGAGTACGATGATATCGACTCGATGCTGCAAGCACTGAAGCTGCTACAGAGTGCAAACGGAACTGAAACATGGATGAGCTAAGTGACAAAATATGAGCAATCCGATTCTTGTTTTACTTCATGGTGATTTTTGTCGCTTTTGTATTCCTCGCGAGCACCGAACACCGGGTTGGAATGCCCTTCAGCATGCTCTGATGTGTCGTCAGCATGGCCAAAGTTTCGCCCATAGGGTTATTCATGTGCACACAGTAGACACTTCTTACAACCACAACAAACCCGATTGCATTCTCCGACCACTTTCACACCCAAAGAAGTGAACGACTTCGGAGCTACGATCTCAAAAGAGACACCGAAAGAGAGATCGCGACATTTCAACCCATCAAAGCTCGCGTTGACTGGGCTGAGTGTCGCAGTCATTCGCGACATGAATCTTCCCGATATTGCAAGGCTTCCACGAAGTGGTTGGCTTGCACACGAAGTGAAGACCAACACTCACTGACTGCACCCATGTCAAGAGATCATCACTCACACTATGACCACCATTCATTCTCAGAAACCATTTCAATGGACGTGCACCCTCCTCAACTCCAGCGCAACGACAGCCAAGTTGGTCTGGTGTTCATGTTTCCCACTTTCCTTTTTGCAGCCTCAACGGCAATCCGAAATGTCCAGCGTAATGAGCTCCACGGCAGTCGAACTCGGACTGATCAACTCTTTCCGCACGGGCAACGTCGTCATTGACACGCTCGTGTGCATGCTGATCCCTTTCCTCATCCAGAAAGTGGTGACGGCCGCCAATGCGCATGGATCCATCTCCTCGCTTATCTACAACTACTGTTTCGCCAGCAAGACCGTCGCTGGTGTGACACGAACGATCGAGATCACGCAGAGGTACAACCAGTACGGCAAGGTCTGGGACTACGAACAGAAGAACCACCTGCTGCAGAAAGCCATCTCGATCTACTTGTCCGAGATCCTGGATCTCAACGGTAAGAGTGGAGTGTATGAACTCTTGGAGAATCCAAAGAAGAACGCTGATAGAGCCAAGAGCATCTGCAGCAACGACTCGGACAGTGGATCGACCACTGGTTCCTCTTCGTACGACGATTTGGAAGGCAGTGACTGGGGCGATGAAGACGACTATGGGAGCACCTCCGTCAGCAAACTCAGTGTGGAGATCTTGCCGCAAATGAATGAGTGGATTCGCGTCGAGGAAGGCGTGTACTTCATGCATTGCATCGATGCTCCTGAAGCTTCCGGCGAATCCAAAAGCAAGATGAAGGAGGAGAAAGTGATTTTCAAGTTTCACTCGACACTCGAAGACGGCTCCGACCGCATCGACGCATTCATCAACCGCGCGTTCGCCAACTATCAGCAGATGGAGAAAGAGAAGCATGCGAAAGACAAGTCGCGCTACTTTTACATCCAATCTGGCGGCGACGTGAAGCCCAAGGAAGGTGACGATGCGGCTGCTTCCACGGCTGTTGCGTACAAACGGCTACGTGCTCGGGGAAGACAAGACGTTTGCCAATCTGTTTTTGGACGGGAAGCAGCAAGTGCTGCAGCTTCTTGACAACTTCACCACGAGATCCGGGAAGTTCGCGATCAAGGGGTTCCCATACAAGCTCGGTCTTCTCTTGCACGGACCGCCTGGAACTGGCAAAACGAGCTTGATCAAGGCGATTGCACAGTACACCAGGCGCCATATTGTGACCATCTCGCTCGCCAAGATCAAGACCAACCAGGAACTCATGGACGCCGTTTTTGACTTGAAATTCGCCGTTCAGGGTCTCGATTTGCCGGTGCAGATGGGGTTTGAGGACGTCGTGTTTGTCATGGAAGACATCGATTGCGCCTCGTCGGTTGTCGACGCTCGCAAGGCAGAAGACCCAACGCCAAAGGCTATCAGCACTAAGGATGATCTCCCAAAGCTCGTGGGTCCAATGCTCAAGCCAAAGGAGAGAAGCGACCGCTTGAACCTCTCTGGGCTCTTGAACGTGCTCGACGGTGTCATTGACTGCCCTGGCCGAATCGTGATCATGACGACGAACCATCCGGAGAAGCTGGACCCCGCGCTCATTCGACCCGGCCGTGTGAACAAGAAGCTCTTGCTTTCTCACATGGGCGTCCCGCAGATCCAGGAGATGATCGAGTACTACTGCATGGCGAAGTTCACTCCGGAGCAATCGCGATCACTCACTGAAGCGTTCTCTGCACCGGACCAGAAGTTCACACCAGCCGAAATCGAAGAATTTTGTGCAGAATATGACGACATCGACTCAATTCTGGTGCAATTGACAACGAATCTCGCGAAAGCGCCACTGAGCTCGGCGACCTATTGACGGCATAGAATGATGAGCAATGAAGCCTTGCATCCACACGTAACATAGCACATAGAAGCACACAAGAAATACTCACAGAATGTACGATATCAAGCATTTTCCCATCAAAAACTGTCTTTCGACAGGACCATTTCAGTTATATTGTAACTTCATGAAGAAATCACAAAGGGAACCCATTCGCCTGTTCTTTGGAGTGCAAGTTGCCGTTGTCGCTAGATTAACCCCTCCAAGACGGACAGAAATTCCACCATTTAATCGATCGCTTCGACCATAGTACACGCTAAAATCCAAGCTCTTCCAGCTCACCTGCCGACCGCATCAAAAACTCAGCATACTCGCCCGAGCTTCGCACCTCCAGACACGCTTTCCCCAGTGGGTATCTCGCCAAATTAGGTGCCCACTGCTTCTGTTTGAGTCCTTTCGGCACGACGAATGCCTCGGGGACGTGACAGTGGCCGTGCAGTTTATGGAAACTTCGGAGCGCGGGGAGAAACGCGCCATACCACTTTGCTTCGGCGGAGTCCCAGAGGAACCCGAGAGCGTCGAGATCCTCAATCTGGTAACTACGCAAGCGCTTGCGTGATTTTCGGATGTCTTCCAATTGAGCGCCGAGCGTGTACCCCCACGCGATCAGCGGCCACTGCTCGTCCTTGTAAGGAACAATGAAACTCGGCGGGACGTTCACGTCGCCTTCTTTCTTCACGTAGATCCGCAGACAGTGCATCGTGAGCTCTTCCCAGAGGTACTGGTTCCAGTCCGAGACCAACGGGAACCCCATTTCAAAGAGCTCCAGCACGATCGGCTCGTTCTCGGCTTCGTACGACACGTCCATGAACGTCGCGAGCTCTTTCCCCAATCGCGCACCGCGCATCTGCTCAGGCCACGGCTGCGCACTTGGGAGTCTCACGGGGATCTTGTAATACAGCGGCACGGCGAAGTGTCCCTTCTCCTCGTAAAAGATCCGCAATGCCGCCACGAGCCACTCAAACTCCTGACCGGTGACAGTAGACGCAGGCGATTGCTTTATCACAACACGCACGGTATGCGGTGGTATATCTGCCTTTAACTCGTCGTACGCGGGCTTCTTGTCTGTAGAGAGTGGCGTAGTGCTTGCGTCACGGACGCGCCTGCTGTTGCCCAGATTGGGGATCACCCGCGTCGAATGGCGCACCTTCTTGCTGCTCTGGGCGGGCTTGGCGGGGGAGATGGAGCTCGAGACCTTCATGCTTGGTCCCCTTGCTGCTCTTCTGTGCTGTTGTGTAAACTGGGAGTGGCGCTTGCAGCGCGCGCGACGCACGGAGCGGAGTGATGTGTCGAAGGGCAATACTCGCAGGGATTGCACCCATGCAAGATCTGCAGAAGGAAATCGGGCAAGTCCAAAGCGGTGGACTACCTGGTAGCCAAGAATGCCTGGTTTGTTGGATCGATGTGGACCACGTCACCAAACATTCACCGACGTGGTCCACGCCACTAAAAATCGAATTTCTCGCATTTCAGCCAATGAGAACCTGTTTAACATCTGATCGTGGTCAATGGGAGATTTTCTAGCCTTTACGAGTCGTACTAATCAGCGATTGCTCCAGTGTGATGAGTCGCGAGGCTAAACATTGGCACGCTGGAAATGGACTCGCATGGAGATTTCAATGGTAAACGGGATTCCCTGCGTGATGACGGCATTCGCGGGTGCCTAGTGGCGCCAGAGACCGCAGCATGAGCTGCTCCATGCCATTACCTCCATGAGCTCATTTCAGTATTCGCCGCCATGGTGACACCAGCCTCTCCAAATCCAGCCACAACATCCGACACGTCCAGCAAGATGACTGCACCACGCGTGCTTGTGGTGTTTGACTACGACTGCTCGCTCGTGGACGTCGACTCGGAGATCTTCATGGTGCAGATGCTGTACCCGGAGCTGCTGACGGAGCTCCAGGACACGACGATGACGTGGTCGGAGCTCGCGAAGGAAATGTCGCGCCGCCTGTATGTGGACCGGCCGCACATCACCGCGGACATCATCAAGACCACGGCGGCGCAGGTTCCAGTGCAGAGCAAGATGCTCGATGCGCTGCGTCTCGCTGCCGAGACGTTCGGCGCTGAGGTGAAGATCGTGAGTGACGCCAACACGGTGTACATTCAGAGCCTGCTGGACCATTACGAGCTGAGCGCGCATGTGAGCGAAGTGGTGACGAATCCCGCGCGCTTCGACGACGGAATCGGAAATGGCCGACATCTGCGCGTCGAGCCCCACCATCCAAGTGATAGCGAGCCGCATGGGTGTCCACATTGTCCGCTCAATATGTGCAAAGGCCGGATTCTTGATGAGATCCTGCAGCGCAAGGAGCCATTTGCCTGCGTGTTGTACGTCGGTGACGGCGCCGGGGACTTTTGTCCAGTTACGCGGCTATCCAAGTACGTATGCTCGTGCATGAGGACTCATTTTGATATCGGTGATGCTGACTTGAATACTTGGTTTCTTTATGGCATAGAAACGATATGGTGTTTGCCCGCCAAGATGACCTGAAGGGCGGCAAATCCTTTGAGCTCTTGGCGAAGATCAATGCGCACCGCGACCAAGTGCACGCGTCCGTGGTGCCCTGGAGCTCGGGTGAAGACATTTACGCCCATTTCCACGAGTTCTTCAAGACGCACAGCGCTGAGACGTATTGAACCATTGCAGGCGCTTTATGGGGACAAACAAAAAAGACAAACTCGTAAAAGAAACACAACAACATGCATCATGTTCTTTACTTGGTAAGCCATGGGTGCTTGAAGATGAACGTAAAATGCAGGATCGTGTACGCGATACCAATAAGCAGCAGCGGCAACCCGAGCATGTCGCTTCGCCCCGATTTCGAGCGCAGCATCGGCATGATCTCGACGATGGAGAACGCCGCGAGCGAGATCAAAAAGCTCCACGAGCCGCTGAGCAGCCCCTCGAGCACGAACTGGCGCCGTCCACTCGGGTGGAAAAACACTAAGCCGTAGCTCGGGTGGAAGTAGAAAAGTGACATGCGGTGGATTACCGCATGGAAGATACCGCTGTACGCGACGTACATGACTCCCAAGCTCCAGACAAACCACACAAAGCGACCCTGCAGCGTTCGCAGCACGATCTCGCGGTTATCGTACACGATGAACCCGACGAACGCGAGGACTCCGAGAACTGGCAGAAACTCGACCACGGACGAAGACGACTCGCCTTGTGGTCCCTGTCGAGCCGCTGCTTTGGATGACGACATGGATGGCGACAGCTTGCTCTTCACGTACCACTGGCGAATGAATTCGCTCACGATGGCGCCGAGTTGCTGCTGCTGGGATGGAGTCTCGCCACTTACTTCTCTTTCGTCCACTTTGCTGGTTCCTGGTGAGACAGACTTGGCGGTTCTTCTTCCGCTTTGAGGGTTGCTGGTTTGCTGCTGGAATATCTCGAGGAGCTTTTCGCGCGACGACAGGTCCAGAAAATTTGTCTCGGGGTGCGCGTACCGCTGGAAGTTTGGCGACGACCGTGGAGGGATCCACAGCAGCGACGGTCGAGTCGTCACGCGGTGCTGTGTAGTGGGAGCAACACAACCAAAATAGTGTTGAAAAAAGGATGATACGGGGGACATGTAATGATAAACGGAACTCACATAGCGAAGCATTACGTCGAGGAGCTCTTCTGGGACGGAAACGATGCGGAGGTTAGCGTATGCGTTCGCAATCATGTCGAGTGACTCCACCAGCAGCGCGTTTTCCTGCGTCTGAATGTCCATACATTCTCTCGATGCTGACTCAACAGGTGCACTGTCACGGAACCACAGCAACTCGTCGTCGTCTCCATCGTCATCGCTGTCAGCTGCAAGAGTTGGAGGCTCGCAATCTTTGGTTGTGCTGCCAAAGTACAGGACCAAGGGACTATCTCGTGCTCTGGACATGATGAGCGTCTCGTACTGAGTCCACACGTACTCGAAATCGCTGGAGGCATTCGCAGCAAGCGTCGACAGACCTCGCGGTGAGGCGGCTCGAAGCGGGACAAAGAGCTCATCCCTAGCGTCTCTAGAGGCAGCTGTGGTCGCGATAGACAATCCTCCTGACGCGATCGTGGCAACGCAGAGCACCGCTGTCGCAGAGGCAGCGACCGCGCGCCATCGCACGCTCTGCATCTTGTGTTCGATTGCTCAATCTTCGGCACTCCTCCACTCGGAGACGTTGGTTCTCGGTGTCAGGAGGTATCAAATATCAGGTTCAGCACTTTATTAACACAGAAGAGAATTCGTTTGATACTTTGGTATCCGGAGCGAGTTTCGTATCAATCGTAATACTATTTTAAAGAGTCTACTCATTTGGAGGGAGCTCCTCATATTCTGGCCAAAGACACCACCAACATTTTCGTATGTGCTGCATGGACTTTGTTTTGAAAAAGAAAAAAATGACGCTGGGTTATTTCCATTTGCAACCTTCACTGACTAAGTAAACGCAACTGTCCTCCTTCACCGTTCGCTTCTTGTTTCTCCATTGCCGAGTTACGCGACAAACGAGGTTGGCTCGGCGCCGACGCCTCCGGCGTGCTCGTGCACCAACTTGGCCAGTTGCAGCGCCAACTCATCGGCATCGGCTTGGGTCTGCGCCTCCGCGTACACACGCACAGCGTCTTCAGTTCCCGATGGACGGATGAAACCGCGGCCTTGCTTCGACTGGTACGCCTGCAAGAGCTCGCCAAGCGCCGAGCGCAGGTTGTCAGGTCCGAGCACCTTCGTGTCGTCCACTTCGTCAACCTTGATCACGCTGCGGTCAGCGATCTTGACCTTCGTCTGGCGGCTCGGGAGGTCGTGGTAGATGCGATCCCAGTCCGCGATCGACCAGTTCTTCTGGATCAGCAGCACTTCCACAAACAGCAAGTCGCTCATGGCATCGCCCGTGGCCTGGTTGATCAATTGGTGCGCCGCCAAGAATTGCGCAAGCGCCTGCTTCTTGCGCTCATCGTGGATCGTGTTTTCCCACTTGTGCAGCTTGTCCATCAAAGCGTCCTTGACGATCACAGTGCCGTGGCCGTTCGCCTCAAAGTAGATACCCACATCGAATTCGGTCGCCTTCTTGTGGCAGTACTTGACGCCAGTCTTGGCTTGCGCCACGCGAATGCCTCGCGACTGCAAGTATCGCGCCGCAGCACCATTCGCGTACGCGGTCTGCACGCAGCCAAGCGACACGCCTTCACGGTCGAGTTCGAGGATGCGCAGCTTATCGGCGAAGAATTCAGCAAACAAGCACGCGATCTTGTCGCCGTCCAGCAAGTGCCACACGCCTTCCTGGTCAAAGTAGTGGAACACGACACGGTCGGCATCGCCATCGAGACTGCAGTAACGCTTGCCACGGTCCGAGTCGCGAGATAAACCAGTTGGAGGCTTGCGTGCCTTCTGCACGTGTTCCGCACCGCTTTCGTGGTTCAACTCGCCGTCGCTCGGCGTGTTGACGATCTCCAAGTGCAGCGATTCACCTAATTCCTTGGCGAGCTTCGCGAGCTGCAACGCTCCGACACCGTGGGCGCAATCGACGTACAATGGTGTACGCATTTCCAACTTCTTGGAGTCGATGTTCGCAGTCAACTGCTTGAACGCATCCGCGAGCATGTTGTAGTAGCCAACTTCCGAAGCCCAATCGCCCTTGTTGTATTGTTCGTAGTTCCACTGCACACGACAACAACAAGCACATGCCGAGTGTTAGCACAAAGACCGTCAAGCACACGACGCAATTAGCCAACTGTACTTACCATGCGGACAAGGTGGTGCAGTTGCGGCGTCGTCTGGAGACCAAAGTCGAGCACGTTGCCGCCAACGACAAGCGCACCTTCACGCGCCAATTCAGCCAAATGCTACAATAATGTCAATATGGTTTGCAGCAGCAATCGTCAGCTCCATGGATAAAACTTCTTCATATCAATTGTTCGATGACATCAGCTACCTCGCTGGATTGGCGGGTGTCCTTCGCGATGAACACATTGCCGGTCTGGTCCAAGTTGATCTTCTCGGCCAAGATAATCGAGTCGAGGATGTCCACGACCTTGTCTGGGCTCGCGTTCGCCAACTGCACCGCGTACTATAACCATAACCCCCAAGAAAGAGAAAACGTTAGGCACTTATTCGATCGCCATCGCATTTTCAAAGAGAAGCAAACCAACCTTTTCCCAGCTCTGCTTGAGCATGTCGCCGCGCGGGTCGATGATCTTGAGTCCGTTGTCGCTTCCCGGGTTGTGCGACGCCGTGATCATGATGCCCGTGATCTTTCCCTCGCACTTGGAGCGCAGCACCGCGAGGATGCCCATGCGGTGGCACGTGGACGTGAGCAGCGACGCTTCTTCGCGGAAGCCGGCCGTGCCGTACTGCAGCTCGCGCGCGCCGAGCGCCTGCGGCTTGACGTACTTGGCCACTTCGTCCACGACGCGAGGGGTCTTGTCGGCGATGCTGACGGCGCTCATGGTGTGCACAGAGGGAGGGAGGACGGGAGTCGAGAGAGAGAGAGAGAGAGAGAGGTGGAGATAGCGAGCTGCTTCGCTTCGGTTGATGAGATTTTGACGGAAGAGGTTGCTGCTGCAAGGAAGCCAAAGCCCGACCAACTTGGTCGGATTTAAATGAAGCCACCAGGTGGTATTTGGATGACTTGATGTCTGTATACTTGGTTGGATTGATTGAGGCTTTTGTGTTGGTCGTAATGCAAGCTGATTGGCTAGATGGGAGAAAGATCGTACTTTGCAGGACTCGGGAATGGCCAGTGCACGCAAGAGAAAAGCCTGGCGTGTCGACGTTTCTGGATCTCTTGATAATACTTTGCTTTTAGCACCTCTAATAGCCTATGTTCTGGACGAAATCATTACTTCATTATGGGTTTTTACTTTACACAGTGTGGACTGCTTGTTTAAACTTCATATTTGACTTTCATTTGCATCATCTTATAGAGAGAGGTAAAGCAGCAACAAAAGAGCTCTTCGCCGTCACGATGTAGCACAAACTGCACAAGTGGATACTTTTTTCGCTCTCTCTGGTAAAATGCGAGCAACCATCGCGACCGAACGGCGCGGGACATGCGAGTCTCTGCAACCAGTACAACATGTAGTGTCGTGCCCATAGCGTCTGTATTGTGATTCTGTGTGCGGGTCATCGATAAATACGTGGTGGTCCGTTTGTCGGGGGGTTCGCTGCTTGTAGCTGGCTGACTGGATCAGTAGCATGCGCCGAAGCTTGAGTGGGTGGTCCTATCCTGGCATCGAATATACGCTGCCTCTATACTATTACTTTGCGTCGCCTACAAGTACGGCGCCGTCGGGGGAAGTCCTGAAGCGGTCTGTTGCCGTGGTCGTGGTGGCGACGCCAGCAGCGACGGATCGTGGACCGACACCAGGATACTGTCAATCTTGTCATCAGCGTTGTCCACGTGCTGGAACACGCCGATGAGGTAGTGCAGTTGGCGCAAAATCACCAAAAGCTTCTCCTCTGTGGCTTCCTTCTTTGACTCCAATCGAGCTTTCAGCAGCATCACGCGTCGGAACTTGGCCAGACGACTTGTGCGGCACGCCGGACACAAATCTGCATCCGCACAACTGAGGGAGTTCTTCCGTGGACGCTTCCCTCCTAGTAGCACAGCATCGTCGTCCGCGTCAACGCTTCCTTTGGTTTCCTCCACGTCGTCCTCTTTTGGACTCATGCAGCCACCCAAATAGTACGTTTGCAGCGTCGCGTACTCATCGGCGTTAAACGGAAAACTGGCAATGTCGAGGATCACTTTGCGCACTTGAATCTCCATTGTGCTTTCATACCGTGGACTTTTCAGCGACAACCGATTCTGCGCCGGGGTCGTCGGGAATTGGACAATGGATCCGCGCGAGGGAAGACCCACGCGTGGCGGTCTTCTAGCAGAATACGACGGCGCCGACGCCGTGATATTGGCAGTGGCACCAGCAGCAGTAGCAGTCGCCATCGCATCACTATTGCTACCGATGCTTCCACTCGATGAGCTCGACTTCACGGGACCGTTGGCATCGAGGCGCTGGTACTTGGGATGCACTTGCTCACTCGTATCACTGGAGGATCCCGAGGAGGTGTGCACGGAAGCGTTTACTTGGTCTACGTTCTTGCGTTTATTGGAACTCGAACCTTCACTTGGTGGCCGTCGGTTCTCTTGTAAATATTTCAAAATACGTTCATTGCGCGTCAGCGTATCGGAGTACCGCCTTGTGACGCCGGCGCCAGTCTCTCGATCTCGATTACCGCCTTCTGCACTTGTGTCTTCTGGCAGTAAATACTCGCCCCCGCTCGACGGCGGAGACACGACTGAACTAAGATCCACGCCCGTCAACTTGAGCAACAGCGACTTTGGGTTGGAATTGATGGCACCCACGATGCACGACGCCGCATAATTACTCGCACCCTTCGCCGACAGCGACATGCCTGTGAGCCCATTGGTCTTCCTCATATACTGCGTGCTCGCCCAGTCGTGGCCATCCAGGAGAAGACACAACAACGAACTGCTGTACGCGAGCCCCATACTCAAGTCCCGCAATCCCAGCAACGACATCTGCGAATAGCTTAAATCCAACACGCGCAGCACGGCATTTTTCGCCAATAGCGCGCCAAATGCTCCGGCACCGACGTCGCCCATCGGGTTGTTGTCAATGTACAAATTCTGCAGGCAGTTCGGATTGCCGTTGCACAGCGCCTTGGCGAGCGCGAGCGCGCCTTCTTGGTCGATGCCGTTTTTCCCGATCTCGAGCGTCGTCAACACGGCTTGTCCGGACGCAAACGCGGCGGCGATGTGCTTGATGCCATTGCTGCCGATCTTGTTTTGCCCTAACGTGAGCTCCTCGAGCACCTTGTTCACAGTGAGCGCCTCTGCTAAACACTGCATGCCGTTGCTTCCGATCCCATTCGTCCCGATGTACAGCGAGCGAAGCCCAACGTTCACTTTCAACCCTTCAGCCAAGTACTTGGCGCCTTCCTCGCCAATGTTGTTCCCACTCAGATGCAGACTCCGCAGCGTCGTGTTCTTCGTCAGCGACTGCGCGATAGCCTTGGCGCCCGCGGGTCCAATGTCGTTCCCACTCAGATACAAACTCTCCAACGATACATTCTGCTCCAGCGCCTTCGCGAGCAAGCCCGCGCCTTTATCGGTGATGCGGTTAAATCCGAGGTCCAGCGTGCGCAGGTTGGTCTTGTGTACGAGCACGTGACCCAGCAGCTTGGTCGAGATGTTGCCCAGCGAAAACCCGCCGAGCTTCAGGACCGAATACGGCGCGAGGTCTTCTTGCATGCGCTGACTCACGGATCTCCACGTCGCGGTGCCGTTCTCTATATCCCGATAGTAGCTCCTCAGACAGCGCTGGATGAGATCTCGCGGCGGACACGCGTCGTGATGCACTGGCGGCTGTGGGGCGGTTCTCGCGCCATCGTTATCGGCTGCTGTCGCTGTCGGAGGCTGCGGTTGTGCGCTCTCTGTCCGGTCCGTCGGCGACGTTGCGACGGCGTGCTGCTTGGCCGCAGTCACCGCATCGCGCTCGCTGTATTTAAACCTGGCACTGATATCCCTCATCATAGGCTTCGCTTGTACGACGAATCGATGCTTGCGACAAGGGAGGGAAAGAGAGAAGTCCCCCGCCTGAGCTCGCGATCGACTCGACAAATTCAAAACGAAAACTGCAGTAAACGACTTCCGCTCGTAACTCGCTTGGATGGGGCGGAAGGACGGACGACGCGAAGGTAATCGCACTCGCCCAATGCGATAATCGAACGTCCGTCTCGACGCAAATGGATGAACGGAGGAGGAGGGAGGGACGCCAATCGATTCAATCCAGCGAGTGGTCTGCGCGGATCCCACTCCTGTTTCTTTCCTTCTTTCTTTCTTCCCTCCTAGCGCGCGCACTGAGGGAGAGGGGAGAAAGGCGTACAGTGCGCTGCGATCCCGCGCCACCACGTCGTCGACGTCGAAAAGCACGAAATCACAAGTGATAGGCCGACGCACCGCTGCGTCACGCGCCGGAAGACTGGGAGAAGACACAGAAAACGCGGCTTCAAACTCCAGGGAACGGGACCACCTGGCTGACTGACTGGGCGGCGCTAATTGCGAGATCCGTCAACGGGCGGGAGTGTCGGCGGCCAGTCGCCCATCAGGAAACGGGAGGTGTCCGAACAGGGTAACCCTCCGAAAGTCGCGTATTGTTCTAGTAGCAATATCACGCGTAATAAAGAGAAAAGATCGTAAAGTTTAGACTCCGTCTAGTATTACTAATCACAAAGTCGTGCTAACGCTTTAGTTGATATAGAGAGGGCGGTGGGATCTGAGAGTAGTCTGTTTACACTTTTCCACAGAATATTAAAACCTCACTGAATGTTCGCGCACACTCTTCGCGAGGTTTTACGCTGATGTCATCAAGGTTTTTTGTGCAAAAAACTGAAGTTTTCTTTTTCTACGTGTGCATAAAAAAAGGCCCGAGTGTGAGTGTGTTTTTGCCCACGCATCAGTGGGGAGGAAGCTCTCAAAAACGAGCACGTTGGGAAAGGTCCACACGTTCCAATAACACACCACAAAGATCTGGACGTTTGCATGCGATCTGTTATCCGAAATTGTTTCTTCTGGAAGAGTGTTGACCAGTGCAATGAACGCCTCGACTGGCTGCAGTGTTCGCACTCGTGCGACTCTGTTTTTCGAGCTGCAGCAGGGACACCCCAGATGGTGTGCAATCTTCCCGTGTTCGAAAAAGCGCCGCGCTCCCCTCTCTCCCGAGGTTTGGGCGACTGGCAGCTGGCCGCCAGCGCGCCATGTAACGCCGGCAGAAGGAGCGCATGGGGGGTGATGACGACGCTTCGGCTCAAGAAGACACACATCGAGGATTAAAAGTCTGTAAAAGTAGGGCATTCTTCCTGAAGTTAGGTATGGTTTTGCTATTTGTTGCTGCAGCCAAAGCGTTTCGTCAATTGGCTGGAAAAGAAAGAGAAATTGCTATTTCAGCGCTGTGGTGTCCACTCGTTTCTTGACTTTTGCAGCTGCCAACTGAAAAATAAGATAAAAAAATCTTCAGAAATGGCTCAGAAGACTGGCGCACTGGAAGCGCCAGAGCGTGGTTTACAGGCGAAAAGATGTCCATACTGAGTTTCATACGAATCGCAGGAGCATCCTGATGCACCCACACAACTGGAATAAAAAATAGCGCGCGTTGCATGCATGAGTTTGAGTTGACGAGAGTGCACCAGACTTCCTGAAGTTTGGGTTGGCTCCCGTCTCTGCCGGCTTCAACCGGTTGCCATTCCCTCGCTCTTCATAAAAGACGCAGGGAAAGTGACTGCGATGCGGCTGTTGTATGGGGGGCGCCACGACACCAGCAGCAGACATCAACACTGTTGCAGTCGGCCGATTGCGTGACGCACACAAGTTCAACTACGAAACTGAAGTTTCCCTCCGTCATAATGGCCCGTGTGACGACGCTCTGAGAGCGACCACGAAGGTGGGAATGGTGCCGTTGTCCATGGTAAATTTACTCAGAGGGGCTGGTGCGCACACGCACAATATGCACCACCATCAGTGGATTTATTACCCACCGTATAGAAGGGAAAAGCTCTGCTTTTGGGAGGGGACGAGCGACCTCGTGGAGATGGCCCGCGAGGAAAGGAGGCGAGCGACCTTGTGGAGATGGCCCACGAGGAAAGGGGGCTGACGACAGTCGCGGACGTGCGTGCGTGCGGGAGCCTTGGTGCTGAGAACATACTGTACATGCTCGGCCATCTGCATGAGTGTGTGGAGACCATTCGATATTTTCAACTTTTTTGCTGCAGGAAATGATGGTCAGAGCTCTGTTAAGAGCCATTCACGCGGTGCGTTGATACCGTATTGACAGATTTGCGGCAAGAGCGTGCACCGGCTGCCCGTAATCATTTCGTTATTTACTTGCACCAGCTGGCGCAGCCACCCATTCGGAAGGCACACAGCGCATTCGCGGCTCAATCCAAGCATGACGGAGCGCGGATCACATGCATCTGCCGTCTTTTCATGCTGTAGGGATTAGCTTGGAAGTCGCTGCAATCAGTCTGTTGCTCATTGACGATACTGTCGAGTTGCTCAGTGGTCCACAGTCCTAGTGGTTTGCCATTTGCTATTTGTGGACTTGCAAACGTTGTCCCTCGTGGCGGGCGACAACTCTGCTTGGTTTTCTCTCGTGGAGGTATAGTTTGAATGTTGCAGTGGCCGCTATCATCCAGCTCATTGTGATGACTCTCGTAGCAGACACACGATGAGATAGCGATTGATCATCAGGGTGCAGGATCAGACAATGCCCACGCACGACACGCCGTAGCTGAATTCATTTATCAGCAGCCTTGAACTTTGGGCGGCGTATTAAAAAGGGAGCTGCACGTCGCGTCGTGAGAGGCGCTTTCCCTCTTTTTACACAGGATGGGCTCAGTTTCAAAGGAGCAAAAGGAAACAGCGAAAGTTCAGGATCGGGTGTGAAGTGCACTCCCTCGACTGAAGTTTCCTAGGAGGGACGAAGGGAGTGAAAGCTCTCCCTTGGACCCAGAGAAGCTTGAACTTCAAGCTGCTGAGCCCATCACGAGCTGCGCGCAATAAAATAACTGAACAGAAGCGAGCGGGATCACCTCCAAGCACCCAAACAATCAGGTCCATCTTGTTAGCCAGAGAAATGAAATGCTGAGAAAGTCGCCGAGCGAATGCGCAGTGTTGTTTCATTCATTGGCAATTGACGCGAAAATCCAGCGGCTAAAATTTCGCGTCGATTGCCCTTTTTGTCAAGGAACGCGCATGGCTGCTCGTCGATTTCTTTAGCTGGCGCAAAATTTGAGAATTGCCACTCGCGTTGGCTGCTTGTGCGCTCTTTAACTTCATGAACTGATCTGCAGTCGCGCTTTTTAACAAGTGTGACTGCATGAGTGTGTCCGTCAGCAGCTCAACATTCTTGGAGCAAATCTGTGAGGTCATGCTGTGCCAAATGGGTTCGTGGTGTTTATCCTTTGGCTCCAGGTTCGTAGCACGTTTCATGCGAAACTCGTCTGATAAATGTTTTATAACGTGTTGAACTTGTTGGAATCACGAGTGATGGTCGTTTCACTTCACAACCACAGATCTTACGACTCATTTTAGTTGCGAGGTTGGTCGACTTGGTGCTGATGGAGGAGCTGCAGAGGTGGTTCGCAGGCTTCGGTGGCGATACTGACGGCACTGTGAACAGCGACGCGCCACTACCACCACCGCTATATCCACAACAACCGCCACCATCGTCTTCGGTATCAGCAGCGTCCTCGTCAGTAGCCGATGCTGACGCAGCAGACGCACTCTTGTCGATCGAAGAGCTCGACGCGCGGCTGAAGGCTTCGCGCCATTTCAAGAGTCTAAACTTTGGGATTCTGTCGCTGGCCACGAGTGATCCTGATGGCAAAGCGTACTTGCGTAATGTAGAACACCTCGCCTCGGTGCAGAGGCTCATCAAGGAAGGCGTCCTCTCCGCAGACCTGAGCGGACTGCAGGTCTCAAAGAAGTTGTGGTTCATGTACCACGAGGATCTTGATGGCGCTGGCGCGTATTTCACCAAGAAAGGGAGGTTGTTGTCGAAGGCTGAAAAGCGCGCAGCGAAAGAAAAAGCAAAGGAAGACGCGCCGCTGGCAGCAAAGTACGAAAAACAGGAGAAGAAGAAAGCCAAGCTCCTCAAAAAGATTGAGAAAGCGCGTGTGAACCAGAACCTTGGAAACCTCGCTACGTTTCAGAAACGACTCGCGACAATTAACGCAACTCTACGCGAGCTGCAGCTGCAAATGAGAGACGAAGTGCTTGCTGGTGGACGCACTGATGAGTATAATGCGACTGGTGGTGGTGAGCGAGAGATCGCAAGGCTTTCTACAATGTCACCAGACTCGTTACTGGACACACACCACCAACCCAGCAGGAACGAGAGCGCTCCATCATTGCCACCTTCACCAAACTTGCTCACTAATGGTGTGCTGGACGATCCAGCACCATCTTTGCCGTCGGAACTGGTGACACGATCGCTTTCGCCTTCTACGGGGAGACCTGGTGTCAAATACACGCTCATCTCTACAAAAAGTGGTCTCATTGAGCTGTGTGAGCGAGGTGGGATCTGGCGAGGAGAAGGTGGTGAGTGTACTGCTGTCGTGGACGTTGAAGGTGTTCCAGACCATGTGTCGTTGCTTCAGATTTGCGTCGATGCCACCAGCGTCTACATCTTTGATGGTCTCGCTATTGGGGAGCAAACTCTTCTCGACGCATTGACGCCATTCTTCCAGGCGCGCAATATTCTGAAAGTGCTGCATGATGTACACATGGATGCGCTCGGGATTTGGCAGAAAAGTGCCGAGAAATTATCGCTTCATGGCGTCCTAGATACGCAGCTCGTCATGGAAGCTTGCTCGGCAAAGGAGGGAGATATGCTCAGTGGATTTAACGCCATGCTCGCGGAGTGGCATCCGAATGGAAAACTCACTCAGCACCCGACGAAAGCTGTGATCCGCCAGATTATGGACGCAAACAAGCAATTTGTGCTCCAGCGACCATTATCGACTGCGTTCCTAGAGTACGCAGTGCTAGACGTGCTTTTGTTGCATGAGTGCATCCCGACGATTCTTAGCGTCCTATCGAGCGGCGTCGGCAACAAAAGCGTTCAGCAACTTGTTAAGGCATCAGAGCAACGAGCGATGAACGCGATCAAGAACAACGGAATCCGATCCGTATGGGTTGACGAAGCGCATCGTTTGGCGTCGGTGGAGCTACTCGCGCTGCGAGGGATCGCCCCCACAGCGCTGTCGAAGACCATTGACCACGACATGGACTCGCTATTGCGTCTGCTCCCCCCTCGTTTCCGCAATGCGCCGCTGTTTGAGCAGCCCGAGACGATTTGTCGCATCATCGACGTGGTGCTGGATAAAGGCCGTCAAGCGTACGCCTTTATTGACGGTCAGGGCCGAACACCACTGCTTGAAAGCAATATTGCGGGTGATAGTAGAAAGGACACAGAAGCCTTGGTCACACTAGAGGACATTGCGCTGGTCGTGCAAAATATCGGCATACACAAGTTTGGAGGCGACAATCGCGCAGGCATCGACGGATCCCTTCATCGGATTTCTGCGATGCGGAATAAGTCCAACAGGGTCTACGGACTCACGTTCCGCGTGGGTCGCGCTTTCCCTGGCGTATCAGACGTCTTGGTCGATGTTTTTCGTGGAATTAACCCTGCTTTTTCAACCTCACCCACTTCCCTTGAAGGCATGGCGGCACCTCCGCCTTCGGTATTGATCCTTGGGCTTCCAGGCCATGGCAAGACAACGTTGATTCGAGACATTGCGCGGTCGCTGAGCTGGTCGGGGCAAAACGTCTGCATCATTGATACGTCGAATGAAATCGGCGGTGATGGCGATGTCCCGCATCACCACGTCGGGTATGCGCGGCGCATGATGGTGCCATCGTTGGACGTCCAGGCGCAGGTGATGGTCGAGTGCGTGCAGAACCACACTGTTTCGACGATGATCATCGATGAGATTGGTCGCATGGCCGAAGTCTCTGCCGCACAGATCGTGCGCCAACGTGGAGTCGCGATTATCGCGAGTGCGCATGGTGATTTGCGATCGCTGGTCAAGAATTCCGAGCTTTGCGGTCTCATCGGTGGCGTCGAGACAGTGACGATTGGAGATGCAGTGGCCAAGAAACATGGTGGCTCCAAGTTGAAGACGCAGCGCGTGCACGCGCCAACGTTCGATGCCATCGTCGAAGTGAAGGCTCGGAACGAGTACGTTGTGATTCTCAACACGGCCGAGGCAGTGGACGACATCTTGGAAGGTCGGTTCGCAAAAGGCCAGCGGCGTAGTCGAGACCCGAAAACCGGGGCGATCCGCATGCAATTGGTGCGAGTGTAAGAGGTGGCACAACTTGATTTGTTTGGGGGTCTCGCGGATCATCGGTAGTGTCCATGCACACAAGATATGGGCTTCTACCTGCTGTCTGCAATTGGCGTTTTCGCCCATTTGTGGCCATCGAATAGTAGCAGTGGCTATCCCGTTGAGATCCACTGTCCTTGTGTTATCAGGCTGGCAAACGCTCAAATGGGTCCCACAATGCACGAAAGCACCGCATTTTCCACAATGAGCTCCCCATTGCGACAAGCTCATGTAGCCATCCGCTTTGTGATTGGTCCATCTGAGTTTGACACTCGAAGCGTGCGTCATGTTACAAACCATAGCGTGACATAATGTCGGTTATAGAGTCGATGGTATTGAACACACTGTGTTGTGCGGTTGGGAGATTTTCGATTCGGAGCCATGTGAAAAAAAAAAAAAAACAAAACAAGCAAGTCGGTCGTCGTCGTCCGCTCTCTCTCTCTCTCTCTCTCTCTCTCTGGAAGTCGGCGGAAGCGCGCGCCTCAGTTCGCTCGACGCCGCTGCCGCAGCAGGATGAGCAAGGTGCGCACTATTGCGGTCTCCATTGCGCCTCCAACGCCCCTCGCCTCGCTCTCTCATTCGCTCTTCACAAGCCGTGAGAGGGGGAGAAGACGAGTGCGCCTTGGATACTTTTTGTGTTGTTTTTGTTTGCTGATTTGGCTTGTTATTCCATATGGACAGGATGCGCTCGTGGCGACGCTCTCGCGCGAGATGGAGCGCATTGCCAAGCACAGTGAGAACTGGCAGGAGCGCATGGGTGCGTTAGGCGAGATCCAGCGCGTGTTCGAGACCCTCGACGAGGTCACGGCTGTCGGTCCCGAAGTGTGGAAGGTGCTCAAGCCGCTCAAGGGCGTCGTGCTCGATCTGCGCTCGCAGATCGTGAAGGAGGTGTGCGGCGTGCTCATGGTGATCTCCAAGGTCACGCGCGACGCCATGGTACCGTTCCTGCGCGAGATCCTGCCGGTGCTCGTCGACGTGCGTGGTGGCGGCAACAAAGTATGCGGGAACTACTGCAACGAATGCATCGAGGCGCTGATCACCACGACAGTCGTGAAAGGTCCGACGCTGCGGTACTTTGTCGACACGCTGCTTGAGAGCAAGAACAAACTGATCCGATTGTCGTGCATCACCGCACTGAAGCTCGTGCTCGTGAGCTGGAGCGCCGTGCTGGACAAAAACGACGTCCAGCAGCTCGAGAAAGGGCTGAAAAACGCATTATACGACGCGTCGTCGTCCTGTCGCAGCCAGTCGCACGAGTTTTTCCTGATCTTCCATCAAAAGTTCCCGAAACGCGTCGCGCTGCTCATGACGATGGTCGATTACAAAGTGCAGAAGCGACTCGAGTCCATCATGACCGACGCCTCCGTATCGGTATGACCTTGTTATTACTGCTGTTGACGTCGTATTGGTTGCTTAAAGCGTGTCCACCTCTGTCCTCGTTGTGTACTCCATGCAATCGACATCATCGAACAGCTCACTGGAGCCCCGGTACGTTTATCACACTTTTAATGTGTGCAGTTATGCACATCTTGATTCTAATCCTGCTTTTTTCATGCCTACAGGTGAAGCGTAGCACGAGCGGCTCCATCGCGGGCAGCATTGACGGTGATGTTCCCTCGGTAGCAACCATGGAGCAGCCGCTCACAGGATACAATTTTGAGGTCGGCGATCGCGTGTGCATCCCCGAGAAGGAGTTGTTTGGCTTTGTTCGCTTCCTCGGTGAAGTCGAAGGCACAAAGGGCGTGTGGGTCGGCGTCGAGCTCGATGAACCGTACGGGAAAAACGATGGCAGCGCCAAGGGCAGATACTACTTTCACTGCAAACCAAAGCACGGCGTGTTTGCGCGTCCACATCAGATCTTTCTGACCATTTCCGGTGCAAAACTCCTGGAGCAGCAGCAGCAGTTGGGCGCCAATGCGCATGCGAATCCAGAGAGTCCGAGGGGCGACGATGCCGTTATGCGCGCACTCAACGACGAGCTCAACGACGCAAGCTTGGACGATTCGTTCGCTGAGGAATCCCCGGTCGCTCCCTCGCCAACGATGATGATGGAGGATGCTCCGGGTTCAGACGAACCGTCTGCGCTGAGTGTTGTGCTCACAAAGGCGTCCTTAGCGCATCGACGATACATCGACAAGCTGCTCCGATACGCGCGCTTGGAGCTTGAGGAACACCAGCGGTTCGAGAACTACGCCGCGACCGCGAGTTCCGCCGATGCCGTGCAATACCTTCAACAGCTCCAGAACTGCGCGCAGGACAAAATCGTGCTGTCCGATACGTTCATCCAGGAAATGATTTTGGCGCAGCAAGCAGCGCGCGAATCCTAAATGAAAATGGCCAAAGTGTTTTGTGTTTTGTTATGGCTCGTGTGTGCTTCCAAAAGCAAAGCAAGGTGTGTGGTTCCATGTCAAAATCCTCTCTGTCTTACTCACGCTTGTCTCGCTCTGTTGCGTGTTTTGCTCAGTTGTTGGTCCAGGTTCGTCAGGGCGGTTAATTAGTCATTCTTGTCGAAGGATCTATGGGTATCGCCAACACAGATTCATACGCTGTTTGGTTGGCATTCACAGCCGCAATGGAGCAGCTCCGACCATAGAACCTTTTTGGAATCTGTATCAGCCAGCAATACCCAGTCTTCTCAGTCGATATCAACATCATGTGGAGACTCAACGAGTGCTTGTGGGACGAGCAATGTGCGTGATGTCCGCTTGCATTGAAGCAGATACAGTGGCACACCATTACCAAAGATTCGCAGGCGGCAGAACGCGATCGGATCGGTCATCATCACGAGGTTTGTCAGATACACAAGCGAGTCCAGCGGATCATTGAGTTTCAGTGTTTGATTACTGGCTTGTGATGAGGAGGATGTGGGCTTCTTCGGTGTTGCGAATGTACCGATTTCGGTTATCCATGGTCCACTCAGCACGAAGAGGCTATCTGGCTCCAGCACCCAGTAGAGAGAACTCACGTTGGCCACACCGAGTCCGGTGCGGATGACATCCGTCAGCAGCAAGCCGTAAATCACGATCGCGACGACGCATTGAACCCAGGATACGTGGAATCTGTGGTACAGCGGCGCTGGAGGACGTTTCCATTGATGCCACAGCCTTGGGGCGGAAGGAGCGCATCTATATGCACAGACTGTTGGGAACTGACCGCGACGGCGGCTTCGGACGACGGTGTCATGTGTCTCCATCGAAGTGCGCGCATGCACCCGTGATTTCTCGTTGTGTGACGGCCATGCGGTGGTCACGTCGTTCATGTTTCTCTCTCAATGAGAAGTTGTCCGTAATAAGTTATAAATACGACTTGCACGTACACGTCGTTGCCCTTTTGGATGCGAGAATACTCACACAAGGAAGCAGTTTCTGGATTTAGCCATGCTGCTTCAACAGAAGAGTCGACGGCACTAATATGAGCAATCGCAAGACTCGCTTTCACGTCCAGTGATGCTTCGCTTCTGTCAGTTCTGCACGTGGAAGCTTCTTGAGAAAACCAAACCCAAGCCGAGTGGTACATTGGCACCTAGTCCTCTTGCGCGCTTGGTGTATTGTGCTGGTGCCTTTGCCGCTGCGTCACACGATCGCTAGATAAAGAAACACATGGGTGACCATTTACTTTTGCTGTGCGCAATTTTTCGAAATGAGAACGTGCAACTCGACTGGCGAAATCGCATTATCAGACGATCTGATTCTGCCTCAGTCGCTCTGCATAGTGTGCGCCACACTATTTAGATGGTGACTGATTGGCGAACTGGCGATATTGTTTTTTGCGGGGATGCAAAATGGTCAAAAAGTGTTCGTCGTCACTCACAATTCGGTAAGCAGCGTCTGCATCACCACGCAGCACTAGCCGCGCCATTTCTGCTGCTACATACACGATTGGACGGATGCAGACGCGCAGGTTGGTGCTTGTGGTCGCCACTGCGCTACTAGCGGCCGAGAGCGCAGCCTTCTCGTTTACCAGCAGCAACAACAACTGGTCATGGGGCAGTCAGTCCGTGCAGGACATGTTTGCGTCCTGGGGGTTCAACACCGGAGATCGCGGCGCCGTGCACTCGAATGCTGGCAGCGTTGGCCAAGATCGCACGACTTCGAGCGCAATGAACTCATGGAATGGTGATGATGCATGCGGATGCTGTCAACGTACCAACACCGAGTCTTTTTATTTGCATTGGGTGGCTGATTATTTGTGCTGACAATTATTGTAGGCTGGTGGCAGAGTTGGTGGAGTGCCGAACGAGCTTCTACTACTCCGACCCCGACAGCAGCTCCGACGACCGCGGCTCCATCCCCCACCACTTTGAGACCGAGCATTACACCAACTTTGGCTCCGACAAAAGTTCCAACGAAAGCTCCGACAAAAGCTCCAACGAAAGCTCCAACGAAAGCTCCGACAAAAGCTCCGAGACAAGCTCCAACAAAACTCCCGACAAGCGCACCAGAAACGGTAACGAGTAACCCCACTCCAACTCCAAAAGCCAGTGCTTCCTTGAAGCCTCCAACCACACCAGCACAGACACCCGAACCGGTGCCCACTTCAGCATCCCCAAGCCCGTCACCAAAGCCGAAGCCAAAGACCCCTGCTCCGTTCAAAACACCATCGCCTTCCTCTCCATCCCCACCATCCAGTAAGCCATCTGCTGCATTATCGCCAACTCCAACGGCCAGTGCCTCACCTTCATCTTCGTCGTCGTCGTCATCCGCCTCGTCGGCCTCGTCATCTGGAGCTAACACGCCGGCGCCGACTCCGTCAAGTCAATCTACTCCTTCTCCATCATCTGGAGCTTCATCAAATGATTTAATGTGCACCGATGAAGAAATGCAGGAGGTAGAAGAATTTCTTCGCACTCAGTAAGTTAATCAACGAGCGAAAATGCAGCCAACACGCTTCAATTTTGACAAAAAGCAGCATCCGTTTCCACAGCCATTGCGACCATTTACGACCCCTTGTTTATACGCTACGATAATGAATTGCGCGTTTCAATGACGTGGGAAAACGAATCCCGATCAAGTGGATTCTGATACTCATCCTCGGACTGGTCCTCGTCCGCGCGGTCATCTTCTCCGGGGTCACGTCCGCTTTCGTTCACAAAGGTGACGCCAGGGATACTCTCCGCGCCGAACGGATCGTTGTACTCGGGCTCGAGGAAACTCTGGAAAGTCGACGACAGATGCGGATCGCGGTACTCCATAACCGTTCCTCGAGTTGACGATAGCCACGTGCTGTTCCAACCGTCGCTGAGCATCGTTCCTCCACGGCCCTGCGCAGACAACCACGTGTGGTTCATTCCGCCCTCGTCACCGAAAACTGAACTGCCTCCACGCTCCGACCACCACACAGTCTCATCGCTCAGTAGAGTTGCATTCGTCTCAGACCGAGAAAGCGACGATGACAACAGCATCGAGTTGTTATTGCTCGCAGTGCGATGCAGACCATCTCTTCGGCCTGAGTTTGCTCCAGACGTGTTGTGCTTTGTTGCTGTCTTTCCTGGGAATATCCCAGTTTCCTGGAAAATCGCTTGTTTCTCTCGTTCAATCTCCATTCGGGCTTCTGCTACGGCTTCGGCTACGTGCTTGTCGATGAACTTCTTCGCCGCTAACGCTTTGTACTGCTCGAGCAATCGCTCGTTTTCTTGTCCAAACGAGAGCCCTGGCGCTGCTTGGGTTTCAAGAGGATCCTCCAAAGTCTTCGGGTACAAAACACTGCCGCTCCCTGTCCTCCGATGTTTCTGGGCCGATTGTAACTGCGCACGAGCATCAGATAGAAGCTTCTTTTGCCCTATGCGCTTTTTCAACCAGTCTTTTGCCTCCTGACGCGCTTCGTGAGCCACAAGAGTCAATGTCGCTTTTTCTTCTTCTCGCAAGTATTCAATGGTAACACCATCGAGACCAGGTGCCTTTGGTAAATTCTGCAGGTATCGTGCAGTTCCCGGACGTGTGGCGCGAGAAGGACTCCCTGGTGTACTTTTAGCCTTGGCATCACCAGCAGCAGAAGGTACTCGTGGCGCTCCACCACTAGCCTGCACTCTGCTGTCCATCACTGATGCGTTGGATGATAGAACTTTGGCAAGGGCGTAACTTGCTTGGGCATCAGTAAATCGCGACACTTCACCTGCTCTGGTTCCACGACTGTGTTCGTTTCTCGGTGGCGGTGGAGGAGAGTACGAAATGGAAATCGACTGCAGAGGAGCCAGTTGAGTTGTGGTTGCGCCAGCTGCTGACATTTCTGCGCCACTGCCTCCGAGTTCAGCTAAGCGCTCTGGAATCTGAAGTGTCAACTGCTTCAACGAGCCTGAGCGAGTAGCGTTCGTAGTATCTGCGCTGGTAGTCGATGCTGCCTGCAATCTCATTTGCAATACCCCAGTCGACCCAGAGATCTCATCGCTGGTTTCTTCTAGAACGATACTTGTCTTTCGGTTCACAGAAAGCGTTTGGGAAGCAGAAGCGGGCACTGGAATAGACGACGACTCCAACCCCACGTCTTTCACACTATTCAGTTGCTCTTGCAGTAACTTCACCGCGTCTGCAGTGGTCAGCCCAAAAGTGTCCGTGACATCATACTCGACGAGCTTGTTGCATTCTAACAGATAAAGAAGCAATTCTTTGCTTTGGAGTTTGTTGTACGCAGCGAAGTGAAGTAGTCCGAGGCGAGACCTTGGTGTCACGACTCGTAGTTGTGCGCCACACCGGACAAGTTCATGAAACGCGGTGGCATTTTCGTACTCGATAGCCAGCATCAGAGGGGTCTTTGGTGTGGACGGCTCGGCGCCTGCTCGCTCTCCATTACTCATAGTACTCGTATCAGAAGTTCGAGTGGAACCTCGTCGTCGATCGCTGTTGCGTTCTGTCGCTTCTCGTGGTTGATTGTCGGAACCTACACCAGAGAGACTTCGTAGCATTCGTGATCGACCTTTTCCTTCAGTCCAAAGATTCAAATCCTGGTGGTGGCGCTTGAAAAGCTGAATCAACCGCTTGTCGCAACTGTTGAGTACGCCTATATGCAATGGAGTAACTCCGTCGGAATCCCAACAGCCAGCATAAACGTCTTCCTGGAGTAGCAAATCAGTGACGTGAAGCATTTCCACGCTTTGTGGCCAACGACACGACAGATGGAGCGGTGTGCTACCGCTCGGAACTGTTGCAGCTTCAAGTATCTGGGAGTAAATCGAGTTGATCCGCTTTTTGTCTTGAAGTGTGTCAGATGCCGCTGCTTTTGCTGTGGTGCCACCTTTAACTGGTAATAAATCTCGTTTCCCTCGAGCAAGCTGCAAAGCATACAGTATTTGCAGTCCGTTGTACGATGAATTGGATCCGAGCGCTGCATGGAGCGGATTTTCAGCATGTGATCCCGTTGTTTTTGCAAGAATCTCAACCATTTCCAGGCGCGATGGAGTCGACTTCACGTACAAATAGGCTAAGAACAAGCCAAGCACGTTGCTTATTGCATCACCTCCAGCAGCTGCAACGTGCAAGGGCGTGTACGAGTCAACGTTGTGATCTGTGATAACGACAGACGGAGAGGTAGCTAAATGAAACGACGATCGGCTGTGTACGGGCTGATGCTTGGTGGCCGCAGCCACGACGGAACAACCGTTGGACCTTTTTAGGATACCGAGAATCAGTGCTTCTTCGACTTGCTGGAAAAAATCGATTCGTTCACCGATTCGAACGATGTCGGCATTCGCGTCTGAAGTGGTGCCGGTGGGTGAAGATTTCATCGTTGGGGTGGAAGACGGCGGGTTGACATCCAAGCCAGATATTCGCAAGTATCGCAAATCACCGTCGCTGCGAGATTTCACTCGACTCCGTGTTCGCTTAGCAAGCGATTCTTCCCCGAAAGCGGTGGACGTGCCACTCGCTCCCTCTGCTTCTTGCACATCATTCTCGGTTTTGTTGCCACTGACCCCGCTAAACTCCAGCCACGAGATGTTTTTCACGAGGATATGCAGCAGCGTTTCTTTCGTTACCAAATGACTCAGGGTCATCTGGTTGTTGGAAATGTCCAGCAGAAGCGCAGCGAGCTCGATCTGGCCGGCTTTGATCGCCAAGATGCACACCGGGGCACCTGTCTCCTGGTCAACCCACTGCTTCTGCTCACGATTGTGTAAAGCAGCATCTGCACCTGCTACTTTCTCCGCGATCTTGATACTGAGCTCGTACATCCCGTAACGAATTGCAAGAGCTAATGCTGATGCTCCATTCGAATCCACTAGCAGCACATTTGCATCCTTGGCAACGAGAGCTGCTGCTGCATGCTGTAATCCAGCTTTGATAGCGACATGTAGTGCGGAGTCAGCATCGCCAATGTTGCTCTGACTTTGAAGCTGTGGGTCGTGCACTAACGGCTCAAGAGGCACTGTTGCGAGAGACCATAGGCAATCCCCTGCACTTGCTGATGCACCAGCACTCAATAAGAGTTCAACCACTTCTTCTCGTCGGTACTTGATGGCTAACGTCAGCGGTGTATCATTGCCATGGCGTTCGCGGCTCTCGTACCCAAGCGTAGTGACAAGCTGGCTGCGCTCAGAGCTGACGGAATTGAAAGCGGACGAGCGATACGGGCGATACAGCTGTATGATGCGGGCGATCGTATGCACTGGCGCGCCAACTTTGATTGCTAGATGCAACGACGTATTCCCGTGTCGGTCGCAAGACGTTGGGTCAGTAGCTTTGCAATCGACGAGTTTGTCCACTAGACGCCACAATCGCGCCTTTAGTGCCAGGTGGAAAACGGTCTCTCCGTTCCCATCGCAGCAATGAACCAATTGCGAGTCCACGTACGACGATGAGGATGCCAGTGATGGTACGACACTCGTCCTTGTCGTCGTTGCCTCACCACCCGTCGTAGCTGAAGCCGTTGTTGTGATAAAGTTCGCATTTCCGGTGCCGACATCCACAAGCAGCATCGCCAGCTCTTCCGAATTTGCATGATTTTGAGATGTTTTAATGGCGATGTGAAGCGCGTTGTCGCCAGCAGCGTTCACATGATCAACATATTTGAGACACTTACTCTTCGATATCTTCGAAAACGTCGTCAGCAATTGCCGGGCGCCGTCTAGATCACCGTAGCAGCAGAAATACATCAGCAGATTCCACTGATATTCGTCATCGGAATTGACGCCTCCGAACGGGAACACCACTCCGTCGATACTTTCTCGAACCATCAGCAGTCGCCGTGCGAACATTTCATCGTCAGCTCCGTACGCACTTGAAAACAACACGTGGGTTGCAAAATTCCAGCGTAAGAGACTCCGAGGATCTGCACCGGAGCGCACCAGCAGCTGCACAGTCGCTTCAAAGGATGCAGGTTTCCATTCCGTACTTTGTAAGAACGCCAACTGCAGTGGCGACAGTGGGAACAGTGGCACATTCGGACTCGGCACAACACAGTACACGTCGAGGTTGGCACCAACTTGAATGAATTTCTGAAGCGATGGCACATCTTGACCTGTTGCGAGCCCGTAAAACATCGCAAACGTCGCGATTTGGATCACAACCGTTTTCAAATGGTCGCTGCTGTCGCAACCTAGGATCAACGATTTCGTCGTGTTCCCTCCGTTTGCGGTCGCTTGCTTGAAATGAAGGCTGATCGCTTGTTTCTTGGACGGATCGCTCTCGTTCAGCTGCACGATCTGGAGTGAGAGTAGTGTCTGCAATGGATACCGTTTCGACTTCGCGGCGTTTGCGGACGCCGAGCTTAACAAGCTACCACTCGGTGAAGCAGGAACTCCACTCGTCGGTCCGGGTTGGTGGGCTGATATGTTCTTTTTGCATATTTCGAGTTCATTCCAGCGTAAAAACATGTACCGCGTCTGCCAACGGCCGAGCCAATTCCTCGACTTCTTCATCACTTCGGCATGGAAATCCTGCAGGAGTGGCGTGCTGTTGCTGCCGCTATAACTGACATCTTTTCGCGCCGCAGCAGCAGAACTCGAAGAAGACATCGTCGCTGCTGTCGTCAAGTGTCGTCCTGGAGCAGCAGCAACCGCCGGTCGCGACGGAATCGGAAGACTGGATCGCTTCGGCACTGTAGTCTGGAGTTTCGGGAGCTCGAGCTCGTCTTCATGACCCGCCTTCTGCTTGCAGTAGTTTGCGTCGAGGAATCGCTCAGGCTCGAGTGGGAATGGGTCTCGCACTAGCAGACGGTCGGTGGTATGTCGCTTGAGCGCCTCGTTCAAGATCTCAAAGGAGATCGCGATGCTTTCCTCATCTTCACGCTTCACAGACTTTGACAAGTCCAAGTGCTGATGCGGTGCGTCCACACGATGCGGTAGCAGCAACGTCCATAGGGAATCAAACGGTTCGGGGGTCTCGTACACGGCAAAGAACATCCCGAGAAAAGACTGCAGCGAGCGTTTCGACCACCGATCTCGCGATGACGGAGCGCTTGCAGCGTGTGGCGGGTTCGAGTCCGCGGCAGCCTGCGGGTGACGCATGTTGCGCACAAGCGTGTCGTACTTCGCGCGCAACACCTCGAGAAAGCTCGCATGAAAAGCGTCAGCGGGTGTCTCCACGAGCTGCTTCTCTGCACGCACACAATGCACATAATAATCACAACAACCCTCAATGAGTCTCACTATGGCAAAGACGAAAGAATGGCGAGCAAGGGGGGCGAAATGACGCACGTGCTTGCTGCAGACGCTGCGCGCAGGCGGCCAGTGCGCGCTCCAGATCGGCGTCGTCGCGCGAGACACCGACCACCATCGTCGCCTTCTTCTCCCAAGTGCTGCTGTCACCTCTTCACCCAACACAATCCGGTCTTCTATTTATTTGACATTGTACCAACAAATACCGATTAGTACCGGGTTCTTATTTTGGTGTTTTGATGCGATACCGGCAAATATCGGTAGATGACTTTTTTGCATGCGACAAGGTTCAAAATGAAGATGATGTAGTTCGTAACGTGATATCTGAAACACGGTTATTTCGAACAACCTCACTATGGGTACATTTGCAGCGTGTTCCTTCAAGCTGAGTGCAAAGGGTAAGATTAAGATAACGCAGCCCCCCTCCCTCTTTCTGACGTATATATATATATATATATGCATCAGATCACCCGTGAAGCACCGAACTGCTTTTCTCCTCACTCCGACATTTCTCAGAGGCACTACAATCTTATCTCGACTTTGCGGCGATAGCTCACCTGAGTCCATCTTGCGAGAAGGTCAAAGTGAAGTTTAACAAAACAAGGCAATGGGGTGCTGCTCGTCGTTCCTGCGCTACAGCAATGTTTCCGCCAGTATCGCGTTTGCTGCGGTCATCCACGGCGTCTCTGGGATGTTCTACTATGGCATGGACAGGCTGCATCGATACATTCAAGAGAACCATAATTTGGACGCTGCCATTCAGTCGGCGTTGGATATCGCTCCGACCGGCTACTTCCCTCAAGTCATCGCGACGCCCGAAGAAACGCCGACACCAAATTTATACAGTGGGTTCACACAACAAGGGATCGCGTCATTGCGAGCAGTTCACGGTGGAACAAGACCGTCGGGAAAACCATTGGAGCTGACTTCCACCAATTTGAAGTCATCATCGAAATTCTGCTCCAAACTTTCCAAGCGTACAAGGTGAGCCAGCTTGTTGCGGTTGTCTGGATCAACCGACTGCTAATCTTCGTGGTCGTGGTGAATTGCTGGCTCTTCCCGTTCCTTGACGTCCTGCTTCGGAAAAGGACTGCTCCACGATTGGCACTTGGGGGAAGGCGCGGCACTAACTGCTCACTGGCATCCCAGCTTGAAACGACTGCAAGCTTCTCTAGTGAATATGAGTGGCATTCCTGACGGACTCCAATCTCCAGCGTTTCCGCCAGCCGTGAACACCATCCAGCTCTGCGGCACAAATCTGACATCACTTCCTCTCGATATCTTCCAGCACAAATGGAGCAGAGTCGTCTCGTTTGCGCTTGAGCGCAGTCCTGGGATCACCGAGTTCCCGCGCGCACTTATTCTCTCGACGACCGATAAGCGGAGCTTGTCAGTTGCGGGGAATTCGATTCAGTCATTACCAGAAGATACCTTTGTCGTGGGTAACTTCTACCAGCTCTTTCTCACTGGCAACCCATTGCAAACGCTCCCCGATATCATGGGCTCAGCCACCACCATGGCGATGCTCTATCTTGGGTCATCGAATATATCTGCACTTCCACCTTCCTGGACCGGTTCAAGCGGCACGGGCACTCAAAGCGCAAGAGGACTTCGCGTGGTTGCGGGGAATACTCCTTTATGCGAGCGATTACTTGATGAGCAAGCCCGTAACAAGACGTTGACCAAGACGTTGGAGATCGCGAAGATTCCAGTAGATTGCACTGCCCTGATCAATAATGCGGGGTATTATTTTCCTTTGGAGCAGGAGAAGCAGTGGCGAGAGCGCAACCGATACTGAACCAGCATCACTGGGCAGAATTAAGCGGAAGGGGCAAGGCACATCGCCACATGTCATTAGTCCCTGATGGCCATAAATCATCCGTCGAATCGTTTTCTATGACTATTGGACTGGAACCGATTGACTGAAGAAGCTGCACAAACAACTAACTGCATGTCCGATCAAGCATCCATTCAGCACATCATTCCGTTGTCTTTGGCTCACTTGACAACCACCTCCTGCTCTAGACAGCAGCAATCACGCAGTCTTGACGGATGGACTGCAGATGCACAACGCAAAGAGTGAAAGGAAGTCGCATATTTTACATGTACTATGTATATGCACAATTCCCCTTTTTTGTCTGACTCCGGTCCGGGTCTAAAGACGGGTTTTCCATATCCGGACGGTATGAAACCTGACCCGAAACCAGTCAAATCGCGAACCGGTCCATAAGTGGTTAGGGTGTTACTTTGGGAACGGCCGGTCCGGTTCGCCTCGCCTTGGAACCGGCGCGGGTGATAAGCGAGGGGGGTGTCGCTCGATCCACTGGCCCGTGAGCGCCGCACCAGCCATTCCTCGTGCTGTGAGCGCTCCACATTTGCTCTCAAGTCATTTCGCCTTTAAGAAAACTAAAGCAAACCAACCATGGCTGTCGGTGAGTCTAGGACGCCTCCATGAGATGCATCCTCCATCCACCCCATCGCAGCAGCAGACAGCGCGCATGCGTCTCGGTCAAATCGTTCCATCTGTTCATGTGTCGGTCGCATCGAGCGGAGCTTCCAGACGACATGCAGAAGAGACGACGACAAAGTGCAGCAATAACCAAAGAACGCAGTTGACAATGACAAATTCAGCATTTCAATACGTGGCGAGCGCAGTCGCACAACATCAGCTAAGGCCGACAATTGCAAATTAAAAGCCAACCGACCACAGACAGATGTATTGACGGACGCAGACACAAGCGCCTGCTGCTGCATGTGGATGGATGGAGTACCGAGTTTTGCCAACAGCGAGATATTAACTTTTCTTCTTCTCAACAGGCAAAAACAAAAGATTGACTAAGGGCAAGAAGGGTGGCAAGAAGAAAGCGTAAGTCATTTTACCATTGTTGTAGACACCAGCATCCAAGTGTCTTGGTATCTCAGTCAAAGCGCTCAGCTGGTGCAAATTCTCTACTGCTCCTGATTGCATTCTAATGGTTACATGTTGTGTTTTCTCATTGCAGCGTCGACCCTTTCACCCGCAAGGACTGGTACGACATTAAGGCACCAGCCATCTTCTCGGAGCGCAACGTCGGCAAGACCTTGGTGAACCGTACCGCCGGTACCAAGATCGCTTCGGAAGGTCTCCGTGGCCGTGTGTTCGAAGTCTCGCTCGGTGACTTGAACAAGGATGAAGACCAATCCTTCCGCAAGATCAAGCTCTGCGCTGAAGAAATCCAGGGAACCCAGGTCGTGACTGGTTTCCACGGCATGGACCTCACCCGCGACAAGCAGTGCTCGCTCATCCGCAAGTGGCAGTCGTTGATCGAAGCCTTTGTGGACGTCAAGACCACGGACGGTTACCTCGTGCGCTTGTTCTGCATTGCCTTCACCAAGAAGCGCCCAAACCAGATCAAGAAGACCACCTACGCCAAGTCGGCGCAGATCCGTGCCATCCGTAAGAAGATGACCCAGATCATGACCGAGGAAGCCTCGAAGGTCGACATCAAGGACTTGTTCCTTAAGTTCGTGCCAGAAATCATCGGCAAGGAAATCGAGAAGGCCACCCAAGGTATCTACCCACTCCAGAACGTGTTCATCCGCAAGTGCAAGGTCCTGAAGAAGCCAAAGTTCGACTTGGTCCGTTTGATGGAGCTCCACGAAGGTGGTGCTGAGGAGAAGGGTGCGAAGGTTGCCCGCCAGGAGGACCAACTCGTTGAGTCCCTGGCTGGCACTGGTGGCCGTCTGTAAGCTGCTTGCAGTTTTTGACACAGAGGGACGGAGGTGAATTGCTCGGAGAGAGTGATGTGAAGGCGGAGCAAGAGGGGCGTGCTCGCGTGACGACTGCAGTCGGATCTCCGCGCCGCTGCGGCGTCCATCGATGCGCGTGTAGTGCCATTTCTTCTTGGACCGAGTAGGACTTCATGTTGTTTTGTCGCGGGGACCGAGCACTTTGTTTCTAAAACTATTGAGAATAAAGGCGAAATTCAATCATATTGCCCTTGTGCTTTGCATGATCTCTAAAACCGTGCTGCGTCGCCGCGTGCGCAGACACAGACCCACAAGCACAACGCCAAAGCGCAATTTATGCATGAGTGTTGTTGTTCGGACACCATTTGTGCGCATTTGTCTGAGCCAATGGAGTTCTGATCGTATACCATCCGAATTGAAGCTAACATTTTGTATATCTCCTTGACAATTGTGTATACTATACTTTGCTTTTGGCTGTCTGCATATTTGGTGCGAAATTGCTTTTTGGTCAGGACTGACGACCGAGATGGCGGCGCTGGAGGAGAAGAAGAAAGCGCTCGAGAAGAAGTTCGTGGAGAGCCGCCCGCCGCTCGCGTACGCCAAGATTAGCGGTCGCGTGCACGACGACGCGCCCTTCGAGATGCTCATCACGCACCTGCCCACGGAGCTGGGTCGCGGACCCCTGTCCAGTGCGTGTGTGTGGCAGCTGCCTGATCATTTGGCGTGTTCTAATATGCATATGTACACTTGTTGATTATGTAGCGAGTCCTGGACCCAAGATCTCGCTTGGGGAGCAGAAGGCGCTCTCGCGCCAGCACGCGCGCATCCAGTGGAATCAGGAGAAGAGCGGCTTTGAGCTCGAAGTGCTGGGCAAAAACGGCATGTTCGCGTCTGGCAAGTACATTGGCAAGGACAAGAAAGTGGACCTGGTCTCGAAAATGCCGCTCAAGATCGGACCTGCGCGCATCTACTTTCTAGCGGCGGTCCGATCGGTGTGCAGCACGATGAGCGGTTTTAAACTCGTGCAACGAGTGAGTTGTTTGTTGCCTGTAAATGCTGTCCAGTTGGCTGTTTGAGCTTACCACACAACGTGCTTTTTGATTCGTAGGCATTTGAAAAGGCCAAGAGCTTAGGAAAAGGACAGGATGGGATGACGGCAGAGGAAGTGGTTCAGCAGCTCATGGACTGCTTTCCGAGAAGCGAAGACGAGCTGGGTGGTAAAGCCAATCTACGAGAGTTCGTGACAAATTATCTGGAGCTCGACACGCAGAGTTTCCAGAAGACGAGCGGGTCGTCGCCTCCACGGTATAAGATGCTACCGGCGGCGGCCAGTACGACCGCTACCCCAGCTTCCTCTTCGACGACAGCAACAGGTGAGGCGGCAAAGAAGAAACAAAAGGTAGACGACAGCAAATAAACTTAACAAACGAAGCGGACACGGACTACAGAAGGAGTCTATAGTCTCACACGACATTTTAAGCAGATCTCTGGCAATTGTTCTTTCCAGACAGTGTCTTGTTTATCGTGCGTTGCCCTCTAGGTTAGTGTATTATCTACTGACTCTAGTTACTGATCGCCTGGTTGAATCGTTGACGCTCCCAAGCGGCTCGCTCTGCGCAGTACGCGTCAACGTTATAGGCTTCTGTCTCCAGGTTCTCATGGTGGCGGGGAGCGTAGGGGATTGGACCATACTCTGGCGTAAACGTTGAGAATGGCCGAATGTCGCCATTTTTGCCCCCAAGCTCTAGAGCATCTTGGTACCGCTCGTGCTGGTATTTCCAAATAGAGCTCCACAAGCGCTCGAACCGCTTGATCTCGGGCTCGGAGAAAGCCTCGCTCGGATGTGTGAGCTGCGCAGTCTGGACAGAGCCAATGCGACCGTGAACATGGTGCACATGCGGCAATACACGCTCGATCCACTCGTTGTCCTTGGGGGTATCCAACAGGCGCTCACTGACAACACACCAGTGACTGAAGTCCAGCGTGAGTTTGAGGCTCGGGAACGCTTCGAGCAGCTCCAACGTCGGCCAGGGCGAGTAGAAAATACGTCCACGATGGGTCTCGTGCGATAAGCGGGCGCACCCAAACTGCTTCTCGATCTCCATTGCGTGCGCAATGAACTCCATTTGATCCAGCTTCCCCCATCGATCGGCTCCCGAGTGGGCGTTGATCCACACAGGATGGGAGTTCTTCGATGGATCAGGGAACGCGGTGTAGATCTGCTCCAACTGCTGACGGTAGCGCTTCAAGTGACTTTGCACGCTGTCGAACTGCTGGCTCAAATTTGCATCTTCGTAGTCGACCCACCCAGAGTACACGCCGATGATGAGCTTGAGCTCGTTGTCGTCCAGCAACTGCCGCACCTGTTGGAGACCGCCGATAGCGTCCAAATCGCTCAGACTGGCTTCGATGCCGTCGTAGCCTTGGCTGCGGATGTGCTTCAGGAGCTTCTCCGCGTACACGTGCGGCTTCTCGCCGGCACCAACGCGCAGTTTGGCGGCCGATGGCGTGCCCCACAGCGAGCGGAAGCACTGCAGGTGGAATGTCCCCATGACGCCAGATCTTGGGAATAACGCGATGCAATTGCGCAACTGGTGCCAATCTTCAAGTTTACCATCCGCACACTCTATCTTTGATTTATTAAATTAACAGGCCCAATATTTTGAAAGTATTTCTAAAATAGGCATACTGACAAACACACACTTGCTGACCACTGCAGTGATCAACAACCGATGGACACATCTGCGCTTCCATACTCGCAGTTTCGAACGTATGATGATGCAGTGATGTGTTGCGTTTATTTGCATGCGAGTGAGCGCTATGCGTCTACTTCGATTCCTTCGCACTTGCCTCCTCTTCGCCTTCGTCACCTACACGTTTCTTCTCGTCCTTCCCGCTATCCGCCTTAGCATCCTTAGTGTCACTTTCACGGCGTAATGTCTCTTTGCTTTCGCTGCTCTCGCCTGTCAAGTCGTCCGAGTCTCGGATGCGCTTAGTTGAAGCCATTCGCTTTGTCCCTCCACCTCCCTCTGCCATGCTCGAGTCGTTGTCCAGATCTCGATCGATTTCGTCGTCTTCGTTCGCTTTCGTGTCCGCGGCGACTTGATCCAGTGCTGCGCGCGACCGCATGGCCTTCATGAGGTTGTAGAATGCATCGTCATCCATCGATGCGATCACGATCTCCAAGTACTGCTCGGCCATGCGATCCTCTTTGATGGCTCTCTGGCATCGCACGCCAAACTCTTTCTCCGTGATATTCTCTGCTTGCAGGAAGGCTGCATGCATCACACAGAAGGCAGGAAGAGCTTGGCACGTGAGCATAATAGCCGCAATGCTCACTAGAAGCGCCAAGGATGAAATGGACATCAACCTTCCATGTGCTTGTCAAACATCTCTTGGAAGCTTTGGTAGATGGTGTAATAGTCCAGCTGGTGCTCCTGTTCGTCCGTAAACTTGAGCGCATTTTCGAGGAAAAACTTCTCAAACTCGCGCTGGAAACTCGCGGATGCGATGAGCGTCGCGAGCGATTTGATCATCCGGTCTTCGATGCCCTCCATCGGTTGATCATATGCTTACGTGCGACAGCAAACCTCAAGGCAAAAGAAGGAAGAAGTGTCCGCGCAACGGCAGGCGCCGACAACTGATGCTTTGCGCTGCTGCTGTCAATAACGCAGACCGCCGTTTTGCTTTGGCGCTTGTGCTGATCGTCCTGACTGCTGTGACTTTTCAGTTCTCACAGTGGAGCCACGAACGAACTTAAGATTGCATTCAACGTCCGTTGGACGGGCCACTATTGCGATGCAGATTTTGCCTTCAATTCAGTTTTGAATTGTATTCAAACGACCTCAATTCGTTTGGGTTTGAATCGTGGTGCTCTGGTTGGTGGCGAAATTGGTCGATCTGTCGAGTCGACCAATCAAGCGTGAAGCAATTGCAGCGAACATGGCGGCTCGCGTTACGAAGCAGTTCCTCCAGAACGTTCACCAGGATGCGCCGACGGCAGTGACCGCATTGAACGCGTCCGCGGAGAAGACCGGGCTGCTCGCCAGTTTGAGCAAAAACGCAGCACTCGCAGCACAGGCAACGAAGAAGAAGGCAAAGCAGCCGACGTACGAGTCCAAAAAGGTGCGCGCCAAGAAGAGCACTGCAGCCGCGCTCGCGACCGAGAAGAAGCGAAAAGCCAAGGAGCGATTCCTGGACGCTGCCAAGAGTGAACAAGAGCACGCCGATAGAACCAGAGAAAATGTGCGCAAGCTGAAAGTGCAGCCGACCGAGAAGTCGAAGCGTCTGATGGCCAAGGTAGGATGGATACTGTACATGACCTGTGATCGTTTGCCACTGGTTTGCTGACACATGTGTTCGTGTTATTGGCGCAGGCGCTCGCGATGCGGAAGAAATCTCTCTACTGAATTAACTAGCGATGTGGGACCAAGAGCCACTTTTCGACATGCGGAGAGCGGCTTCTTGTCGAAAGTTATTAGGGGAGCCATAGAGTGTAATATATCTAAGAACACGAAAACAACCTTTCTCGTACACGCTCAATGCAAGAAGCACGCTTGAAGAGCACGCAACATTGTATTAATCGAGCATCTACCGCTTTGTCACTTGACACCCTGACGCATGCAAAAGAGTGCGTGCGATCTCATTTTTTAACCTTGTTTCTGCGTCACTCTCCACTTAATCCTTCTTGACTGGCGTCGCCTTCATGGCGCCGCTTTGGTGCACGTTCACTTTGGCAATTTGGTCCAAGTCATCGAAATCGTCCTGTCATAAGCACAAACCAAATCCAAACCTTCAGAAACAGGAGATCGATTGCCACCCGCAGTGAAGGTTGCATGTGAAGAACGCACCTTGCTCATCTGGTGCATCGTGTACGCAAACACCGAGCCGGCGAACACCGCGAGGCTGCCGCCGAAGAGCAAGTTCTTTGCGCGCAACGAGAGAGCCATCCTGCGTCTTCCTTCGTCCTTGTCTTGTGGTGATCTCGACGTTTCTTTGAGCTTTTGGGTCAAAGTGGCCCAAACAACACTGTAGGCTTCTCGTAAAGTACGTTCTGTTGATTTCGTTGAAATGAGCCCGTTAAGTCAACACGTTGCATTTTGATAAACCCTGGCAGGCGGCATTTTCCTATCAACAGTGATAAAAGTGTAAAACATGGTTCGTTACGCTGCCGACGAAGTTGGCACAGGTGTCGCAGGAGACGAGGCTTTCTTCACCACGTAAATCTGCTTGTATGTTTTCGACACAGCAGCTGAGCCTTGAGGATTCGGCTTGCTGCCGACGCGCTTTTTAGTGGATCCCACAGGAGCTGACTGACTCGGAGATGATTGTGGCTTCGCACTGCTTGTTGTAGTTTCCGGCGTTGAGGACTTTTGTGCTTGTGAGCGTCGAGGGCGAACTTTCTTACCCGCTGAGGCAGCGACCTTTTCATCAGCGGATGGAGTAGCTATGTCGTTTTGAATGATCCCGCTGTTCCGAGGATGATTCTGCGTCTTTTGCTTCTGCTCAGTTTCGGTAGATGCAGGAACTGAGCGTGAGCTTGTCGACGGTACAGTCCTCTGCTTCGAGTTCTTGGACTTTACCTTCACTTGTGCTGCTAGGGCTTCATTATTCATATGACGACCAGCGGATCCGACCAACTTCGTCTCTTTGGTGGAGACTACCAGAGTTGAATCATCTCCTGATCTCTGCGGCTCTGAGCTTTTTATTTCTTTGACGGTATCGACAGCTTGCACCTGTTTCACGACATATCGGACCTTCACAGGAGCAGAAGGGGTGCTCATAGAGGGGATAGATGTTCTGGCTCGATCGAAAGTCGACTTCGGTTTGATCACCTTGGAGACCTTCCTCACACGCGTACCGTCGTTAGACTGCAATGCCTCTCTCTGGTCGTTTTCTGTCGGTGCCTCCAACTTGGACTCAAGCTTTTCTGGTCTGACAGATTCAATACGTTGCTCACTGTGGTCCTGAGTTAATGCGGACGATCGCTTTGACACCTTTGTTGGCTTCTGACGACTTTCTTTCACAGCCTCTTGAGTTTCTTCCTTCTTCGTCTTTTCTTTCCTCGCGCTCTGACTGTTTTGTGAAGATCCATTAGTTGGTGATACTCCAGAAGCAGCTTCAATGCGATCGGTATTACGATTCTCGTGCTTTGTGGATCGCAAAGCGGAAGTGATTTCTCTCTCTACGGCTTTGGTGCTTGATTTCCCTTTCTTGGCTGAGGTACTGGCGTTCTTAAATTTAGTAGAAGGGGTGCTATTTACACAGTCATGTTTGATCTTCAGAGGCGAAGTAGTAGCAGTATCCGACAGAGCGCGAATAGTCGACAACTTCCCCACTGGAGCACGTTCTGATTCGTTTTCGCCAGTTGAGAAGGCTGGAGAATCTTCTTGGCATTTTCGACCTCGTGGTACGCGCTGCGGATCTACTGATAACTTCTTTGAAGCGGATTGCGTGTTGACCCCACGAACGCCCACCACAAGAGTAGTTCGCTTTGCGGATCTACTCGTAGCTCTCACGACGATTCCATTCGATGTTGGCTGCTTTTTCATACCTCTTCGCTTTGTGCGAGCGACACTTTCCATCGCTGCAGCTTCTTTTAGCTGTTTCTTCTCCAACAGAATTGCTCTTCTTGACTTGACGATTTCAAACCGGTTGCTTGTATCCTCAGGCAAGAAATCGATTCCTTCCTGAATATCATGCAGCACCACGACGCCACTGCCTTCCGGAAGGTTCTTCAAAGCGTCCACATCTAAGCTCATTCGGATTTTATGGTGGCGAACTCTCTCTCCATCTTCGTGACTCGAGCGAGCAGCAGCCGTGCTACTTGTGTCCTTCGGGCTACTGAGAGCTTCTCTTTCTCCACTCTCAATGCTGCTAGTACTGCCATCACCGCATGCTTTGCTTCGAAACTGCTTTTCATCTTTTGACGGCTTGCGGGATTTATGTAGCGTTTCCGGCTCCTGGATTTTGCGCAACGGATGCTGACTTTTTCTATGAAGCTTCCGTTCCGTTTTCACGGCGTGTTTCACATCCTCAGACTTCAACGATAAGGATGACACAGCTACTGTGTCGTTCACCTTCTCGGGACATTCACTCGATGAAAAAAACAATTCGTTGAATTTCTTCATAGGCGCAGATGCCACGGAGACACCGACATGTGCTTCACTCTTCGCCTGCTTCACAACAGGTCGATACACGAGTACGTACTTCTTTGTGCTGGATTTCACAAATATCATCTTGGGTCCTTTCAAGTTCCGTGTTTCTTCTTCACGTGGGAGCAAGCTTGATGAGGATTTCGAAGCCATTGAAGTGGTTTTACGCCGCGTAGACTGGACTTCGTCGCCTTCTTTCCCAGGTTTCTCTTTTTTCGTGCGCTTCGAGAGGTTTTCGTTATCTCCGATGATTTTCCCTGTTTTTGTTTTTGATGCCTTCTCTTTCACCGCATCGAACTTGACGGCTGATTGGTCCTGAATGCGATCGGTCTGGCTTCTCTGCTTAACTTCTGTTGTTGCTGTTGTTGTCAAGGCAGGCGGCGGAACGCTGTGATCTGGGTCGCTTAAAGTTGTAAGTGAAGATGAGACTGAATCAGACTTTTGAGCACGGAACTTCGACACCTCCTCTTCAGCGTTTACCATTGACCCTGTCTTTGGATCAAACAGCATTTTAGGACCGTCTCTTTTCAAAATCCTCACATGAGGACTTGGTCCAACTTGTGAGGCTGTGCTGGTTGATGTTTGCGTAGCGCTTCGACTCTCAGCGTGACTTGGTCGTAACAGCGAGTTGACTTTTTTCGTTGCAATAGAGCTTGCTGCTGATGGTGCACTGCTTGCTGGAAGTCTAGAGTCATCGGTAGACTCCTCGATCTTTTCCCGTCGAGAATCTGAGCAAGCTGCAGGATCGGGTACGCTCCGCTTCGAAGCATGCCTGGGGGATTGGTGACGCAGCGGACTTTGACTATCACTGCCAGTCAAAGCTGTACAATCCCCTTGCACCGACTTCACTGATTGCGATGGTTGTGACAAAAGCTTTGACTTATCGGATTCACTTAGCAGGATCCGGCTGTTGTCGCTTTCTGCCGATAGCTTTCGGTAGCGGCAATCCGCCGCTGAGCTCGATTCGCGCTGATCATAGTGCTGACGCCAACCTTCTTGATGCCGAACAAAATCGTGTTCGTCGTAATTGCCCTCTTCATATCGTTCACGTTGATGTCCGCGATGAGAACCTCCGTTGTACCCGTCACCAAGCTGTGAATAATGACGGTACGGGGGATGTTCTGCCCTCACGTAGTCATCATAACGAGCGTCACTTGGGTGATAGTGGCTGACATGGTCGCCATTGTGCCCGCCACAGTTACTGCGATAATATCCATACGAGTGTGGTGGGTACTGAGACCACGAACCATGGCTCGCTGGGTTCACCCGATGGGCGGCGAATCGGTCGTCTTCAAAGCTATCACGACCACGACGCTCGTATTCGTTGCCATATCGACTCGAACGCCCGTGACCGCTCATCTCATCATTTGAAAAGTCATAATGAGGGTAATGATCGCCTCGTTGATGGCGATGATGATCTGAAGAATGTCGATACTGTTGATACGGGTCGTGAACATCGATTCCCCTGACTGTGTCCTTCAGCTGCGGAAACTCTCTCTCCTTCTGCATCCTATCGGATCGCAAAATGTCCTGCTCCACTGCATCATCCCCCCAGCGTCCTGAGCTTGCGCCGGCAAAAACGTCGCCAGATTGCATCACTGGTCTCGCACTTCGTGGCTGGAAGTCGCTTTGGTTACTGCTTGACGCCACAGATCGATTGAAGTGACGAGTTATCCCTCCAACTCCCCACACATTCACATTCGAGGGAGACTCGTACGAGGACTGGTTCCCAGCTGACGTGGACGAGTGAGCGGTATCCAATGCCTCTTTCTTCGACTGTTCTTCATGATCTTCACCACCGTTGTCGCGACGATTTCCCCACCCGGCACGACCTGTCGGTACAAGGTTCACGTGCACGTCTTGCCCCTTGTTTTCCTTGCGGAGACTCGGCGTATTGATCGGCGCCGGTGCCGCTACGGAGTGAGCTTTTGCCGTCAACAAACTGCTTCGAACCGACGACGACTTTAGCACCAGCATTCGATTCAAACTGTGGTACCCACCTGTTGCAAAACACGCATTCGATGTCAATGGGTGAGCTTTCAAAGTTTCATGAACCACTGCGCGGATGAGTGACAGTCACTTTGGTACCTGCATGGTCTGCAGCCTTCGCCAGCGGTGCCTTGTAAACAGCGTTGAGGTTTCGACTGGAGAACTTTGTTTTCGCTTTCCCTGTTGTGGTCATCTCCATCACCACTGTAGCTCTTCTCTTCTTGATTCTCTTCTTCGCTTAGATCTCCAGGTGCTGCTTCAATTTCAAACACTAATCCTCCGCCCGCTCGCTTACGAGTGGTCCGTTGCGCAAATGCGAATGAGGAGCAGACTCGCAACGTCGCTTCTCCCCACGCGGCGCTCAGACGCGGTTCTTTCCTGCTTTCTTTCTTCCATGCCGCCTGAGCGTTCGTTCCATCCGCCACCCTGCGTTTCTTTCCCATGTAAACTACCGCAAGTTCAACGAAACGGACGCGACGCAGAAAAGTGACTTTGCAGTTGTGCCATAGAGTTCTTGTTGCACTGATGTCACTAAAGCGAAGCCAAAATGGTAAATTACCGCCTGCGATCCCCTGAAAGGTCACCTCCACATCGCCACCTTCCAGGATCTAAATCGATTCTAAACGAACACACATGATGAGATGAAGGAAAAGAAGCAAAACTAGTCTATTATGATATCAGAAAATGGAATGGAAATGCAGCCACGACTCACCCCTGCGCGCTTCGACTGGTCCTCCCACTCAACAAATCAGCGCCACGTTGTCTGCGCGCTTGGACGGGCGAGAGGGAGTCAAGAGCGACTTGGACTCGTTCACGTCGTCGTCGTCGTCGAACTCGCCGATCGCCTGCTCATCGACGCTGAAGCGCTTGTGCATGTATAGATCCTGCGCATGCGACGGTCGGATGCGCTGCTGGTCGAACACGATCGGCTGACCGTTTGGGTACTGGATGCACATCGGGATCCAGCCGTGCTCAAAGTGGAAAAACGCCAGTGCCGAGATCATGAGCCCCAGCACCACGTCGACCGTGTAATGCTTGCGACCCGAGATACACAATGCAGCGAGAATCATTAAATACACCACCCCCAAGAACCACCGCAGCCCAGAGAAACGCGGGAAATGGCGATCCAACACGCGCAAGTACAGCAACACGGCGCTGTTTGTATACGCCATGTGGCCAGAGAAGATGAGGTCCCCACACGAGTTGTAGTTGCCGTACATTGGTCCAACGCGCGTCACAATGTCGATCCAGTTCTGCGGCGGATAGTACGTGGTGCTGCCAATGCGGCAGTGAGGAGCCGGGCCGGGCAGCGACGTCAACGCAATTGTCAGCATTCGCAAGAAATAGCACACCGTCGCACACCGGAAAAACGTCGACATGACGCGCACTCGGTTCTCGCGCTTCATGAACAGCGCCTGGAGCATGAACACGACTGGAACGCCAGCCGTGAGGAAATCGCTCAGGGGACGCCACTTCGAGTCCACTGCCTGCTCAGGGATGAACATAAACCCAAGATCCGGGAGAGGCGTGGCAGACGGCACGTGGATGTAGAAGGCAATGTTCACTGCAAACACCATCACAAGCGACGTGGCGACGAAGATCTCAGCATGCTCACCAAGCGACCGCAGCACTGGGTCGATGCGGGCGCGAACGAAATGGCGGAAATAGAGCACCGACACCGAAAATACCAGCCAAATGCTGCCCCATGTTGCGCGCGTGTGGTGTTCGTCTGGCTCGACGACAAACTTGAAGAACGTGACCCAGATCGATACACCGAGCACCAGAACCGCCACTGTGAAGAGCATGAAGAGGATAAACGATATGATCTCGCGCGGATCAACAGCCTTGCAGAAGTCCCAGAACTTCTCCGTCTCCTTCGTCACCGACAAGCGTATGGAGATCGGCAGTGTATCGCCGTAGTTGATCGACATCGACTTGTCCAGACTCGCAGCGATCGACGCGGCCGGACCGGACATCTTGCGTTTCGTTCGGAAGAACGGCGAGTTCACGAACGGCAGGTACGACGCCATCTTCGTGTGGTTATGGAGACGTCAGTTTGTACGAGCAGGAGGAAGGGGTGCGAGAGGCTCCGCCAGGTGCTTCGGTTGGTCACACGGAGGACGCTTGGTGGAGGCGGGGGAATCCGTCCTGGGTGGCGGCGGCGGACGAGGAGCTCTGCTCGCGGCTTCCCTGCTGAACTGCTCAAATGGGAGTGGAGTGCGCGACAGCACAAGCAGACCGCCCACCCACAACCCAGTCAGCCAGACCCACAACAGCGCCGATACTGTAGACCATACAAACGGCGAGTTCGGAGCGTTCCCCACTGATTCTCATCCGTCGTTTGTCGGATAGCTGATTCTCTTGTGGAGCGCAACGATTGGCTGAATTCTGATTACAGAGGATGTGGTTGGCTGAAAAGGGATAAACGGCTGCTTGTTTTTTCTTATTGTTTACACTGCACGGGTTTTGTTTTCCGCGACGAAAACCCGTCAACCCGCATAAAAGAGAGAGAGAGAGAGGCAAGGGATACGCGCCAGATGGGGCGATCGACTAATGCAGGTGGGTCTTCTTTGATCTGCGCGCGCGTGAGGTTGAGTCACGGTCGTTCAGTTGAGTGAGCTGCGCACACTTGCTTTGGCGTGAAACGGTATGATTGCGACAGCAGGCGGCTTGCTGAGCTAGCGCCAACAACACATCGATGCAGATGGCTGATGTGTCCATGTTGAGTCGACGTAGCCCTTTGGTTTCATGGGGAGGTAACGACGCACAAAGACTCAATATCCACGCGCTGTAGAGAAAAACAAGATGCCTATGGGACACATTGGAGGCACGTCCGAAGAATCCACCACAAAGCCGCCGACTACCTTGCGAACATCGCGATATTGAACGCAGAGTCTTCAGACCGCCTTGCGGAGAGCACCAGAGGCATCTCCGCTCAACGACGAGAACAAGTGCGATTGTACATTGCTCTCGATCATGAATGTAATACTCGGTCAGGTAAATCTACGTCCTTGCGTCGGCTGACTGCTTCTAGGAACTCTTACATCCACGGATTAATACACTCCTTTCATCACCATCACCAGAGAAAAACAAGATGCAACTCCATCATGTACCTAGCTGCAGCTGTGACGTTATGATTCGAACGCAAAGGATCCGCGTGTGGAGCACAATCTGCGCACCAGCAAAACACTCGGCGAAGGTTGGGTGGGTACACAAAAAAGTCGATGACCAAATGTACCGTGATTCTCAAACGATATTGTACGGCGCTCTTGTTGTTCGCACCAAGAGTGATCGTCTGCCCTGCAGCATGTGCAGTGAGCTGGTGGTAAAGCGGATCGATTGAGTACATTTTCCCCCTCTATCTCTGTGTTGTCTGCGGATTGTTTCAAATGCCATGCTGCATGAAAAAGAAAGTCCTGGTGGGATATTTTCACCCGTGATTATACCGATCCGGAAAGACTTTTGTGGAGAGGGGCGAGGAAGGAGCCATGCAAGCGTAAACAGCGCGCACACTGGGTCACAAGCGCAGAAGCAAGATGCTCGCTGTGTTATCCATCCATCAAGATGGACCCAGAGGAGAAATGGCAAGGGGGAGTCGCGGAGTTGAAGGAGCAACATGGACGAGGAGATGTCGGCGGAGGAGATGGATGCCCTGTGTGTCTGCTGCACTTCAACTTTTGAAGAGGAGCGTATCCATCAAGAACAATCGCCCTCCAAGATGACCGCAACAGGTTGAAACGCATTCAGAAAAGTTGGATTAGCGTGCCGATCATTGCGTATGATAGGTGAGGAAACGGTCACTCGCAGTTGCAAAAGCCAACTTTCAGGAAGGGTCATGTTATGTTCAATCGGACATGCCGCCGTGTGGAGCTGCTGTACAACACATGGGAGACATGCTCGCTGCAAATCGTCCCCTACATTTATTTCTTTTGTTTGAGCCGACTCGACTCCGACCTCCAGCTTTCGCAATTCGAGCTTACCCTCCGCGACACCGACGACTTGGAGTTCCTACGCGCCTTTGCACAAGACTGATGGCAATGGAAACCCACATCACCGATCTCATCAACGCCCTCCCCCACGGACGATTCTACGTATGCGAATACTACATGAGTAGGCTGGGCTAGATTATTTTAGCTTAGTCTTGGCTCATAAGGTTGCCGCGAAACACGTCGCTGCTACTACTGCACTGCTACTCACATAACTGCCAAGTCTCCATGAAAGCAACACTTGACATCGTTCGGCACCATTGCTAAAACAAGATCTCCACTCCCATGGCTATCGCTCGAATGCCTCCTGGCCGACAAAATGCTGCTTTTGGAGCTGAAGTGCAATACTACGCGCGATCGGAAGTCAACTGTTGCGGTCACTCCAATACTGCCGCAGATGCAACGAGCAACTACCTGTCTAGCAAGAGACAACTATATATTTGCAGTCATACAAAGAGTATTCAACTCCACGGCGCATAATCTACAGTTCAGAGTAAGAGTTTGCTGAACGATAGTACGATGAGCCGGGGTAGCCACCCATGGCGCCGCGGGGAGCGCTTCGGGATCCCATCCCCATGCTAGGGCCGTGTCCAAAGCCCATGCCGGTTCCAGGCACTCCACCCGCCACTTGAACCAGGAACATGTGTCCCGATGGACATGCAACACGCCTGCAATGGCCGACAACACACAATTAGAAAACTCAGCCCAACGATCGAGCTACAATGCCGTTAAATACTTACATGTTGTACATATGAGGAAGCACGCGCATCTGAATGTGGCACTGCGGGCAACGAACAAGAGCACCATGGGAACTCGCTCGATACGAGACTGGCTGGTTCGGCGCCATATCAGGACCATTCATCATCGGCGGTGGTGGTGGCGGTTGTTCATTCGGCCGCGGTTTCACATCGCGCTCGGTGACTGACTTGCCACAGTCTCGGCAAAAGCGGTGTCCAGCGCGCACACGCGGATGATCACAGTGCTTCTTCACCTGCATTTCGGTCATAATCGCCCGGCACGACGGGCATTTATCGTAATTCGACGAGTCCGACGACTGGATCTCTTTGAGACAGCTCCAGTGGAAGCTATGCCCACAAGCGGTCGTGTAGATCGCATGGCCGACGTCCATCGTATCCAGACAGATCGCGCATTCTTCGGCCTCCTGCACGATGGTCGCAGATGCCGTAGCCGATTCAGCCGTAGGCACATGCTCGCCGCCATCGACCGCGCCCGCCAACAGTTCGAACGAGCGTTTCTCTGCGTCGTCAATAAATAAATCAATCTCTTTCGTATAGAGCGACACGGTCAAGCGACTGCAGTCATCCAAACTCTTCGATCGACGTAGTTTGTGGGGATCTGGACGCGGGCCGAGGTGTTTTTCCTCCAGCGCGCGCAGTCGCATTTCGGCGCGCGACTTGTCTCGAGCAGCCTGTTCGGCCACCTCCTGGTCCCTTCGCATCTCCTCAGCGGCGCGCATGCGCTGCTCTTCCTCGGCGACCGCGAGTTGACGCGCGCGCGCACGCTCGATATCTTCTGCGCGACGACGCTCCATCATCATTTGATTCTGGTCGTGCACGCAACGGTCGCATACCCGCACCGGTTCGTTATTGTAGCGCACGATGGTCGTTGACGGCATCACTTTATGGGATCGTGCGCAGCTCCCACACACGGCATTCCCACACGACTGTGGCCAACACACGCATGTAGCAACACAACATATCAGTTTGGAGCTTATTGTCGTCGTACAAGCGTCTTCCACAGAAGGAAACACACGAACACGTACCCGACACCGATGCTTGCGGCGAAACACCTGGAACTTTTTCTGGCACATGAAGCAGTCGGTCGCAGCCTCATACATGGTGTCCGACATGTTCTGCACCGCCCCCTGCGGCGGACGGATCATCATCTTCTCTCGTTCTCTCTCCCCCTCCACCTGCTTCTCGCCTCAGACACGCGCGCGCAGCTCTTCTCTCGGCGATTCAGGGACGTTTGAGCTTCTCGTACGTTAGCAATGGTCACAGAAGAAAAAGAACCAGCGTGAGGCGGATTTTTATCCCTTCCCGACAAAAACAGGCCAGGTTTGCAAGCGGGTTTGACAGTAAACCCGTTAGACCCAAATAAGATGCACAGAGACATTTACCTATTGTTAAATACTCTACACGAAAGACGGGTGGGTGGGTTTAGAATGCAGGTTTGCTGTTGGGAAGGAAGGATACCCGCATGGCCCTGTCGCGTGTACGCTCTGTTGGCACCTGCGTAAAGAGCGAGAGTTTGGACGATGATGATTAATGGTAATCCGACAGTAATATTTGTATCCGATATGATTCTGGCGCAGACTCGCTGCTGACTACAGTAGCATGCTTTGCCTGCTCTCGCATAATGTTTTCATAGAGTACAGAACAGAGTGTGGTGGGCTTTCGTCGCTCTCGAAACACACAGTTCAAAGCATCGCTTCGTCGCCCTCTTCGAACTCGTGGGGGACACCCTCACCCATCTCTTCGTCGTCGTCGTCATTGTTCTGATTGATACCGAGCACGCGGTTCATCTCCCTCGTGCGCAGCTCATTCATCAGTCTTTGCACCTACAACAGCAATGCCGACATGCATACGCACGCACGCACACACACACACACACATACAGAAGGACAGCGAAATGGTCAAAGCCAGAGACAATCAGAACAGCCAAAGCAGCACTGAACGCGCAGACGCACCACGTGGCCCTTGCCCAAAGTCTCTGTTCGGTCCACGAAATCTTCAAAATTCAGTCCCGGATACAGGTCGTACGCCCACTGCTTGTACATCTTGATCAGCGAACCCAGCGCTTTTGCCTGCGTCAACCCGTCCACACAAAGTCAAACGACTGTAAAAATAAAACTCTCAATGCAAACTGCATGAAGTCACTGTATATACATTGCGCACCTCTTGGCCAGCGACATCGCCGCTCACTTGAAAAGGAAACGTCTTGTAGATCTTTTCCAGACCTTCGCCAGACACCAACGTCGAGTCTGTGAGGTTGTTGCGCTTCTTCTTGACGACTTTATCGGCATTCGCGTCGCCATCTTGCACGCTTTGACCTAAGTCTTGGCTGGCGCTACCGCCAGTTAGTGCACCTGGCCCATTGCCGAAGCCTTCTTCGCGCCGGCGCGTGATCTCTGCATCGTCATCGCGCTCCCAACCTCTTGCCGCCATTTTGCATGCAGTTTGTGTGAGTGAGAGTGAAAGCGCAAAAATGGGTGTTTGGCGCCATTTTTGTCGACTCAGTATAATGTGGCCCACATTATTTACGGGCTTCCTGCTCTGTTCGGCCTTGACAACAACCACTAAAATGGCTCGGCAACAGCCTGGTGCATCTGTCGCAGTCTGCAAGCGTTTATCTTTGTCCGATCAAAATGAATGCACTCGATGCAGTCATTTTTCCGCACAATGCGGTCACGTGTTTGATGGAAATAACAACCGCGACCGGATTGATCCAACAAACGCAACCACTCGTTGGTATCGTTAAGCTGACTGCAGCGCACCTGCAACTCTTGCTGTGAAAGGTCCATTTGAACACGAGTGCATTGTTTTTCGTGCTAAACTAGAAAGACTAACTAGACAACTAACTAGAACGGCGACTCAGACGCTTCAATCGTCGACGGTGGTGCGAGCAAGGTCGCTTTCCGTGATTTGCCTATCAGCATCAAACCAAGAAAACGATTGAGGACCATGCTCACCACGTCATCCTTCCAACAAAAGCACCTCAGCCTCACCTTCTTCGGTCGTCGAGCGTTGCGGTTGAGCAGTTGCATGCCAATCGGCTCTTCCGTCAGTCGCATCTTCTCGAGGGAGAACTCCAAATTGTGCCGCCAGTCGGCTAAATATTGCGGTGGTTGCACTGGCGCGATACCCACTTGTCTAGCTGCGTTTGCGTGAGGAGCACAGAAGATAGTAAGAAATACGCTCTCGGTCAATATTCGGACTCCAACACAACTGGTGCGGCATGTGCGCAAGCACAATGCATGAGTGAATAACAGTGTGGTTGTTCGTACCAGTAGGGAAGAGGTTCCACGGCGCCATGGCCATACGCGCGGACGAGAACCCGCGGTGCGCGGACACCTTGCTGGTCGACGCCGCCGTGGACGTCACCACCATCGCCGGGCGCAGCAGCAGCTTCATCGCGGCAGTCGCCATGCTTGCGTTGTGTCAATCAGCTGAGCACCACCGGTTTGAGGGTCGGATCCAATCACAGCCTCCATTGCAGGACAGTACATACTCTCCGAATTTATAGTTGCCAGGAGTGTATGTATGTGGGTTGAGTGAGTGCGGGTTGCCTTTTCCTAGACAGAGCAAATCGAGCACAAGGGCGAACGAACATGGCAATGAACGCACTGATGACGCGCTTCCTCGATGAGCGTACGTGAAACTGGAGCCCTGCGCACCCAGCTACGCACGCACGCGCGCGTACTAACGAGACCTCGCCGTGCTGGAATTTCTTTGTGCACTTGGCAGTGAATGCGCTCAGCTTGGACGCCATGAGTGAGGTGCGCGGCGAAGTGGAAAATGCGCTGCACCAGGTACTCCAACCGCACACACCAATCATACTACTTTATCAGCTTCTAGATACACAAAACCGAGCGTGCGTATTTGCGTGCGCCAACGTAGCGTCTTCCATCGTGTGGTGACAAGAAGAAGCAAGCGCGCCAGCTAAATGCAGTCGCTAACGTACGTCCAACCACGTCCTTCCTCTGTGCTGATTGAACGCTGACAAGAGTGCATATTCGTGCAGGGGTCGAGCCAGTATATGGATGCAGTCTATAGCAAGTTTGTGAAGAATTTTGACAAGTTCGACCTGTACGTGCGGCGCAACATCGTCGCAGTGCCCGCAGACGTGGCTGACGCTGTCGCAGCCTGGTATGCTGCTTCAAGAGACGCGCCGGCAACTTCTCACGCCAAGGACAACAGCGGCGCCCTTGAGATGCGCGTTACCTCGTCAGTTTCCATCGACCAGCAGAAGGAAATAGAATTAGAGCACGAGCTGGGGGATTTGCGGTATCAATTGGCGATGGTAACGTGCGCACAATTCTGTTCAAAGCATTTATATCAATTCCGACATGCGCTAACGTCGAGCTTTATGTTTTATGTTTTAGGTTTCAGAAAAGAAACAAGCGCTTCAGATGGAGCACAATGCGCTAAAAAAGAAATCGGATCAGCTCGTCGACATTAACGAGCAACTGAAGAGTCTTCATCAAATTCCACAGCAATCACTATCCCCGTTTGGACGCACGTTGGACCAGCTAAGAACGTTGCGCGGTTCGATAAAGCGAATTGACACGATTCAAGCTGTGCTGGACAACGATACACGCGAAAGGAAGCGGATAAAGTCCGAGACAAGAGAAACTTTTGGTGAGTCAGAAACTGATAATAGCATAAATGTCCTCGTTGGAAGATTCTCACCCCATTATCGAGCAGAGAGCATGAGGAAGCGATTTTTGACTGAGACAGCAGGTGTAATTTTTGCATCCTCAAAGGACCTTCAAACCTTGCACGCGAAGCTAATGTCAATGTAGTTACTGCGCGTCGCTACATCATGAAGCAGCACACTTCTTGTGACACATGCAGCTCGAAAAAAACTAGCTTCTCTACCTTGCAGGGCATGGAGCATTAACCACTTGACTTTCGAATCTTTGCTTCTCGACTACCGAATGGAACCTGCCTGTTGAGTCTAACGTTAGCTGCGATTTCCCGAACTATGTCCTCGATCTCAAGAGTGCAAAAGTATGCTTGAAGAAGTATCAGCCACGGGAAAAGTTGTTACAGCTGGATGTGAAAGTGTCGAAAGTATCTTTTTTGCTAGAAAATGCAGCCAGCCATCGGTAGAGTCGAGAACATTGAGCAATAGTGTTGCTGCTCGGCTGCCAGCAGGAACATTTCTTCGAATAGTATGGTACCACGATCTGTGCCAGCTTTGGTAGCTGCCAAACTGCATATCGGGTGTAATGTGCAAGTCTACTTTTCGCTACAGGATTGATGCAAATTACTTCTCACTGCTGTATTTCATTGGCCACATGGTGAGATGAATGCTTTCTATCTACAATTTTCAGAGCAGTAAGACATCTTACCTGCTGGAGCACCGCCACCTGGGTATCCGCTGTGGAACTTGGCGACGGAATGCTAGCTGTGGTGTCCGCAGCTAGCAGCTGGACTGCTCGTTGCTGGAGCTTGTCTGCCCCAGGAGTGTCTATCTACATGGCGAGATGACAAGGATACCACGGAAATTCTCGAGGCGTCCGCATACAAGCGGATTCAGTTAGTCTGCAACAGTCGGAGGTGAGGAAAGTATGTTCTGGAATGCAAGATCACACAAACTGGGATGCTGTCCGTGCCAGCAGTACATATACATTGGAAGCTGGCTAAGTTCAATGGATCACCTAATACTAATACTAATGGAAGCTTCTTCGCATGCAACACCGTGAATACACACGCCAAAAAGATCGAGTGCGCACCATTCGATGAGGATGAGCTTATTCTTGCAGTGCGTCCATGAGAACCGGATCCACGGCTGCCGTCTAGAAAAACGAAGGATTGTGCAAGTGCATGTGCAAAGCGCTGCCTGACGTCATGAAGTGGGTACAGAGAAACCGGGGCGGAGGTCCGCTGAAAGACTAAGATTTGCCGAGGAGGATTCATCTTGCGAGAGATGGAACTTTCTCTCTTCTCAGTCGCAGAGAGACAGTCTCTCCATATTCACGATGCTGGTCGCAGTTTCTTCTCTTTTTGAGGGAGTGGGTCAAATTGATCGGTGAGAGCATGGCTCACCAAGACAGACAATTTTCTTCGATGTCATGCTGCTGGACATGGATCTGTCTGCAAACCACATTTTGACGAAAGAAGAAGGAATAGGCGGAGTGAGTGTTCGTCAGTGTCCGAAACGAATAATCCGTTTCGCTTTGACGATCCAGGTGACAAACTGCTGCTTGCTGCATTGTGGATTACACATTGCCACATGGAAACGGATTAGACTTCAACCATTAGAGCCGTCGTTTTCGTGCATACGCTTTTTGGCGCGTTCTGCGCTGCGTCAGCTTCAAGGGTCCACGCTTGCTAGCAAAATGTACACATCGAGACAACGATAAGTCAGGAACACGCATGTGCGAAAGAGATTCCAGCAGTGCACATTCGGTTTCGAACTTGGTAGTGCTGGATGAACAAAAGCACCTTTCTTTGGCTCGGATGAAAGCCATCCAGCGCAAGATGCGTCGAGGCGATCTTCCAAAATGGAAAGAAAGCTTAAACGGACCACCTCCTCCTACCTTGTGTGCTTGCTGCATACCTCGTTCCCTCGCGGAAGCGAAAACAATTACACCATCTTGTATCCATGGGCACATACGTCAGACCGCCGACTTCTTTTCGTCTCGTGCCATCCACAAGGTCTCCAAAATGATGCATTTTTCGGCGTGCGATCTCGTTTCTTTGCTGACTCCTGTGCTTGCGTTCGGTTCGTCCCATGTACATTTGATGGGGATGTGAAGCTCAGACTCCGTGGTACACAAACGTGCACATGGCTTGCTCGTGTGTGGATGGATGCACTGGATCTTATATGCGCACATAGACAAACAGCACAGTGATCGTAACGTCCGCGAACGGCAAAACAGTAAATGGCATCCTTCTTTTGTAGAAAGTCGAGATGATGGCAACGTGGCATCTGTCCAGTGCTGGAAAGCAGCACGCGAACGAGAAAGACCGCCACCCCTTTCGCGTGTTGCGGCCGCTTCGTCTGTCATCGCGACAGGTCGAGAGGCAAGCACACGAAACAAACAGAATCCAACAGCAGCACACACCAGTGATGTTCGATCACTCACAGTTTACAGAGTATCCCACTGCTGCGGCGCGAAGCGCCAGCTGCTCGAGAGGGGAGCATCTGGTTAACAACGTTGACGCCAGTCAGTGTTTCTGTAACGGTTGCTGCGAAAGTTTGCTGACTCCAGCCATGCACGCGAACGCATCCGATGTCAAGTGCGAACGAAGGAAGCATTTTCAGTCGATGGCTTGTCCTGGAGCCCACCGGACGCAATTGCGCGCACCAAGCCTGCCGGGCGACAAAACCCCAGATGAAACAGCTTGACCAGATGCACTCGCAATGGTCCAACACCCCACAAGAGCATCTTGCTGCTGCAAACACGCGGGCATACGCAACCTGTCATGGGTAACTGAGTACGTAGTCGCGATGCAACTATCCAGCCCAGCAATTTTCGCCCAGAACTATCATACACTTTGGATGTCGCCGGGGAAATTTGATGGGGGGCGAAGTGGCACGCCAGAGTCCGCGAAGTGGCATGGCCACATAGTGTGTACCCACCCAGCCACTCTCTCGATCAGGTACGCACTGACGAGGGAGCCACTCCACATCCAGCCCGTCTACGCTGCTGTTGTATACCCGAGAACTCCATGTGTTGGACAAATACGAATCAGCCCATCATTTGTCACCCACTTCCTCTACGAATCCATTTAGTGCCATTGGGTAATACAGGTTCTCTACCCTGTCAAAAGGAGACATGCCCAACATAGTGTATACCACACTAATATTTACATAGGGTCCACAACCAATTATTCTCAACACTATAAAATACACACGCGCACACAGAGAAGCCTACGGCACTTCTCGTTTTGCCACGTGCCATCACTGTTGTTCTTCTTCCATCTACATCCGTCAGGCTGTATCCTCAACAGGTTATGAGCCCAACGCAAGCCTCATCCGACAACTTCCCTCGCCTCAACGGGACAAACTTTCTAATATGGAAAGCCCGTGTGACCACGTCTCTCAAAGGGAAAGGTCTTTACGGATTCATTGAAAAGCGCAACTATGAAGGCGACACTGAGTCCGACTCAAGCGACTGGGAAGACCTCGACCCTGAAGCCTCGATGGATGTCAACATGGAAGATCTTGTTCCACCGCCATCGAAGTCAAGCGCGAACTCATCTGGAAGTGATGACAGCGATAACGAAAGCTCCGCTGAAGACTCCGTGCCGCCGAAGATCATCTCATTCACTGCGAGAAAGCGCGAAGAAGAAGAGAAGCGCGCCATGAAAGCCAAGGTGAAGAACCGAAAGCCGAGGGCAAGCAAGCTTCGAAAGATGGAAGCGCGCACCCGCGCATTCCTGTTCAAGACAATCGATGACATGCACGTTCTCATTGTCGATGACCAGCCGACTGCGTATGATGTGTTTCAAATACTCTGCCATCGGTACCAGGGCACCAAAGCTCACGGTGACCCGTACTTGATCCAACACTACTTGATGGAAATCAAGTATGAGGAAGGCTCCGACGTGACACGGTTCTTTCTGGACCTGGAGGAAGCCATGCGAAACACGTCTGACGCTACAAGTAGCATCATGAACGACGAACAAAAGTCGATTTACTTGTATCACTCCATGCCCGCGGAGTGGAAGATGTCTCTCAACATCTGGAAAGGCAATCGAAAATTCATTCCGTACGAGGAATTGAAACAGCACATTGAGCAAAAAGTGCGCGACGATGCTGCCAAGAGTAAATACACGCACAGATTCGGTACTCCAGAATCGCGTGAAACTCGCGAGGAGAAGGCTTTGGCTATCATTGGTCAACCAAATGCTACTCCCTCCAGCAGTCTCTGTGGCTATTGTGAACGCGCTGGTCATGAGACCCGAGAATGCAAAACACTCGGCCGCCACCTTCTCGCCGGGACCGTCAAGCCTGGTACTGTCATCCCTGAGAACTTCAAGGTTACGCCAACGCAGGCGAAGCCCCAGAAAAAGGCTCAAAAGAAGCGCTTTCAGCCGTACAACCAGCTCCAACATGGTCAATTCAAGAAGGACAAAAGAAGCAATGCCTTCAATGTCGCTGCTCTTGCAGCAAATACCGTCTACGACAAGAACGGTTTTCCACTTGACCCGAAGGTCCTCCTTCAAATCTCCCAACAAGTGCAAGCTGCCGCATTGGCAAAGCGTGTTGACGATGGCAACTACTTCCAGACACGCAAGGCTGACTTTGGCATCATCGCTGTGACTGACAAGCTGTCGCGTGAAATGGTGCTGGCAACCAAGGCTCCAAGTGAAGTTGACCCTGTCTGGGCCGTCGACTTCGGCAGTACTAGCCACGTCGCTTACCAAGCTAACTGGTTCACGTCAACGAAACCAGGAGTCGGATCGATTACAGTTGGAGGAAATCACAAAATTCCAATCAAAGGAATTGGCCAAGTCGACATCGAAGTCAAGGACAAGAAGGGAGTGGTGAAAACGATCACCCTTGAGAATGTGCTCTACGCACCTGACCTCAAGTTCAATCTCTTCTCGGAGTCTCAAGCCACTGACGGTTCGTTCAAGGTCACCTTCGAAAAGCCTGGCAAGTGCTACCTCAGGTACGCGAACACCTTCACATTCACTGCCTCAACGACGTCTGCTTCGGACCTGTACCAATTCCAGGCCAACATCAAGAAACAAGAACTCGCCCACGTGGCTACCCCAGGTGAGTCAAACAACTTTTTGCTATTCCATAAAAGAATGGGCCATCCTAACTTTGGCGTTATGCAGACAATGCTTAGGTGCAAGACCATTCAAGGAGTGAACCTGCGGACCGTAGACGCCAGCAGTTTGAAAATATGCCCTTCATGTGTATATGCCAAGTCTCATCGACTACCGTTTAATAAACATCCTGTTAAACGTGCAAAATATCCTTTGCAAAAGATACACTCTGACATGAATGGGCCATTACCCACTCCAACATTATCTGGGTGTCAATATTTTCTCACATTCATCGATGACGCAACTCGTTTCATGTTTTTATATGTGATCAAGAGGAAGTCCGATCTGTACGATTGCTATGAGGACTTCCGAAAGAAAGCACTTAACCTCTTTCGCAACGATGTTGGAACAATTGAATACTGCGAGAATCAGTTGAGCCCTGATATCCAACGAAGTCAAGCGGACAATGCACGTGAATATGAGAAACTTGGCAGGATTATATGCTGGCCAAATAGAGACACATGCGCATTCACCAAATGCCTCCAACTCCACATGCAAACGAGTGGAGAACTCCGGATCGAATCTCTCGCAGCGTTTTCGAGCAATACTCATTGATGGAATCTTCCCAAACATTATGGGGGGAGTTCATAACACATGTGGCCTACCGTACTGAACAAACTCCACAGCCAGCCCCAAACCCGGAGCAAGTTGCACCTTGTCAATATTTGTACTTGCTCACCACCATCAGCGGAATATCTCAAAGTGTTTGGTTGTACAGAATATGTGCACATACCAGAACCACATAGAAACAAACTGGATGCGCGAGCAAAGAAATGCATGTTCGTGGGCCTTCCAACCCACAAGAAGGGATATCGCCTCATTGACGTCTCCACTGGAACCATTGTGTACAGTCGCGATGTTCAGTTCGACGAAACAAACTTCCCAACATTGGAGTTCCTACACCACTCACCACAAAACCGCGCTGCTACAATCCAGCCTTTCAATACTCGGCCAACATTTGAGCCCTAAGGGGCAGAGCATCTACTGCCGCCATTGAGGGAGGCACTCTCACTGCACAAGGATTCCCAAGTGCGCGTGGCCTGTAAACGGAAACTTGATGACTCTAACCCATCAAACGCCATCGCCATTACAGACCGTGCAACAGAGAACGACAATTCTACACAAACTGTGCACAAAAACCTTTATGAAATTCGCTCCTTACTTTCGTTACGTCACGAAGATGAACCTAAAAGCTACAAACAAGCTATGGCATCGCCAGAAGCTACCCACTGGAGACTTGCTGCGGAAAGTGAATACAGCTCCTTGATTGAAAACAAAACTTGGACGCTTGTCACTCTTCCTCCAAATCGAAAAGCACTGAAGTGCAGGTGGGTTTGGACAAAGAAATACAAAGGAGATGGCAAACTAGATCGGTACAAATCACGTCTAGTTATAAAAGGTTTCTTACAAAGGCACGGCATTGCCTACAACGAAAGTTTTGCCCCTGTCATTCGTATGGAAGTACTCCGCTTACTCCTTACTATTGCTGCACTACTTGACTACGAAATCCACCAAATGGATGTCAAGACAGCCTTTCTAAATGGAAAACTTGATGATGAAATATATATGGAACAACCAGAAGGGTTTGTCAGATCAGGACAAGAGCACTTGGTTTGCAAACTGCTCAAGAGCCTGTATGGTCTTAAACAAGCACCCCGCATATGGTATCACACTCTTCGTACCTTTCTCGAACACCTTGGGTTTCAAAAACTCATAAAAGATCAATGTGTTTTTGTCGGTACTGTGTATGCTCAAGTATGCTACATTGCGGTGTACGTTGATGACCTATTGATCATCTGTCCATCTGTGCAACCTCTGCAGGCAATCAAATCTGCATTGAACAAAGAGTTCACAATGTCAGATTTTGTGGAGGTTCACTACCTACTCGGTTGGTCTATTGTCCGCAATAGAAGCACACGATCTGTTTTCATCCATCAAGAGAAGTATGCCGAAACCGTTCTCAATCGGTTTAATCATCTTGAAACTCACTCAGTTTTAACGCCAGTTGAAAAGGGACAATCCTTACGAAGGACATGTGCCCACAGACACAAGATGAAAAGGTCTCGATGGATAATATCCCATATCGAGAAGCCGTTGGCAGCTTCATGTACCTAATGATGAGTACCCGACCTGACCTTGCATACTTCCTCCGAGAAGTGAGTCAATTTGTTGATAACCCAGGCAAAGAGCACTGGAATGCAGTCAAACGTGGTCTCAAATACCTCAAGGGCACGACAAACCTTGGTATTACATTAGGTGGAAAGGAGAACCTCGATCAATTCAAAAACAAACTGTTCTTAGCAGCATACACCGATGCAGACTACGCAAACTGCAGAGACACCAGGCGGTCGATAGGAGGATACATCACGCTGCTGTGCAACAGTCCGATATCGTGGCAATCACGAAAACACCATACTGTTGTATTGTCAACAACTGAGGCTGAATATATCGCCCTGTGTCATTGCCTCCAGGAAGTCATCTTTCTGAGGCATCTTATGAAAGAACTGAACTTAGAGCAAGCTGCTGCAATTCCCATATACGAGGACAATCAAAGCTGCATGAAATTGGCAAACAACCCAGAGTTGCATGGAAGGTCAAAGCACATCGACATTAGATATCACTTCGTACAAGAGAAAGTTGAACGAAACGAGTTCTCCATAGTATATTGTAATACTAAAGACATGGTAGCAGACATTTTCACGAAGTCACTGCCAAAGCCACAGTTTACATTACTTAGGTCAAAACTCAAACTTACGCCAAAAAACGATGACATGTAAATTAACAACAACAAATGTTGATAAAAACGTAATATTGATTGAATTACAGTACTAGTTCACCAACGGACTACCCCTCGCCATTGACTACATCTAGCCAACAATCTACTTGAAGGATTTCTTGCCTTTATTGAGCCTGACAACGACGGGGAGAACAAAGCGAATCTCGTGGATCCATTCTCCATATACGTTGACCTCGCCAAACCTTCCAAGCTTGAACCGAGCAATCCCCTGGCGCTTCTCCACCATATAGAATGTGCCGGCTTTAACAGATAGCGCAAAGCAATGTCCAACAGGTGGGCTGCTCTGGTCGTAAGCACCCACCAAATAGATGCCATCTGAGAGCGGAAGCTCCAGCAGCCTGTCCGGCCCACATATGGCCGACGTCACTCTGTTCTTGAAATCTTGTAACGAAAGGTTGACGCCGAGCTTGGTGATTATTTTCGCAAATTCACACAATGCCTTATGGTTGACGCCGTCCGAGAGATTGATGTTCTTCTCCTTCTTCTTGGACTTGAATGATTCAAACGCTTTGTCGGACGGAGCGACGTTCACACCAGCCAACTCAAGGGCGAGCTTTAGGCTGTTGAAGACACACAAGCCGTCGTCGTCGGCAGTCATACCCCTTCTCATCTCTGGCGTCTTGATGAACTGATCGAAAGTCATGCTTGGCTTGGTCAAACGCGCTCGATTAAACTTGCGGAGGATTTCTATAGCATCCTTGCCATCCTCGGTCATAGCAAACGATTCCTCTGGTTCCCAAGTCGTTGAAGTCCTTGCCTTCCCAGTTGCCTTGTCGTTTGGCTCGAGCCACACAACATGGAACTGCTCAACCTCAACGCCGTTGACAATCTTCAACCGATAGTCGTTAGCGCGGAGGAAGATGTAAAGACCTTCTCGCCCGCAGCAGGATCGACACGAACGCCAAGCAATTCACTCGGCGGATCCTCACAAACTGCAGAACCGCCGTTCGTCATTGTCACTACATTTGGCGGGTTCTCGTCGGCGACCAAAACCACGTTCGTCGTAACACTGGCAATCTCCACACTGGAGGCAGAACCATCAATAGCTTCAATTGAGTTGACTTGACCTTCGCTTGACAATGGCGAGCTTGGTGGCGAGGGATCTTCACTAGACGTCAGAAACATCGCACCGAATCGAGCCAATGCTTCACGCCGCGCTCTTGTCATTCGGGCCATAGTTGCCACACTGCCTGCTTGAGACCTCCACAAGTGAAAAATCACAAGGGAGCTCACCCGCAAATGTAGGGCTTATGTGTGACTAGCCTGACGAACAACAGAAGGTGGTGTGAGCAATCGACGACGAACTCAATGCGTGCCCTGGGCCGTCCTTCAGAGGGATACTGACGTTCTCCCCAAAGAGAAAATTCTCGAATGATCAGTGACTCGCACCCATCAAATCAAAAACAGAGAGCTCTTTGTCTCTGATTGGACAAAACCATAAAAAGGGGCGACTCTTCTCACTGAACCCAAGGGACCTTTCCCATGCATCTAATTGGCTGATTCGGGGAGGCTGTTGGACAAATACGAATCAGCCCATCATTTGTCACCCACTTCCTCTACGAATCCATTTAGTGGCATTGGGTAATACAGGTTCTCTACCCTGTCAAAGGAGACATGCCCAACATAGTGTATACCACACTAATATTTACATAGGGTCCACAACCAATTATTCTCAACACTATAAAATACACACGCGCACACAGAGAAGCCTACGGCACTTCTCGTTTTGCCACGTGCCATCACTGTTGTTCTTCTTCCATCTACATCCGTCAGGCTGTATCTTCAACAGGATATGAGCCCAACGCAAGCCTCATCCGACAACTTCCCTCGCCTCAACGGGACAAACTTTCTAATATGGAAAGCCCGTGTGACCACGTCTCTCAAAGGGAAAGGTCTTTACGGATTCATTGAAAAGCGCAACTATGAAGGCGACACTGAGTCCGACTCGAGCGACTGGGAAGACCTCGACCCTGAAGCCTCGATGGATGTCGACATGGAAGACCTTGCTCCGCCGCAATCGAAGTCGAGTGCGAACTCATCTGGAAGTGATGACAGCGATAACGAAAGCTCCGCTGATGGCTCCGTGCCGCCGAAGATTATCTCATTCGCTGCGAGAAAGCGCGAAGAAGAAGAGAAGCGCGCTATGAAAGCCAAGGTGAAAAACCGAAAGCCGAGCGCAAGCAAACTTCGAAAGATGGAAGCGCGCACCCGCGCATTCCTGTTCAAGACAATCGATGACATGCACGTTCTCATTGTCGATGACCAGCCGACTGCGTATGATGTGTTCCAAACACTCTGCCATCGGTACCAGGGCACCAAAGCTCACGGTGACCCGTATTGGATCCAACACTACTTGATGGGAGTCAAGTATGAGGAAGGCTCCGACGTGACACGGTTCTTTCTGGACCTGGAGGAAGCCATGCGAAACACGTCTGATGTTGCAGGTAGCATCATGGACGACGAACAAAAGTCGATTTACTTGTATCACTCCATGCCCGCGGAGTGGAAGATGTCTCGTAACATCTGGAAAGGCAATCGCAAGTTCATTCCGTACGAGGAATTGACACAGAACATTGATCAAAAGGTGCGCGACGATGCTGCAAAGAACAAGCACACGCACAGATTCGGTACTCCAGAATCACGTGAAACTCGCGAGGAGAAGGCTTTGGCTATCATTGGTCAACCAGATTTGTCAACGACCCAGGCAAAGAACACTGGGACGTAGTTAAACGTGGTCTCAAATGCCCCAAGGGCACGACGAACCTTGGTATCACATTAGGTGGGAAGGAGGACCTCGAACCATTCAAAAACAAACGGTTCTTAGCTGCTCGCACCGACGCACACTGCGCAAACTGCAGAGACACGAGGCGGTCAACAGGCAGATACACCACACTACAATGCAACAGTCCAATATCATGTCAATCACGAAAACACCATACGGTTGTGCTGTCAACAACTGAGGTAGAGTATATCGCCCTATGTCATTGCCTCCAGGAAGTCATCTTTCTGAGGCATCCAATGAAAGAACTGAATCTAGGACAAGCAGCTGCAATTCCCACATATGAGGACAATCAAAGCTGTATGGAACTGGCAAACAACCCAGAGTTGCATGGATGATCAAAGCACATCGACATCAGATATCATTTTGTGCAAGAAAAATTGAACGAAACGAGTTCTCCATAGAATATTGTAATACTAAAGACATGGTAGCAGACATTTTTACACAGTCTCTATCAAATCCACAGTCCACTCTGATGGGGCAAAACTCAAGCTGACGCCAAAAACAAAAATGAAAGCGAGCTAAATGGCAACAACAAATTTGAGAATGAGTAAATTTCTTTATGAATGAATTAAAGTGCAAATTGCAACGGAGTATGCCTCAACTACTAAGTTTCGTGGAGAACAGCTGGATAAACAATACGAATCTCGTAAATCCAGTCGTGATTGCCACCAACTTTGAGGTAACGGTGTGAACCGCTCTGCGTGCTCTCAACAATGAAAAATCCATTGTCTTGAGATAAAAGAGCGAAACACTGACCGATCGGTTGTTTCCCGCCATCGTTTACCCCCACAAGGTAAATACCAACCGGAAACGAAAACCGAAGAAATTTGTCCACGCCATAGTTACTTCCCTTGGCTTGGCTGATGATACGCTTGATGGAAAGCTTTACATGACGCTTTCGTAGGAGCCAGATAAAAGCCATCAGCGTAGACTGGTCGGCTCCGTCGGACAAGTCGGGCTACTTGTCATCTCTGCGCTTCTTCACTAACGCCTCGAACGCGGTGTCAAATGCATCGCAAGCAATACCGGCCAGCTCCATCACAATGCGCAGGCTGTCAAAAACGCACAGACCCGAGTCGTCCGCTGTCATACCACTGCATTCGCCTGTCGTCTTGCAGAAGTCGCCAAACGTCAACGCCTTCGGACGTAATTGAGGACACGCTCCAACAAATCGATTAGCACGAGCAATCGCATCTGCCGAATCAGGTGACTGGCTGATGCTCCTCTTCGGCTCCCAGGTCCTTGAAAATGCGTTGTTTGGTTCAAACCACACAACATGGTACTCGATTTGGATGCCGACGACACTGGCTTCATCAGCAATATCTTGACGATCATCAATCGTTGGAAAGAGGTACAAATCATCTCCTTCCCTTTGCGTTGAGACAGCCCGACCACGAGTCGATTGCTGGGATTCTTTCGTCAGTGCTTGGGGATGAGTCGGTCACCGAGGTTTCTTCGCTGGAGCCTCTTGACAAGGTAAACGTCGAGACTGCGGTACAGACGCTTGAACGCGGTTCGAACGTCGGAGGTGTCTTATTGGCGGTCCGTCGTCGCTAATGTCAGACCAAGAGGAAATCTCGATAACGTTCCTCTTGTGAGTTGAGAATCTCAACCCAGCCGATATATCCGCCTCCATGTCACCACCCATCTCTTCTGACACGGAATTGACGTGGATATGCACGAGCCCCTTGTGCTCTGGATGCCTCACACCGACGGACACATCGGAGTCAAAGTCTTCCTCCTTCGCTTCAGACTCTGAGTCGACTTGCCTTCCACCTACGCTTCTCTTGCTAGTACGTTGCTCAGAGTCATCGCACTCGCAAGCGCTTCTGCCACGGTCACTCCGTTCATAGCTGCTTGGCCGCGTGAACTTGTAATAGACTCCTGTGCGCTTGAACTTGAAATTAACGCTTGATCTTGGAAGGCGAAAGTCAGAGGTCGATAGACGATGACCCGGGTCTCTTGAACGGCCGACAGAACCGGTGCACTCCCTTGGTCAAAAACCATGACGACACCTGACGACAACAAAGCCTCAAAAAGAGAGGACGTGCGTCTATGCCTCTGCTGCCAAGCTTCGAAGAGACCGTCGGAGTGGTCTTCACTGGTGGCAGCTTGTTGGCAGCTGCCGGTCAATTTTCATATGAGAGGCTTTTGGTTCTCACAACTCTACCTACACGTTTGAAAAGAACACAAAGATTCAAGTGAGAATTTCTGCACCCACTAAACCACAATCTGAGGTTCCCTACTCACTGATTGGCCAAAAATTCAAGCGACCTCTCGCTCTGAACCCATGGTAAATTTTCTATGCATTTGATTGGCTGATTCAGGGAAGCTGTTGGACAAATTCGAATCAGCCCATCATTTGACACCCACTGTCTCTAGGAATCCATTCAGTGCCATTGGGTGATACAGGTTGCAAGCCTGTCAAAGGTGATGCATCTAAAGCAGTGCGTACTGCACTATGATATGACTAAGGTCCACAACCAATCATTCTAATCACAATAAAATGCACGCATGCACACAGAGGTCCACAGTACTTCTCGTTTTGCCACGTGTCATCTCTGTTGTTCCTCCTCTGTCTACATCCCTCAGGCTGTATCCCTAACAATCGCGTCTTTTCATTTTGTTCATCGCCTCGTGACTCGTCTGTGGCCAGGAAACAACCTGGAGTTGTGCCTTCCCGTGATACCCGTGTTGTGTTTGACAGCAAGGATCAGTTCCCTAACCCTACGAGAGTACGGTGTACAGAATGCGAGCAGGGGTTAATAGTATTGAAATTTTCGCTGAGTAGCCAGAGTACTATTACTACTAGTGGGCAAGCACTGGGTATAGTAGGAGCGACGATACATTGTGCACATTATGCGGTAGTAAAAGGACTGCAACATCAAAGCAGTTTTATCGCAATTACTGCTTTGTGCTGTGAACTTCCATGCGTTGCAGTTCTACGCGATTGTGCTTCAGCATCAGTTGCATCACTGCTCGCTCGTTGTCTGTGATAGCTCGCAACTTGCTTTATCACAGTTGAAAGACGGGAAAAGACGCGTTCCTGAAATGCTGACGAGCCGACTTTCCCTAGCCAAATTCTCGCGAGCAGGCCAATCGATGGAAATTCTTTCTCACCTATGCTGCACCAAGTTGTAAAAGGAAAAAGCCTTCGCTGTTGCCAGTGTGTAGGAGAAGGTCTTGATCTACTTGCTCTGACCAGATTCCCTGGCCATTTGAGCAACAAAGTTACACAGTTTTGAGTCAAACTCACAAAACAATAACCTCGAAGTCGCTGTCTTGGCAAAGGAAACGGCTTGCCATGAAGCACGAACTGCCATTGCCTGTAAACACGCACCAATCAACATGTACTCAACAGCGCTAAGGTGCCGGGTATCCAGTACCCAGCAGTGATAAAACGTTTCACAATGTTCAAATTTACACATGCAGTCGATTACCATTTCGCATTACACATAGACGTTTTATTTGCACCAAAGAGCGAGTCACTGCGCACAGGGAAAATCCATTGCGCTTCAAAAATCAGCGCAGCAGCCACGCCAGCGAGTCGTACACACATTCATCGTTTTTAGTCGCACCGTAGGCACTCGGCCATTCAGGGTAATTTGATTTCACAAACCCGATTATGGAAACAGTGCACAGCGACTATCACACAAAGCAGCACTTGTTAGAAACCGACAAAGCAAACAAAATAGACGCGCATTTACTACCTTTTCTTCTCTGCACTGATCTTTCATGTAGGTGGCGAGATGCGACGCAAAACGAAGCGTTTCGCGGTGCCTTTGCGCAACGACTCTACGCCTTTCGGAGCAGGGGGCAGAGCGCATTTGCTATGGGCTAAAACCAGCCATTACAAGAACAGCCATATGTGGAATCGTCATGCCATTTCTTTCTCGCGTCAAGACTTTCAACGCCATCACAGCAACAGAAGCACACACACTGCATAAAGGCTGTTCACGCCATCACGGCGACAGAGGCACAAACATCACCAACATGCCAATGACAACCACGCTTTGCAGTCAAAACCTCCCACGAAACAACTCAAACCCCCAGCCCTATCTGCCAGTGCCTCGCAACTGATGTGCGAACATGGCCTCAATTAAGGGTCGCTCAATCAGCGCGGTGAGCAAAGCGGCTCCACTCGGTCCCTAGGAGGTCAGGCAGTCCGTGTCTGCCAGCCCTGGTGCGGGTTGAAAAGTTCGATCCGCTCGGTGGCTCGTTGTACTCACGGCCTGACTGGTGGACTCGGAGGTGGCGCATGGTGTCTCCACCACGTGTCGCCGGGTCCCACGCGCGACGACTGGGTCCGGGTGAGGGGCAGTGGCACGGCTAAACTGGATTTTCTCGCCGTTTTGTATTCCCCCTAGTCCAGATTGGTATGAGATTTCCCGAGCCACTTGCGGGCGGACACCTCAGCGTCGGGGCCAAATGGGCCAACGGTGGGATGGTCAAGTCATAAAATCATGATAGTGATAATACAAATGCTTGTGTCTATTCCACACACCAATGCACACACACACACATGCTTGCAAAATCTGCGGCACACACTAAGACACGCACACGCAACACACGCCGCGCACCTCCTTCGCGGTGCTTCTTTTTGCTTTGATGCGAAAGAAGGCCAATTTTGTCTCGTCCCTTCACAGCACTCTCTCGTGTTGCCTAAGTAAACGGCAATCTTTTGTGCATTTTGCATATATTTCAAACCAATCCTCTTGCTTGAACAGTTAACTTTTCGAGAGATTTCAGCCAATGAAAAGTACGGAGCAGCACACCGTGACTGACTGACGGACACAAGCAACTTATTGTGGTCACCACCCAGAATGTCCGATTTGGCTGTCCGCGCCAAAGCGCAAGGTTTTCTTCATGTCTGATTGTGCAAAGGGGCTTCTCATTACATGGGTTCTTGGGTACAAAGAGTGTGGGTCATACCCACACGGCTTCTACCACTCTCTCCAAACCCACCCGTTAACCTATCAACACTGTATGTAGCCAGTTGCAGTTTTAGCCAATAAGAACATACCATTAAACTTTAATCTCATTGGATGATGGTCGGATTGGACACTCGACTATATACCAATCGGAGACACCGTAGGAACAACCCATCAGATTTGCTTTTCAAACCTTAAGATTTCAATTCACTTCTCTTTTTGCACGTTATCGAGCAAAGCTCCCTTCCTTCTCTTTGGACACAGCGTTGCCGCTGTTCCCTTCCTCTCACCTGCGCTTCCTCAACGCACGTGTGCGCCGTGTAACGGGCTATCCCGTTACAGGCTCCCTGACCGCGCTGCCCTTGGCTTCGACGCCATGCTGAGCGGGTTCTTCTGTCTGCCTCCTCCACTCGACCACGTCGTGCCTTGCACTCGTACATGATTACAAACGTTCTTACTTCCCTCCATCAAATGATACCCTCCCTCACACGATATTTGATTGCCAAGATTTTGCTTCCCGTGGTGATTGGTTTTGGCAGGGTAGACTGTACTCCGAATTGGGATGCGCCGCCTTTGACATGTGACCGCCTTGACATGAGCATTAGGGTAGCTCATCTCAAGCGAACAGGCAGAAATGTATGGGACCCTTAAATTTGTGTTATAGCGTATGAGGTACTTCAAGTCGATGCTTTAAAATCAGTGTAGCGACCTTCTGGTGTTACCTCTAATAATGCAACCCCCTTTAACGAGATATATCTGGTGTTCGTTTAAGACGGGGCACACTGTATTATTCCAGAGAGCCCATCTCTGCATCAATGCACTCTTTATGTTAATACAACAACAACTTGTTGCCAGTTCGGTTGGTGTCTCTCTGAGTTAATGAACTCGTTTTTCAGACGCAGCGTTCAGCAAAGAGACGTCAACGACAACGTCCTCGAACGACGATGCTCGCCACCATCAACACCAAGCTGTCGAATGCGGTCGTCCGCGTAGAGCGCACCAAGACAAGCACTAGTGGCGGATCTCCAGAGCTTGCTCCGGAAAATTTACGCCCATTGAGTGTCAAATATATCAGCGCCATGCAACGAGAAATTGCGAATGTGGGGAGCTTGTGCGATAGAATAGTTGAGTCAGTGCCATTCAGCATGGAATTCGATCATCTTGGCACCAAGGCGAGCCAGTGATTTCTTGTTTCTGAAAGCTGTGGACCAAACGAATGCAAAACGCAAATGATGCGACAGCAGAGTGGTGGGAGGTATTCACTCGCGAACCACCTCTCAAGATAAATAAAGCATGAAGACTCTCTTATGCACTGTCGTTGGAGTGGCTGAGCAAGAACGACGATGACTTCAAGGCGCTTGAGCTGGGAGAAGTTCCTGAAGAAACAAAGGATGTGACGCGCATGCCGATGTTCGCGGGATGGAGACTCAATAGCACGGACTGCTTTGGGACCTCATTTTCGATGCAACAAGAGGACTTCCATGTCCTGGTTCAGTTGTCAAAACATCGTTCTTTGGATAGCAGCTTGACGCGACTCGGGATCTCACTCGAAGTTGTAGAGCGCAGTGATTCTTAGGTTTTATTTTCCACACAACAAAGTGACATCTAGCTGAGATTAGTCAATACAGCACCTTGCAATTTGTGAAGAATTGTGGTATGGACTGTACAACTTTATTCCAAACAGATACACACTAAACTGTACGTGAGATTCCCTTCACCCCTCGTTCTCTCTTTCGCTCTCTCGTCACTACTTTTCACCATGTATTATGCCTGCACTGCGAGCGATAGCGCTTATACTTTGACGCATTCTTCTCCACAGAAACACTCGCCTGCTCCAAATACACTCATAACTTCAAAAACATCGAACCACGATATCTGCCTCCTCGTCTCTCGGTCGGTTACTGCAACTTGTGCAACAAGGCCAGGACGTTGATGACTGCCGCGAAGATCGCCAGCACGACGAAGACTATTGCGATCGTGATGCCAGCGGATTTGCTGTAGCCGCCATACGTTCGCATCTGCTGGGCATCAAGCTTCTGGCGCGGTAATAAATACAAGATCGGAAAGAGCGCGAGAATGTTGATCCCGTAGCTCAGCAGCAAGAACTCCGTCACCTCGTTCTGGGTGTGCGACTCGTCCCTGGCGATCACAGCTGACGAAAAATTCCGTTCCACGTAAGCACTCGAGTCGATCCAGTCCGAGATCGACAGCAGCACAAAGTTGATGAGCACGTTGTACGATGCCACCAACCCTGTCGTCGCGCCTTCAATGCAGTTCTCCGTGATCTCGACCAACGGCAGCGTCGTGACAATGACCACAGCACCTTGCAGTAATCCCGAGAGCGATCGCACAAATAAATAAAACCACTTGTTGCGCACTTGATTGTAGATAATCGGCATCGACGTCACAAGATGGACAAGCACGTTCACCAGCAACCCCACGATAGACACGCGCACCCAGCTGTAGTTGAGCAGCGTGTACCGGAACGTCAAGAGCGACAAGATGATCATCGTCTGGAACGGGATCTGACCGATGCGGTCCATATTCGAATCCACGTCTGCCCACTGCATGACTGCATCGTTGGCGAACTTGAACTCAAATGAGCTCAAGAAGAACATCAGGCAGATAAATAAGATGATGCGCCAGACGGCTTCTTGCTGGAGAATGCGCCACAGCTGCTGTGTGTGCGACAGTCGATCGACCGAGTCAACCTTGAGCTGTCGGCGATCTTCCTCCATTCTAAACAGCACGGTTGGGATCGGAATCAGTGCGATCACGGCCATCAGGAGCAGCAACGTCTTCATGGAGATGACGCTTTTCGTCTGTCCCGTTTCATCGTCCAGTTTCATGATCTGTGACGCGACAATTGTCGACGCCAACGTGAAGATCTCTCGCGTGACGACGTACGTGAGTACCAAAGTGCCGCGTTCGTGGATCGGCTCTCGCTGCGAGAGCTCAACGAGGAACGCGAACGAGGCTACCGACGCGATCGTCACACCGAGACTCGTCCCCATCATGAGCAGCACGTACACGGAGCCATCCTGGAACCTTGTAAAGCTAAACTCGGGCGGAAACGTGCCGTAGTCGAACATCGCGATGATCACGAGCGCCATCAGCGTGAAGTACGCGATCACCCAACCGAGCACGATGTACGCCTTGCGATGCAGATTCCACATCGGATAAAAATCTGACAGCACGCCAATGAAGAAGCTGATGATTCCTGGAAGCATGAGGAACCGGTACGTCGCGTCGGATTGCTGTGTGTCGAGTCCTAAATAGTCGCATAGCAGCGGATGGAAGCATCGCTCGAGAAACGGCACCATGAATCCCGCTGCCGCGGCCGAGAACGCGAGTCCGCAATAGTCTTTCGAGTACAATTCCACCGACTGGCCTGACCGCAGACTGCCGTAAAGCGTGTGGTTGAAGAAATTCGGACCGCTCGCTGTCCGCGTTCGGCGCGGGGTCTCCTGTAACAACTGGATCGGCTCGGGCATGCTGCTCTTCCGGGACACGACGGGGATGTCATCCTCCTGGAACGTCACTGTGCGTTTCCGGTGTTTATCTCCCGACTCCTTGCGCTGTGTGCCTAACTGCTCGTCATGGTATTCTCTCATGCGCTGCAAATCAGTCGCAAAGTCGATCTCGTCGTCGTCGGACTCGGGAAACTGCTCCCACTGAAGCGCGTCGAGCGGCACGTTGGCCGCGGACGAGAACGAGTCCTCCGAGATGAAGCTCCAGCTCTTCTTGATCGAGTCGTCTCGCCGGTTCGTGTGCATCGCGTCGCTGTCCCTGCTGTCGCCTTCTCTCTGTTATCTTATGACTTCACCGCGTATCTGCCTGTACAAATCCGGAGATTGTGCTAGTTTTTCGGTCGAGAAAAGCCGCTTGAGTCGTGGCTGCGCGCAGCTCGTACCGAAGGATCCAGACGCGCCTCTGCGGTAGATGCTGCTGTGTGGGTGCGGGTGATGCGTGCGGCCCTGTTGAATGAACTCCCGCCGTCCGCGCTTCATACACACGCGGAAATGCCGCGACGCTGACAGAAATGCTTATTGCTTGCTTCGAGTCGAGCAGGAACCAAAGAAAGACAGTTCGCACGGCTCAATGATTTGCTATAAACATGGCGATGGAGATGGCTCATTGGCTGAAAATGGGCGTCGCGCGATGATGGAGGAGACACACTGTGCTACGTTACTACCTGCTTTTGAGATAGAGTCAAAACACGGTGCAAAAGTGCATTTTCTAAAGAATATTTGTATTGGTTTTGTAAAAAGCACACCTTGTTTTGAGAAATATTGGTAGTTGGGAGCGGGACCATGTGGACGGGATTTTCATTCGTGGAGACTCCAGTTTTTCTTCACTTTTGTTCCTTGGACTGCGCTCTATTACTCATGCGTGCACACTGATAATCTCTTTAGTGGATTGTGCGAATTGCTGAGTTGACCCGCGACCAGTGGATCATTTTGATCCGTGCATTCAAATCCGGAGCCGCATCATCTTGGCGGTCGTGTGCGGATTGTGCACATTGATGTGTGTCAAACCCAGAGGTTCCCTTTGGTTTGACATTGCACCTCTGAGGTGCACTCTGTATTAATTGACTCACATCCATCACTCCGAGTGGGAAGTCAGTGCGAAAAACAGGCGGCAAAGCCGTCGGACCCCATAATCTTACGCTGCAGTAAATATCGAAACCATCCACAAAATTCAATTATCGAGGATAACTGGCTAGCAGCACTATCAGTAAATGTTCTTCTGCTTTGTTGCAATTTAAGCTGCATGTGTAATACGTACATCGCTATTGAGAGGGAATTGGGAGAGGATGGGTCCCTTTCGATTAAGTATACCCTGCGATACTTCATCGAGGTGCTACAGTAAATGCAAGTTCAACTTGCACACCATCCTGTTCAACACGAGTGCGCGCTTCCTGGCGGGACGAACGACAGGAAAATGGGCTGTGCGTTGACTCTCGTTCGAGCTGCTTCGCTTGAGCGAGTGAGCGAGTGAGCGCGGGCGATTGCAAGGCTCACGTCGTTAACGAGCGCCGCGTTCGTCGAACGCGCACACTTCGAAGGACTCTGACTCCATTTGGGCATCGTCGTCTGCGACTTGGCCTTCAACAAGCGCTCATTGCTTTGCTTCTGCGCGCAGTCGACATGCCCGTAGGCAGCAAGACATTTGATTATCGGCGTGTTGAACGCGCGCAGAAGCAGATTCATGAGCGCAGCATTAGCCAAGTCCGATGCACAACATCAGTGACCTCAGTATGCTCAGCCATGATGTGCTCCCGTCTTGAAGTCTTGATGTGCGCGCCGAACGCATTTGCGAGGTATGAGCAGCACGTGAGATGCACTGTGCGTGAGTGAATGCTTATATTAATGTTATGGTGACCCCGTGTTTGTCGAGGAGAGCCCTATAGTAGCAGACACTGGCGCGGCAGTGCGCGCATCATGTCTCTTCTTCTGAGAGGTTTACACTTGACCGATTGTCGTGCTGTTTTGCGTTTCAAATTTGCGGTTGCGCGACGTTCTAGCTTCGCCGAAGCTGACATCTTGCGCGGCTGGAAGCGCGCCACTTGTCTGGACCACTTTGGTCGTGAACAGGATCGAGACGAGGAAACAGACGAAGGTGAAGAACATGGTCACGACGGACGCGACGATGTTCGAGCAGCTGAACGAGCACGCTTCCTGCAAGATGGTCTTGAGCTCATTGCCAGCCGTGCAGATACCGTCACCTGCTGGATAGAGCGCGACGGTAATGGCGGCGGCAAACGTGAAGATGAGGAACATGGCGTCGAAGACGATGAGCGTGTTCATGCTTGGCAGACGGTGCTTCTTGATATCAAAGAAAATGACTCGAGCCGAGGTACAAAGGATCACCAAGATACTTGTGGTGACGAGGAAGTTCGCTTGGCTTGCCGAGTGGTATTCCTCATCGCCGAAGACGCACAGCTTGACACCACGTGAGTTTGCGGTCGCGACCGAGATGATGGCAAACAGAATCGAGAGGCTGCGAATGGCTAGAGGAACATGCTCGGACACCATTTTTGAGATTGAAGGGCGGAGTTTGGTGGCAATTGATCTGCTGCACTTGATCCCTTTGGGCTCAGTTCGGAAATATGCTGAAGAACGAGCAGCAAGAGTACAATGCCAAGCGGTGCTGCATGACAAGGTGAGTGCTACTCGCACTAAAGATACTGGCTACAAACAGGATATCTCGTCTTCCTCGCGCTCGGATGACAAAGATCTTTTCAGTGGAAAGATACACAAGGTGCTTTTTCAAGGCTCGGAATTCATCAAATGCTGATCTGATCTGACAGCTATTTGCAGATTAAGCTCCGAGACTGGGCGAAAGGAAAACATCGACTCGAACCATTGATCCGGAGAGCATGATATGGATTCACCCAAGATTGGACTAGAATAGCTTCGGCGTGGTCTAAAGTGAGAAGGTTCTTCAAAGAGAAAGCGCAATCTGTCCCTGAGTGCAAATGTCCAAGGCAGCAGAAGTATCATTTCGGTTGCAGCCCGTTCCAGCCGACAAAAGCCAAGCCAAACCAAGTATCTCGAACTCTACAGATTTCGACAGCGACGATTCCAGGGATGATTCTTCTTCAGGTAGCGAGTCAGAAGACCCAAGCGGCAGCGACAACAGCGAGGAAGAAGAAGAGCCAGGAGTCGTGGCAAAAATCTCCAATGCATTTAAAGCAAAGCAGCAGCGCTTACTCGACAAACGCCGCCACCCGGTCTTGGAATGGAAACAAGCTGCTCGTTGGAATGAAGAGAATGATCGCGGTCTCGCACTTGCCGAAGAAAGTCGACGGCGCAAAGAAGAACGCGTAGCAGAAAAAGCCACCGTCCGGGAACGAAGAGTTAAGCGGAAAGCCCAACGAAAAATCAACAAACTGAAAGAAATAGAATACCGAGAGCTGTTGCAGAGCTATGACGATCGTCTGGTTCGAACTGAAAAGCGGACAGAGCTACTCACCAAGTTTTCCATCGAAAGTCGGGCTAAAGAAAAGAAGGATACTGCTGATCAATTTCTGGCTTGTCAGTTAGAACAAGAAAGACAAGCAGCGCAAAAGGTAATTTCTTGCGACGCTTGTGGTTTAATTTATCGTGTAAAGCTCCTCCAACTGATAAAATGTCCTCGTTGCTCATGCCAATAGATTAAAGACTTGCAAAATGAAGACCAGCTTCGACAATTAGAGGTATCACGCCACCTGCAGCATTCTATTGACACTGCCGACGAAATCGGGTGTCGGTCTGGCATTCTTCCGTCAATGAATGCACCAGCGCCAGTCGCACTGGATGAACAAGATGAGACGTCAAGCCTACTGATCCTTCGTGTGAACCCACCTGAAAGCACGCCACCACGGTCAGCCTCAACAACAGCGTTGCCGTCAGTTCAGAAGACTAATGGCGAGGCACCTTCAACTTCGGGAAATCAGAGAACAGGGAAGCGAGCAGCCCTCGTTCGAGTAGCATCAACAACGGTGGTTCCCAAGAGGTTGTTCTTCACCGCGAACCTCAAGCGGTTCAAGCACACCGAAGAAGTTCGTGGGGAATCGATTGGTGACCGTGGCGGAGTCGAGTTAGCCCGATCTCTTTTGACTGGCGCATGCCCACGTGTAAAGCGTATTTATTTGGGCTGGAATCATATCAAGTACCCTGGGATTGCTGCGCTTGCAGATTGTTTTATTCGAGGCGCATGCGGGCAATTGCAGATTCTGGATCTCCGCTGCAACACCATCGATGCGAAAAGCTTCCAAGAGATCTTAAGCGTGCTTGAAAAAGGAGGTCTTCCTGAGCCTCTGGATTTGATTCTGCAAGGGAATGTCATCGGCGACGATGGAGCAAAAGCTATGGCTCATGCGATGCTGAAAGGGACACTGCAGGCACTGCGACTCATTGACGTGAGGCAAAGCAAGATCCGAAACGCTGGTGTGCAGGCAATTTGGAATGTATTCGCGTCGCAATGCTTCAAACGATATTGTCCGAAGCTGCAGCTTTTGGACATGCGACGCAATGATGCCAGTGGATCCTTAACGAGATCCTTCTGCCCATGCCTGCCATACTTGGAGTTCTAGGGCTATGCAAGCTATTCGTCAAGTCTACCCGTCCCTGGCTGCATGAACAATGCTGAGGCGTTCTTGATCTCTTGGGTCCTGTGGGAAAGAAAGCAATCCAACATAGCATCACTCTTCAAGCTCAGTGAACAACGTGCGGTGACCCACATGCTTCGAATGAGCAAATTGTGATTGATCGCTGACACAGACTCTGGTAAGCGAAGTGTAGGCTGATCGATGCCCAGGTTTTTCAACGCTGTGTAGAAAAAGAAGACATGAGAAGAAGCTCACGAGAATGAAGCATAGATGTAGCCAACACACCTTGATCATATTGCTCAGGCGTGATGTATCCTCGCTCGGTGACATCGAATGCAGCAAACATGGCTTCCAGATCATGCTCTTCGAAGAAAGGAACCTGTACACGCCGCGGTGACAAGCAATCAATTCTTTATACGGCAAGAGCATGCACTCAGCGACCATGGATCAATTACGTGAGCTTGGGACTGCTTGGTGCGTTGGATCTCGGCGAGATGCTGAGCCAGGAACTGGCGTGGGTTCTCTGGCCGGTGGAACAGCAAGAGTGTGCCCATGCTTTCGAAGAGCTCCTTGATCCCATGGATTTGCATGCAGATCGGCGCGCACTTTGGGGTCTTTCATATTCAAGCCCTTCGGTCGGATCGTGCTCTTCCGCTGCAGCATCATTGCAGACATTTTCGATCGCGCTTCCTTCTCAATCGTTGAGCTAGAGAAACGACTGATATTAGCGCCGAGCAAAGCTCACTGAACGGCCCTTCGCTGGTTATTATTCTTGGAAAAGGCGTGCGGCTTCGTTCGTTTCACTGCCAGCTGGCACAGCGTTGCTTGTGCTGTGTTTATTTCTTTATCAGTTCATTTTGATAATGTATGAGAGAGAGACAGACTGTTCCTCGCTCTATTGAGGAAACGGACTCTTGTCGTGATAGCACTGGTCGAACATCTTGTCCACCTCCGCGCGCGCCTGGTTCGGGAACATCGACTACCGCATACTTTGCGTTAGAAGGCATACACACGGAGAAATGCCCACACACGAGTCAACAAACGTACTTTGGTCGATCGCACCGCATGTTCTCGTACGCAGCGCGTATGCAGCCAACTGGAGCTTTTCCGGAAAAACTCGACGTCAGGCAGCATCGACGCCAGGATGTGCGCCTTCTGGTAGCACTCGGACTCGCGCGCCGAGCGGATCTCACTGCGCAATAGCACGCAATTGTCCACACGCATAAAGAAATGCATACAACCAAAGCATGCACACGCACATATACACAATGCGCACCTGCACGCCAAGAGATCGGACTTGGTGATGTCCATTTTGCGCACTGTAAACTGTGGAAGCGCATACCAAAGTTAGAGAACCGATAGTGCATCCCGCAGCATGCCACTAAACCGATATACGCACATCGTAGGCGTGGATGAGCTCGTGCACCATGGTTTCCTCTACTTCGCGCGCCGAGTGCAGTCGGTTCGCGCAAAACACGATCGTCGGTGGAGGTGCCGAGAAAAACGCGCGCGCTCGTCCTTCTGGTCCTGCAGCAAGCATTGAGTCCATCGCACGTAGACATGCCAATGCATTGCACATATGCACACACATACTACGCACCATCGTTTTTGCATTCGATGCAGACAAAGTCAATGGATTTCTTCTTCGTTGTCCCAGCAGCATCCGCTTGCTCCGCTTCCTCGACCAAGTGCTGCAAAAAGACACGAGCGCGCGTGACGCCATCAGCACCATTACCACAATATAAACTGCAGTATAATGATGCGCGGCAGATGCGCAAGTGCCGCACCTTGTTGATGATGTCGACGATGAGCTTGGGGCGGCGCTGCTTGAGCGCAGTGTGCACGGCGTCGTCGCACTCGTGCACCTCCATGCTCGCTCGCTGTGTGCTCGATGCTGCGAGGGATGTCGCACACACAAAATGATGCGTTGCTGCGACCTTCGCGCAACCTCCAGTCGTCACACACTCTGTCCGTTTTGTGTCAGTCCTGCAGTCTACCTCGTCAAACTTGAAGATGCGCTTCGACAATCGCGGTAAAAGGCGAGGCGTGTTCTCTGTATATGGAGAAGGCTTAATGCGCCTAACAGCGCTCTCTGTGTGATGCGACTGTAGTGGCGATTGTGACGGGCGCGGGCAACGGCCTCGGCCGCGCGTATGCCGCGTACCTCGGCGCGCGCGGCGCCAAGGTGCTTGTGAACGACACGGCGACGACGCGCTGCGAGAAGACCAACACGACGAGCTACGCCGCCGACAAAGTGGTCGCGCAGCTGGGCGGAACGGAGCACGCGCTCGCGAACTACGACAGTGTCGTGGAAGGGCGCAAACTCGTGGACGCCGCAATGAACAAGTGTACGGGATCAGAGCCGAGTTGATGATTGCAGAGGCATGAGATCTTCAAAGGTGACGCTGTTGCGACTCGTATGATGTTTGTGTTTGCAGGGGGCCGCGTGGATATTGTTGTCAATAATGCTGGTACGAGTTGCATATCGATAAATATGTGGACATGTGGCAGGGCTGCTTGGGCTGACATTGACGTCGTCTCTGTGTATGCTTACAGGCATTGTGCGCGATACTTCCTTTGCAAGAATGAGCCAAGCGCAGTGGGATGCTGTGTACAAGGTTCACCTCGAAGGCACCATGAGGTAATGCCATAATAGCGGCGCATGGGCTGCTTTTCTTTAAGAATGTGTGCCATCATATGCTGACATATGGCTTCGGCGGACAGCGTGACGAAGGCGTGTTGGGAGATTATGCGCGAGCAGAACTTTGGGCGGATCGTCAACATCTCGTCGGCGTCGGGGCTCTACGGGAACTTCGGCCAAGCCAACTACTCGGCTGCGAAGATGGGCATCGCGGGGCTCACGTTCACGCTGAGCAAGGAAGGTGCCAAGCGCAACGTGTTGTCGAATGTCGTGGCGCCACTCGCAGCCTCGCAGATGACTGACGGCATCGTCGAAGAAGAGCTCTTCAAGCTGCTCAAACCAGAGCACGTGGCTCCCTTTGTCGCGTAAGCCTTTCTGTCATTATTGGCATGGTGATGCATGCAGGTCTCCTGGACTAAATATCTGCTTGTTTGTATGGCTCCTAGGTACCTCTGCCATGAGAGCTGCACGCGCAACGGGAACGTGTACGAAGTAGGGGCCGGTTGGGTGGCCAAAGTGCGTTGGGAGCGCTCTCGCGGTCTCGTGTTTCCTCCAAACGGCATGGAGCTCGACGACATTGCGGCGCAAATGGACGAAATCGAGGTGCGAGTGTATCCATTGTGTGGGTTTCATTTTAAAAATACTTGCGCAAGTTCAGCACATTCACTATCGCGCCTGTCATCTTGTCGTCATTGTTGCAGAACTTCAATGTGGAGCCCAAGAGCTACCCGAACAGCCTCCAGGACTCGCTCGACCACATCCGCAGCCTCTTCAAGTTGGGCTGAAAGGGCATCATGGTGCGTGAAACCCACACTTGTTTTTAGTGAATATGCTGTTCTTACTGACAACGAAATAGCCATGGACGCCGTTTTGAATGCAACAGATCGATTTTGTCAGGCAACGATGCGTCAAGAATTCGGTAAAAAATGGTGCTGATCTTATCACTGATTACGATAAACCCTGATGAATAAAAAAAGATGTCAACCACGCAGTACTCGGTCCACTCCTACAGGTCATTCAACCACAGCGTAGCGGACGCTTCTGTACTGGAGGTTGTCCTTAATAAAATAATGTTGGGTGTAGTGTTCATTGTGCGTGCGTGTGTATGTGTGCTTCGCGCACGCTTTACATCAACTTGGAGCTCGCGACGTCGAACGGGTTCTTGCTCTTCGCCGTCGTCTTCTTCGCGTCGCTGCCCCCGAGCAGGTACTCGAGCGAGTACACGTCCTTCACGTCCTTCTCCGTCTTCTTCTTGTTCGCGGCGTTGGGCTTCAGCAGCGTGTTGCTCGACACCTCGAACGGGTTCTTGCCGCCGTTCAGAGCCGCGAGGTTGAACTTCTCCGCGAGCGACGCGTCGGCGCTGCGGCGCAATGCGGCGGTCTCCGAGGCTACAGAGGACGCGGCGCGGGCCACCGTCGGGTTCGAGAGCACGCGCTTCATACTGGGAGGGAGGGACTGGTCTTCTTGAGAATGCAGCTTGCGCTCTACGCTGGAAATTGGGGAATGAAAGAAGAGTGCGAAGAAGAAACATGGAGAACACCGATCCGAGAGGCATGGATCGTCGAGATCAGTTAAAACAATATCTTGGCGGGAGAGTTGGCTTGAAACGGTACTTCAACTTCGATCTGTATACTGCATTGAAGTGCAAGCACTGAAATATGGTACGATTTAAAACTCCTTTTGGGGAAACTTGCGATGGCTTTTCTTCGTGCTCTTGCCTGGTCCGGCAACTGATAACCTGTGTAATACGATATTCAATCGTCAATGGGGTTGAAAATGACATTGATGTGTTGCGGATTGTATCGATCGACACTCTCATCGCCTTTGTAAATAAGTATCCTCTAGAAACTGTCTTCAACGATTCCAAATGGTCCTGTTGCGCGTGTTCTCTTGCATGTTAAAAAACGACCAGTCGAGAAATCACTGTTGAGTATATGTCACAAGGCAGTGCAACTTGCCAAGAAACGAATGGTGTGTGAGCTTCTTGCAGACGAGAGGTTGGTTCACTTGAACTTTCACTTTTGTAAACGACTGCATTCCCATCCCTCTTCGCGAGCACCAGACAGAGCGAAATGCGGCATCTAAACAGGCTCAGGCTAGCTCAGAGTATCAAAATGACTTCATGTCAGAAATTGAACGCCGGCAATTGCTTTTTATTGCTTGCCAGCCACTAGGATCCATTGCCATTCTTCTTATTAAACCCTGATCGGGTCGTGCGTGAATGTCGCTTGGAGTAGTGATTATTGGACAGCCACCCGTGTGCATGCACTGTGTCCATCGCTTGCTTGGTCTGCGCGTGTTGTTGCGCGCTGTTCGTCTACCATTGGCTCCCACACTCCCATTCGCTGTCTGCTGCGCAAACGGTGCGCTTGCATGGTGCATGCACCGGTACCACGCCTTCCAAACGACAGGAATGAAGACTCCAAGTCATGCTGCTTGAAGGAGCAGATGGACCCGATATAAAGAGGGTGCTTTCGCTGGCAGCTTCATTTGGGTTCGAATGGGTTCACTGTACCTGTTTTATAGAGGTTTGAGATGTGCAATCAGACGCGGACTTTACCGAGAGCAAACTTTCTCGTGAAGGAGTACTGCACTCTTCTTATTAGCGCGCCGTCGATTACCCACCCACAGAAAACGCTTCGCAGGTCGTTCTCATTCGTCAGTGCATGTGCACGCTCTAGGCGACCACTTTAATGTTTGTCTTCCGAACTGTCTTCCAAACACAAAAAAATGTTCGGAAGATAAGCATTGTTCGAGCGCATCGTGTTTAGTATCAAAACGGAATAGAAACAGTAAATTGTTTACTGTTGTCTTCCGACAATATATAGCGACGCGCATGTTCACAAAAGTGCTGCAAACTCAGTGCTGCGCGGGCACGATGGATGACACTGGCAGTACGCAGCGCCTACTGCTGCGCTACTGCGCGCAGGCACTAGGACGAATACCGGAAGTAGCACAAAGATGCAGTCGGCTTACTCGAGAGGCAAGCGATTTGTTTGCGACAAGACCCATGTCTGTCGACACACAACGACGACTTTGAACGGCTGATGAAAGCCATTCGAGGAGCGCACTTGCGTGGTTCTCCGCATCAATGCGTAAATCACATTCCTGTGGCGGCATTGCCCTTTTGGAGCTAACTACTGACAATGTTATCGATGCGGCATGCTTCAGACCACTGCATTTGCGGATCCATGGCATGCATTCGCCGACATCATGACTTCTGCTTGAGCAGGTGCAATTTCGACTGTCGAGTTAGTGTGCGTCGTCTACTTTAGAAGCTGAACCGGTCCACGAGGCATCGTTAACCGGTTCAAGCGTTGTTCTGATTTGTTTTCTTTTTTTTTGGGTGATACCACGACCATCATTCTGCGTAACTCCTGACACACTCAACACAAATGAGGTGGCCATCACCACGCAACCAAACACGTCAGACTTGCGCAGCATACTGAAAACAAGTCAGGAGGATCGCTCGATTGGCTCCCCACCATCCTCCAGGCTCCCTCCCCTGCCTTGCGTCCACCAACTAACGCGCTCATTTCCCGTTCTTCTCGGCAGAGCAGCGACCTTCAAGACCCCGTCATTGACACGTGAAAGAATCGAGGAAATTTCAAACCACGATGGTGAAGGCTTCGCTGCGAGAGTCGACGCCGCTGCTGTACGGCACTGGCGTTGCGCAGGTCCAAGAAAGCGTTGCGCGGTCGGCTGCCTCGCGATCACAAGCACGTAGTTGGAAGATCGCCGTTGCGAGCGCGGCGCTGCTGTGCGCGAGTGCGCTGGTGAGCACCAAGTGGAACGCGTCGTCGCTGGTCTCGCTGGATCACGTCATGAGCAGTTCACAAGTGAGCTTGAGCAAAGAGTCCACGGAAGCAGGTACCGATGTAAAAGACACAGATCTGTCAACGGCTGATTTCTTCAAGACGCTGGAATTGTTCAAAAACCCGAACGCTGATCCGTGCGTTGATTTCTACGAATACGCGTGCGGTGGCTGGCTTGCACAGAATGAGATCCCCACGGATCGCCCAGAAATCAACTCGGCGTTCTACGCTGTAGGTGAAGAGAACAAGAAGATCATCGCCAAGATCATCGACTCGAAGCCGCCAGTCATCTCGGAGTTCTACACGTCGTGCTTGAATATCGAGGAGGTCAATAACGAAGCCGTGGCGTACGTCGCCAAGATCATCGACTCAATCCACCAAGTTAACACCACCGTGGGACTGCTCTCATACGCTGGTGAGCTGGACCAGTCGTACGGCATCAGCTCGTTCGTCTCGGTCGGCGTCGGCGCTGACCCGGAAGATCCATCGACGAACCTGCTTCAACTCGCTCAGGGCGGTCTCACGTTGCCATCGCGTGAGTACTACCTGGAGGCAGCGAAGAAGGACGCGTACTCGGCTCTCTTCGCCAAGTACGTGGCGGATCTGTTCGCGGTGGACGGTCTCGAGAAACACAACGTGACCGAGTACGCCAGCGCGGTTTTCGAGACGGAGACCAAGTTTGCGGAGATCTCGTTGACGAACGCCGAGCTTCGCGATCCGTGGACGACGAACGATGCGTTCACGTTCACGAGCATTGAAGCCAAGTACCCTTTCCTGGCGGCGTACCTGGACGGAGTCAACAAGCAGGAGCCATTCCCAAAGACCCACGCGATCATCGCGACGCCAGCGTTCTTCGCGGCCCAGAATGACATCTTCCAGTCGATCGACGTCCAAACACTGAAGCAGTACCTGAGTTTCCATGTGATCGACTCGTTCGGTTCCATTTTGGGTGAGTACTTCCGCCGTATCAGCCACGACTTTCACGGAGCGGTCAATGGCGCTGGTTCTCTGTCTACTCGCGAGAAGTACTGCGTTGACACGACCACGTCGTACCTGGGAGCGTTCTTGGGCGAGTACTACATGGAGGAAGTGTTTGGTCCGGACGCCAAGAACTCGGCAAAGGAGTTGGTGCAGGAGATCGAGTCGTCGATGAAGAAGCTGCTGAAGACAGAGGAGTGGCTCGATAAGATCACGTACGAGGCTGCCGTGGCCAAGTTGGAGCAGGTGAAGAACTACATCGGTGGTCCGGATGAGGTGCCTGACCTCCCATTCCAGCTGAGTGCGGACAATTTCTTCGACAACGTCGTGTCGTTACTGCAGCTGAGTGCGTCGGAGACGATCCAGAGCATCGGCGAGCCAGTGGACGCGACCAAGTGGGACATGTTCGCGTCGACCGTGAACGCGTACTACGACCCGAGTGCCAACAAGATGGTGTTCCCGGCGGCAATTCTGCAGCCTCCGTTCTACAGCGCGGACAGGTACCCTGCGGCAGCCAACTACGCTCGCATCGGTATGGTGATGGGCCACGAGTTGTCGCACGGATTTGACGACCAAGGCCGCAACTACGATGGCAATGGCACGCTGCGAAAGTGGTGGACGACGTCGGTGTCGGACGACTTCACGTCTCGTGCGCAGTGCTTGTCGGCTCAGTACTCGTCGTTCCCGGTTGTGACGGAGGACGGCGTGCTGCTGGGCAACGTGAACGGTGACTTGACTCTGGGCGAGAACATCGCTGACAATGGTGGGATCCATCTCGCGTACCAAGCGTATAAGCTGTCGCAGCAAGACGAGAGCTCGACGGTGGTTGCGCCAAAGCCAAAGGGCGAGGACAAGGCTAACGATGGTGGCGATAAGAAGAAAGGAGAGGATGTGAAGAAGGACGACGAAGGCGAGGAGGTGAAGAAGTCCAAGAAGGATGGCGACGATGAGAAGGAGGCTGACGATGACAAGAAGTCCAAGAAGGAAGATGATAAGAAGGAGGACGAAGACGACGACAAGAAATCGAAGAAGTCCAAGAAGGACGATGATAAGAAGGAGAAGGACGACGACAAGTCGAAGAGGAAGAAGTCTAAGAAGGAGGACGAAGACGACGACAAGAAATCGAAGAAGTCCAAGAAGGACGATGATAAGAAGGAGAAGGACGACGACAAAGAATCCAAGCACAAGAAGTCGAAGAAGGACGACGAAAAGGACGATGAAGATGACGACAAGAAATCTAAGCATCACAAGTCCAAGGAGGATGATGAAGATGGCAAGAAATCTAAACACAAGAAGTCGAAGAAGGATGACGAAGACGATGAAGACGACAAGAAGTCTAAGCACCACAAAAAGTCGAAGGACGATGACGCTGACGACAGGAAGTCCAAACACCACAAGTCGAAGAAGCATGACGACTATGATGAAGATGACAAGAAGTCCAAACACCACAAATCCAAGAAGGATGAGAACGAGGATGACAAGGAATCCCACCACAAGAAGTCCAAGAATGGCGACAACGACGACGAGGAGGAGGACAGCGACAAGAAGTCGAAGAAGCATCTTCGTCGCGTGTTCGCTTTTGAGCCACTTCAAATGGCAAAAAAGAACTCAATCAAGGCTGCTGCCGCTGACGGCAGTGAACTGTCTGCTGAAATTGAAGATGACCGTCTTTTCTTCACTGCGTTTGCGCAAAACTGGTGCGAAAAGCGCGCTCCAGCGTACGCTGAGCTCCTTCGTGCCATTGACCCTCACTCTCCAGGTCGCTGGCGCGTGAACGGTCCTCTGAAGAACTTCGACAAGTTCGCGGCTGCTTTCCAGTGCAAGTTGGGCACCCCAATGAACCCTGAGAAGAAGTGTCTTGTGTGGTAAACTGCCTACTTGTTACCTGATGTGAGAGAGCAGAAGTTTGAACGCGTTTTCAGAATTCAGTGCACTCCCTCCTACTGTGAGTCTTTGTGACGAAGGAAACATTTTTGGAGAGAACACAAAAAGTAAACAAAAACAGCAATGCCGAAATTAAGCAACATGTGCTTGCCTCACCAACTTTCAGCAATAAATCATGGGCGGATTCTTGACCAATTTCACTGCTATATTTTCACTGTGAAGCTGTGGCTCATGTCAAGTTGAAATGGGGAGAAACAGTCAGCAACACGATTTACATGTTTTCCCTGCCTTTCTTGATCGTTTCTTCGCCATACTTGCCGTCCTGTGCCGAATCCAATTGGGGGCGCTTGACCGCCGGGACCGCGATCGAGTCGCAGTGCCGGAATTGCTATCGACGTTCTACACATCTAGGTCGGATGGTACCAAGGCGGCCGAGTCTTCTTGTTTGTGTCAACTCGACAATCACAAAAGTACTCAACCCACAGACCGAGAATGATGGTCAATAAAACCGGTTCAAAATGTTGTAATCGGTCAGCCAACCATCAATCTACGTCTCGTCCGACACTTGCAGGTCACCGAGCGATTGCATTGTTGGAGAAAACGAGCCACTTGTGTGGACTTTTCAATTCAATGAGACCGAAAGTGATGGTTGCTAAACAAAAAAACGGGTTAATATTCAGTGGCAGTTATTACTATCGGTTAGATACATTCTCGCAACTTTCGGACATTCTCGAACCAACCGGTTGCAGCGACCGGCACTCTCGGTCTCAATATTGACGCAAAGGACACTGACGCAAAGCTGTGCAAGACTGAACGCGGATCGTAGTTGGTGCACAAGCTGAGCGGCTGAGAAGCAACCACGTGATAGTGCTTTCCGTGTTGTTGTTTTTACGCTACGACACAAAACATGTTAGCAGAAAGTGGTAACCCGGACTGATATTGTGTCCGAATTCGGCGAGCCCACCTCCAGGCAATTTACTCTGGCCATACTGGTGCATACGAGATGAACCGCCAACAAGACCATCAGCGAATTCTAGAACTGGCCCCACTTGGATATCGCAATCCGTGTGAGCCATTACCAGACCAGGCATTTCTTCTCAGGGTTCATTGGGGAGCCGACTTGGCACTGGAACGCTGCAGCAAACTTGTCAAAGTTCATCAGCGGTCCGTTCACGCGCCAGCGACCAGGGGAGTGCGGGTCCGACACTCGCAAGAGCTCCGCGTAGGCAGGCGTCCGCTTCTCGCAGTACGTTTGAGCAAACGCCGTGAAGAAAAGACGGTCGTCGTCGACTGCTGCAGTGGTCGCTGCGTCATTTGCTGTGCGTGGCGCATTCGCAGCAACCGCAACCTTGGTTGCGTATGCTTCAAAGGCATTCTCGAAGCGAAAGAGGTGGTCGTCGCGTTCAGCATCGCTGTCGTCATCGCGGCGAGGCTGCTTTCTTCTCCAAGTGTGTCTGCTGCGGTGTCTGTATTCGACTTCATCCTCATCGTAAGACTCGTCTTGCTTCCATCTATGGCTCATGGTGTGGCGATACTCGATGTCTTCGTCTCCACTGTCGTATTTATCATCGTCGTGCCAGCCATGTTGCTTTTGCGGTCGGCGCTCATAGTCATCATCATCGTGGCGGTGGTGGCCATTCCATCCATCACGTAGCCTGCTGTGTCGGTGCTCGTCTCCGTCAGATTTCCATCCGTCGTTGTCATTGTCGTGATGCCAACTCTTTCTTCCATCACCTTTCCTGGCATGTCTGTACTCACCTCTCTCAGGTTTCCATTCGTGGTAAACAGCAGGTCTGCGATCGTAATAATCGCCACCACCACGCTTGTGATTCGGGATCCATTTTGGCGTGAAAATGTGCTTTCTCTCGTGTCGATCGTCGTCATCATCCTCCTTCCCCTTGTGCTTCGATTTCTTCTCGTCCTCCCCTTCATCATATCTCCTGTGCTCTTCGCGCTTGCCTTCGCTGTTCTTCGAGTCGTATTTCTTGGATTTGCGGTCGTCGTTTTCGTCAGGATGCTTCCTCAAGTTGTGGTGTCTGAAATCCTCGTCACTTCTGTGCTTAGGCTTCCACTCGTCTTCATCCTCCTCCCACTTCTTGTGCTTGGATTCGTTGGCGTTGCGATTCTTCTCGTGCTCGCTCCACTTCTTGTGTTGAGATTTATTGTCGTCATCGTCATCACGTTTCTTCGGCCACTCGTGCTTGGAGTCCTGATCGCCATCTTCACCCTTCCTGTTTCTCAGGTGCTTCGATTTCATTTCGCCATTATCTTCATCTTTCTTCGGCTTGTGGTGCTTCGATTTCTTATCGTCATCCTTTTCATCTTCGTCATGCTTATTTGACTTGTGGTGCTTGGGTTTCCAGTCGTCGTCCTCATCCTCGCCATAATCCTTTGATTTCTTGTGGTGTTTAGACTTCACCTCATCGTCCTTCTTGAACTCATTGTGATGGGATTTCTTGTCGTCGTCTTTACCATTGCCGTCGACCTTGGACTTGTGGTGTTTGGACTTCTTGTCGTCTTCATCATCTCTATCCTCTCTGGATTTGTGGTGCTTAGACTTCTTGTCGTCTTCGTCGTCTTCGTCATCCTTCTTCGACTTCTTGTGTTTAGATTTCTTGCCATCTTCATCATCCTCCTTGGACTTGTGATGCTTAGATTTCTTGTCGTCATCTTCATCGTCCTTTTCGTCGTCCTTCTTCGACTTCTTGTGCTTGGATTCTTTGTCGTCGTCCTTCTCCTTCTTATCATCGTCCTTCTTGGACTTCTTCGATTTCTTGTCGTCGTCTTCGTCCTCCTTCTTATCATCGTCCTTCTTGGACTTCTTGTCATCGTCAGCCTCCTTCTCATCGTCGCCATCCTTCTTGGACTTCTTCACCTCCTCGCCTTCGTCGTCCTTCTTTACATCCTCTCCTTTCTTCTTATCGCCACCATCGTCAGCCTTGTCCTCGCCCTTTGGCTTTGGCGCAACCACCGTCGAGCTCTCGTCTTGCTGCGACAGCTTATACGCTTGGTACGCGAGATGGATCCCACCATTGTCAGCGATGTTCTCGCCCAGAGTCAAGTCACCGTTCACGTTGCCCAGCAGCACGCCGTCCTCCGTCACAACCGGGAACGACGAGTACTGAGCCGACAAGCACTGCGCACGAGACGTGAAGTCGTCCGACACCGACGTCGTCCACCACTTTCGCAGCGTGCCATTGCCATCGTAGTTGCGGCCTTGGTCGTCAAATCCGTGCGACAACTCGTGGCCCATCACCATACCGATGCGAGCGTAGTTGGCTGCCGCAGGGTACCTGTCCGCGCTGTAGAACGGAGGCTGCAGAATTGCCGCCGGGAACACCATCTTGTTGGCACTCGGGTCGTAGTACGCGTTCACAGTCGACGCGAACATGTCCCACTTGGTCGCGTCCACTGGCTCGCCGATGCTCTGGATCGTCTCCGACGCACTCAGCTGCAGTAACGACACGACGTTGTCGAAGAAATTGTCCGCACTCAGCTGGAATGGGAGGTCAGGCACCTCATCCGGACCACCGATGTAGTTCTTCACCTGCTCCAACTTGGCCACGGCAGCCTCGTACGTGATCTTATCGAGCCACTCCTCTGTCTTCAGCAGCTTCTTCATCGACGACTCGATCTCCTGCACCAACTCCTTTGCCGAGTTCTTGGCGTCCGGACCAAACACTTCCTCCATGTAGTACTCGCCCAAGAACGCTCCCAGGTACGACGTGGTCGTGTCAACGCAGTACTTCTCGCGAGTAGACAGAGAACCAGCGCCATTGACCGCTCCGTGAAAGTCGTGGCTGATACGGCGGAAGTACTCACCCAAAATGGAACCGAACGAGTCGATCACATGGAAACTCAGGTACTGCTTCAGTGTTTGGACGTCGATCGACTGGAAGATGTCATTCTGGGCCGCGAAGAACGCTGGCGTCGCGATGATCGCGTGGGTCTTTGGGAATGGCTCCTGCTTGTTGACTCCGTCCAGGTACGCCGCCAGGAAAGGGTACTTGGCTTCAATGCTCGTGAACGTGAACGCATCGTTCGTCGTCCACGGATCGCGAAGCTCGGCGTTCGTCAACGAGATCTCCGCAAACTTGGTCTCCGTCTCGAAAACCGCGCTGGCGTACTCGGTCACGTTGTGTTTCTCGAGACCGTCCACCGCGAACAGATCCGCCACGTACTTGGCGAAGAGAGCCGAGTACGCGTCCTTCTTCGCTGCCTCCAGGTAGTACTCACGCGATGGCAACGTGAGACCGCCCTGAGCGAGTTGAAGCAGGTTCGTCGATGGATCTTCCGGGTCAGCGCCGACGCCGACCGAGACGAACGAGCTGATGCCGTACGACTGGTCCAGCTCACCAGCGTATGAGAGCAGTCCCACGGTGGTGTTAACTTGGTGGATTGAGTCGATGATCTTGGCGACGTACGCCACGGCTTCGTTATTGACCTCCTCGATATTCAAGCACGACGTGTAGAACTCCGAGATGACTGGCGGCTTCGAGTCGATGATCTTGGCGATGATCTTCTTGTTGTTTTCGCTGACGGTGTATATAGCAGAGCTGACGTCTGCCTGGTCCGCGGGGATCTCATTCTGTGCAAGCCAGCCACCGCACGCGTATTCGTAGAAATCAACGCACGGATCAGCGTTCGGGTTTTTGAACAATTCCAGCGTCTTGAAGAAATCAGCCGTTGACAGATCTGTGTCTTTTACATCGGTACCTGCTCCCACGGCCTCTTTGCTCAAGCTCACTTGTGAACTGCTCATGACGTGATCCAGCGAGACCGGCGACGACGCGTTCCACTTGGTGCTCACCAGCGCACCCGCGCACAGCAGCGCCGCGCTCGCAACGGCGATCTTCCAACTACGTGTCTGCGAGCGCGAGGCAGCCGACCGCACGCCGGTGTCATGCACTTGCGCTTCTCCAGTGCCGTACAGCAGCGGTGTCGACTCACGCACCATCGCGAATGCTTACTCGTTCTTCTGGGAGACCCGACTTGTGTCTTTGCGTTCCAATCGACGAATGATGAGCAGACTGGATGGTGGCGCAGAACCAGAAATGATCTCGTGGGAAAGAGAGGAGGGAAGAGAACAGCAGATGAGGCGCTGTGGTTCTTTATCCCCTTGAGCAGCAGTGGCGTGCTGCTGCTATCGAATGTACTGGAGGAGGGAGGAGGAGCGCAATGAGAAGAGAGTGACTCACAGAGCTCTTCGCGGTGATGCGTGTCAAGCTGCGGACAAATCAAAACCACAATCAGTACACACATTCCTATGCACGAGTGATAGTCAATACACCACCCTATTATTTGCAACAAGTCACCAGTTGTGCACAAGCATTTCAAAAGTTGACATTTTATACTATTTCACCATGATGGAGAAACCACTAAGTAGACACAGAAAGACTTCCAAGCATCTAGGCGAGCGCGCACATGTCCTCGGGGCAGAGCTGGGGACAGTTCCAGTTGCACCATTGCGTCAGCGCAGGCTCGTCCGCCGTGTTGTGGATGTACTTGTACTTGCCACCGCTTCCGGTCGACGTGCTTGGCTTGGCAGTCGTCTGGGTCGGCGCCTTTGTGGCTGGCTTCGTTGGAGTTGGGGTCTTCGTCACCGCTGGAGTCTTCGTGGTCGAAGGCGCTTTGGTCGTTGCTGGTGCTGGCGTCGTGTTGCTGCTCGAGTCACCAGATGATCCGACCTTGACGTCCGCGCAGTTGTTGTAGTGCTCATACGGAGTGATGTGGCGAGCTTCCCACGCAAACTCGAGCACACAGTGGCCGTTGCGGCACGGCAACGACGCTCCCGATGGCACGTTGATCTTCATCTCGGCTGGGATCGGCTGGTCACCCTTGTTGCCAGGACCTGGGTGCAGCGAGCGCATGCAGTCGTTCATCTGGCCGACCTGGAGCTTGTTGCTCTTGTCTTGCGGGTCCACGAGGTACATGGTGCACGGTCCGACGTGGTTGGCGCCGTCGTTGGCGCGCATCTTGATCGTGGTCTCGCCGAAAGGCAGCGCCTTCAGGTTCGTGTCGGGCGTGAACCCGAGACAGTCACCGCCTTTGCCGTTGGTGTAGTCTCCGCGCATGGTGATGGGATGGCCGAAGGTGCTGTCGATGGCGAGTCCCATGGTGGTGAGCGCGCGTGGCTTGGGGTCAATCATGCCGCCATGGGCCTGCACGCCAGGGGTCGCGACGAAGGCGATGGCAGAGGCAGCAGTGGCGAGGACGGTGGTGATCTTCATGATGGTTGATTGGTGGATGGGATGCTTGGGAGGTGTTGCTGTGGAGTGGCAAATTGAAAAGTGAGAGAGAGAGAGAGAGAGTATGCAGCGAAATCTCAAGAGGCTTGAGGCAGCGCCTTGGGGAGTGGAGTGTCCTCCATCGTCTACAGTGCAGTAGCCATGAAGGTGTCAGAATTGGCATGAATACACGAACAGCGCGGCTTTTCAGAGCTGCCCTCCGTGTGCTGCAGAAACATCTGCCTGCAGCAAGTGTGTGGGTCCAAGCAAGTTGCATGAACCCCGTTCGGCGCGAGTGAAGCCAGGTGTCGTTTTCAGCGTCAAGCGGATGAGACAGAGTGTTGCTGCGCTTCTCCGAAGTAGCTGCTTATTCGTGCGATGTTGGGTTCGACGTGTCTGACGTTGAACACAGTAAGAGCCCCACAGTCGCTTTTGGTGACCAGTGAAACGTCTCTCCTGCAACCGTTATGTATATTGAAGAGGTATTTGTGAGCTTTGTCTAATATGTAAGTTAGGCTTTTTACCTGTTATAAAATGCTAACAAGGCTAGTAATAATGTGTTTCCGACTCGATTTACGACCATCACTCTGTGCCAGATGGATCCTTTGACGAAGTGAGCAGCTCAAGAGCCACACGTTCCGAGTTGCTCCACGCGGCTTTCCTGTTAGCGAGTTTCTCCAGCAGGTCCTTTACCAACGCGTCAACTGAACATACATACGGTCTCACGCGGAGAAGATTCTGCGAGTGTGCTCAGGTGCAACCGAGTGTCGAGCTACTCAGCACACTTGGCACGAGAATGGCTGCTGAGTACGCTAAAGATGACTGAAATGACTCCAAAAGGTGAACATGCACGCCACGTGACGAACGCGGTTATCCAGAGCCACACGCTTGGGAGCTTCGGATCAAGAAAATGAGCAAACGGCTGCCACAGAGGAACGGTGGTGGAGTGTTGAAGCTGTCACTGAGGCTCGTCAGTCGACGGAACAGTAGCTGAACACGCACGTGAAACTTGGGTTTTGAGAGAAAGAGCTGTGCTGCAAGCTTGGCCGTGAACATTTGCCTCGAAGTACGCTAGACGATGTGCTGTCTGGCGGACGACGAGCTTGCAGCTCAGGCCACGAGACGTGGACTCGTTGGTGTCTTTTGCGGATATCGCCGTTGTCAACTGGACGCTTTATCATAGTTACACAAGGACGAATGCCCGAGCGAGATCACCATGGAAAGCGTATCACCACATTAGCTTCTGTGCATATAAAGCAAACGTTAGAAACGAGTTTATTGCAGCTGCACAGTATAATTAACAACATTTAGTGTCGGTGACGGGAAAATGCTTTGATATCACTACTCGACTGGCAAGCGCGTGACACCAGGTGCACGTGCGAAGCGCGTTTTCCGCGTTCGCAGCAGTTTCATGTCGAAAATCGACACGCTCTGCGCGATTCCGCTGAGGTCGGCGCTCGAGTACATGGCAATTTGGCCAAAGCACGCGTAGCTGCGTCCTTGCTCGCTATTGTCGTCGCCGTCGTTGATACCTCGGACCGGGTCCAAGTTGGTATCCGTTAACAGCGTCGTCGCGACAGTATCACGTGTAAACTGCGATGTCGTTGTTGGAATTACGAGCGAGCGCAGTCCATCCAGTGAGATATGGCTGGTGCGCGTCCAATGGTCTCGCGTTACTATGCTGTCGATCGTTGCTTCCATAGTCGCATCCGAACTACTGGTGGTACTGCTGGAGGTACTGCAGTCTGCAGTGGCGCCACCGTCACTTGACCGATCTTCTGATAAAGATGAAGAAGGAAAAGGCGAAGCCAATTCACTGCTGCCTGGCATTGTCGTGATCGAGGGCATGGCTACGCTACTACTCGAAGGCTGCACTGCAGTCTCGAGTGTATACCGCCACGTGTGCTTCCGCACATGCGTCTCGATGAACTCCATGGCCGCCGATACTTTGGCGTACACGGCTGGAACCCCGGCAATGCCACAGCCCCAACCGAAACTAGAGAGTGCCACGAGATATTGGTCTGGGTCGTTTGATTCCTGGACAAGCGGCGCGCCTGAGTCGCCCTGACAGCCGTCCTTCTGGGCTTCTCCACCAGCACAAACCATGGTGGTGGCATCGATATTCGCGTCACCAACGAGTTTCTTGCACTGCGCGCTGTCCACAAGCGGCAGCGAGAGGGATTGGATCGCAGGCAGCTTTGTCGAAGCACTAGACGGCGAAGAATATCCATATAACGTGAGTCTTTCAGTCTTGTAGAGATCCGCATCGCGTTCGTTGTCGAGCATAATCGGCGTCTGGATACTGATATACTTGAGCTCGACAAGCGCAAAGTCGTACTGAAACGTCTTGGGGTCATACTTTGGGTGCACGAGCACACTCTTGACCTTGATCTGCTCGCCGTCGGCGTCCTCGGACGCGTACCGGGATCCGACCGAGGCATACGCTGGCACAATGCTGCCGCCACCACCGCTCGTACTGACGCAATGTGCCGCTGTGAGCACAAACTCAGGCGCGATCAGGGCACCGAGGCAATAGTTGGCGTCTTGCTTGGTCGATCTCCGGAGCCCTGCGAGGTAGCCTTGCAGCACCGCATCGCTGCCGCCGATCGTGAACAAGCTGAAGTCTGTCCACACGTCTTGTTTGCTAGTCGCGCTCGCGATGAAGTCGTGGATACTCGCCATGAGAACGTACGGATGCAGCACGCGGTTGATACAGTCTTGGCTGTGGCAGACACTCACGCCCGCGAGCTGGTCGCCAATCATGACGAAACTGTTGCTTGTGTCGAGCGGCACACGTTTCTCCACGGCTTGTGCGGTGACGCACATCTGGTCGGATAGCGGTAACACCGACAAGGGGATGCCATTCACACGCGGCTGGTGCATCAGACAGAGGTGCCAGTCCACTCTACGGAATGGTCCAATGGGCTGCACCTTAGCAGCGTCTGCATTCTGCAAAAAGTCACTGGCGACTTTGTATCCTTGGAACGAATTGGTGGTCACGATCGATTGGTTCGCCATGGCGTGCTCATCAGGAAGAAGCTGGAATGGCTCGACGTCTCGAGGTGCTTTCAGCCTCACGATCGCCAGATCCGCTGCAGGAGAATTGCTGGAGCTGCTGCTGTTGTAGTCGGGGTGGAAGATGATCTCGACGGTTGGGACCCATTCCTCAACGTCGCCAACGTTCACGTCGTCTGGGTCTGCTTCTTGGGATCGCAGGAACCTAGTAGGTGTCGCCGTTGACGAGACGTTGAGGTCTGACGTCGCATTGCTGCCACTGGAGCTACTATTACTGCTGCTGCTGCTGAATATTGTGGTCTGGACAATGTCAGAGACAGATTTGGCTGCATTCTCTTTGCTTCTCGCTTGCACACTCTCTACCATTGTCCCGCCGAAATACGCCCAAGAGATGTTCTGATTCGTGACGCAGTGCGCGAACGTGAGCAGCGCATCAGGCGCCACGAGCAGACCCATGCACCATTGCGGAGACGACTCGGCATCAAACCGCGTGGCAGTCAGAAGTGCGACCTTGTGCTCGATTGTCCTCGCATTGTGCGCTTCGGGGATATTCCAGAACGCTGTGCGCACAATCACCGCTCTCACTACGTTCTGACGGAAGCAGAAGATCAGCGTGAGCCAGGACCATAGAGCCATACGCATCGTTATCTGGATGAATGCAGCCACGACGCTCCTCTCTCTCATGTGGAAAATGGCTGGAGCGTGACTGGCGAGACAGAGAGAGCGAGGGAGGCACGTGTAGCTGAAGCTGCTGGTGGTGGTACTGCTGGACACCAGACAGCAAGGGGCTCTGCGTGTTCTTAGAAGGCGTGCGGGCGTCAGTTCTGCGTGTGCTTGGGACAGAAATCGACGCTTCCATTTCGGCTTTCGCTGATGGAAGCTGCTCCTCTCGTGTGCTGTAGGGGTCAAAAATTGGCCGAGAGCCACTTGCCGATAGGGCTACTATAAAAACGGTTTGTCAGGATGCAGTTACTTGATTATTGCATGGAGGTCTTGTAATAAGTCAGATTATGCATGGACGAAGAGTGGTACTGCATCTGATCCCGTGGGCAAGTTTGGGTCACAAAAGCTCAATTGGATGTCGAGCATTTGTTCAGTGGTCGCTGTAGAGCGCCTCTGTGTGTGAATGTGGACCACGCTCTCCCCTGCAGTCAGATCTCTTGTAATGCTCTCCACTACTCCACCTCAACTCGTTGCCGCCCTGTCCAACATGATGCCATGTTGGACGCGGATGAAACGACCGGTTGTGCCGTTTCAAGAATACCTTCAGGTGAGAGAACAGCGTAAGGTGAGGAAAAAGCAACTACGTCTGCCGTGCTGGCTAACTGGCAGTCAATCCGATACTGGGGATAGACGCAGGTAGCTAGCTGCTCGTCGTCTGAGCCGCTCAACGTGTCACCAGCATGGGCAAGAATGGCGTCAAAGTGATCATCCGGACGCGTCCGACGGCGCAGTTCGCGACCAACCAGATCCTGATCGACCAGGACGAGAGCACCGTCACAGTGCACGCGAGCAGCCTCGGATCGCCGTCCAAGCCCGACATTGTGCACGGCGCGGTCGTGGACGGTGTCAACGGCACGATCCTGGCGTACGGCCAGACAGGTGCCGGCAAGTCGTTCACGATGATCGGCGACACGCGCAACTACCAGCACCGCGGCATCACGCCGCGCGCGATCGCGCAAGTGTACGAGGAAGCCGAGAACCGCATCGAGATCGCGTACTCCATCAAGGTGTCGTACATGGAGACCTACAACGACCGCATCTACGACTTGCTCGAGCACAACCCGAGCCAACACGTGGACGAGGGACCGCACAAAGGCGACTTTGTCGTCGTCGAGGACGCGAAGGGCACGTACGTGCGCGGACTCACGCAGGTCGAGGTGCAAAGCGAGCAGGAGGCGCTCGATCAGCTGTTCCACGGCGAGTTGCAGCGCACAGTCGCCGAGCACCAGCTCAACAAGCGCTCGAACCGCTCGCACTGCATTTTCACGTTCCACATCGCGGAAAAGTCGCGCGCTGGCGGCAACGAGCGCGTTGTACACAGCAAGTTAAGCTAAACTCACGAACGTGCTCAAGGACTCGCTGGGTGGGAACTCCAACACACTCATGTTTGCCTGCATCTGGGTACGGAATCAAAGTTGTGTTGCTACCTCTCTGTGTACGCTGAGAGCTCACGTGTGGCTTGTTGTGATTTGTGTCTTTAGGGCGAGAGCAAGCATCTCGAGGAGACGATTTCGACGCTGAAGCTCGCGCAGCGCATGATGCGCGTGCAAAACGAGGTAGCGACGATCGTGGAGACGGACCCGACGATCCTGCTGCGCAAGTACGAGAAGCAGATCAAGGAGCTCAAACACGAGCTCGTGATGCACGACGCGCTCGTCGAGCGCACGGGCATCCTCTACGACGAGCACACGCCCGAGCAAAAGCACCAGCTGCTCAAGATGATCCGCCAGTTTGTCGACGCGCCGACGGTCGAGAAAGAGGACGAAGTGCTCGAACTGACGAGCATGCACGAGATCCGCGAACTGTTTCGACAGTCCAAGTTGCTCTTGAAAAACGCAGAGAGCGAGGCTGAAATGGGTGGTGGTGGTGTCCACGCATCGAGTGCGTCGATTCGCTCAGGCTCGGCGGGTTCCAGTGCCTCGCGCTCACAAACTTCCAACGGCTCGCGGTCGGACATCTACCACAGCGGCAACAACAACGAGGGTTATGGAGGCAGCCACGACGAGTTTGTAGGCGATGACGACGAGCCAGGCACTGTCGGGTTTGGTCTTGGCATCGTGCCTGGCGCCGTGCGTCCATCCACGATGGACACGGCCAAGAAGGCAAAAGACGCGAAACAGGGTAGTGGACAGCCTGACGGCAGCGGTGGTCAACGATCGCGACATCGATCACCGTCGCCGACGCGGTCTGTCGTCGACTTCAGCATGGACGAGCGCGGCGGAGACCCAGCTGCTGGTAGCAATGGCGGTTCAACTGGATCGCTGTTGACGGACAGCGATGGAGACAACACTCGCGATTCGCATGCGGCACGCGTGAAGAATGAAGCATTCCAGTTTTGCAAGAGCGGTCCCGGCAAGAAGCTACAGAAGAACCTGCACGAAGAGAAGGACAAACTCTTTGACGTCAAGCAAAAGGCGAAGCAGATCTCGACTCGACTGAACGTCGTGAAGCTCCAGATCGACAAAGTCAAGGGGCAACTCGAAGAAAAGCGCAGTCATCGCGGCGGAAATGCGTCCCCGACTTCAGCCAAGAAATCGGCAGCCGCCGGTGGTGGAAGTACCTCGAGAGATCGGAACGCGCATCGTGACGACCAGGTTGTCGTGGGCGAAGAAGAGTTCATCCTGATGACAGCCGAGCGCGAAGCGAAGCGCGAGTACCGATCGCTCTTTGACGATCTGAAGGACGCCAAGTCGGAGCTCGCGTTCACGACCCGCAGCGTCGAGCTGCTGCGCATGCGCATGGTGCGTGAGTTCGAGGACTGGTACGAGGAGGAAGAGCAAAGCAGCAGCTTAATGGTCAAGGCCAAAGACGACGACAACAACTCCGGATGCGGTGTGTATTTCGCTCGAGGCACTCGAGGCTTTGCGAGTGGTAGTAAGGACGACAGATTAGACGACGGCGAGAAATTCGACCAGATGGAGGTCGACCGCATCCGCGCGCAGGATCCCGACTCGCTCGCGTTCTTCCAGGCGCAGAAGAAGATGCGACAGCAGCAGGCGGCGCTAGGCAGTGGTGGAGACGCCAAGGCGACACGAAAGCCGAAACGCGGGTAACCAGCAATGTAACATTGCGATTATATTTGAAGAGCGCTACGACGATGTTCATAATGCGCATAGTGAAAGGGTGACTGCAAAGCACAAGATGGTCTAAGGGTACGATTTATTAATATGGCAGTTTGTGTCAAAAATCGGCGTCGTAGTCTTCTTCGGGGGACGGCATCACACCTCCGCGGGTGAGGGAATAGCCATCCTCGGGATCCCCCAAAGCACCGCTGTCGTCAAAGCGGCTGCGTCGCTCTTTCTTTTTCCTGTGGTTGCTCGACTTCTTCTTGATCATCGAGGCGTCGGGACTCCCGTCGTCGCCGTTGGGCTGGATGCCCACGTCTTCTTTGTTGCTGAATCCACTCTCGCTGCCCTTGCGACTATTCTCCTCCTGCTGTTCGCTCGTGTCACGATGGCGTCGACTGCTACTATGACGGTCATGCCTGCTGTGGTGACCACTGTGCGTGCGACTTGAACTCGCGTACTTATCGATAGGAGACACGTAGTCGCCAAACTCATGAGGACTGCTAGAGCTCGTACTTGGGATCGTGGCGTTCGCATCGGCGCGAGAGCCTTGACGAGAGCCCTTGCGTGACTGCAGGCGATCGCGAGGCGGTTGGTACTCTCTCGGCAACGGCGCGAGCAGATCGTCCTCCGAGGGTTGGACGAACTTGTTATCGTCATTCATTGCAGTAGTCGAATAGTATCCGTTGGTCGGGGAGCGTCCATCGTTGTTGGTCGGAAACAGGGGCGGGGTCGAAACAGGCACTCCATTGCGGTCTTTGTCTCGGTGATGCTCTTTCGATCGCTTCCGCTCGTGTCGACAGCTGCTGCTTGATTTCTTGCTGCTGGACTTGTGTGAATTGCTGTTGCCGTCATGCGACGGGAGTTCTTCTTTTACAGACTCGCAGCGGCTCGTACGCACGGCGCTCGGTAATCTCCCATTCTCCGGTGAGAGTAGGCGACTCGAGTGGAGCGGCCGCTGCTGTCCACTCATTGTGAACAAACCAGTTGAGGGAAAGAACGACAACCCACTGTGATGGTGGCCATCATCTGCACGACCTGTGAACAGACCCGCATCGTTGCTGCTGCTCGGCTTTGGGAAAGTTGACGACATCGTCGTGAGGTACTGCGCGTCTTTGATCGACTGCTTCCGTCGCTTGGAGCTCGATGATGAGCACGACGAGCGCACTGTCGAGGAACCACCACCACTGACTGCAGTCAGCGCACCAGATTCCTCGTCCGAGACCACTTCGGCACCACCAGACTCGACATTTCCCCCACCACCACTTGTAGCTGCTGCAACATTCAGCGTCGGCAACTTGATCTTCTGGAAATCGCTGCGGGGTTTGAGCCTCGGCAGGTTCCATTCCTCACGCTCTTCGATCCACACGGCGCGCTCCCAGACCTCCACTAGCTCATTCTGCGGCAAGAAGATCTCGACGAGCTGCTCCAAGAGCTTGGTCTCTTTGGTTTGCTCGCGGATCGTGTCAAGCAGGTTCTCGCGCTCGCGCTCAAACTCGTTGTTCAAGTCGACGATCTCTTGCCGTGCGGCATCGAGTTTGGCGCGGTACTTGCTCTCTTTCTTCTCGGCTGCAGCGAGGTTAGCCTGCGCCGTTTCCTGCGTGTTGCGGAGCTCTTCTTCGATCTGCTGCTTCTCGACTGCGAGTGCTCTCCGCGCCGCGTCGTGTTGAGCCTCTTTCTTGACCTTTTCCTTCAGTTTGATCTGCGCGCGGCGGTACTCGACCTGCTGCTTCAAGAGTGCGACTTCCGAGTCCACAGCGGTCTTGGCATCGTCAGTGCCATCAATAAGTCGGCGATTTGATGCGCCACCGAGGATCTGACTCTCAATCTTCTGCAGTTTGTTGTGCAGCTCCTGCTTCTCCTTGGTGTACGCCTCCATGGCTTGCTGGGTCTTCTCGAGCTCCTTGCCCATGCGATCGCGCTGATTGAGAATGCTCTGGTTGAACTCCTTGAGTTCCTCCTGTTCCTTCACGTGATGGTCTGGGATCACTTCCTTCACGACGACCTCCTTGGTGACTTTCACCTTCTGGACTTCTTTTGCACGTTGCTGCGCTTCTTTCATCATCTGCTCGGCCTTGAGCATCATCGCTTTCGCCTGCGCGTCCACTTTGGCAGCCTCACTGAGCGCCTTTGCGATCTTTTCGTCGTCTGCCGTAGAACGGCGCGAAGGTTCTACTGGGGGTGAGACTGCAGTTGCAGCAATGGCAGGCGCATTGGCAGCAGTGACACTAGCAGGTGCGCTATTCTCAGTGGGAGACGAGAGTGGGTCTCGTTTCTCGAATGCGAGTTCAGCGAGGACGTCAGGACGGGACTTTTGCTTTGTCCTTGTGGTGATCAGTGGCGGTAGACTCGCCATAACACTTCCTCCTGACACAGGAGGCGAGCTCGAGGCTTCGATTGGAGCGAGTGCTGCTGCAGTTGGCTTTATCGAAGGCGCAGTATCCGAATTTGCTATCGCCATTGATATCGGATCTGTGGGAGTATTTTGTGTCTCATTTGGTGCATCAGCTTGGATTTGTTCCCCAACGAAAGCGATCCACTCGGTTCAGAAGTTCGTGGACTTGGTTCCCGAATCGCAGCTCGTTGGTGCTCTGCTTGAAGCGCCTTGGCCTCTTCCATCATGATCTGAGCGCGTTCCAGCATCTCGGCGGCTTCTTTCTGATACTTTGCGATCTCTTCGCGCTCCTTTGCGAGTGCCTGGTCCATGAGATCCGCGCTGCGGGATGCAGGCTGCTCGTTAGCAGACCCTGGTGGTGGGCTTATTGCCGCTGTCACAGGCCGAGGCGTCGACATGCCACTGGCACTGCCCAGAGCATTGCCTCTAGATTGCGACTCCAGCAACTTCTTGAGCCGCTCGATCTCCTCCTTATATTCTCGCAGCTTGGCGTCTTTCGGGTCTTCGTTCACGATCGGCTTGTTCTTGATATTCTTGGCGCGGTTCGCGTACCGCAGCGTCGACAGCGTCTCATCGTAGTTGTAGTCCGCGGGACTCACGGCCGCCACCATCAGCGTCTTGGTGTTGCCGCCTAGAGAGTCTTGCAACAACCGCGTCAATTTCGAGTCTCGGTAGGGAATATGCTTGCCCTTGCCGTCCACGAGCGCCGAGATGACGTTCCCCAACGCTGACAGACTCAAGTTGATCTTGCATCCTTCCTAGAGCAAAGATAAGCATGTCGAAGAGCTTAGCGTGAGTGAGTGAGCAAGCAACAACGTATTGAGAGTGCTGCAAATAAGTACCTTCAGGCGATTGCCGGTCGCTCCAGTTTTGCTTTGGCGCTCACTGCCAGCCAAATCCACGAGATTGAGCTGCAAAGGTGCAAGATACACACGATGGTTGGCTTTGATGTACGTGCTTCACACCAAAGAGTTGGCTGTTAGGAGAGTCCCAACACGTACTTTTCCTGCTTTGAAGTGCTCTTCGCCGTCGATCTTTTGACTCGTCTCGACCACGACCGTGAAGATCGAGTGCGAGCGCGACGAGCCCTCGTTCTACGTGTGAGCAGACACAAATCGGAGAGTGGTGAGGCAAGAGGTCGATTAAGTAATTAGGCAGCGATATGGACTAATTGCCATTAAGGTTGCGCCGACGGTGCGATTCTTGAATCCTCGATTCATCACCCTGAGTAACGAAACAGAGTATCATTAATCACCACCATGTGCTCACGAGATGGGTCGGCGCTGATGCTCTCGAAGATGTGGTCGAACGAGTGTGGAATCACGCCGCGCAGCTCTGGCGGGTTGTCTTTGCCCTGCACCGTGTGCGTCTTGCCGCATCCGGTCTGCCCGTACGCAAAGATGGTGCCGTTGTAGCCGTCAAAGATACTTTCGACGAGCGGGTACCCAGACTCATCGTAGAACTGCCGCTGCGACGTCGTCTCGTCGTAGACCGAGTCGAACGTGAACGACTTGATCTGGTCGTTCTCGGGACATTTGATCGAGATGATCGATGCCTGTGGCTCGATTGTCACGATCGGTTTCCGGCCCTCGACGATCTCTTTGCCAAAGAGCGGACGGCATCGCACCACGACCTTCACGGTCTCTTTGTCCTTGGCGCTTAGCTCCTCCATTGTGGCAGTGTCCACGTCGTGACGGCTTCCAAGCACGCGGTAGCAAGGTTTCGGCCACCCCAGCGCAGCGAAAGAAGTGATAAGCGCCACCTAGTGCATTTACGAGCGCACGAAAGGCAAAGTTACCACAACGCGGTGGCTGAAAATAGACGACTTCATCGTTCGGCTGGTGCCGCAGCTGGCAGAAAGTGTTGGAAATGTACGTCGTTTCACCTCAGCGCTATATTTTGCTCTCAAGTCTACTGAGACTGAAGGTTTTCGTTATGTGCAATGCGAAACTTGGGCAATAGACAACAAGCATATACTTTAGGTAATTGCAAAGAGATTCACGCCTACGTGCCTTAAAGCTACTGTGGCTATAGCGCATGCAGGCATGATCTCTGTGTTTTCTTAGTGGGGTTGTCCATTGCGAGCTCTCGTAAGAAAGTATCTTCTTTGAGGTTATCTCCTCCAAGGTCTCCACATCACAGCACACCAGTTGCCTTCAGGCAGCAACGGTGCTGCTTATCAAGCTCGAAGAATTGGCTCTCTGCTGAATTTTCGAGTTCAAGAGCAGACTTGGCAGCTACACGAGGCGGTCCTCCTCAATGACGAGCCTCAGCGGCAGCTTCAACTTTCCGGTTGAATTGAGTTCGTTTGAGGCAGCCGTTCGCGTGTTCCTTGATCTGATGCTCCCAAGTGTGTGGCTCCAAATGACCCCGTTGTCACTTGGCGTTCATGTTCCTCGTTCATGAGCCGCATCTAATTGTCTTTCTTTGATTACTCAGCGGCCAATCCCATGGCAAGTGTGCTGAGGAGCAACGACACACCGCTGCATCTGGGAACACAAGCAGAATGTTCCCGACGAGACCGCTTGTGTGTGTGTGTGCTCAGTTGACGCTTTGACAGAGGTGCTGTGTTGCTGGCGAGGTACGCAGAAGGAAAGCCCACTGAGTAACCAGGAACGTGTGGCTCTTGACGTCTTCGCCATCCATCTGGCGCAGAGTGATGGTCGGAAAGAGAGTCGGAAAGATTCTATAAGCATCCTCTTTAACTTCTTATGATGTGTAACCGAACCATCTAAAATATACAGTAGCATCATCATTTACCTCTTTCATATACGTAACGGGTACATAAGAGTTTCATCGGTCACCGAAAGCGTCTGCTGGCGCAACCTTTGGCGCACTTTCTGCGTTTCTGCTTCAAGTCAGAACAGTCACCGCGAAATGAGCAGCTACTTCGGGAAAGCGCAGCAACACTCTGTCTCATCCGCTTGACGCTGAAAACGACACCTGGCTTCACTCGCGCCGAACGGGGTTCATGCAACTTGCTTGGACCCACACACTTGCTGCAGGCAGATGTTTCTGCAGCACACGGAGGGCAGCTCTGAAAAGCCGCGCTGTTCGTGTATTCATGCCAATTCTGACACCTTCATGGCTACTGCACTGTAGACGATGGAGCGCACTCCACTCCCTAAGGCGCTGCCTCAAGCCTCTTGAGATTTCACTGCATACTCTCTCTCTCACTTTTCAATTTGCCACTCCACAGCAACACCTCCCAAGCATCCCATCCACCAATCAACCATCATGAAGATCGCCACTGTCCTCGCCACTGCTGCCTCTGCCATCGCCTTCGTCGCGACCCCTGGCGTGCAAGCCCATGGCGGCATGATTGACCCCAAGCCACGCGCACTCACCACCATGGGACTCGCCATCGACAGCACCTTCGGCCATCCCATCACCATGCGCGGAGACTACACCAACGGCAAAGGCGGTGACTGTCTCGGGTTCACGCCCGACACGAACCTGAAGGCGCTGCCTTTCGGCGAGACCACGATCAAGATGCGCGCCAACGACGGCGCCAACCACGTCGGACCGTGCACCATGTACCTCGTGGACCCGCAAGACAAGAGCAACAAGCTCCAGGTCGGCCAGATGAACGACTGCATGCGCTCGCTGCACCCAGGTCCTGGCAACAAGGGTGACCAGCCGATCCCAGCCGAGATGAAGATCAACGTGCCATCGGGAGCGTCGTTGCCGTGCCGCAACGGCCACTGTGTGCTCGAGTTTGCGTGGGAAGCTCGCCACATCACTCCGTATGAGCACTACAACAACTGCGCGGACGTCAAGGTCGGATCATCTGGTGACTCGAGCAGCAACACGACGCCAGCACCAGCAACGACCAAAGCGCCTTCGACCACGAAGACTCCAGCGGTGACGAAGACCCCAACTCCAACGAAGCCAGCCACAAAGGCGCCGACCCAGACGACTGCCAAGCCAAGCACGTCGACCGGAAGCGGTGGCAAGTACAAGTACATCCACAACACGGCGGACGAGCCTGCGCTGACGCAATGGTGCAACTGGAACTGTCCCCAGTTCTGCCCCGAGGACATGTGCGCGCTCGCCTAGATGCTACGAAATAAGTACGCAGGCAAGACTCGTGTCTCTGTGTGTGTCGATCTCAAAATTGCAGTAACTAAAGAAGTTCAGTTAATTGTAATAATTGGTTTTCTGTTCATAGTAGACTTCTTGGTATCAATTGCGCGAGAGTGAAGTCAAGGCGAGACGTTTGCGATCGAGTCGAGCGGAGCGCCTCGCCGACGACAGGACGAGCTGGAGCAGCAGCAGCAGTCACGGGGTATTGCAAGAGTACGTGCACGTCTTGTCTTGTGTATGTCAACCATGTCGCTGCTCACTTTGCCTGTTGCGTTCAGAGACTTTTTGAATTTGTTTGCTGGTTGTACTGAAATCTAAAAGCCAAAGCTACAAACCAAAGCTGAAAGTCAAATCGTTCAAAACTGCTGTATACCCTGTGAGAGATGGGTGCATTTTGCCATATCAAAATTGTTACTATACCCTACGATTATTTATATCGTATAGACTAGCATGTAAATACTGATGCAAGTGAACTGATGGCACTAAACTCGATTCTCCAACCTCCACGTGTTAAGTTCGCACCATTTGTATCAACCCTCATCCCGCAACCATTTCTGCGGCAACTGCACCCACACATTGCTACTTGAGGGTCTTTCGTGGCGATCAGTGTGCTCCGGTTGGTTGGTTCACGCACGCATCAAGCGCCCCTCATTGAGATCCGCCCAAGAAGAAGAGCAAGCGCGCGCTCCTCTATCTATCTCTACACCCCCCTTTAGCAGCATCTATTAGCAGCAGCATGGCTCCCATTGCAGGCACCGCGACAGACCTGGTCGCGTACGTGAACACGCTCCTGGAGCTGTCGCTGGACCTGTCGGTCGAGATCAAGAAGGGCGACCACGCCGCTGTGGTGGCCGCGGTCGCACCCAAGGTGGACGCGCTGCTTGCGCACGACGCCGAGACTGACGTCGAGGGCACGTTCGCCATGCTCTTCGACGTGCTGCGCCAGTTGCCAGCGGCCGACGCCGCCGCTGAGGCCAAGAAGGTGCTCACCGCTGTGACTGCCAAGCAGGACGAGAAGGCGCTGCTGCGTCTGCGCATGTGAGTGCTTGTGTCAATGTTGGATATGATGAGGAGGCAAGTCCATTGACATTTCTGTGCATTTGTTTGTTTGTTTGTTTGTTTTTTATTTTCAGTGCGACGAGCCTGTTCAACAAGAGTGTGGCGCTCCCTGAGCTCCGCTTCGATGCGCTCATCGCCGTGATCACGTTCGCCAGCAAGACCGACAACGTGGAGCTCGTCGTGAGCTACTTTGACGACGTCGAGTCGCTCTTCGCAGCCAAGTCGCTCTCCCCAGAAAAGCGCCGCCAGTTGTTTCTCACGATCGCTGACGTGCTGCAGGGCTCGGACGCCACGAGCCTGAAGGTGCTGCTGTTTTTGGAAAAGTACCTCACGACTTTCGCCGCGGGTGACAAGGACGTTGCCTCGGGCAAGGCCGTCGCCGTGCGCGCCACGAAGCTCGTACTGCAGCAGCCGGTCGCGAGCTTCATCGCGCGCGTCGACCTGCTCGCGAACCCTGTGGTCGCGACGCTCAAGGGCGACAAGCTGTACGAGTTGCTCGAGATCGTGTCGACCAAGGCGTTGGCCGCGTACCTCGCGTTCCACAAGTCGGCTGGCGATGCGTTCTTCAAGGACAACGGACTCGATGCCGCGCAGTTGGAGTCAACGATGCGATTGTTCACGCTGTCGACGTTGCCAACGGGCTTTGACGAGATCGCGTACGCGGTCGTGGCCAAGGCGCTCGTGATCAAGGAGGACGAGGTCGAGCAGTGGGTCGTCAAGGCCATCACGTCGAACGTCGTGAGTGCCAAGATCGACCAGCTCAAGCGCACGGTCGTGATCTCGCGCACGTTGCAGCGCGGCTTTGGCGCTGACGAGTGGAAGGAGATCAACGTGAAGTTGCAGGTGTACAAGAAGAACGTCGGCGCGTTGTTAGAAGTCGTCCGCAGTGCGCGTCAAGCCCACCAGAAGTGAGCACGAGTGCAGGGTCCGGTTTTAGCTTAGTAGAGGGGGAAAAGAGCTCCGTACTACTGCACGCTGCCTACCTCACCTCCATCATCATGACATCATCCAGTTTGTCTCCTGCGAATGCATGAGTGCCTTGTGGCGCTGCAAAGTGACTGAGTCGAGTGGTTTGGCTTCGTGATGGCGAGATAGTGGCGGTGGTGCTGGGGTGTGGGGCTCTTTCTGGGTTAGAGCGCGAAGGAGACGGCGTCATGCCGTGTTTGTCGCGAGTTGACTTCTTTGATCTATGGAATTTGTATTTTTTTGACTTTGTGGCTGCCGCGTGCTTGCTGGTGCTGTGCCTGTGTCTGGTGGTGGTAACTTGGACTTAATCTGCAATTTGTGATCACCACCAGATCGGAAGATGTTTCTGGATCACGACGGGGTTTCCAAGCAAACCCTTTCTTTTCTTGGCTCTTGTCACCTATTTCTGAACGGATTCTGTTTGCTTTGACCGCATATTTTTAAATCACCATTGCCAGCAGCAACACACGTTATTGCTCGTTTGCCGTTGATCCTGATCTTTCTTACAGCGCAGCCTTCTTGGTCGGCTTGAACACTCTCGAGAGCGTATTCGTGAATTGCTGTCGATGGCGTTTGAATGGAGACATCGAGTGCGACGGCTTTGCCAACTTTGGACTTTTGGAGACAGCCACGTAGCACTCATCATGACGGAGAAATCCGCAGAGACACTTGCAAACTCGGAGACCAACATCGAGAGCAAATACGATGATAACATCTTCAGATCGGAGCAAAACGAAGCGCTAAAGACGGCACTTCAAGCGGTACGTACCTCCCATGTTGCAGGCTTTTGTTCTTGAACTCCAGGTCGGTTGATGGATGCGTTTCCCACAAATTTGAACTCCCAGGATGCGACGATCGCCATTGCAGTGGATTTTGAGCTCGACATTGATGCCCAAGTCTCCGCGGTTCCTACGACAGACATGATCGTAAGGACTTGGTTCTATGTGAACATCGCCCAGTGGATACATTCTTACGCTTGGATTCATTTCTGCATGTGAGACTTGCAGTTTGCAGCGGCAGCGCGGGGCTTGCTGGAAGGTGTCGTCACCGTAGTTCAGCTCACGATGGCATCTTTCTTGGGACACGACGGAGATCTCCGCTTCCCACGTGACCTCGAACCGTTAATCCACAAAGGAGACTGCAATGGCGCGACACTGGGCACCAAGTCGAAAGAAAAACCATCCAGGCACCTTGGATACGGACACTTGCGATCGCCTTCACGCGCGTCGTCCCGAGCTGCCTCTCGCTTTGGAGGATCCACGACGGCGTCCATGGCGCTCAAGCACTCTGTTGCACTCGCCATGAAGCTCGCAAAGCTTTCAGCATTTCCGTCGGTAAATGCTACAACTTCGACAAGTGGCAATAACAGGATCGACTGGGCTGTTGAAGAGGACTACTCGGCACGACCGCCGTCATCACTGGCATCACCAATAACATCCCGCTTCTCAACTGATTTCAACGAGATGCAGGGCAGACAGGAGATATTGACGGAGTTGGATTTTCGAGAGACATGGAAGCGGATCCAAGGCGAAGTGCGCCGGAAAGGAGGTCTCGAGCTGAAACTACGATCTCTCGCCGATCCCACGATTCCCTTGGAAAAGGAAGAAAGGCTAGCAGCCGCAACCAGGGCAAACTCGAGACGATCGCTATTTTGGCCTCCAACGCGTGATACGACAGTCACAACGAGGGAAATTTTGTCTCCAAACTCAAGCCTACATCCAGAGCGATCACACCACAAACTTGAGAGTTCAGTACCACTTACAACAACGCTGCCGATTCCAGAAAACCTTGCCTTTCGTCAGGAAGACTACGACGGTCTGCAATCCGACGTGGCGCTGCTCGAGACAAATGGAGAGCTCTTGGTCGGTGAAAACTGTTTCCTTGTCACAAAAAAGCAGCGCAACGAACTGCTCGAAGATCTCTTTCAGCAAAGCACGATCAACCCAAGGATACAATTGCCACTCGCATCTCAAGAAGAAGAATCCGAAGCAACGCTCGCACTGCACGGGAGTCGACAACCTGGAGTCAAAGACGAACGGTTGCCATCACGGCAGTCACCAGAGCGACGCGCAGTCTCTCGCAATTCCCCAGGAAGACGAAAACCCACCGTTGTGAGCCAGGTACGCTTCTCTTTGTTGCTCCATTCATCATTTGGTCGCATCGAAGACTGACGAAATTCACGATTTTTGTGCTCTAGGATGCAGTGTTTGAAGGACAGCAGGGATCTTTCGCGGCGTTTCCAAAGCTGGAGTCGGATCCGAGCAAGACTCCGTTAGCCAAAGGAGTGACGGTGAAAGTCGACGAAGCAAATGGGACACGGAAGCAACCGATCCATGATGAGCGTCCTAATCTGTCGATGTCCACCGATCCATTCGCATCTGCAGCGAAAAAGCACAATGCAAGTAAGCAACTGCCAGCAGCAAGCAAGATTCCGGAAACACACAAAATGCTGCGCTTGAGAACCAGCTCGATGCGATAATGCTGAAGCAGGATCTTCGTAAACGATCGATCCGCTCGCTCAATAATCTTCTGTCGAATGAAAATCAGCAGCAATCCGTAACCACGAAACACAGCAACAAGCCTGAAAGAAATGCAAACAAGTCACCAGTCTCCAGACATGATGTAAGTCTCACAAGATATATATAAGGGAAACAGTCTGTCAACTCACCTTTATTTTGTTCTCCCGTATCTGCAGCACCAATCTCAGAAAGATCTTCTGCAGAGTCTTCGTACCCGCACACCAGTGTACAAGGATCGACCGTCTCGAAGAGCTTTGCCAAACGACTTTATGGGGGTGAGCTCGAAATTTGGCGATGCACCCGACGACCGATACCAGCTCTACTCTCTGAAAGAGGTACGCACCCTTCTCACGTTTGCCACTGCAAGGCTGCCATCTTCAAAAATCGCTTAACTAGTTTCTCTGTTCCATCAACACATACACACACACATGCAGAATGGACCCACGAGTTTGCCGAAAGTCAAGTGCTTGCGCGAGTTTCCGAGTCCACCACAGGGTCACATACAAGTGATTCACCCGGGCAAAGCCAAGGATCCCACAGGATCGGCAAGTCCACGTTCGTTCCCGTTCACGATGCTTCCGGCAGTGCTACAAGCGAAACGATAACGTTAGTTCAACCTGCGATTCTCACACAACTCGCATATTCGTTGTTGTGCTTTCGGTAAGCAACCATCTCGTCCATTCATTTGTTGGTGCTGTCGGTATGTATGTGATGCATTGTTTGTGCAACTCGTTGACGCCGCTATTCTCTCTTGTGTGCTGCTTGCATTCGCTTCCTGTATTTCAGCAGATCTTTGTCTCTTTTCATGGATGCGCCAACGAACGCCGTGATGATCTGCGAATTGAACACTTGGTACACGAGCGTCTGGTTGTAAAAGAAGTTGGCGTTCCCAGACGCCGGGAACAGCCAGAGGAACCACATCACGGGCAGCATGCACGTTGCGACGCCAATGCCCAGTGCGTACACGTATCGATTTTCAATGGCTACGACAGCATAGGGCAAGCAACGCAATACCAATTGTTGTGCGCATAAGCATCCATCAGTGTCCAAACAAGACGGAAAAGTACGTACACATGATCGTCTTGGGGTGCAATGAAATCGCTGTCAAGAAGAATCCAAAGTCACCGAACGAAGGATACGCTTGGAAGAGCGAGAAGATGCCGATCAGCACGCTCGCAAACGCCTGCGGGCGGTGTCTACAAGTAAACAAGTCCATTAGTATCATAAGCACGGGCATTCAAGAATGTAAGTAGAGCTCTGAGAGACGTACTTCATGCGCAGATATAGCGGAAACACGTAAATGCACGGGTGCAAGTGCAGCACAAAGAGGAAGTACGGGATGAACCGATCGAAGACTTCCATGAAAAAGTACCAGAAGATACCCACGTTCGGGGTCAAGTCCGAGTACTTGGCGATCCACACGTAGGTCTCCTACAGGAACCAGACACAATACAAGGCGCGCACAGGTGAGGACAATAGATTCACACGAGACCATGAACCTTGTTATTCCCGCTTGTTGTTACCTCTAGAAATCCCCACCCGCCGCTCAGGGAGTACGACAGGTAGGCGAGGAAGCCCAGCCAGACCACAAAGCTCACTGCACTTGTGGCCAAAAGCTTTGCAGCCGTAGGTTGACTTGCAGGTGGCTGCAGAAATAGGGAGAGAGACGTAGTTCACACACGCAAAGCGTTCAATGCCAATTTCTGTCGCAACCTCAAGGCGATAGCGACAGCAGCAGCGCCTTACCTGCTTTGAGTAGACACGCTGGAGAAGCAGCACGATCGGCAGCAGCAACGCGAGTGGGTACACCGAGAGGTACGTGCCAACAGCGACGCACAGCATCGACGCACTGATCGCGCCTACCATCACGGCGTCAAGCATAGAATCACAATAGAGCATGCGTAAACCACATATACGCACCTTCTGTCGCGTACACCAAGCTGTAGAGCACTGCCAAATGCGTCAGCGACACGGTCGCCATGGCGCCACTCGATGCGAGCGAGTACGGATTAAACAAGTAGCTACATGCACACGACACATTAGCGGACGTGGTCTCTTTGTGCAGATACGCACAGCACGTACATCAAGGCCGCCATCACAGGCAGGTTATCTGGTGTAAGCAGCGGCGACACGGGGATGCGATGCAGCCAGATCTCCTTGTTCTCGTACATGGGCGTCTCGCCCTCTTCGAGTTCGAGCGTGCGCTTGGCGAGCCGCGCAAAGCCGCACGCGATGAGCACGTCCACCACAATGAACAGCGCACATACAGCAGCAAACTGGAGCTCATTTGGCGTCTTGAGCAGACCGAAGATCGGGTAGAAGAGCGCAAACACGAGCGGCGGCTGGTGGAACACGTCGCCGGTGTACGGCGAGCCGACGTGGTCGAAGAGGAACGCGCCTTCCGCCACGCGCTTGACAGACGACACGGGGGTGACGAGCTCCGGCCGCACCGCGAGCGTCTGCTGTAGCACTGGAAGCGCGTAGATCGCGACGCGCGCCGCGATTCCTGCGGCCACGACGGCCGCGAGGCGCATGCGATCATCTTGCGGACGACGCATTTTCGTCATCTGCACTTCAATTCTGGATGCCAGGTGGCAAAGGGCAAATGCCTTTTCGCTTCAAAACTCGATAAACCATACTCAAATCAGTCGTTTATAATATATCGAGACTACTGATGTAGGTTAAACAAGTAAACTGTTATCTGATGTTGAAAGAAGAATACTCTCTTTTTGGAATTGAAAAGCAGAGATGACCCACTCTTTTTTGGTTGGATTTTGACAATGCAACACATGAGCACAGGCTCACTGCGGCCATCAGCATCGACTGCCGCTGTTATCGACGACGCCGAGCGGCTCCAGGTGTTCACTACCAGCTCCACGCAGTGCGACAAAGGCAGCGAGTATTGTGAGCAGCTCCCACAACGCATGCAGCGTTGACCAGTCGGCAAGAGCAACTGTGCCACTGCACTGCGAGCTCCGAAGGGAAACACGCACGCATCATAGGTACAAAGTCAAAGTTTGGACGCACAAGAAGATCTCCATGCGTGTTGATATATATATAATAGTGCTTCTGCAGGCGTGGCCAGCACGGCGATCTGTGCGCTCGAACCGCGTGCCTCCCATATGAGTTTGTTTGGAGAGTTCATGATCCTCTTGGCGCTGCTTACGACGACGTGCACTTGATCGCATTGTTGCCGTCCACGACCGTGTTCTCGCACGTGAACGCGCCGCTCGAGCTGAAGACGAACGAGACCGAGCCTTTCGTCGTGACGTCCAGCTGGACGCTACAGGTGGTTATCAAAGGCACACAGACACCGAGTCAGACATCGCACTCTCGAAAATTATGGAGCAAGGAGGTTCGACGAGCTGCCTCGTTACCTGGCGTTGTAGATGGAGGTGACGCCGATGCCCATGCCCATAGTCAGTTTGTCGCTCGACACAGTGTAGCCGCCGCCCAAGCCAAAGGACGACGAGCCGGCCTGCAAGCCACCTGACAAGCATTCAAGCACTCGATCGTTAGGACCATGATCGTAGCCCAGCAAAGAGCCCAAACATGGTCGGTCAGCAAACAGTACTTACCTCCAAACGTGCCGTTCTCCTCCCAGTTGACGCCACAGCCGATGCCGATACCGCCGAACGGCTCGAGCGAGCCGGCCGCCGCGAGGTTGCCCGTGCCACCCGTCGCCGTCAAGTTCTTGCTCTGGTCGACGATGGTCACGCCCGCGCCGTCCTCAGCGGCCACGCCGTTGACGAGAGCCACGGCAGCCGCGGCAATAGCGAAGAGGTCCTTCATGTTCGTTCGACTGGAGTTGGCTGTTGGTGGCAAGTTGATTTCTGCGATGCCTGGTCGGATGCTCTCAGCGTTGGGTCTCTCTGCACTTGTCGATGCTGCAGACTTACAAGAGTACAGTGCGTTGTCGTCAATCGATGATCTCTCCATGGACTCGTGGCGTGCCTCTTGGTCATTACACCAGAACTTGAACAACTAGCAAATCGTGCGAGACATCAGCCACTTGTCGCACCTCATCATTTGGCTCCGCTTCCGCCCTGATAGTTGGCCGTTCGTCTATTGTGTTCGTCTTCTTGCTTCTCAGCAGCCACATCGCTGCCAGGCAGCAGGTGGAGCGAAGAACGTGCCCACAGATACCAACCTCCCCACTCGTTGCATCCACGATGATGATCATGGATCATGCAACGACTGTAGTCGCAAGATAAGCAGCTGGGATGGGCGTTCGCTGCGCTGGATAGCCAATAATGTATCCGATCGTCGCACTCTGTGCCGCGATTATCCTCACGATCACAGTCTCTTTGAGAATGATTCATGGACGACCTCCATGCATCACAGCCTGATACCCCCATGGAGCGCATCTACACACATATTGCCCATTAGGAAGAGCATGCACAGAGCAGAAGTTTGTCTTCTTCAAGCTTGAGCGTGCGCTTGGCGAGCCGCGCAAAGCCGCACGCGATGAGCACGTCCACCACAATGAACAGCGCACATACAGCAGCAAACTGGAGCTCATTTGGCGTCTTGAGCAGACCGAAGATCGGGTAGAAGAGCGCAAACACGAGCGGCGGCTGGTGGAACACGTCGCCGGCGTACGGCGAGCCGACGTGGTCGAAGAGGAACGCGCCTTCCGCCACGCGCTTGACAGACGACACGGGGGCGGTCTGCTGCGGCGCTGGCAGCGCGTAGATCGCGACGCGCGCTGCGATTCCTCCTGCCGCCAGGCGCACACAATCATCGCGTCTGCATTTTCGTGTTTCGCTCGTATGCCAGGTGAGAAGACGCAAAATGCCTTCATAATTCAAGACGAGATAAGCTGTAATCAAAATCCTATTCGAGTAATGTGATGCCACGACAAGACAACTCTAAGTAGGTGTTCTGTGCTTCTGATGTTGAAGTATAACACACGATCATTTGAACTGGCAAGAAGTGGTGGCGCACTTTTTTCCAGTGGTTGGTTGGATCTTGCAGCAACACAAATCATGAGTGCGCTGTGGAAGCGTCCGAGCGTGCTGCTCGGCGGCGCCGCCATCTACGTGGGCACGACGGCCGTTGCGTACCTGACGTTCTACGAGCCCAAGCAGGACGCGTCGGCACCCGCCGTCGACGACGCCAGGCGGCTCCAGGTGTTCAACGCCAACGCCACGCAGTACGACAAAGGTGACGAGTCGCACAAGGCATGAGCAGCTCAACGCGCATGCTTCTGTAGCTAACTATCTATATGTGTGTGCACGTGCGCAGACGTGAACTTTGACGAGGCGCTGACGGGCATCTCGCTGATGCGACGCTTCCTGCTGCGCTCCGCAACAGGCAGATGCCTCGAGGTGGCGGCGGGCACGGGACGCAATCTCGCGTACTACCCGCGCGACGTGGCGCTCACGCTCACGGACTTTAGCGACGGCATGCTGAAGCAGGTCCCCGAGGCCGCCAAGACGCACCTGAAGAGCTGCGAGCTCCACGTGATGAGCGCCGGCGCGCTGCAGTTCGAGAGCGACGCGTTCGACACAGTGGTCGACACCTTTGGGCTCTGCAGCATGGACGACCCTGTCGCGGCGCTCAAGGAGATGCAGCGCGTGTGCAGCGGCAAGATCCTGCTGCTGGAACACGGCCGCAGCCACTACGCGTGGCTCTCGGGCATCTTGGACAAGTTCGCGGCGCTGCACGCGCAGCGCTGGGGCTGTCACTGGAACCGCGACATCCTGGCGCTCGTGGAGCAGGCGGGGCTCGAGATCGAGACTGTGCACCGCTTCCATTTCGGCACGACGTACTACATCATCGCCAAGCCGCGGAACGCAAAGAATAGGGCAGTAGAAGACAACGAATAGCTCCTTGGCATGCTAAGAATAACCAGCAATGCGCATTGATGTCGAACAGTCGGGTATTGTTAGCTTTGCATGCGAACCGACACCTAGTATTGTTGGCATTGCCATTCTTCATATCCGCATTTTCCCCACATTACAAGAGAGTTGCAAGGATGTCGGAGGTGGAGGAGACGCTGGAGCGCATCAAGAACCACAAGGGCGTCGAGGGCTACGTGATCGCGGACCGCAACGGCAATGTGCTGCGACGCCACCCGCAGATGCAGCTCGCCGAAGCCGAAAAGTACGCCGCGTACATGAAGGAGCTCACGACCAAAGCACGCGGCGTCGTGCGCGACCTCAACCCCAAGAACGACCTCCAGTACATGCGCATCCGCATCAAGAAGCTCGAGCTGCTCATCGCGCACGGTACGTAGTGTGTGGCTTGGATGCATTTGGCCTCATGCTCTCAGCTTGCAGTGTATTCATGTGTGCTTCGATGTGTGCGTAGAGAAAGAGTTTCTGGTGGTTGTGATTCAGAAGTGGGTGCCTGCGAGTGCCTAGAAAATCTGTGTTCACATAGGAAGAAACATCGTTAATCTCCACACGAAAACAAGCAATAACAAGCATTCCGCAACAATAAACATTGCTGTCGGTTTTGTTGACTTTTTCATCTCAACGCTCTCGTTCTTGACTCTATTCTGCAGATGCTGGGAGCCTTCTCTTTTGCTTTTTGCTTGTGTATTATGCGCGACTCTGGCGCTTGCGTTCGAGTGCGAGCATGTGGTCCCACGCGGCGCGCGACACGACGTCTTCGCCCTCACTCAGCGCCACCAATCGCGCAATGCGAAGCCACCGATGCAGATCGTCCAGCTGCAATGCAACAACAATACAATACACGATTAGTAAGTTGCCTTTCTCGTCCATGACCTAGAGAACGAGAATCTACGTACCGAGACTTCCTGCTGGGCTTGGCGGCATGCCACGTAGTGCTTCTCGGCGATCTCGGCCTGCTCGTTCCCGATCGTGACGCTCCACGTCCGCAGTACACCCAGGTACACACGGAAGCTCTCTAAAAGCCCTGTGGGGACCTCAGCTCTTGACCGAGGTGAACCCGTCGTCCCTGGCTTCAATGCAATGGACGCAGTCACGGGCAAGATGCTCTTCCCCTCGGAGACGCTCACGACCGCGACGTCCTGGGGGAACTCCATGCTATAGAACTGGAAATCGTACGGCAGCACCATCTTCTCGACCAGCGCCTGCAGAGCGCCGACGTTTTTCACGCCCTGGTCGTTCAGCTGACCCGCCGAGAGCGACGTCTCCTTCACGAGCAGCACGGTGCCTTGCGGAACCTGTAGCGCTCCGCCGCGCATGGCGTCGTTGTCATAGTCCTTGTGTGGCATGAACTTGGTCTCGTTCAGCGTCTTCAAGCCCAGGTCAACAGACGTCGCCACAGGCACAAGCGAGTGAATAACTGTCTCCAGTTGCTCGACATACGCATTGACTTGCGCTTCATTGAGAGTTGTGCTCAGTGTGATATTCAGTGAGAGATTGCCCAATGGCGTCGTCTGGTCAGCGCGCGAGTACACGCGCGAGAGCAGACACAGCAGCAGGTACTCGGCAGTCACAACGTCGCCACTGAGTGCTTCCGCCAAGTAGTCGATGAGCCTCTGACGCATCGTACCGATCTCGCCTTCGTAGCCATGCGACGTCCATGTAGTCGCACAAAACGCTCTCCGTGATGCACTGCTCGCTTCAAGATCCTTGTAGAATTCGCGCGGATTATGCGGACGAATGTGGTGCAGCGCATCGATGCGACCCACGTCGCAGCAGTGCACGACGACACCGGACCGCTGTCGCTGCTCGCGCTCCTCCAGATGATCCGAGATCTGCAACTGCGCCAGTTCTTGCTCCGTCACCACTTTCGACGCGTCCGTCGTATCCTTCAATGCAGACCCCAATACCATCAGATCCAGCACGCCAATAAAATCGAACGCCTCGTTCACTTTGAACGCATCCAGCGACACATCCGCGTACTGGCCATCGTAGACGTACACGTTGATCAAATCTTTTGGTAAAAGCAGTGAGCTTTGAGAAGCATCGTCTACAGCAGTGGAGTCTGGTGTGGCCTTGGGTTTCTTGCTCAGCGAGTCGTCGCCCTTTGCATTTACAATCGATGCCACCACAGTCGCATGCGCACCGACCTCACCATCGTCCTTATCGTCCTGCGTCATCTCCACGTCAGTAGCCACCGCATCGTTCCCTCTCTTCGTTCGTTTCGCGTCCGTCGACGGCCTAGCAATAAAAGCTCCGTCTCTCCCATCCTTAGCGTCTACTGGCTTCCCTGACGCTGAGTACGCCTGCTGTGCCCATTCGGTTCGATGCGGGAACAGCGAGACTTTGAGCGGGATCCGCTCCACAAACTTGTCGCGCACCTCGGCGCCTGTGAACACGTCTAACCCTTGCTCCTGTGTACTGAAATCTTCACCATCTTCAGGCGCCATGAGCACCAGTTCCGGGTCCTGGACGTCGACGACGACGCCGCGGAACTTGAGCAGCGCGCCATCTTTGTACTTGCCCAGTTGATAGGACGCGTCGTCAAACACTGGGATTACAGCGAAAGCAGCACTACCTGTGGCTGCGGACTGCACGCGCAGCTTCTCCTCTGCGTCGCGGAACTCGTGCAGCAAGCGATGGAGCTCCAGCATCTTCGCCTTCTTCCTTCCTTGCTTTTCCAATTGGGTCTGTTTCATCCAACAATGTGCTTATTTTGGGCATGGCGGGAACAGGAAACCCCAAAACAACGGGTTTTGGCGGGAATGTTGGTGTACCGCTCCGAGTGGTACGATTACGACATTGGCAAATGGATCGCGAGCACTGTGATATTGTCGTTCGAGTACCGGCAAATGGCTTCCTGCGCGAGCTCCTTGGCTGCTGCCTGGAGGTTCCCGTGGAAGCCAATCGATCGCGGAAGATCTCGACGGCCTCGTTCCTCGTCATGACGTCCCAGACCCGTCGCACGCGAGCAGCAGGAACTCGTGGATTGCAGGGTCCAACGACAAGATGTGGATGTCGGGGCGAGCCGTCAAGAGCGTCGGGATCTTCTCGTCCTCCTTTTGAAACGGATTCAGCTGCACACTGCTTGGCAGATGCAACGACATTGACGATGTCGAAGACGCATTCACGTTGTCGGGTTTCCTGCTAAACATACCCTTGAACTCGAGGTCGCCGAAGGCACGCGTGATTGCCATGACGCCATTCACGCGGTTGTTCACCACCCGCCCACCGAGTTGCAGAATCCGATCGTGTTCTTCGGCTAGTGTGAGTCGGTGATCGTTCGTGGCATCGAGGACATCACTGTTCCGGTGGCTTAGGACTAGACGACAGTCTCCGACATGCGCGACGATCGCGTGGACTTTGCCAGTGTTATCGGGTGCAGGACTAAGGATGACGCACGTGGCGGTGGAACCGCTCAGATCACCCTTTTGCAGCAAATAATCGCAAACGTAGGAGTCCAGTTCCTCAAAGCAAGATTGGAGACTATGTGGAGACTTCAATATCAGGTCGTGCGGGTTGTGGAAGATCCACGAGTGGAGCTGCTCGTGCAGAATGTTGGCGCATTCTTCGCCGCCATGACCGTCGTACAAGCCCACAAACGCGCTCTTTATCCAGCTGTGAGCTTCTCCAGCCTCGTTGATGGATGGCACCACGACCCATCGATCTTCTTGGGTATTGCGTCGACCCTGCAGCGATGCGACACCAAACTGGAGGCTCAGCGCAGAGGATTGACCATAGAATCCCTCCGGATCATTTACAGGTGTCAGGTGGTTGACTTGCTGGATAATCGCGCCATTGTCGCTTGATGAGATAGGAGCCTCCTGCAGCGGGTGATTGGAAGAGCGATCAGGATTTGCCACAACGGTCTTCGTTTTCGATAACGGGGGCATGGACAGAGTTGTCAACAGCAACTCGTCGAGTAACTGAGGAGATTGCGCCACTGCCATTGCATCGTCATCGTCGTCACTCGAGAGCAGACCGCTTTCGTCGTCGTCCTGGCTATCACTATCCTTGTCCACACCCTGAAAACCGTGGGTTCCATGCTGATCTTTCACCTTTCCACCACCACCGATAGTAGTAGCAGTAGTAGGTACAGCAGTCGATCCGGTCTTCTTTCGCGAGAAAAACTGTGCGCGATACTCGATTTCTTCATTACTGAGCATTTCGTGACTGTCTTTCACCTCGTCGGCGTGTATTTTGTTTTGCTTGTGTCTCAACAGCGTCTTCGCTTTCAGACTCTTTTCATGCGCCACACCTTCTTCACTCAACGCTCCAGCAGCAGATACCTGAGTCGTCCCAATTGGCCATGCTGCATTATCCTCGCGAGCTGCACGGCGTTTCTCCAGTATCTCTTGACGCGCCTTCTGCAGGTTTTTCATCATTTGAATGCGAATGTTGACGATGATTGCAAACTGATCTTTCGAATCAATCGCGTGGTCGATCTCGTCGTTCGAGACCGTGATCCGAGGTGCTGCGTGGCGAGTCGAGTAGTGGGACGAATACTCTTCCTTCGTCACCCACGGGTGCATCATGACGTCCTCCAGTGTCATGCGTTGCTGCGGATCTTTGATCACCATCCCCGTGAGCAAATCCTGCAGCAATGGATCAATTGGAAACGGAAACTCCAGCGGATCATTTTGGATCTTTTCAAACATCTGCATCGCGCTTTTCGCGAGAAACGGCGGGTTTCCAAACTTGAGCATGAAGATCGTGGCCCCTACGGTCCAAATATCGGCCATCTGGCCGGAATACGCTTCTCCAGAACACATCTCGGGCGACATGACTGCCGGCGTGCCAGCGGTGTCCGAGAGTTTCTGTTTGCTGCCGTAGAGCGATTGCGAGATGCCGAAATCCGCGATCTTGACGACATCGTGGTCTCCGACAAGTATATTCTGCGGCTTTATGTCGCCATGCACGATCTTTTGCTCGTGCAAATACGCCAATCCGAGCACGACCTGGAGAACCACGCAGTGCAAGTCGCGGTCGTGGAGACTCTCCATGATACTGTGTGGGTGCTTTTTCTTCTGGTGACTCAGCAAATCGCCGTGCTCCATGTACTCGAGCACGAGAAACAGTTTGTTCATGTTTGGATCGTCCATGACTTCGTAGAGCCGCAGCACGTTCGGGTGGTTCAGCTTCTTCATGATCGCGATCTCACGTTTGATGTCGTCGAGCTTGCTTTGCTTACCCAATTTGTCCTTCTTCATGATGTCGCGGTTGATGAATTTCATCGCGAACAGCTTGCCCGACATCTTTTCCTTGCACAGCTTAACGTCAGCGTAGCTCCCGGACCCGAGTGGCTCGAGGATGATGTAATTGTCAATCATCGTGCGCGAGTTGAGCCAATCGCCGAACTTCGGCGTCGGATGCGGCAAGTTGCGCTGGGACGGGAGCTCGGCGCGCTTCTTTTTCACGACTTTGGTGTCGCGGATCGGCGCACTGCTGGTTCCCACCGCTGCTGCATCTTTGCTGGCCAAAGCGCCGTTTATCATTGTCATTGGGAGAAGCACGGGCTGGCCCGTACTGACGATATTCGAGCGATAGGACACTTGTTTTAGTGGCGAGCCGGCGATCAGTGAACCCATGCCTGCAGTCTTGACAGGTGACACGCTTCCTCCAGGAGCGACGATTTGACGCGACGGGAGTCGTTGCATCGATGGCGGATGTGGGGATGGCTTCGAGGTCTCAACCGCGTGGCGAAACGTGGGCGTCATCGATGCAGAATGCACTGGTACCTTTGTCGACGATGGAGACACAGCAGGTGCGCTTGGGCTTATTGGAAGCGATTTCGTGCCACGGATGCCACTGGTGTCAATTCCCTGCTCTCGAGACGTCGGGCGATTCTTTGCACGTGGAGGAGAAGGCGCTACGGCGGAGGAGGATGCAGCTACCGTCGTTGTCGCTTTTGGATATGGTGCAGACTCGAAGGATGGTTTGGCGGTTTGAATCGGCTGTGGAGGTTGCTTTTGAATGAGGAAGTAGTAGTCGTATCACGAGACGGTGTGGTTTGAAAAGATCCGATCTTTGTTGGTGACAGTGCGCTAGAATCGTGCGGAGGGCTACTGCTATCTGGATCCTCAGCCTTCTCATCGAAATCCCAATCCTCGACTTCGTCATCGTCACCGATAAGGTCGTTGTCGTCGTCGTCGTTGCCGCTTTCAAGCGTCTGTGCTGCACCATATCCGCTCTCCTTCAGCCGAATATCCTCACCACCCTGTTGTGATTGTGCATTTGATGCTTGGACAGGAACTTGCATCGGGATGTGGAATCCAATTGCACCTCGTTGACTACCACTGCTTTGTGCTGGCATCGCATGAAGCGGTCTCAGGATCCCTCGTGGACCCATAAGGATCACGACTGGAGGATTTTGCACGAGACCACGAAACTGTGGCGAGATCGGGCCTGCAGCATTTGATACTCCTCGACCTGCACCGCGACCACGCGGCAGCATCCGCGGGGCTCCTCTGTCAGCATCGCTATATCCTCGTCCAACGCCAGCTGCTGACCCCGTATGCAGTCTCTCAGACGTAGCGACTTTGGTAGGTTGCTGCACTATTGGTGCGTGGTGCGGCTCCAAGGACGCTGGCGCATTCGAGATCGGCTGCAGCTTTCGAATTCCACTCGCATGAAATGGCTGGGACTGTTGTACCATCATGGCGGTTCGCGTACCCACAACAGCAACTTTGTCGGGACTCGGTCTCTCAGGATGCGCATCTCCATTGGACCGCATCGAGTACTTTAGATCCGGGAAATCGTTCGATCGCGTATGCTCCTCGGCTGTGATCGCGTTACTGTGCGTCTCCGGGATCCGGATCCGCGTCGGAGAGCTCATGGCATTGAGCGATGAGCTCGCTGGCGGCATTGCATCTGCTCCTGCGATCTCAACTTTCGTCTCACGAGGCGAGAAATTCTCGTCTTGAGATGCTGCGACAGCACCCTGTGCCTGTGGCTCGCTGTGATTTCTTGGAACGGCGGCTTGCACGGGGGTGGGATCGTCGTCTGCAGGTGTCGCGTGCATCGTGAGCGCGAGCAACGAGAGCTCGCCCTTTTGACGACTCTGCGCTTCCATCGCGGCGGTATCGATGCTTTTCCGTCGCCGCGAGTCCTTGTCATCGCTCACCCTGTCTTGTGCAGCGTTGGCGTCCATGAACGAGACGCGCGCACTGCCATTCAATGGCTTCGTTGCGCTCCAAACGCAGCCCATGCCTCTTCTGCTTCCCACGATCGCCTGGTGAGGGTTCTGGCGGCTGCTTGCAGCTAGAAGTTGCCGCGCATCGTCACCGCACTCATGCTGACGCTGCGCCTACCACAACACAATACACTGCACACGCCATCGTCCTCTCCTCTCTCTCTCTCTGATTTCCAAACGGCCACGAGCAGATTTAGACGAAAAACGGCATTGAAACAGACGCATTATGCAGGTAGGATTACGCACATCAACAGATGCAGAGGAGTGAGAGAGAGATACTCATCACTCGCTTCGATTACGGCGCTGTAGGTGTAAAGACAACCGTGCAATCAAACACATTCCGCCAGATCGCATGGCTCCCATTCGCACTCGCCTCACCTTGGTTTTCGCACCGAAAATAATCGAACCTGAGCCGCTCGGGACGTTGAAGTACTACTCTTTTCAGTTTCTTTGTCACCAGAAGGTCTGTTTGATTACTGGGACATCAGAATAGCAATTGGTATGCAAGTGCGTGCATGGCAAATGAACAGGCAAATCCCACTGACGTGCAACAGATGCGCGCGATCGACACCAGGATCTTTTGGCTGGGAAACCAAGCGAGCGATCATACATAAATACTACTTCGGCGCAACGCGACTGCAGCGCTGATGCATGGCGAAGGAAAGTAAGCACCCACGTCCCCCCTTCCATGCCAATCGAAGGCGTGCGCGCGCCTGCTTTCCACGACCTCACTTGTCAACTTCCCTTCTCCTGGCCACATTGACACACCAGCAACCCCGATGGTCAAAGCAGCGCTCATCGGTCTTCTCACGGCGGTCGTCGCCGTCTCCAGTGGCAACCATCTCGCCATTGCCCAGTCGGCTGGCGCGGTCACCTCCACGTCCACCACGAAGACGACGAGCACGACGGCTGTGACACCAAAAAGCGCTACCAAGGCTACCACTGCTACTACGGCAACCAAGACAACTGGAACCACTGCCAAGACTACTGGGACTACGACTGCCAAGACGACTGGTACGACAGCCAAGACGACCGGGACTGCCACCAAAGCCACTGGTACTACCTCGACGACGAGCAAGACGACTGGGGCCACTACCGCCGCCAAGACTGGTACGACAACAGCGACCAAGACAACGACCACTGGTACAACGGCGAAGACGCCATCAGCGACCACTACGAAGACTCTGACAAAATCGAAGTCAACCAGTACGACTGGTACAGCGAAGACGTCTGCTACAACTGCCGCGACCACGAATTCGACTGCTGCTGGCACGAAGAAAACGCTGACGAAGTCGTCGTCGACCAACACGCGCGTCGTGATCAAGCATCAGCCTTCGAACGGCCTGCCGAACTGGATTGGCCCGATCGTCAATGCTCCGACGGGTAAGGCGTGCTACCGCCAGACCCACATTGCGAAGACGTGCCCGCCTGGTTTCCACCCAAACAAGACGGTTGGCTTGTGCTGGGCTGAGTGTCCTCTGGACTACCCGGTTCGATGCGGGATGGAGTGCATCCCCCAGAACAAGGATTGCGGAATCGAAGTCATCACCAAGATCAACGCTGTCGCGAATGCTGCATTGAGCACCGCCTCTCTTGGTGTCTTTAATCAGATCACGACTGCGGTCAAGGGTTTGAATGTCGCGGTGCGTTGCGGGAAGCAGCTCTACGACATTGTCCAAAAGGTCCTGGAGCACATCGCTGACATCGAAGAGAAGCAACCGAAGACGACCAAGGAGCAGTTGCAAACACTGCTGATGAAGTCGGACTTTGCTGCCATCGACCTACCGCTTGCGATCACGACGTGCATCGGCTCGTCGGTCGCCGACGCATTTTCGACAGCCTCGGAGATTGTCACTCCCGTCAAGAACATCATCAGTGCTGTTATCGAGAAGCGTGCGGCCGCATTGGAACCGAAGACGTTTGTCGAGCTCTCGACCGCCGCGGGTGTGAAGGAAGTGGGCAAGATGCCGGCCGCCGAAGTCAGCAAATTGGACAAGGTGATGACGTGCGGCGGTGAGCTGAAAGACATCGTCGACAAGGTCGTGGCGAAGGTGAACGAAATCAAGGAGAAGGCGCCGACGTCGCCCGTGGATGCGATCCGCTTGTCGCTCATGAGCTCCGAACTGTTCCTCATCGACATCCCCCAGGTTACGAGCGACTGCATCCCCAAGAGCACGAAGGATTTCTATGCGGTCCGCGACCAAGTGCGCAAAACGTTCCAGACGATCATTGACAAAGTTATCTCTTCATCGTCCGACACGGCGACCAAGACGGAGAAGCCACTCAAGAAACGGGACTACGCGCTCAAGATCGCGAGCTTTGGTCTCGATGTGCTCGCTACCTTCGAGCCTACGGGCATCGCTGCCATGGCGCGCGAATTCATCCAAAAGATCTGCGGCCCGACGCAATTCATTGGCGAAGTCGACGATGGTCCGTTGGAGGAGGCGCTCGGTCTGCACACGATTGGCAAAGCATTTGAGACGAGCAGCGGCGCGTACAAGAAGAAGGGCGACGGCAAGGTGAAGCTCACGTTTATCAGCAATGACAAAGAAAACGTTGAGGTCAACATTTTCTCGGCCGGCCAGCTGATCGACTCGGTGAAACTCGAGAACGGCGTGGTCAAGAAATGGGAAAAGCCGATGAAGGAGATGCAGGACAAGACTTTGTACCTGGACCGCTGGCGTCCAGGCTTCCTTCGTATTCCAGGCACCGGTGGTGGTTCGCTCGTGATGTGGGTCCCACACTCGTCGCAAGGAGGCCACGTCGACCTCACGGTCTCGGTCAACGTCAGTTAGACTGGCTGACTACGTTTGGACACGTTCTTTTTCGCTTCGATTTTGTGTTGGCAGCGAGTTTACACATGCACCATTTGAACTTCAATAACGACAAGAATTGACGTTAACTTTCCTTCATGCATCGGTACTTTTGCTACGCTATGTTGACTAGTGGCTTGTTTTATCCGTTGATGTGTTTTGTTTGATACCCGTACATTTGAAGCTGCAAAGGAGTGCTGATTTCAAATTTTCGAGGTAAGCACCGAGGATTGCCTGAATTTTCTATTGCTATTGTGGATTTTGGGAATACTTGCTGTGTTTATATCGATTAGCTTCAGGTAAACGCATGCTATTCAGGCTGTGAGACTTATTTTTGGTTTTAGATCGAGCAAATAGAGCGAAAATCCAAGTCACTCTCGTCTCAGTGAGGTGCAGCTTCAGTCCCAGAGAAGCAGAAAATAGACCAAAATGCCAACTTCTGGACACCCTGTTGGCCGTGTACCAGTTTCAAGTGGTGCATGAGTTTTGTAGGGAGGGTCCAAACGCACCGTGTGGAGATCGTGAAGCACCAGAGCAGAGTGCGTGACGCTCGTGGAGACACCCTCTAGCGAGCCCAGTAAGCATATTCATCCAGATCATGCAATAGTGTCACTCGACTTGTCTCCCTCTTGAGGGGACAGTCACAGTGCTTGCGCTGTGCACAGCGGGGCGGTATCTCCAACAGCGAAGCCGTCAAGTGTTCGACTAGGCTAATTGCTCACTTTTAGAGCACTTGACCCATTTTTCGGGATATGTTTGGTGGTTATCTCCTACAGGATTATTTTAATAGTGTTATTAAGATAATGCCGTATGCCGTCATGTTGTTGACAAGCATAATACCCATCAGATTGATTGCTGGGCGGACAATGTTGTGCACAAGCGATCTGTTGCTGTCGCTGGTCACATGGACGGAGTGCGAGCGCCAGATGGCGATTTGCCGCATTGCAAAAAAGATGTTGAGTCTTCATCGCAGAAGCATCCCAAACGGGCAGCAACTGGCGACACCAGTTGCTATCTGTTTGATTTCTTAGGTCGATTAAGCTTGCTACCCACTTCTGCCCGATCCAGCCAAGCGAAAAGTGGTCCAGAGGAGACCAACTTGAGTGACCATTTTATACATCAGAATATTTCGTGCAACCGACTTTGCTCAATTAACTGAAAACGACTTCAGTACTGGCCCATCCCCTCAACTCTTGCAGAGTTTCGTCCAATTGTTATATGACGAAAAGCTGCTAATCAACATAAATTTGTAAGGTGCCTCAAAAACAGCTTGAGAGCACTTTTTAGGCTGGGGCGTTGCACGGCGCACGGCATCGCGTCTGGTACAGCTAGCTTTCTTAGGTCATTTAGCTGCTAGTGCATGCCCAAAATTCAGATACATGGAGTCAAGCGTTCACCTAGCCTTCTCTACTGAGTGCATGCGATTCTCGACTTTGAAGCTTCGCATTTTATTGATATTGACAGTGAACATTTCACCCATGTAAAACAGCACTGCTGTATACCACGGCCTAATCGAATTCACCGATCTTCTGTCGTCAATCGTTTCCTTGGATCTTCTCCCACTTAATCGCGTTTACGAGGCTCTTGCCACTATTGCGCGTAGGTGGGAGGATGACGGTGCAATCAATCGCTTCTTCCAGATCACATGGTTCCATTCTGCACTGGCTGACGGCTGCAAATGGGTATTTGCACCGAAAACAATTGGAGCCGAGAGGGCCATGACATTGAAGTATCACTCTTTTCAGCTAAACACACGCGCTGACAACCCCCAGCTCGCTGGTCAAATAGCAATGATACGACAACCTCGATAACACTGAAAAATGCACTGAAGACCTGAAAATTGCACAGCACCTCAAAGATAAGATAAAAGTGCGATATTAACCTAAAAGCCACTGTTTTATTGCTGGAAAAAGGTCTACACGCTTCCACCCAGAGCCAACACCAACCAACCCTGAAAGAGCGTGAAACACTAAAAAAAACACCACCTCCCCAAGGAGGAGCACTTCGCTGCGCTCGGTAGGTTGCGCGCTGTGGCAGCGTTGTTCTGTTCCATCAATTCTTGCTGGTACATTTTATTCAAATCCTAAACCTCCAGTGCATTCTTCGGTACTTTTTTGTACACTTCTTAGGTTTTGTCCAATGATAAAGCAGTATTTATTCAACGCTGCTCCTTAGAAGCTTATTTACTCAGAAAAGTCAGCAGAGCTAAAGGTGAGATAACCACTCTTTTCAGCTTCTTCGTCACCAGATGATCTACTGCGTTAATATGACCAAGGTGAACTGCGATTAGTATTTTAATACTGACCATCTGATCATTTCATCAGTGATGAGCTTTCTGTGTACAGCATACCTTCTCTGCGTGCATACTCTGCACTTGCATAAACTCGATCTCACACCATTCCTATTGGAATGAGTCTGACCTCCCTCAGTTGTCGATTTGAGGAGGAATTGCTTATCGGCTATGTGGAGCATGTTTTCCATTTCACACTTTATATTGTCGTGTACTTTTGCCAGTTCAATGGCAGTTATTTCATGCTGTTCCGGCTGAGGGAGGCGAGACTGTTGAACGATTAAAGACCGAATTATGCCAAATTAGAGGTTCAACAGTACAGTAGTCACCAAAAGTATGCACCCAGCAAATCCTGCTGACGTGCAACAGATGCGCGCGATCGACACCAGGATCTTTTGGCTGGGAAACCAAGCGAGCGATCATACATAAATACTACTTCGGCGCAACGCGACTGCAGCGCTGATGCATGGTGAAGGAAAGTAAGCACCCACGTCCCCCCTTCCATGCCAATCGAAGGCGTGCGCGCGCCTGCTTTCCACGACCTCACTTGTCAACTTCCCTTCTCCTGGCCACATTGACACACCAGCAACCCCGATGGTCAAAGCAGCGCTCATCGGTCTTCTCACGGCGGTCGTCGCCGTCTCCAGTGGCAACCATCTCGCCATTGCCCAGTCGGCTGGCGCGGTCACCTCCACGTCCACCACGAAGACGACGAGCACGACGGCTGTGACACCAAAAAGCGCTACCAAGGCTACCACTGCTACTACGGCAACCAAGACAACTGGAACCACTGCCAAGACTACTGGGACTACGACTGCCAAGACGACTGGTACGACAGCCAAGACGACCGGGACTGCCACCAAAGCCACTGGTACTACCTCGACGACGAGCAAGACGACTGGGGCCACTACCGCCGCCAAGACTGGTACGACAACAGCGACCAAGACAACGACCACTGGTACAACGGCGAAGACGCCATCAGCGACCACTACGAAGACTCTGACAAAATCGAAGTCAACCAGTACGACTGGTACAGCGAAGACGTCTGCTACAACTGCCGCGACCACGAATTCGACTGCTGCTGGCACGAAGAAAACGCTGACGAAGTCGTCGTCGACCAACACGCGCGTCGTGATCAAGCATCAGCCTTCGAACGGCCTGCCGAACTGGATTGGCCCGATCGTCAATGCTCCGACGGGTAAGGCGTGCTACCGCCAGACCCACATTGCGAAGACGTGCCCGCCTGGTTTCCACCCAAACAAGACGGTTGGCTTGTGCTGGGCTGAGTGTCCTCTGGACTACCCGGTTCGATGCGGGATGGAGTGCATCCCCCAGAACAAGGATTGCGGAATCGAAGTCATCACCAAGATCAACGCTGTCGCGAATGCTGCATTGAGCACCGCCTCTCTTGGTGTCTTTAATCAGATCACGACTGCGGTCAAGGGTTTGAATGTCGCGGTGCGTTGCGGGAAGCAGCTCTACGACATTGTCCAAAAGGTCCTGGAGCACATCGCTGACATCGAAGAGAAGCAACCGAAGACGACCAAGGAGCAGTTGCAAACACTGCTGATGAAGTCGGACTTTGCTGCCATCGACCTACCGCTTGCGATCACGACGTGCATCGGCTCGTCGGTCGCCGACGCATTTTCGACAGCCTCGGAGATTGTCACTCCCGTCAAGAACATCATCAGTGCTGTTATCGAGAAGCGTGCGGCCGCATTGGAACCGAAGACGTTTGTCGAGCTCTCGACCGCCGCGGGTGTGAAGGAAGTGGGCAAGATGCCGGCCGCCGAAGTCAGCAAATTGGACAAGGTGATGACGTGCGGCGGTGAGCTGAAAGACATCGTCGACAAGGTCGTGGCGAAGGTGAACGAAATCAAGGAGAAGGCGCCGACGTCGCCCGTGGATGCGATCCGCTTGTCGCTCATGAGCTCCGAACTGTTCCTCATCGACATCCCCCAGGTTACGAGCGACTGCATCCCCAAGAGCACGAAGGATTTCTATGCGGTCCGCGACCAAGTGCGCAAAACGTTCCAGACGATCATTGACAAAGTTATCTCTTCATCGTCCGACACGGCGACCAAGACGGAGAAGCCACTCAAGAAACGGGACTACGCGCTCAAGATCGCGAGCTTTGGTCTCGATGTGCTCGCTACCTTCGAGCCTACGGGCATCGCTGCCATGGCGCGCGAATTCATCCAAAAGATCTGCGGCCCGACGCAATTCATTGGCGAAGTCGACGATGGTCCGTTGGAGGAGGCGCTCGGTCTGCACACGATTGGCAAAGCATTTGAGACGAGCAGCGGCGCGTACAAGAAGAAGGGCGACGGCAAGGTGAAGCTCACGTTTATCAGCAATGACAAAGAAAACGTTGAGGTCAACATTTTCTCGGCCGGCCAGCTGATCGACTCGGTGAAACTCGAGAACGGCGTGGTCAAGAAATGGGAAAAGCCGATGAAGGAGATGCAGGACAAGACTTTGTACCTGGACCGCTGGCGTCCAGGCTTCCTTCGTATTCCAGGCACCGGTGGTGGTTCGCTCGTGATGTGGGTCCCACACTCGTCGCAAGGAGGCCACGTCGACCTCACGGTCTCGGTCAACGTCAGTTAGATAGGCACTCCATTCTGTTGTTTCTTCAAAGCTTAGTCTATCAACCGTAATGCATAACGTCTTTGTAACGTTAGTTGTTTTTGGAGATTTGAGAGTGCCTGAAGAAACAAAACGAACACACTGAACTGTCCGAACCTTTATACAGCTTTTCGTGTTGCACTCAGGTGGCGTTATTGGAAGATACTACGAACTATTCCATCCGCATGGTGTAAAATTCACGACACCGGGTTTAGCTCACGTTGAGCTGCGCACGGAGCTCCAAGTGGCCTTTGCTCGACGAATGTGGGACCCAGAGAAGAAGCGAGCCACCACCAGTGCCTGGGATGCCAAGGAAGCCTGGACGCCAGCGGTCCAGGTACAAAGTCTTGTCCTGGAGCGAAGCCACAGACGCCGACCATTTCGCAGTAGTGCCCTTCTTGACCGAGACTTCGGTCAGCTTGGTGCCTCCTGACATGATGTTGACCACGACATCCTGAGTGTCGACACTGACGAAGGTGATGCTCACAGTACCATCGCCAGCTTTTGTCCACGTGCCAGAGCTCGAATTGAACGCGTTGCCGATCGTGCGGAGGCCCAAGGCGACGTCCAGGTTTCCGTCGTCGATTTCACCGAGGAATGATGTTGGACCACAAATAGGCTGGATGAATTCCTTCGCGAGCTTCGCGATTCCCGTCGGATCGAACATGGCGATCACATCAAGACCAAAGTCCGTGATCTTGAGCGCGTACTCGGCGGTGGTCAGTGGTTTCCCGCTCGAGTTGCTGGACGAGTCAATGAGCTTGTCGATGATGACCTGCAGAGTCTTGCGGATATCGTCTCGGATCTGGTACGCGTCCGTGGCATTTTTTGGGATGCAGCTCGAGGTAACCGCTGGGATCTCCTTGAGAAATAGATCCGAGTTCGACAGCACGAGGCGGATGTAATCGACAGTGCTGCTGGGCAACTCAGTCTTAATCTGCTTCACGACCGCGACGATGCGATCAATCAGGTTCTTAAGCTCTTCGCCACAGCTCAGGTTCTTCGTGTCTAGCAAATTAGTGAGGGCGCTGAGGTCCGCTGTCGAGAGGGTGGCAATGCTCTTCCCCACGCCAACCTGGGTCACGAACGTGAGAAAGTTCTGTGGCGTGAGCGTGATCGCGTCCTTCTTCGCCATCACTTGGTCCAGGATATTCTTGATAATGGCGACAATCTCCGCCGCCTGGTCCAGTCCACTCGGAGTCGGCAGACCCGCACAGGTTGCAACCGCGACGGGCAAGTCATAGATTACGAGGTCGGACTTGGAGAGCAAGTACTGGATCTGCTCCTGCGTCGTGCCTGGGAACATAACCTCGAGCTCCTTGGCGTACCCGATGACCTTGTTCACCACATCAAAGAGTTTCTGACCGCACTTGATGCCTTGCTGTACACCCGAACTGGCTGCGCTGATCTGGCCAAACACACCGCTCGTTGCGGCCGTGATCGCGACCGTCGCTACGGCATTCACCTTGGTGATGATCTCAAGTGCACAGTCCTTGTTCTGTGGCAGACACTCCATGGCGCACTCGACCGGGTACTCGATCGGGCACTCAGCCCAGCACGTCGCGACATTGTCGAACTTGTACCCTGGCGGGCACACCTTGGTCAGGTGGGTCTTGCGGTAGCACGCTGTGTCGATCGGAGCACCGACTTTTGGGCCGACCCAGTTGGGCAGAACCGAGGACTGCGCGCTAGACGCGTCTAGCGTGATGATGAGTGTCACCAGTGCCGCGAGGAAGCGCATGCTTTACTGTCTTCAAAGTCCTGGACGCTGCTTCTTGGAATCTCCGCAAATTGAAGAATGAACAAGACGGCTGATCACCTAGCTTACCAGTTTCTGGAGGTGGCGGCACAAGCTCCCTTCGCACTACAGAGGGCAGAGGAGGGAAAGATGCCCACCGAAGCAAGGTGCACCAATGCCATTTCCATACAATGAAGCTGAAGACTAATCGCATCGCTGGCGATGAATAGTCTTTCGCATCACGCCACACCGCCTTCTTTCGTTTTGAAACACCTTCATCGGCAGTGGTTGAATCTGCGAATCTCAACCGGGAGACGCAGAGAAGAGTAGTGCAAACTTCAACATCCCACTTTTATCGAAGTTTGCATCCACCGATTGATTGACTCAATTTGCAGAGACTTTCACTCTGTCCAGTGGGAGGAGTGCCACCCACCAATGGGTCGTCCATTTATGCACAGCTTGCAGCTTCAGTCTGTTCTGATAACGTGAGCGATGGGCATGTCGAGTTTCCGAAGATACCTCATGAAAACTAGTACTATGCAGGTGCCTCCTACAGTAGGTGACTTGAGCAAGGGCCGACCATGACGATATTCCTGAAGCATACGCATTAATCAGCAGATGCGGTGCGCAATCGTTTTGGAGAGCTGAAAGTTTAGCTGACAGTGGCATTGCATCTCGAGCCATTCGCTTTGCAGCTCAGCTGCGCCACTTGCCAAGGTGCATAGCGTTGCAGTGGGTGTATTCAGGATGAGCAGAGTGAGCACGAATGCCCTATCACTTGTGCAACGAGCGAAACTACTCCTACTCTCGCACTCTATAGAACACCCACAAGTTCATTGTGCGAAACTTGTTGAACAACTCGTAGTCCAATTTAATGCATTACGCAGCAAACCAAACAACAGCTACTGCTCTATTATTGCGGTGATCTGGTTCGAAGGACCCGTTCCATTTGTACATCAGTGAATTTCCAGACAAGTACTCAGATTTGCATGGCGCACAGGTTTGAGCTGTCAATTGGCGTCCAACTTGAAGTAATAGCAGTGTTGCGCCTGGAGCGGTCAATAGAAAAGAGCAGGAATAGGAGCAGCTCTATTTCTAGTTCTACGGCAATAACTCGCATGCGTGCACGATCATGAGGTCCTGATGGCTGGTGCTGAAGAGCAGGAGGGGGAGTTATTTATTCATCTGCGCAGGCATCTTCAGAGTGGGTGGGCGTTCCAGACTGGTGTGCGCAGCATGTGTTCTTGCAAGAGAAGAGATATACATCAGAATAGGGTTAGATGAGGTCAGGGAGGCATCGTGCTTTTCTCAGATGTCGTGTCATCCAAATGCTATGCTTTTTTGTATTTCAAAACGGCAAGAATTCCCGTTTTTTTCTTCGAAAGAACCTTTCCGAGAATTCAATGCGACCGTGTTAATTGCAGTGGCGCCACGCATTCCCAGCTGTCCGATCTGCGCCAGTATCGAAAGCACGGCGAAAGGGGAGAAACAGCAGCGGGAAAAGCAGCAGACGGATATCGAGTGGTGTGCGAGAGCGAGACAGCGCGTCACTTGCACAGGCATGCACGCAAAGAGCAGAATGGACGTGTGCGTGTGTGTGTACCGCAAATATTGATCGATCGTGTGGAAAACAGGCGACGAAAGAGCGGAGGAGAATATGAGCAAACGCGCGCATGGCAATATGAACGTGTATGGGACGGTTTCAGCGTGTGCATGCGTGATGATGCATGTGCGAGCGTGATGATGCGTGTGCGTGGCAATTTCGTGCGTGCGATTTTGAGCGGCAGAGGCTGGACGAATCTCTTGAAGTAATATGGTTGCAACGCGAAAAACCAAGCAGCGTGTGAAAGACGCAGCGCGTCGTGCTCTGGACGAAGCGGAGCATGTTGTTAAGGATACAGCCTGACGGATGTAGATGGAAGAAGAACAACAATGATGGCACGTGGCAAAACGAGAAGTGCCGTAGGCTTCTCTTCGTGCGCGTGTGTATTTTATAGTGTTGAGAATAATTGGTTGTGGACCTTACGTAAATATTAGTGTGGTATACACTATGTTGGGCATGTCTCCTTTGACAGGGTAGAGAACCTGTATTACCCAATGGCACTAAATGGATTCGAAGAGGTAGTGGGTGACAAATGATGGGCTGATTCGTATTTGTCCAACAGCCTCCCCGAATCAGCCAATTTGATGCATGGGAAAGGTCCCTCGGGTTCAGTGAGAAGAGTCGCCCCTTTTTATGGTTTTGTCCAATCAGAGACAAAGAGCCCTCTGTTTTTGATTTTATGGGTGCTGTAATGGGCTCAGGCTGCCATTACATGCAAGGTGGCTCTTTGTGTGTGTCACACACCACCTTGTGGAAGTGCATTGTGCGAAGATGTTGGGTGAAACACATAAAAGTGATCCCCACATGCACAGGTGACGTCATCGTCTGACGTCAGAGCAATCTATGTCTGAGTTGAGTGTTGGTCGCTCGCAATCATTGAGATTCGGCGTGATTACGCACAACAGTACTCTAGACACGTGAATGATGGTTCCTACTTGGGGAAACTGCACTGGTGATGAGACCGACGTGTCTCTACCGTCTGAAGTGAGTGGCTGTAGCCAATCACTTCGCAGAGAATCCCCGCGGTACTTCAAGTTCAAGCTTCTCGAAGATCCCCTGGGTTCAACCTCAGTGTACCCAAGTTTTTATGCATCAGGTTCATAGGTTTTATTTCTGCATGTTTAGGTTTTATGCATAAAACCTCTAGGAGCCCTAGTGGTGTTTTACATGTAGTGTCAGGAACCATAAGCTCATTTCAATTAAGTTGCATTTTTGCCAAGTTCCCCTCAAGTCTTCCTCTTCAAGCGCAAGCGTGCGTGCCGTGTTTGAGGCTGTCTCGGATAGCCTCTTACACCTGGTAGCACTTCGTAGTCCTTCCAACGACCAAGTCAAGAGTCTGCATAGGCCGCTTGTGCAGCGTGCGCGGACATTCCAAGACCCCTGTCCGATTGTGAGAAACAATGGAAGGGATTGAGACGCCGATGGGTTCGATGCCTGGAGAGACCGTGGAGCTGACGAATGAGCATTTTCCTCATTTGTCGAGCCACGAGTGGGCAGCCCTCGAGCGTATGCGAGCGGTCATCGGTGAGGCAGCTGTGATCAGCTTGCTGAGATCAGCGTCACCGGATGAGCAGAGGAACGCGGCTACGAGCTTCATGCATCACGAGATCATGAACTCTCATCGACAGCCCGCAACTCCTGTCACGACGATGAGAGTGGCACCTCTGAAGCTCGATGTATCTCCGTACCGTGGCGGAGAGAACGAACCTCTAGCGAGATGGTTCGTTGAGTTGGATGCAGCGATCACTGCAAGACAACTACGGGACCCAATGCAGCAAGTGTTGTTTGCGATGTCCAACCTTGCGGGTCGATGTAAGAGGCTATCCGAGACAGCCTCAAACACAGCACGCACGCTTGCGCTTGAAGAGGAAGACTTGAGGGGAACTTGGCAAAAATGCAACTGAATTGAAATGAGCTTATGGTTCCTGACACTACATGTAATACACCACTAGGGCTCCTAGAGGTTTTATAACTAAAACCTAAACATGCACAATAAAACCTATGAATCTGATATATAAAACCTTGGTTACACTGAGGTTGAACCCAGGGGATCTTCGAGAAACTTGAACTTGAAGTCCCGTGGAAAATTCCCTGCAAAGTGATTGGCTCGCGCCACACTTTAGGTGGCAGAGACACGTCGGTCTCATCACCAGTGCAGTTTACCAAGTAGGAACCATCACTCACGTGTCTAGAGTACTGTTGTGCGTAATCACGCCGAACCTCAATGATTGCGAGCGACCAACACTCAACTCAGACACAGATTGCTCTGACGTCAGACGATGACGTCACAAGTGCATGTGGGGATCACTATTATGTGTTTCACCCAATATCTTCGCACCCACAATGCATTTCCACAAGGTGGTGTGTGACACACACAAAGAGCCACCTTGCATGTAATGGCAGCCTTAGCCCATTACATCATCCCTCCCTTAAAGTTCCATCACGGACTTTACTTCTTTCGGAAGAGGCACCCGCTCTCACTTTCCGATTGACCATGAAGCGATCAAGCGACCAAGTGAAGCGCGAAGAACGGCCCGAGCCAAAGTGGCAGCGGACGACTCCCGGCTTGTACGACATCTCCGCTATTCGCAAGAAGCGTGGAGGACGTCGGTTCTACAAGGAGTTGTTCTTCCTTTGGCGCAAGATGTCCGGCAGCGACGATCCAGGCCAGTCCAGCACAGCGAAGCTCGAGTCGTGGAAGACGTTTGTCCGACTCGAGAACGAGAATCTTGTCGAGCGTTTGCTAGGGAACCTAGGAGGCACGCTCGAGAACGATCATAAAGAGCTTGGCTCTCGTCGTTCTAGTGCTCGCGAGAGCACTACAAGCTCTGTTCGTAACTGTGAACCACGTCGGGAACATCAGACTGAAGAGTCTCTCGAGGTTCCCACGTGTCCGAGTCCGGCGGATAGCCAAGCCACCGTACTCTGTAGAAGCGTTGACGGTTCAACGACTTCTCTCCTCGACGACGAGTCGATCGATCCTCGTGATCGACTATCGACTCAACGATCCAACGACACTCTCCCTGATGATCGATCAGAGGAGGTGGGGCTGAACGCGAAAACGATTGAGCGACTCTGGAAGTGGAAGAGTGCTCACCGCGCTCAGATCGAGGCTCTTGAAGTTCGCAATGCGGTACTCGAAGACCGGTGCGAAAGCCTCGAAGACCGGTTGAAGGAGCAGGAGTCGAAGATCGACTTGCTCTTCGATGGTCTTGCCCAGCGTTCGGCAATGGAGTCACATTTCGAACAGAGGTTCGAGAAGATTCAAGCCGAGCTTGAACGACTCCAGAAGGCTGAGAAAGCTTGTGATGCGTATCACGAACGTCTACTGCGCTCTGTGGAAGAGGCAGGGACTTCTCTTGAGATACTTCGGAAGGAGTATCATGGTCGCCTTCTCGCGTTGGAGACAATAAAGGACGAGTCCTTTGATGTGCTTCAGCGCCTTTATGCCGAGAAGAAGCTCCATGACGATGAGTTACAGACTCTTCGCGAGCTGGTGGAGCGACTTCAGGATCGACTTGATCGTCTGCCAAAGGCTCTGTAGGGTTCGCTGACCCACTTGGAAGGTAAGGCTTTAGTCTACCTACGTAGAACGTAGGGTGTAGTCGCATGCGTTTAGGAATGTCTAGTGTGTAGGCATCACCATTGCATTTAACTACCCTGAACGGTCCAATATATCTTGGCAGAAGTTTCGAACTCCCCAAGTTAGACACTGCGTGTTCAGGTAGATTAGCCGTGCTAAGTAATACAAGATCATTGATCTTATAACTTGCTTGTTCTTCCTTCCGCTCTTGTCTGCTTGTTCCTTTTGCAGATCCTGAGCCTTTGCAATTGCGTCTCGAACAAACCTCACAACGGCTTGTCTCCTCACAATAAAGTCATCGACTTGCTGTTCCTCACGACTTGTCATGTCGTCTAGAGGTTTCATCGAGTCAAAATTCGCTTTTAACTCTGTGACAGCATTCAGATCCGACTGTGGCTCCTTAGCCATAGTCTCTCCCCCACTTAAGGTAGAAACCTCTCCCACTAGTGATGCTGGCACTCTCGGGTGGAGTCCGTAGTTCACATAGAACGGGGTATGACCTGTCGAGACATGCGTGGAGTTGTTCAACGCAAACTCTGCGAGAGGGAGAAACTCACTCCACTCTCCGAAAGACGTCGCATAACTGCGCAACACGTCTTCAAGGACACGATTCACTCGTTCAGTTTGACCGTCTGTCTCTGGGTGTGCTGCTGTTGACATGGATAGTTTTGTATCCAAAATGCCAAACAGAGTTCGCCAAAACCTAGACGTAAACCGAGTGTCACGGTCTGATACGATCTCCGAGGGCAGACCATGTAGACGGAACACCACGTCTACAAAGACTTTCGCAGTCATCTCTGCCGAGATCTTATCCGAGACCGGCGCAAGATGGACCATCTTGCTGAATCGGTCCACAAACACAAGGATGCCATTGCGTCCGTGTTTGTCTCTTGGAAGTCCGAATATGAAGTCCATACTCACAGACTTCCAACTGTCCTGAGGGACAGCCAATGAACGAAGTGGGGCCCGAGTAGAGCCGGATGGCTTAACTCTTTGGCACACTTCGCAAGTACGCACATACTTGCGAACCCACTTGTACATGTGAGGCCAGTAGTAATCTCGAGACAAGTTGAGAACGTTTTTCTCACGTCCGAGATGGCCACTCGAAGGCCCGTCATGATACTCGTACAGGTCGATGACGCAGACCTTCGTCGTTGGGGACAACGATCCTCGCTGGATCCCCTTCGTCAACCGCATAGTACAGCAGCTCATTGTGCATGCTGTAACGGTGAACACGCGATCTTGCTCTTGGTGGGAGGTTTTGGAGTGCCTTCTCTGAGGGATTCTTGAAATACTTGATCAGTTCTTGGCATGCTTCGTCTTGCTTGTATCCCTCAGCGATCTCTTCTTGACTGTGCTTGTCACTCCCGTAGCAATCGCGTTGACGTCTTCACAGAGTCGGCACGCTCCGTTCGTGTCGTCACTCTTGTTCTTCGGATCATAATCCGGACGTCTTGACAGCGCGTCGGCAAGAATGTTTGACTTGCCGGGCTTATAATGTACAACAAAGTTGTACTCAGCGAAGAAGGAAAACCATCTTGCCATTCTTTGCGATAGGTGAGGCGTCTTTACAGCTGTCCGCAGTGATGCGTGATCAGTGTAAATAGCGAACTGCTTTTCACCAAGCAAATAGACTCGGAACTTTGCCAATGCATACTTCATGGCCAATAGTTCCTTGTCATGGACCGGATAGTTCCGTTCTGCGGGCCTGAGTTGTCGTGACTGATACGACACAACTCTTTCTTTGCCCTCATCATCGTGTTGCATCAGTGCACACCCGATGGCATAGTCGCTCGCATCGCAGACTACATGGAACGGCTTCTCATGGTCTGCGAGAGCTAGGACAGGAGCTTCTCTTAAGCTCTTCTTACTTCGGCAAACGCTGCTGATGTTCCTCTGACCATTCCCACTCATTATCTTTTCTTCAAAAGACTCGTGAGGGGTTGCACTAACCGCTGCATAGTTGCGCGTGTATTTGTGCAAATAGTTGGCCAAACCCAGCCACTGACGTAGCTGTTTGACGTTCTGAGGAATAGGCCAATCGTCGATAGACTTGACCTTCTCAGGATCGACCCGAACGCCATTCTTGCCAACAAAGCAACCGAGTACAGGGATCTCGGGGGCGAAGAAGATGCATTTCTTCGAGTTAGCGTACAGTTTGTTCTCACGCATAACTTGAAAGACTTGACGAAGATGTTCAAGATGAACATCGACATCTTTCTTCCCTTCCGAGGCCTTGCTGTGAACGAATATGTCGTCAAAGTAGCTCGGTGCAAACTCTCTCAATGGACGAAGTACATTCGTGACCATGCTCTGTTGAAAGTTGCTGGTGCGTTCTTCAGACCTTGTGGCATCACCATCCACTCCCACCAGCATACCACTAGGGGTGCTAAACTGCTGTAAATGGTACATCGCTCTCGCGCATTCGAATCTGATAGAACCCGTCTTTCAGATCGATCGCGCTAAAGACAGTGTGCCAACCTTCCATCAAGGATCATATCCTTGCGTGGAACTGGGGTCCTGAGCAGGTAATGGTCGCATCATTCAATTTGTTGAATGCGTGAACAATGCGCCAACCGCCTGTGGCCTTCTTCACACAGAAGGTGGGACTACAGTGCGGAGACTTGCTCTCGCGCACATGGCCACCTTCTGTCGCTGCGCGAAGAACTCGTCGATCGCATCGACTTTGTTCTCGGTACGGCCATTGCCTCGTGATACAGTACTTCGTTCCCGGAAGTACATCTATCTCGTGACGAATGCCTCTGTCCTGCGGCAATTCGTCCGGCACTTTGTCTGGAATATGTCCGCATATTCCTTGACAAGTCCATACACGGGGTTTGTCTTTAGAGCGTCCACGACTGCTCATCAAACCTCTCTTCCGTGTCCTCTCATCTAACACTTCCGCAGTGTTGATGATATCGTCGGCAACTTCATCGACGATCGCACAAATTTGCGAAATTTCGCCTTTCGCCAGGCTACGCTTAAGCGTCTTCTTGCTCATCAACGGCAAGGAAATCAATTCTTGAGCCAGACTTGGAGGATTTTCAACTTGTACGTGACGCACTATCTGGCTGTCATCACCGTCTTCATGTAGACTCGACGTTCACGATATTCGCTTGAAAGTGGCTTGTTTCTTGTCTCTTCCCTTCATCTTCTGCTTTCTTGTTCTTGATCAGGACGCTTGCAGATCTTCGTTTTCTTCTTTCGTCGGTCCTTCTTGTCTTCTTTTAACCTGGCCAGAGCGAACTCGCGGGCGCTTTCATCGCTCTTGGCTACCGGAGTCAGTCTTTTTCCTGGCCCTGAACTACTCCCCTCCAGTGGTCTTCACGGCGTGTCATGTGAGTGTGAGGGTCCATCGCACGTCCTGACTCTCATTAGACACATCTTCAACAGATGTATATGCCAAATCCCCCTCTCTTGCGCCTGGCAGCCGAGGTCTTCGTCGACTTGCTTGTCGACGCTGATCTCCTTCTTCTTCCAGTCAATGCTCGGTTGGTACCTTCTCAACCAGGGCATTCCCAGAATCAGATCAAACTTGTCATCGAGGTTGAGTAGAATAAACTCATCTTCGCCTCGGAAATCATCACATTCGATGCCATACGCAACACAGTCCTTAGGCATCGTCACTGCGAAAGAGAAAAAGGGAAGACATTCGCCAAGCAACGATCATTTCCTGTTCGAGATAGGCCTATACTAGCCATTACATGAAGGTGGATCTGTTCCCAGATTAGTGTGCCACACACCACCTTCAGTGTGCATTGTGGAGATACAAACAACAAAGGATTACGGTACGACAGTCCCCACATGCACATGTGACGTCATTCATGACGTCACGAGCGCTCTCTGTGCTATCAGTGCAGAATGTTATTCACATGTACTAATCAGTACAGAGTGATGACATCCATGTACTAATCAAGTACTGAGTGATGGTTCCTACTTGGGAAACTGCACTGGTGATGAGACCGACGTGTCTCTGCCACCTAAAGTGTAGTGGCGTCGAGCCAATCACTTTGCAGGGATTTTCCACGGGACTTCAAGTTCAGTTTCTCGAAGATCCCTGGGTTCAACCTCAGTGTACCCAAGGTTTTATATATCAGATTCATAGTTTTATTGTGTATGTTTAGGTTTTAGTTATAAAACCTCTAGGAGCCCTTGGGGTTCATTTACATGTAGCGACAGGAACCATAGCATTTTAATTCAGTTGCAATTTTACCACCAAGCCCTCAAGTCTTCCTTCCTCCCTCCAAGTCGGGAGAATCGCTTCGTCTGGCACAAGCGTGTGTGCCGTGTTTGAGGGACTGTTTGGAACAGCGCCCTTTTACACCTGGTAGCACTTCGAGCGGTCCTTCCAGCGACCCAGTGAAGCGAAAAGGTTTGACGACGCGGCTTTGAGCACGTCGCGCATTCCTGTCCAAGACCGAAGACCCTGCGAGCATCCTTGTCGTGGACATGGATGCTACAGGAACCCCACTCGGTCCAGCAGTACCGGAAACTGTCGAGTTGACTATTGAGGGTTTCCCTCATTTGTCTTCTCATGAGTGGATGGCGCTTGAGCGCATGCGAGATGTCATCGGAGAGGCTGCTGTGGTCAGTCTGCTTCGATCGGCGTCTCCGGAAGACCAGAAGAGCGCGGTGGTCAGTTTCATGCACCACGAGATCATGTCCTCCCGGAAGCAGGTCGCAACCCCTGTTTCCTCATTTAGGACGGTGCCATTGAAGCTGGACGTCTCTCCGTATCGCGGCGGAGAGAACGAACCCCTCTCGCGATGGTTCGTCGAGTTGGATGCAGCCATCACTGCAAGACAACTGCGAGACCCTTCGCAGCAAGTGTTGTTCGCGATGTCCAACCTTGCGAGTCGTGCGAAGAGCTGGGCGTATGGCAAGCGTTTAGCCGATCTAAACTGCTTCCCCAGCTACGATCATTTCAAGACCGAACTCAAGAAGGCGTTTGAACCTCCGCAGAGCGAGTTCCGTGCGCGCGCCGAGTTCCTCAACCTTCGTCAAGGCCGTTTCGACCTTCACTCGTATGCACAACGTGCTCGCTACTTGGTGTCGAGCATCGTTGACGAGCCGATTGACGTTTCGACGCAAGTTGTGACGTTCATGGCGGGTCTGAACGATGGTCCGATTCGGAACCAACTGTTCCGCGAGTATCCCAAGACGCTGGACGAAGCCATTGAACGTGCCATGCAAGAAGAGTTCAGCATGAAGCAAGCGAAGTTCCAAGGGTTTGCGTCGAGACCAATGCGGCAATCGAATGTTGCGCATGATGGTCCCGAGCCTTTGGATATCTCGTACATTTCCACGCCTGGAAATGAACGTCCTCGCAACGATGGGAAGTGTTTCCGTTGCGGGAAGTCAGGTCACTTCGCTCGGAACTGCAAAGTGTCTTTGCCGGGTCGGCAAACGACACAGGGTGCTCGTTCGAACAACCACGATCGTTCTTACGGTCGTCGGTTCGAGCGGTCACCTGGGCCAAAAAACGGGAATGGACAGTAGGGGCGGGGCCTCCTACTGGCCCGGAAGAGAGGACTGTGGATGTTGTGGATACACAGGACTCTGGCCCCAATGTGCATGATGCACATGCAGTTTCCACGAGGGAGAACAGTGTCAGTCAAACGTCAAGTTTGATCGTTCTCAAAGTTCATGTAGACGGTATTGCAACGCCTCTACGTGCTTTGGTTGACACTGGTGCGTCGAACAATTTTGTTCGAAATGAAGTGATCGTCAGGCATAAAGTACCAATGCCTGATGCGAATGAAGAGAAGACGATGATCGTCCGGTTGGCCAACGGGTCAACTGTGAAGATGCCAAAGCGCGTGGTGCGCTTGGCAATGAAGTGTGAAGATTTCCGAGGTGAAGACGAGTTCATTTTACTCGACCTCGATGACAAGTTTGATCTGATTCTGGGAATGCCATGGCTGAAGCGTTATCAACCTAGCATTGACTGGATGAAGATGAAGATCTCCGTTGACAAGTCACACGATGCTGACTTGAGCTGTGTGACAACGGATGAAGTGGTGTGGGTGTATACATCTGTGGAAGAGATCCCAGATGACCCTCGTGATATTGCGGTGTGCGATGGCCCCCATGTTCACGAGCGGTACCCATCTTGAAGAAGACTACTGGAGGTGGAGCAGTCAGGCGCCAACAAAAGACTGTCTCCTTTGCCATCGACCCCATGGGTGAGGCGATGTGCGTGGAAGAAACGAATGGGAAAAGAGCCGAAGAGCCATCCCGAGAGAAGAAGAAGAAGACCAGCAAGAAGAGTGTCCCGTGTGCCCCTGATCAAGGTACAAGTCAAGATGACGAAGGAAGTGTCCAAGCAAGAGTCACTTCGAGTGAATACGTGAACGTATTGGTCTACAATGAAGATGGTGACGGCAACGTAATGCGTCACATTGAAGTCGAAAATCCTCCAAGCTCAGTCGAAGAGTTGATTTCCTTGCCATCGATGAGCAAGAAGACGCTGAAGCGTAGCCTAGCGAAAGGCGAAATTTCGCAGGTCTGCATGATCGTCGATGTTGACGATGCAGAAGACATCAACACAGTATCAGCAACGGAGGCTGAAGTGTTCGATGAGAAGACACGGAAGGAAAGGTTCGAGGAGCAGTCGTGGGACGCCCTCAAGACGAACCCCGTGTATGAACTTGTCAAGGAATATGAGGACATATTCCCAGACAAGGTGCCGGACGAACTGCCATTCGATAGAGGCGTTCGTCATGAGATTGACATACTTCCTGGCACGAAGTATTGTATCACACGGTAGTGGCCGTTGCCAAGAGAACAAGTCGTTGCGATCGACGAGTTCTTTGCGCAACGTGCTAAGGCTGGGCATGTGCGAGAAAGCAAGTCTCCACATTGTAGCCCAACCTTCTGTGTGAAGAAGGCAACTGGTGGTTGGCGCATTGTTCACGCTTTCAACAAGCTGAACGACGCTACCATTCCAGCCCAAACTCCGGTTCCACGCAAGGACATGATCCTTGATGGAATGGTTGGCAGTACTGTCTTTAGTGCTATCGATCTGAAAGATGGGTTCTATCAGATTCGAATGCGCGAAGATGATGTACCACTAACTGCAGTGAGTACCCCGAGTGGTATGCTGTGGGAATGGTTAGTGATGCCACAGGGTTTGAAGAACGCTCCTGCGACTTTCAATAGGATGGTCACGAATTTACTTCGTCCATTGAGAGGGTTTGCACCGAGTTACTTTGACGATATTTTCGTTCATAGTAAAACCACGGGTGAAAAGTCTGACGTTGATGTTCATCTTGACCATCTCCGTCAAGTCTTTCAGGTCATGCGAGAGAACAAGCTCTACGCTAACCTGAAGAAGTGCATATTCTTTGCACCAGAGATCCCCGTTCTCGGCTGCTTTGTGGGAAAGCATGGCGTTCGAGTTGATCCGGAGAAGGTCAAAGCTATTGACGATTGGCCTGTGCCTCAGAATGTCAAACAGCTACGACAATGGTTGGGTCTGGCCAATTACTTGCACAAGTACACGCGCAATTATGCAGCGTTGGTGCAACCGCTCACACAGCTCCTGAAGAAGGACATTGAGTGGGAGTGGTCCAGTGACCACCAAATGGCATTTGCCGAAGTCAAGAGGAGTTTGCGAGAAGCTCCCGTGCTGGCAATTGCAAACCACGACAAGCCTTTTCATGTGGTTTGCGATGCAAGCGATTATGCCATCGGTTGCGCCTTGATGCAACACGATGATGAGGGTCATGAGCGAGTTGTGTCGTATCAGTCACGACAACTCCGACCCGCAGAACGGAACTACCCAGTTCACGACAAAGAACTTCTGGCGATGAAGTATTCTTTGGTCAAGTTCCGTGTGTATCTGCTTGGCGAGGAGCGCTTTGCGATCTACACTGACCACGCATCTCTGCGTACGGCAGTGAAGACTCCTCATTTGTCGCAAAGAATGGCGAGATGGTTCTCCTTCTTTGCAGAGTACAACTTCGTTGTACACTACAAGCCAGGCAAGACGAACATCTTAGCCGATGCGCTGTCAAGACGTCCGGACTACGATCCGAAGACCAAGAGTGAAGACACGGACGGAGCGTGTCGACTCTGCGAAGATGTTCAAGCGATCGTAGTGCAAGCTACGACGACAGTGCGAGAAGACATTGTCGAAGGGTACAAGTCTGACGAAACATGTCAGGACTTGTTGAAGTATTTCAAGGACCCTTCGGACAAAGCACTGCAGAGCTTGCCTGCTCGAACAAGGTCGCGAGTTCACCGCTTCCGAGTACACAATGGGTTGTTGTACTATGCGGTTGAACAAGGGGATACAGCAAGGGTTGTTGTTCCCAACGACGAAGGTCTGCGTCATCGACTCTTGTATGAGTACCATGACAGTCCTTCGGGTGGCCATCTCGGACGTGAGAAAACGTTTCTCAGTCTTTCCCGGATTACTACTGGCCACACATGTACAAGTGGGTGCGCAAGTATGTGAGGACTTGCGAGATCTGCCAACGAGTGAAACCTTCTGGTTCCACTCAGGCACCACTTCGTTCATTGGCTGTCCCATCGGACAGTTGGAAGTCTGTGAGTATGGACTTCATATTCGGACTTCCACGTGACAAACACGGACGCAATGGCATCCTTGTGTTTGTGGACCGATTCAGCAAGATGGTCCATCTTGCGCCGGTTTCGGACAAGATCTCAGCCGAAATGACGGCCAAGGTCTTTGTAGACGTCGTATTCCGTCTGCATGGCCTGCCCATTGAGATCGTGTCTGACCGTGACACTCGGTTTACGTCCAAGTTTTGGCGTGCACTGTTCGGACTTCTGGACACCAAGTTGGCCATGTCAACAGCGGCACATCCTGAAACGGATGGTCAAACTGAACGAGTGAATCGTGTCCTCGAAGACGTGTTGCGCAGCTACGCAACGTCTTTCAAAGAGTGGAGTGAGTTTCTCCCTCTTGCCGAGTTTGCGTTGAACAACTCCACGCATGTCTCGACGGGTCACTCTCCATTTTATGTGAACTATGGCATTCATCCCCGAGTGCCTGCTTCCATAATGGGTGAGGTTTCTACCTTAAGTGGGGGAGGGACTACGGCTAAAGGCAATAAGCCGCAGTCGTCGTATGACCTGAATGCTGTTGCCGAGTTAAAAGCCAATTTTGACTCGATGAAACCCCTCAACGACCTAACAAGTCGTGAAGAACAGCAAGTCGATGACTTTGTTGTGAGGAGACAAGCCGTTGTGAGGTTTGTTCGAGACGCAATCGCAAAGGCTCAGGATCTGCAAAAGGAACAAGCAGACAAGAGCGGAAGGAAGAACAAGCAAGTATATAAGATCAATGATCTTGTATTACTTAGCACGGCGAACCTGCCTGAACATGCAGTGTCCAACTTGGGAAGCTCGAAGCTTCTGCCAAGGTTCATTGGACCGTTCAGGGTAGTTAAATGCAATGGTGATGCCTACACGCTAGACATACCTACACGCATGCGTCTACACCCTACATTTTATGTGGGTAGACTGAAGCCTTACCTTCCAAGCGGATCAGCTGATCCTACGAGATCTTCCGCAAACGATCAAGCTGATCTTGAAGACTCTCCACTTGATTGCGAAGAGCAAACAGCTCATCGCTTTGGAGATTCTTCTCAGCGTAAAGGCGCTGAAGCACATCGAAGGACTCCTCCTTCACAGCTTCCAGCACGAGAAGGCGCGAGTTATACTCCTTGCGGAGTACCTCAAGAGCCGTCCCTGCCTCTTCCACAGAGCGCAGCAGACGTTCGTGATGCATTTCACGAGCCTTCTCAGCCTTTTGGAGTCGCTCAAGTTCGCCCTGGACTTGCTCGAACCGTTGCTCGAAACGGGACTCCAAAGCCCGATACTGGGCGGGACCAAAGGTCAGCGAGTCGATCCGCGACTCCTGCTCCTTCACTTGGTACTCGAGGCTCTCGCACCGATCCGAAAGGATCGCATCGCGAACTTCCAGTGTCTCAATCTGAGCGTGATGAGCACTCTTCCACTTCCAGAGTCGCTCAATCGTTTTCGCGTTCAGCCCCACCCCCATTGATAGACTCTCAGGGAGATCATCGCTGGGTGGTTGAGTCGATTGTTGATCATGAGGATCGACAGACTCGTGGGAAGAAGCGGTTGAGTCCTCAACGCTTCTACAGAGTTCGGTGGCGTGGATATCCACCGAGCTCGGACACGTGGGAACCACGGCAGACGATGGAGTCTGATGTTCCCGACGTGGTCCGCAGCTACGAGAACCACTTGTAGCGTCGCCAGGGGCGACACTACGACGACCAGAGCTGGGATTCGCTCTGTCGTCAGCAGGAGTTCTTCTTTGGGCACGAGCATTGCCACGGCGAAGAAGACGCTCCATCTTGTTCTCGTTCTCAAGACGAACGAATGTTCGCCATGAGTCTCTCTGGGCTGCGATGTGTTGGTTCGGATCATCACGATCGTTGATCCGACGCCAACTGAAGAACCGCTCCTTGTAGAACTCGAGATCCCCCTTCTTCTTCAGAATGGAGGATACGTCGAAGAGTTCTGGAGCTGTCTGCTGTCGCTTGGACAACGGACGTTCTTCACCTTGGTTTACTTGGTCACTTGGTCGCTTCATGGCCGATTGGAAAGTGAACTGCTCCGAAAGGTCTGCAAAAGTACGCAAGGTACTTGTGACTTTAAGGAGGGGATGATGTAATGGGCTATACCTAGCCATTACATGAAGGTGGATCTGTTCCCAGATCTAGTGTGCCGCACACCACCTTCAGTGTGCATTGTGGAGAGACAAACAACAAAGGGATTACGGTACGACAGTCCCCACATGCACATGTGACGTCATTCAATGACGTCACGAGCGCTCTCTGTGCTGATCAGTGCAGAATGTTATTCACATGTACTAATCAGTACAGAGTGATGACATCCATGTACTAATCAAGTACTGAGTGATGGTTCCTACTTGGGAAACTGCACTGGTGATGAGACCGACGTGTCTCTGCCACCTAAAGTGAGTGGCGCGAGCCAATCACTTTGCAGGGAATTTTCCACGGGACTTCAAGTTCAAGTTTCTCGAAGATCCCCTGGGTTCAACCTCAGTGTACCCAAGGTTTTGTATATCAGATTCGTAGGTTTTATTGTGTATGTTTAGGTTTTAGTTATAAAACCTCTAGGAGCCCTTGGGGTTCATTTACATGTAGCGACAGGAACCATAAGCATTTTAATTCAGTTGCAATTTTACCACCAAGCCCTCAAGTCTTCCTTCCTCCCTCCAAGTCAGGAGACGCTTCCTCTGGCACAAGCGTGTGTGCCGTGTTTGAGGGACTGTTTGGAACAGCGCCCTTTTACAGCAGGTCCAAACCTTGCCTTCTCGCCACTTGTGTGCGGACAAAATTGTTCGACGCACCAGTGTCTACAAGAGCCCGTAGAGGTTCTGAGTGACCATCTACCTTAACCTTGTGGACTATCAAGGCTGGCTCTTGCTCGACACGCTCACATCTGTTCGCGGAAACTTCATGTGCATTGCGCACACCGGGGCAAGAGTTCTGCGCTTCCACGACATTCACAGAACTCTTTGTTCGCCCAGTAGGGAGCCCCGCTCCTACTGGCCGTTCCCGTTTTTTGGCTGTTGGGAACGCTCGAATCGCCGGCCTCTGCCTGGTCGATTCGATTGCGAACCGTGTGTCGCTTGCTGGCTTGGCAAGGACACCTTGCAATTTCTTGCGATGTGACCGGGCTTGCCACAACGGAAACACTTCCCGTCATTGCGTGGGTATCTGCTTGTAGTCGCATCGGCATACGAGATGTCCATCGGTTCTGGACCGTCGTGTGTGACTGCGTGTTGTCGAACAGGGCGAGGGCCGAAACCGTTGAACTTGGCTTGCTTGATGCTGAATTCTTCTTGCATCGCTCGCTCGATGGCTTCATCCAGCGTCTTGGGGTACTCGCGGAACAGCTGGTTCCGAATTGGACCATCATTGAGCCCTGCCATGAATGTCACAACTTGCGTTGAGGCATCAATCGGCTCATTCACGATACTTGACACGAGGTATCGTGCTCGTTGAGCGTACGAGTGTAGGTCGTATTTACCCTGACGAAGCTTTAAGAACTCAGCGCGAGCCCGAAATTCGCTCTGCGGAGGCTCAAAAGCCTTCTTCAGCTCTCGCTTGAAGTCGTCCAGGTCGTAGAAGCAATGTGGCTCCGCCAATCGCTTCCCATACGCCCAACTCTTCGCTCGACCCGCAAGGTTTGACATCGCAAACAACACTTGCTGCATTGGGTCCCGTAGTTGTCTTGCAGTGATCGCTGCATCCAACTCAACGAACCATCTCGCTAGAGGTTCGTTCTCTCCTCCACGGTACGGAGATACATCGAGCTTCAGAGGTGCCACTCTCATCGTCGTGACAGGAGTTGCGGGCTGTCGATGAGAGTTCATGATCTCGTGATGCATGAAGCTCGTAGCCGCGTTCCTCTGCTCATCCGGTGACGCTGATCTCAGCAAACTGATCACAGCCGCCTCACCGATGACCGCTCGCATACGCTCGAGGGCTGCCCACTCGTGGCTCGACAAATGAGGAAAATGCTCATTCGTCAGCTCCACGGTCTCTCCAGGCATCGAGCCCATCGGCGTCTCCATCCCTTCCATTGTTTCTCACAATCGGACAGGGGTCTTGGAATGTCCGCGCACGCTACACAAGCGGCCTATGCAGACTCTTGACTTGGTCGTTGGAAGGACTACGAAGTGCTACCAGGTGTAAGAGGCTATCCGAGACAGCCTCAAACACGGCACGCACGCTTGCGCTTGAAGAGGAAGACTTGAGGGGAACTTGGCAAAAATGCAACTGAATTGAAATGAGCTTATGGTTCCTGACACTACATGTAAAACACCACTAGGGATTCCTAGAGGTTTTATGCATAAAACCCAAACATGCAGAAATAAACCTATGAACCTGATATATAAAACCTTGGGTACACTGAGGTTGAACCTACGGGATCTTCGAGAAACTTGAACTTGAAGTCCCGTGGAAAATTCCCTGCAAAGTGATTGGCTACAGCCACACTTTAGGTGGCAGAGACACGTCGGTCTCATCACCAGTGCAGTTTCCCAAGTAGGAACCATCATTCACGTGTCTAGAGTACTGTTGTGCGTAATCACGCCGAATCTCAATGATTGCGAGCGACCAACACTCAACTCAGACACAGATTGCTCTGACGTCAGACGATGACGTCACCTGTGCATGTGGGGATCACTTTTATGTGTTTCACCCAATATCTTCGCACCCACAATGCACTTCCACAAGGTGGTGTGTGACACACACAAAGAGCCACCTTGCATGTAATGGCAGCCTGAGCCCATTACAGTGGCAAATGATGGACTGATTCGTATTTGTCGAACATATGTGGAGGAAAGCGACCGAGCAAAGCTACCGCTGGTGTAAAGGTCGACGGTACCATGATGGTACAATGTACCAATATTTCGGTACATAGGAATGTTGGTAGATGATTACGACATCTTTAGGAATGATTGTATGTTTATGCATAGGTAAAGATAGGACGAGAATCCATCTGTTATCTGAGAAGCCCTCCTGTCCACACAAAATGAAGAAAAATCAGATATGAGAAAATCCAGTAAAAAATCCAGTAAAAAAATCAAGTAGCACGCAAGTGAAAGAGCACGAGTAGGAAGAGCCCCAAGGGGAGCAAGGACTAGCAACGAAGTAGTTGAGTTTTTTTCTTAAACAGTTTTCTCAATCTCACTTCTCAATTTACCATCAAACACTCAAGCCTCCTCACAGATCAGCACAGAGAACGCTCGTGACGTCATGGGATGACGTCACATGTGCATGTGGGGACTGTATCACCGTAATCCCTTCGTTATTTGTCTCCACAATGCACATTGAAGGTGGTGCGTGGCACACTAGATCTGTGGACAGGTCCACCTTCATGAAATGGCTAGGTATAGCTCATTATATACTACTACCCCATCAGGAACGTTGCAGCATATTCTCGCGTATCTAGGGGAAGAACTCAGATGAGTTTCCGATACTGGTGGCGTCGCGGGCATACTGATTTTGCAAGCAAAGTCGCGTTAGGTATCACAACTACTATATGAGTCAGTACACTTGGCTTAGGTGATACTGCTTCACTGTCAAGGCGCGTGCACTTGATAGACTGGATGCAGACATGAAGTCTCTTTGGTGGCGCCGTGGACACTTCAGGTGTACACCACTGCCTCTCAAACAAGCTTGAAATCGCCTTTCACATAAAAATGAAAAATTGTTTGCAACATGAAAGGTGCAAGTGTTGCAATTATCGCATCATGAAGCAATTTGTCAGCTACCTGTACAATATTGCTAGACGTCATCGATTGTCAAATATAAACTAGACCTCTACATTTAGGTAGAAAAAACTCTTTAAAACGTAAACTACCCTTTCGAAGTACATAATATGTGAAAGGTTAAATACTCCAGTTATTTTTACTTTGATTAGATCATTACATGTCCTGCTTGCAATCTAAAAAACCAGACTGTTGGTTTGCTTTTGACAGAGGACCCAATAGAAGATCCTTGACGATTGCCCATTCTTCGCGCTACGATTACTGGACTCGCCTGATTTTTGGTTCGCTTTGTATTCCCGAAGCAAACAGCTGGCACCGGCTGCTGTTTGTGCGACGTCGCTAATTCGAGAATGATGCTATATCTCTCAAGAAATGCTGCTCTTGGCATTGGCGGCAGTACACATTACGATGATACTCGATTTTGCACTCAAATTCAAATTACAATGCATTGTGCCTTTCTGTCTTTTTGCCACTGTTTTCGGGACCTGAAATCGGTACCTCCGAAAGCAAAGACGGTGCGATAAATCGTTGCCAGGGACGTCTAAAACAGAGTCACAACCACAGTGAGCAGGATTATTTAACCGGCAGATCATCGCTGGTATTGGTTTGTGGGCAGTGCTTGGAGTGCTTTGGCAAGGCAGTCTCTGAAATGGACGCCAATCGCTAGCTTTGCACAAAAAAGTGGTTTTTCTTAGAAAAAGGCACCTCAGGAGGAGTTCTCATTGGTCAACCAATTAGTCCACCACCCTGTTTCTTTGATATTGCCCAGTAAAACAGAGTCTTAAACCTAGACCCTGTTTGAAAAAGGTACTTTTTCTGCTCCGATCTGCCAAAAACAAGTGAAAGATACAATATCTTTGCAAGCAAACGTTTGTGATTTGAACAACCTTTCCGTGGTGTTGATAGAGGATTCAATGTGAAAGCATCTAACTCACGTTCAACTGGGCACGGAGTTCCAAGCTGCCCCCTCCCGAGCTGTGTGGAACCCAGAGCAAGAGCGAACCTCCACCGGTGCCTGGGATGCCGAAGAAACCTGGGCGCCAGCGGTCCAAGTACAGCGTCTTGTCCTTCAAGTCCGCGAGCGACTTCGTCCAAGACGCGGTCTTGCCCTTCTTCACTGGCACTTCAGCGATCTTGCTGCCGCCAGACATGATGTTCACGCGTACGTCTTCCTTGTCCACGCTCACAAAGTTGATCGTGACGTTGCCGCTGCCAGCCTTGGTCCAAGTACCCGAGCTCGACACGAACGCCTTGCCCATGGTGCGCAAACCAAGCGCGACATCCAGGTTACCGTCGTCAACTTCACCAAGGTACGAGGTTGGGCCACAGATTGGCTGGATGTATTCCTTGGCCAACGCAGCAATGCCAGTCGGGTCAAATGTCGAGACGACGTCGAGACCCATGTCCGCGATCTTGAGCACGAAGTCGGCAGTGCTCACTGGCTTGCCTCCGACACTCGCAGCTTCGATGACTTGGTCAATGATCGTTTCGACGGTCTTACGGATTTCATCACGCGTCATGTACGCACCCGACTCGTCCTTAGGCACACAGCTCGAGGTGATCGCAGGGATCTCCTTCGTGAACAGGTCCGAGTTGGACAACGCAAGACGAATAAGATCGACTGGGCTCGACGGGGTCTTAGTCTTGATTTCCTTGATCGCAGCAATCACACGGTCAATGATGCTCTTGAGCTCCGTACCACACGTCACACCTTGGTCGATCAATTTCTTGAGGGACTCCATGGCCGCTGCATCGAGGTCAGAGATCGACGTATCCACACCGACATCAGCAGTCATGTCAAGGAACGACTGCGAGGCCAACACGTTCTCGCCATTGTTCAAAATCTTGTCCAAGATCTTCTTGACGACGTCGACGACTTCCTTTGCATTGTTGAGACCCGATGGAATCGGAAGACCCAAGCACGTGGTGACCGCGACAGGCAAGTCGTACACGACAAAGTCCGACTTGGAAAGCATGTACTGGAACTGAGATTGCGTGGTGTTTGGGAATTTCACTTCGAGTTCCTTGGCGTACCCAACGACCTTCGTGGTGGCAGCATAGAGCTGTTGCCCACACTTGACACCGGTTTGCACGGCCTTGCTGGCAGTCGACAATTGGCCGAACACGCCCGAGGTCGCAGCGTTCAAAGCCACATTTGCGACAGCGGTGATCTTGCCGACGACTTCAAGCGTGCAATCCTTGTTTTGAGGGATGCACTCCATGCCACACTGGACTGGGTACTCGATCGGGCATTGCGCCCAACACGTCGCAATATTGTCGAACACGTAGCCAGCCGGGCAGTTCTTGGTCAAGTGGGTCTTGCGGTAGCACGCCGTGTCTTGTGGGGCACCAACCTTTGGGCCAACCCAGTTCGGCAACGACTCTTGTTGCTGCGCCGATTGAGCCGAGACAGAGTTGGCGACGGCGGCGAGCGCGAGCAGACCAGCGAAGCGAATGTTCACCATATTGCCACGAGTTGGAATTGATGAAGCTCAGTGAAGGTAAATTGAGCAATGAGGAACGAGAGCGCAGGCTCAACTCTCGGGGAGCAACTGTGCAGAAGGATCGTCGAAGGGGAACTACAACAAGCCGCAGTCTCTCTGCTTGCTGAGTGTGTTGCTCTTCGCTCCTCACTCTTCGCGTCCGCTCCACCCACGTTCAAAGAGCCGGTGGTGTGGTTGTCATCTTGTGCGTTCCCCGTGAACAGCCTGTCTTTCGCCGATCGGATACTCTCGCAGTACCACTGGTGCCTCACCCAGATGGACATCAGTCCTCACTGGAACTGGGAAACTCGCGACATATGTCAAGTACGAGGCTATAATATTATAAGACAAGTGTGCAGTACAAATGCACGGAGGTCCACTAAATATTTCCTACTTATTCGCTGCCGTATCGTCTGGTTTGCTTTGCAAACTCGAATCAGTTTGTACAGATAATTAGATTGTGTATGCTTTCCAAGTGTCGATAAAGATTGGAGAAAGTGCAGCAAGACGTTTGTTGTCCTCCTGTGGGGCTGATCAAAAGCAATATGATTGCGCACTGCGTCCTGTCCTCAAAATCGATTGGAAGTGCATCTGATTGATGTGCAGGCATCCGACAAACCAATCTCAACAGCGTTCCGATTGACTTCTCGGAATCCCATTGTTGAAGCGCTCCCTGATCCACTGAATTCTCCAAACTCAATGCATCAATTGTGTCATAACTCTATCGGTGCATCAACACTTGTGTAGCTGCAATGTACAATCTTCATCTCTCCAATCTCAAAAAGAGCTCTTCGAGTGGCGAGAGCGAATATCATACATTTCGGTGGTATAGAGGTTGGCGCACGGCACAGTCGGTGCTGCTGCTGCAGCTTTCCTCTGGCTTGTTGGCGAAGAAATATCCAACTGTGCTGAGAAAAAATCGTCGTTTTTTTTATATATTTTTCACCGTTGTACTTGGTCGAAGACGCACACAGTGCCATACGAACAGAGACTAATCTTGCCCATCCAAAGATCCCAGCACGGACTTCGAGCAATCAACAGCAGGTCACTGTGACTCGCGGCGCGTGACAAGCGGCAGGGAGTCAAGTTGAGGATTTGACACCTCGTTTCGTCACTTTGTAAAACCATAATCAGCGCCGCGAGCAAGCAAATTTGATGTGGTATCACAGGCAAAGGGACAATGCCTCAACTTGTTGATAATAGCATACTCCTTCTTCTGCCTGAAGAGCACAGCCTAACTGACGACGATACATAGGATGTGCTGAGTTAACAAGCTAGCCAGGGGGTTGACGTCGGGATGTATTACTTTGTGACTGTGCTGCAAACAGCTCCAACATGCAATGCCCAATACAGATGATGAGCGTGATAATTGTCACTGCAGCGCTTTCCCTGAAAGTTGATCACCGCCCAGTTGGCGTCAATGTGCTGATGCCGACAAAAATTCACGCCTGACGTTAGCTACGCCTTTGTAGCATGGACTGGTCGTAGTTTCGCTGTCAGATTCGAATACCGATCTAGGTAGCAATAAATCCGATGGAAATGCGTGGGGTGTGTGTGTGTGTGTGTGTGTGTGTGGGAATATGGACTCGTTTGACAGCACTGCACCTTCTGTTTGCTAGCGACACGCATGCTTCCTGATCGCCGACATAGGATGGATACAATAGAAATGCGCAATCTGAGCGTGTGGGCAAGTGCTGCTGCCAATTTTCTTTCGCCAGCGCTATAAAATCCCGATCTCCGCATTGAATCCAGATCTGCTGTATGTGTGTCAGTCAATATGCCTCGTTTAGCAAAGTTGTCGGTTGTACGAGAGTTGCGAAATGCATACGCTGTAGGCTTGATGGACGTTTACGCAGTGTGCACAACAAAATTCTGAAGCAGCGAGTGAGCACACGCTCGAAGTGTCTGTAATCGGAATCTGATAACGCACGCACGATAAAGCATATATCTGATTAAGAATGTCGTTTGAGACCAGACACCAAATTGAAACGCAGAGCAGGAGATTCGAATTGTGGTACATATTGACAGAAAAGGCAGTAGAAGAAAACGAACTAAAACTGCGCCTCAGCTGCAGGTACACAACTGAACTCTATCCTGAGGAAGAGCGTAGGGTACGAGACGTACTCACGAGGAGTTCTCTTGCGTGAGTTCGAGGAAACATACAGAAAACGTCAAAGCTATGCGATCTAGCTGACGTTGATCTTGGTGTGGAGCTCCAAGTGACCGCCTTCCGACGTGTGCGGGATCCACATCAAGAGCGAGCCGCCGCCCGTGCCTGGGAGACCAAAGAGACCTGGGCGCCAGCGGTCCAAGTACATGGTCTTGTCCTTCAAGTCCGCCAGTGGTTTGGTCCACGTCACCGTCGTGCCCTTCTTCACTGGCACTTCAGCGATCTTGTTGCCGCCCGACATGATGTTCACGCGCACGTCCTTGTTGTCCGTGCTCTCGAAGATGAGCTTCACGACACCGTCGCCAGCCTTGGTCCACGTACCGTAACTGCCTTCGAAAGCCTTACCGACCGTGCGGAGACCGAGCGATTGGTCCAACGAACCATCATCAATTTCACCAAGGATCGACGTAGGACCACAGATTGGTTGGATGTACTCCTTGGCCAACGCAGCAATGCCGGTTGGATCGAACATGGCGACGGCATCGAGACCAAAGTCCGCAATCTTGAGTGCGTAGTCGGCCGTCGACAATGGCTTGCCGTTGTTGCTCGACGAATCGATGATCTGGTCGATGATGACTTGGAAAGTCTTACGGATGTCGTCACGCGTCTTGAACGCACCCGACGCGTCCTTAGGCACACAGCTCGAGGTCACAGCAGGGATGTCCTTCGTGAACAGCTCCGAGTTGGACAACGCTACACGGATCACGTCCACGGCGCTCGAAGGCGACGTGGTCTTGATCTGCTTCACCGCAGCCGTCACACGGTCGATGATGCTCTTGAGTTCCGTACCACACGTCACGCCTTGGGACAAGAGGTTCTTGAGCGAGGTAAGATCCGCCGAGCCCAACTTGCTAACCGAGGCGCCAGCACCCACAGACGTCGTAAAGTTGAGGAACGTCTGAGTGTCCAAGATGCTCTCACCCTTGCTGGTGACTTGGTCCAAGATCTTCTTGATCATCGTGACCACTTCGGCGGCCTGGTTGAGACCAGTTGGCGTTGGAAGTCCCAAGCACGTGGTGACCGCGACAGGCAAGTCGTACACGGCAAAGTCCGACTTGGAAAGCATGTACTGGAACTGAGACTTCGTGGTGTTTGGGAAGCTCACTTCGAGTTCCTTGGCGTACCCAACGACCTTCGTGGTGGCAGCATACAGCTGTTGGCCACACTTGACACCGGTTTGCACGGCCTTGCTGGCAGTCGACAATTGGCCGAACACGCCCGAGGTAGCAGCGTTCAAAGCCACATTTGCAACAGCGGTGATCTTGCCGATGATTTCAAGCGTGCAATCCTTGTTTTGAGGGATGCACTCCATACCACACTGGACTGGGTACTCGATCGGACATTGCGCCCAGCACGTCGCGATCTTATCAAACACGTAGCCAGCAGGGCAGTTCTTGGTCAAGTGGGACTTGCGGTAGCACGCCGTGTCTTGTGGAGCACCAACCTTTGGACCAACCCAGTTCGGCAGCGATGGCGTCGACGAGATAGGAGCAGGCGTGTAGGTTGGAAGAGGAGTCGCTGGCGCCGTCGTCACTGGCGTCGCAGTGGTGGCACTGGAGTGTGGTAGCAACTGGCGTCGCAGTGGTAGCAACTGGGGTCGCAGTGGTAGCAACTGAGTCGCAGTGGTAGCAACTGGAGTCGCAGTGGTAGCAACTGGAGTCGCAACTGGCGTCGCAGTCGTGGCAACTGGCGTCGCGGTGGTCGCAACTGGCGTCGCGGTCGTGGCAGCAGGAGCGGAAGTGTACACCGAGGTCGTCGATTGAGTCACATCCTCGACTGGGGCCACCGTGCCGACGGTGTACTGTTGCTGCTGTACGGCCGTGTCATAGCTTCCTGCCGACGCGAGACCGCTGGTGACGGCGACGACGGCGACAAGGAGGCTGAAAAAGCTCGTCTTGACCATTTTCGAGAAAACGGTAGGGTATCGACTACGGTTGTGACGAGCGAGCTTCGTGCACAACGGAGTAGATTTTCGAATGGACGTCGTGGTGTAGTTTGTTGTCGATGCGGGGTGGGGCGAGGTGGGGTGTGGTGGTGCCAGAGGAGCCACAGAGAGAACAGCACAACCAGGGTGGGGAGATGAAGGGCGATTGTTCGTCCTGCAGTATTGCTGTAAATCGCACGTGATGAGGAGGAGGGCAATCAAAAGTCGGTCTCATCTGTGCTTGAGCTCTTGACCTCGCCAGCACACGCGCTGGCTTTCTTTGTGTCAATGAGGTCAGAAAAAGAACACTCATCGAGTCAGCGTGCTGCTGTCGAGACAGAAAAGAGCCATTTGTGGGTTAACGCGGTACAGGTGTGCCAAAGTGGGATTCGGTGGGGTGGTGGTCTCATCAGAGAACTCTCGACTCTCACTGCAGCTTCTCGGCTGCAGCGGTGACCTGACTTTGTGGTCAAGTGTGGCACCGTGGTCGACCATCTGGGCGTCACGCTCGGTCTTGGGATTTGCGCTTTCCCGCCATTACTAATCTGGTTCTGCACCAGACGCTCGTCTCTGTCAGAAAGCGCGCAATTTTGACAGGCGATTACTGGGGTCGAAAAGGCTGAAGCATCCTTTGGCCAGGAGGCGCTCACTTCAAGATGAAACCGGCTGCATGGTGAGTATCCACGTGTGAGGAAGCACTCGCAGTCTGAATCGCTGCAACCGCATTTATCACACATGCATCTCATCACGCTACTAATATTGTCTCACAAAGCAGAAAAGCTAGTGCATGCAGCGCTCTTACACGCTGTGGCATTGCGCTCCTATGAATGACGCTGCGAATACTCGAAAACAGCAGCGCTTGCTACAACGCGCAGTATCGAGAAGTGTGCTATGTTTGCCAGCCCTCCCTCAGCCATCCATCCATTGCCCGATGTCCTGCGCAAGAAACGAGGGTAACTTCAAGGAAGTGGAGAAGCGAAAAGAGGAAACTCAACTGTACTTTCCAGTGACAAACACACAATCCGAGCAGCGGCGAGACTGTAAAATCCACGCTCGCATTCACTTTCTCAAAGCAGACAAGGACGCGCAACTGATCCACTTTGCACCGCGTTCTAATGTCATCGTCGCTTGATTTAACGAGGTGTGGATCGAAGACATCGATGTGCTGGCTGCAACGAAGCTGCCAGCCTTGACATTTTACTTCCATTCCGTGCATGGCACATGGGTATGGTACGTGCCTGGTGTGTGGGTGGAAACGCTGCTCACCCTGAATCGTTTCTGTGATCGGTCTGCCATTCCTGGGGCATCCCAGAAACGCTGCTCACTTGTCCTGAGGTGCACAAGTCGTAGATCTACTTGCACTCCTTGAGAGCATTGCTCATCGAGTCGCCTTCCAAGATCGGCAACCAAAGTGCGACATTCAGTTGCATGTAGTGGACGCGGAGACAATCAGCGGTATTGTTTAGTGGGAGTAGATGGCGTAGGTGCGTAAGCAGACCGTTCGATTGTGTTGGAAAAGTTCAACTTGACCATGCCTGTGCAGGGAGCGAGCGACACTACATGTGGCTTTTCGATCGTGAGAAGATCATAAACGTTCAAGGAAGTGAGCTACTGCTGAGGCAAGATCCTCGCTTGTTGGCTCAATTGTATACTGAGCACAGAACTGAGTGCACAGTGATTTCAATCAGCCTGCCTCACTGTCAAGAGTGAGTGTTTGATTACAGTATCGAGCTCCCTTTTGTCGAAGACACTTGAAAACGACACAATTCGGCTCACACTGCAGATGCATCTCCTGAGAGACATTTCCTTGTCAGCAAACATGTCGTTTAGGATATGTGCATTTGGAGCCCAAGACTTGCAGCAGGAACTACGAATTCCTATCCTATGGAAACGCGCGTTGCAGGTTAAATCAGACAACTAGTGTGAATCCATTGTGTCGATGCTGTCTCAACAGCACTGTCATATTCAGTAAACCTGGCCATATAAACCACGCTTTTTGCCGCACAACATCAGGTTTTTCGGATGCGATTTGGTTCTAAACTCACGCATGTGTGTCTCAACAAGTGCATGACAGCAATTCTGTCAGCAAAAGCAAATATCATCCAGTGATGGCATGTGGTCGCGACAGTCAGCCAATTGAAACGGTTCTCATTGATATTGTGCGATTGTCACTGGATTGTGATTGCTCTCGCATCAAAAGCATGTTTTCACCCAGCGAGGTGGCAACCGCTTGATTGATTATTCGCCTAAAAGCACAATAGGTACTTGTTTCTTGCGCATCAATGCAGCCTGATGAAGTCTTGGCCACTGCCCATCCTTGAAACAACGCATGGAGAAAATAGCGCGAAATCAAAAGCTATGACTTGATTGTCCACCTGCAGAGATCGTGGTGGTCGATCATCATGAAGCCTACTTACTCGCCTCTATAAACAGTAGAGCCCTAACCGTTCTGTTGTTCCCTCGGCAAATGCCTAGGTGCATCCTATCCTGTCGGTAGAAACACCTTGTCGAAGCTCGAAACCATCTCTACGCTTCCTCCGTTGCCTCGAGCAAAACTTTGCCAGTCTCATTCGAGCATTTGCTTCGTTGTGCACTAGCTGTCTCAAGCGTAGTCCTTTCTTCGATCCCCCCTACCGTTTCCTCGAAAATGGTCAAAACGAGCTTCTTGGGTCTCTTCACCGTCGTTGTCGCAGTCACCAGCGGCCTCACGTCGGCAGGAGGATACACGGTCGTACAGCAGCAGCAACAACAACAGCAGCAGCAGCAGCAGCAACAATACACCGCCGCCACGGTGACCCCAGTCAACAATGATGTGGCTAACTCGGCGTACTCATCCGCTCCAGTTGTTGTTACCACGGCTCCAGTTGTTGATACAGCGGCTCCAGTCGTTACCCCATGTCCAAGCACCGCGACTCCAGTTGTAGTTACTGCGACTCCAGTTGTTGTTACTGCGGCTCCAGTCGATACCCCATGTCCAAGCACCGCGACTCCAGTTGTAGTTACTGCGGCTCCAGTCGATACCCCATGTCCAAGCACCGCGACTCCAGTTGTAGTTACTGCGACTCCAGTTGTTGTTACCACCGCACCACCTGCTTCGATCGGTGGTGGCTCACTGGACCAGTCGTTCGGTTTCCGCACGAGCGGAAAGGCGTTCGCTGGCAGTTATGGCACGTGGACCAAGACTGGTGACGGTCTTGTGACGATCATCTTCGAGAGCACGGACAACAAGGATGTGAGCGTGAACGTTCTGTCTGGCGGAAGCAGCGGAAAGAAGGTCGCCGACGTGCCAGTGAAGAAGGGGCAGACAGTGACGTGGACCTGGCCGATCGCGGACCTGAAGGGCAAGACGTTGTACTTGGACCGCTGGCGCCCAGGTCTCTTTGGTCTCTCGGGCACGGGTGGCGGATTCCTCTCGCTGTTGATTCCTGACTCGTTGGAAGTCGGTCACTTGGAGCTCCACGCCAAGATCAACGTCAGCTAGATCGCATAGCAGCGTTGCTTTTCCATTCTGCATGTTTCATCCAAGTCACTCGAACGTGAGCATGTCGCCATTCCCTCTGACGAAGAGCTACGGCATTTGTTTAGGAGACAGATTTTGTTTGTGTGGATTTCTAGTTCAGACGCAGCTGAAGTTGTTGCTGCGGTTCTTTTCTGTTAAAAAGCAAATTCAATCTCTGTTCATGGTGAAAATATCTTGACCTTCTTTTAGTTTGTTACATATACGCTGCGTGCATGCATGGAGTCTTGAACGACGCTTGCTTTCACGAAGAAGCGCGCAGAGCAGTTGGTTTGGTGTCTTCACGGCGATCTCACCCAGCCCACGATGAATTTTCAAAAGATCTACGTTTGGGCTCTGTCGACTTATCGCCCCGACAAATACCTCAAATCACACTTTCACTCAGTGTCCAACTGGATATTCTGGATCTAAATTCCTCATTTCACAGTCATCACGATTGTACTGCTACTACACGGTTGGTCTTGTTATAGAGCAAGCAAGACAGGGAGTATCCCCAATGCGCGTGTGGTTGATCCTTTCGATGATGAACAGAATGCAGCAAGTTATACTGGAACGAGCAAAAAATGGTGTTCGTGGCCACCGAGACGTACCACATCTGGAGAAATGTCCTAAGTTCGTTATTGAAACAATGGTGCAATCACTTTGATGACCAGCCCTTGTGTCGTATCGTTTTTTGTCTTCCTTGAGAGCGATCACCAGACACTCACGTTGTGCCATTTGTTGTTGTTCTTCCTGTTTCAGCGACGTGGCAAAAATGGAGAAGGCAGTACAAACTGTGACTATCATCATCAATTATTGTCACATTTCGAAAAGTTTGAGAATAATCAGATGTTTGAATTGTGAGTCGACGAGAATATGTATTGCAATACTACAGTGAAGCAGTTGAAAACGGTACTCATACCGGTATATGGTCAGGTTGTCCAGCACCCTCTATTGTGTCGCCCAATATGTGTCAATCACACTCGCTAAAGGTCACAAGCTCGGAAATCCTAACAAAATGGCCACTTCGTACGCGGCGTGGGCCAAGTACGACGTCGAGGAGGAGCTCGCGCGCGTGGACGCGCAGGCGCAAGACGACGAGCGGCGGTGGCAGCAGCAGCAGCAGACGCGCGCCAAGCAGCGCGTGGAAAGCGACGTCTCGGCGTCCGCGCAGCAGTCGGCCGAGGTGCTCGCGGCGCGCGCCGCGGTCGCCGCATTAAAAGCCAAAGCGCGCGCCAAGAAGGCTGGCAACAGGGTCCAAGAGGCGAGTCAAGCGGCTAACAGCAGTGCAGGAAATGATGTCGCAGTGCGATCTAGCGCATTGGTGAGTGACCAGGATGGAGAGACACATCAGGAGCCAATGGCAACGGCCATGCGACTGGCAGAGCATGCAGCGCTGTTCAAGAAGAAGCATACGCTGATCACGCAGATTATGGAGAACCGGCGGCTCGGTGAAGCGATTTTGCGTGACAAGACAGGCGTGAAAGACGCAAAGTGCAGCGAAGAAGAACGAGGGAGCATGAAAAAAGACGCGCTGAAGCATTTTGAGACCGCGTTGAAGAGCGCGATGGATCTGGAGAAGATCGTGCCGGAGCTCCTCGAAGCCGAGAAAGAGCAGAAGGAGCAAAGAACAACGACAGAAAGCCAACCTATCGATGATGCACAACTCAATGAACTAAAAGGGAAGAGCTCTGGTTGTGGCGATGATCATTGTCATCACGATCATGGTCACACCCACGAAGGCCATTCCTGTGGCCACACGTCCGCAAAGAAAGCAGACGTGTTGCCGAAAGCGAATGACGTGGGGGCTATTGTGGGAATGTTTTTCAAGGACATTTATATCGGCATTGGTACGTGTCATCTGAACGAAAGTCGGCTCGCAGTCGCGTCTGAGGCGTTCAAGGAAGTGCTGCTACGCGACGACCGCGACGTGCACGCGTGGGTGGGTCGTGGGAAAGCGTTCGAGCAAATGGACGCAAACCTTCTCGCGATGTTGCACTTTAGCCGAGCCAAGAGCTTGGTAAGTACCCATTGCATTCTCTGGAATTTTTCGTGCATCAACTATCTGGAGCTGTATTCACTTACGATGACTGTGCTTTATCCCACAGGACTCCCAGGATGAGCGTGCAAGCGAGGCTTTAGAGAGAGTGAAGGATGCTCTTCTCTCTGGCGCAGACGATGTCATGAGTGTGTATCTCTTTTGCATGTGTGTTGTAACGAATTTGGCATATTCGTCACTCATGCTATTCTGTGAACACTCGCACGTATAGGCGGTAGCACTATCAGACAACAAGTCGAAGAGCGCACGCAGTCCAAGCCACTGAAAGCCGTGCTCGACAGTATCCGCTTGGTGTTTCGAGAAGCCAATGTGCTGATGCTGGAGGGTTTCTTCCAGTACGCGATCCCGAAATACCAGATTGTGCTAGGATGCATCGACTTTGTGTGTCAGAACCCCGTGTTAGTCGAAGCGGATGGCAAAGCCTATGCGAAGGCGATTCGCGCTTCCCTGAATCAGGTGCGCCATAGATGTAGACGCTGCATCTCCTCCCATTCTTATGATAACCAGTCCAGCTTGCACGTGCGTGTGTGTTTTCTGTTCTCTGTCATTTTAGCTTAGAACATCGTGCCACTTGAATATCGCCGGCGGGTACCAAGAAATGCAAAAAGGGCAAACGAAGGCGCTCGAGTACTGCCAGCAAGCGCTTGGAGACGATGCGAGTGACGTGGAAAGCAGCGTCAGCATCACCGACAGCGCGTACCACTTTCGAATGGGCCAACTCTATCGATCTGTCTATGATTATGAACGCTCGGTGCAGCACTTGACGAAGTCAAAGACCTTACTGAGCTCTCAAGCACAATTTTCCTCTACGTCACCAAATCTGCCAAGTGTGATTAAGAAAATTGACAATGAGATCGACCGGTGTGAGTTTGATCGCAGCCAGTACGACGTGGCGTACATTCGATCTCGCCTCGTGGCTGAGTTCAAGCCTTCGACGGTAGCATGACTTTTACCAGAAAAGCACTAGTTATTTGAGTGTCTTTTGTTTTTTGGTTAATGGATGTAGCTTCAAATCGTCGCGACAAGTTTCTGGTGCGATCTGGTTCGACTCTTTATGTCGTTTGCTGCGTCGCATTGCAGTCTCGTCGTCGTTGTCGACTCTGTTGGCGACAAGAATGCATCCAAGCCCAGCAAATCCACGCTTGTCGTCGTGAATGAGGGCTCTTGCCGCATGCTTTTGCTTTCTCGTCTGCTAACTCGACTGCTGTCGGTCGATCTGGAACTAGTAGAAGACGTACTCGACGTTCGGCTTGAGCCTGAGCTGTGTCTGCTGCCGTACGGAGACTCGTCCTTTGCCTCATCGAGTGCGCTCTCAGTGTGGGTGACGATCTTGGACGCGAGGTCGTCTTCCCACATTGGTCCCATGGGGAGAGAATCCGTGTACTTGGGTGGCTGCCTCTCGTCTCGGAACGACAGACTGTCGCTCGAGCAGCTTGTGCTGTCAGCTGTGCGCTCTTCGCCTTTTGGCGATGGGTATGCACTTCGCAAGCCTCGATCAGAAAGGCTTTGGTGCAGCTTCTGAGCAGTGCGTCGGACATGGAACAGCTCGCGCTCGTGGACCGCGAGATGAGAAATCTCGGATGCTGTCTTGCGGACACCTGCGCCGATGTCCAAGTGCTTGCTGAACTTGTACTGGTCAAACTCGACGCGATTGTAGTCCGACCCAAGCTCGTCGAAGAAATGCATGCGCACCGAGTCTTGACAGTCCTTGAGCACTTGGATCGATCCGTTGGCCAGCAAGTAATGGAGCAGGTTCAGATCCTAGAGTGTACGAGACGCTTAGCTCCATCTTCATCCAGTGCAGATCTACTCACTCAATCGCACCTTTTTCATCAGGTTCGGGTCGTGCTGCGCGTCTAGCAGGATATCCCAGATGCGGCTCATGATGGACGGGTAGTCCACGATGTTGTGCGTGCGAGACGCAAAATCGTTCATCACGTACATCGGGATCGCGACCGCACAGCAGTTCTTCGGCGAGAACAACACGACGTCATCATACAAAGGCAGGTGCTGGTCCAGCAGGATCTCGACGGGGCTCTTGGGTTCTCCCCGGATCGCCAGTTTGACCTTGTCGATCACTTCATCAAGGGCAGCGCGCAAGCGATCCATACTGGGTAGGGATGGTGGCTTTCGTTGTATTATATCCTGTGTGCAAATCGAAGGCTCACGACCTCAAATGCTGAAATCGTACGCGTTGATAGCAAATGTGGGGGTGTGAGCAAAGACGCTTGGACACTGTGCATCAGTGCCAGGCAGCTGTTGTGGCGCCTGCGACACACAAACTCAGCAGCATCTCACGCTTTGGAAATGTGATCTTATCGCAAGTATAAATAGTGCTTCATGATATGGGCACTCGCACAGCATAAAAACAACAACAACAACAGCAACCCATCACTTGCAAATCCACACACACACACACACACGAATGGCCAAATGTAGCCATGTCTAAAAACGAATGATTTACGGTCGAGGCTGCATTCACGGGCACAGACCGTAAATACCTTCCTGTCGAAAAGCAACAACTGTCAAATATGTCAAGTGCATGCTGTGACCGCATCAGACAGAATAACTGAAAGTGAGCGCGTCAAACGGTACACCTCAAACTTGTCAAGAACGTAGAAATGTATACTGCATGCGACTCAATAATAAAAGACACCAATCAATGCGTGTCATACGGTACACCCCTTCGAACTCGATCTGTCGTTTGGTGCTGCTGGCTGGCTGGCTGGTTGGCTCAAGAGGTTTCGAGCGGCAAAGCGAGCAAACGGCATTGCGGCGGTGAGTGGCGTCCGGACAACTGCACCACCACATACACACAGTTACAGCCATGACGAGCGTGAAGACTCCGCTGCAGACGGCGGGTGCGGCCGCGACAGCCAACGGCGACGTGGACGTGCAGCAGCTGCGGAAGGTGCTCTCCAAGTACGCGCTGCCGAGCGCCAGCGAGCTGCGCCACCTGCACTCGGCGGACCCGACCAACTCGTACCGGTCGTCGTTCTTCCGCCTCCAGGTCGACCAGCTGCTGGAGGCCGTGCACAACAAGCCGAGCGCCAAGTCGTCGGCGGGCATCCAGTCGCTGCTGTTCGAGGTCAAGAACATCCTCGACGGCGTCGCGGATCAGCAGGTGACGCAGGAGGCGCTGCAAGCCAAGGGATTGCACCTGCGCAACCACGTCAAGCGCAAGGAGATCGTGCTGCCGTTCCACAAGCCGACACGACTGGATATCGTCGGCAGCTTCATCTTGAAGAACATGGCGTATGCGAAGAAGACCACCTCCGAGTACGGCGTGTTCACGGTGGACATTGCCATCGAGATGCCGGGCGACTGCTTCCTGCCAAAGGATTTTGCTAACTACCGGTACTTTGACAAGCGCAATTTGTACCTCGGTGTGCTCGTCGCGGAAATGCAAAGCCGTCCCAAGCTGTTCAGCAAAGTCACGCTCGCGGGCTTCAACGGCGAATACGAAAAGCCTATTGCGATGCTGCACGTGAACCCTGCGCATCTGTCGGAGCTCGGCATCAAAGGCACCAAGATGTGCATTCGCCTCCTCCCAGTGATCACGTCCGACGTGTTCAAGCTCTCGAAATTGGCGCCGTCGCGCAACAACATTCGTCACGACCCAGACATGACCGAGGAAGAGATGAAGCAGTGCCGCACGCCACTGTACAACAACTCGATCCTGGAAGACATGATGGTGCGCCAGCACACGCGCGAGCTGCACGCGGCGCTCACCGAGTCGCCTCAGTTTGCGGAAGCGTGCATCTTGGCGAAAGTGTGGGTTCGCCAGCGCGGCTTCCACAAAACCCAGGACTCCGTGAACGGATTCCTCGTCTCCATGCTATTGCTGTATTTATATTTGAAGAAGCGCATCCACGCGCAAACGCCGTCGGACCAGATGTTCAAGGTACTCGTGCAGTTCATCGCGAGCCACAAGTTGGAGAGCGAGCCATTGCAGTTTCCACCGACGGAGGGCGGTGTGGTGCTCACGACCGAAGGTCTCCAGACGTTCCAGTCGTCGTTTGAGCTCGTAGTCTTGGACTCGTCGGGCCGCCTGAACCTGTTTGGCCGCATCACGAAGAGCGCATGGAAGGAGCTGCAAAACTGCGCCAAGGACTCGGTAAAGCTCATTCAGCACTGCTCAATGGACGACTTCCGTGCGCTGTTCATCAAGAAGAACGAGTTCTGGGCACGCTACGACCAGTACTTCTGGTTCCCTGCTCCCGCAAAGGTCGACGATGCCGATGACGAGACGTACAGTGTCGAAGAGAAGCGCCGCATTAACGACATGGGGCTCGAGCGGTTCTGGAGCTACAAGCTTCAGTCGATCCTGTCCAAGGCTTTGACCGACCGTGTGCACCTGGTTCGTCCAATTCTGGACGACGCGGTTGAGTGGACGATGAATGGCGAGTCGCTCCCCCCTCGACGCAAGGTCGCGGTGGGTCTGCGCATTGATCCTGACAATGCCTGGCGCATTGTGGACAAGGGTCCAGCGGCCGACGACAAGCAAGCGAGTCTCGAATACCGTCAATTCTGGAAGGGCAAGTCCGAACTTCGTCGTTTCAAGGACGGCGCAATCATCGAAGCCGTGGTGTGGGACGAGATCTCCCCAGACACAAAGCACCGCGTGCTCGACGCGATCGTGCGCTTCATCTCGATGGCGCATTGTCCTCAGCTGACGTCGTCCGATATGATTAAGACCTCGAACGCGTCGCTGTACTCGGCGCTCAGTGTGGAAGAAGTGCCTGCGATCTCGACCAAGAAGAGCTCGGGCTTGAGCGCGTCCTTCGAGTCCACAATGAACTCGGTGTCCAAGTTGTGGGTCATCTTCAACGGCTTTGCCAAGACGCTGCGTGATTTGGACTCGCTGCCGATTAAGGTCATCGATGTGATTCCTGTGCATCCAGGCTTCCGATACACGAGTTTGTTCCCCGTACAGCCACATCCGCTTGCATTCTCCAAGGGTGAGCAGACGACGGCGGCGCCGATGGCGCATGTGAACACGGTGCTCGAGCCGCTCGTGCTGCATCTCAAATTTGAGCGATCGTCGTCGTGGCCAAACGAGAAGGAGGCGTTGCTGCATGCGAAGACGGGCTTCTACGTGCAGATCGCGCACGAGCTCGAGACGCACAAGAAGCTTCGATGCGAAGTCGCGCGAGACGGCATTGACGTCTTTGTCAGCGGCTACGTGTTCCGTTTGGCGATCCACAGTGAGAAGGAACTCGGAATCGTCACTGGTGCTGCCGGAGTCAAGAAGGTCGCGCTCGTGAACTCGCCCGAGTACGTCGCGACGAAGCAGGAGGTCGAGTACTTGTCCAAGCACGCGAACACGATCCACGCCCTCCACTCCAAGAACACATCGTTTGGACCAACCGTCCGTCTCGCGCAGCGGTGGTTAGCAGACAAGTTCCTGAGCAACACGCTGCGCGTCGAAGCGATTGAGCTCATGGTCGCGCACATTTTCATCAACTCGAGCGAGACGACGACGCCACACTCGGTCCTGTCCGGTTTCCTTCGATTCCTCAAACTTCTCGCGAGCTACGACTGGCAGCAGGCGCCACTGGCGGTGGATCTGAACGGCACCTTGGACGACACCAAGCAGCGGGAGATCGTCAAGCGCTTCGAGGCGTCCAGTGTCAGTCCATTGACCCACCCGGCACTGTTTATCGCTGCGGATTACGAAGACATGGACTGCCTGTCGAGCTGGACCCGATTCTCCCCAGACAAGGTGATCCTGCAGCGGCTCGTTTCGCTGGCGCAAACGTCGTACGATTCACTGGTGCAGTGGCTCGCGCATGGCGCGTCGAACTCCGGGTGGAAGCCCGCGTTCGCATCGTCCAAGTTCGAATTTGACGCGATCATCGAGCTGTCGACAGAGCGTTTGCCAGCCAAGAAGATGAAGATCGGCGACGCCAAGAAGCACGCGTTCACGTCTCCCGTGTACAAGAACATGAACCTGACCGCCGTGCCGGTGCTGATCGGCTTTGACCCCGTGCAGCAGCTGCTGGACGACCTGACCGCGCGATTCGGCCACCTGGCGCTGTTCTTCATCAATGGCGTCGATCGCAGCGCGATTCTGTTGACCTGGAAACCGCTAGCGTTCCTGCCAACCAAGTTCCGCGCCATCACTTCGAACTGCCTCGTGACGCTGCCAAAGACTCAGGACGGCATGACGACTACTGATGGAGGAGGTGCTGGCTCGCGCAGCTACGCTGTGCCCAACGTCTTTGAGGTGCTCTCGGAGATCCAACGCATGAGCGAGGGCATGGTCGAGTCCATTGCGCTGCACCCATTTCACCAGGCTTAACTAGAATCAGTACAATTTGTTTCTTTGTAGAAAACGAGCCGATGCGACTCGGCTCGGCTTGAGAGTTGTATCATGCTTTTCTTCATTGGCTGAAAAGCAGAATGCAGAGTGTTTGCTATTTCGTTCTTTTTAGCCAATCGATGAGAAGCATCGGTATGTTGAACCACGCATTTTGATCAATAGCACACAACACAAAGCATTTAACGAGACGATGTTGAGCAGCGAGATCATGGAGACGCTGTTTGCCGGGATTGTCTGAACGCGCGTGCTGGCGCAAGATGAGTGACTGCCGCGCGAGCTCCACGCGGTGTGTAGATCCCGCCGCCGACATTACCACTACGCGAAACAGCAAGAGCTAGGAGAGCATCGCCCGCTGAAAGATTGATATCATGATCCTTGACAGTAAAATGCGAATTTGTGTCAAAATGCATGCTTTTGACTCACTGGTTTGCATGCAGTAGTCGTCCGCAAGCGTCTATCTGTAGCAATAGCGACAGTAATCTCATCGATGAAGACGCGCTCGTACTCTTCTGTCGTCTGAGGACTTTATCGCATATAAACCAGCAGAAATGGTGATCCCAGCCTTCTTGACGGAGACGAGGATATTTCTGAAGAGAGTGATTACATGACTGCACTCAAGGACTCTGTGACTGTCAGGTGCCTAGTCGAAGTGTAAGCCTCGAGCATGATCCATCGACTTCGCGTTACATAGATAATTGCGCGGCAAAGAGAAGTCGATTTTCTCGAGTTGCCTTTTCAGCGTGCGCGCCAATTTCAAAGAATCTGCTCACCACAATGAGAGGTTGCTCCCAGAGTTCACTTTCTAATCGTATCAGTTTGCCTTAGGACACCGCCTCGAAGCGAAGATGGAGTCGTGTGGGCCTCGGTGAATGCAGAGCACGCTGCTTTTCGATGTCCTGTCTGCATTATTCAATGCTTTGAATCGTGGTTGTGCTAACCATTCGTCTCGTTGATCGCGTGTATTTGCATTGATATGTCGGCGTCGCTTCAACCAGTTTGCGTCCGTGCGCAATGAAAGAACGTGGCTACGTGGAAACCTACTCACTCCACTCTCTCAGAACTCACAACTCTTGGAAAAGCCCGAGCTCCGAAGCGATATTGCCAGACACACATTAGCAACATCCACACTTATCTCCTCTCTGATTTGATCGATTGGTTGATTTTGTCCAACTTGGTGCTTCTGTTTTGCAGACATTTTGCTAGCACAGACTCTGCAGCACTCAGGATCACAGACTCTGCAAAGCTCAGGATCCTCACAAAGCAACCCCAATTGCATTTGCTCGTGTCGTGCCATCTGTTGACTCTGACGGCCATGCACAGATAAGCAGAGAAGGCTCGCGTAAAGGAAGCAACGGACAAGTTACAATGTGCACGAAACGAAAACAGCCAAGCGGTCATCATGGAATGGGACACAGAGTATATTGGAATAGCTCTTTGCGCTAACTGACGAGAACGGTCGAGCACGATGAAAAAAAAAACGAACTTCATTCATCAAAGTAAAAACAAAGCTAACTTAGGTGTGTGTGTGCACTCTTCAGCTCTGTTTTCCAGCAAGACAAGACGCACCGGATAGTGATGGTGCACACCCATCAAGCGATTTATCTGGAAACAGTCGAGGTCCTGCACACAAAACACAAGTCTCAACAAGCTCAGGCGCGTGGGGACTTTGGTGGCGAGGACGAGACCGAGTTTTCCACGATCTTACTGGCAACGACCTTGGTGACATCGCGGCCGACTTCCTTCACGAGACCGCTGATGTCCGAGATGACGGCGCCGCTGTTGCTGACAGCTTCCTTCATGGCGCGGTCGATGCGGGATTCTTGGGTCTTCAGGAATGGCGCCAAAAAGGTGTTGTACAAGAACGAAGCACCCTGGGTGGATGGCATGAACAGCCACAACAGGAAGCCCAACTTGAACGCGTAGTAGAATGGGATCCAGTACAACAAGAAGTCGGCGAACACTTCAATGATGTTGAAGCACGCGTACACGACCCAGTAGGTCAGCCACTGCACGTCGTCCTTCTTGTTTTCCGTCTCGATCGCCTTGAACGAGCAGAACGCTGGGTACACGAAGCCGACCAGGTTGCAGATCAGACTGGCGCCGAAGCCGACCAAGAGCAGGAGCAAGAGCACTGTCGAGGCGCCCGCGACCAGGTAGAGCTTCTCCACGCCAGTGGCGTCCTGCGCCTTCTGCAGGATCGGGAACTTGTCGAGGTCCTTCGACCACTTGTCCAGGTACACTTGCACTTTATCCATCGTTCACGTCTGCGCTTTCCTTGGGGTGCTGCTGCTGCTTCTTGCGCGTTTTGGAGAGTGAAATAAGTCAGGCTCACTCCCTGCAGTTGAGAATTTGCACCTCACGTTTCTTTTGGTTTTTTTTTATGTTGGTTTTCAGGGTGTTGCGCCACTCATTCCCAAGCGCAAAAGGTGCGAGATAATGCGTGTCGCATGTGTATGTCGAAAGAGAACGATGCGGATTTACATATCCATACAGCAGCAATGTCAAACTATGTGCATGAGCTCCAGCACAATAAAAATGATCCGTCTGTGTCGGAGCAGGGTCCGTCACGCGCATCAGTATTGATTATGCAAGGGTATGCTTCCTAAAAGGTTCAGTGGGTACGTTCGACAGTGGGATGTCGTGGTCTCTCTCCATCAGAGCTGGATGTCGATGGAAGGGAGGGAGGATGGATGACTGGCTCATGGACCCGACGGGTTTCCGATGCGACGTAAAAAAGAGGCGAGGAAGATCAGGACGCACTCTCCGGCTTCAGTTTTATGCAGTGCTCTTTGGCGAATGTCCCCATGCGCATATTCACGAGCATATTCGCCTAGCGTCAGTGTGGCTTGGCTTGTGTACAGGAAGTAGGTGCCAAGAAGCGCGAAAATAATCAACCCATGTTGCCAGATGGCCACTTTGCTGGCACTGCGTCAAGGAAACAGCTTTCGATGGAATGTTGACGCCAGAAGAACCAAGGAAACCATATGCTGATCAAAAGAACCCTGGACTGTTTCCTCCCAGACACGATTCTGATTTAGAAGACAATTTACAAAGGGTATGTGTTATGGCAGGCCAGATTCTTTTTCTCATCCTTTTCTCCTTCCACACAGGCACTTCAATTGCAGCACAAGACGAAACCCCAGCGAAACTTTGCGTCTGTGACTGTGAATGCGAATGCCCGAGCGACCCTTCCCGCAGTGGATGGATGCCGCAGCCATTGCTTATCGCACTGTTGGGTAACGCCAATGCGCTTTCTTTCGTGTGCGTTGTTCTCGACGTTTCATTGCTATTCTTCTCTTTTGTGTGTGCGCGGAACAAAAGCACGCACGCATGCAACTGGTGCCAATGAACCATGCGAAATGGCGGGACACAAAGGCAGTGAGTACGAGTTGTTGTGTGGTTGCTGCATGGCCAATGTTCCTTGTTTGTATTGTTATTCATCGATGCAAAATGGTCGGTTTCGTTGGCACACATGCGGATGTAATCTCCGTTCTCCGCCTTGCGATCTCCTGGGCATGGACGGAAGATTGCCACCATAGGCAGCTATCGATTGCATTTGCAGCATGGGTCTCGTTTTGCACCTGCCTCTTGCATTAGAAGTCGGAGCAGCGTCCCTTGCGCTCCCAATCGCCAAAGCGCGTGGGTTCCTTGAACTTGCCGCCGCGCTGTGGACCGCCGTACTCCTTTCCAAGCGGTCCAATGTCCACCACGTCTTCCATGTCATCGTCGTCATCGCTGTCGTCATCACCGTCATGACCGTGGTCGTGATCATGGTCGAGGAGCGCCGCCGCAGCATTGGTCTTCGGATCGATCTTGACATGGTCCTCATCATCGTCGCCGTGCAGGAGCATCCGTGATCCTGTGAAAAAGCGCGCGCGCGCAGCGACAGGCGCAGCAGCCGCCCAGTTGGCTCTCGTTGCCATGAATACCCGTCGCTGGGTCGCTGGAGTGCAATGCATGCCGCTCACGGCGCGCTGCAGCAGCTTCATCTGCATTTTCGACGCCATCGTTCGCCTTCCTTCAAGGAAGTTGGTTCCTTGTCGTTCCAGTGTGTGTTGTGTGTTGTTCCAATTCATAAAAGTCGCCTAATTTCACGTGGGCCACATAGTATAGCTTGATTGCTTAGTGTGAAGAACATAGTTTAGAGTCGCTGAGTTGAACCTCTTGAACATGACTATCACTTTTAAGAGGTTCAACTCCATCTTGAAGGGATGCCATTGCGCCAAAGGTGCAACTAACGTCAATATGGAGCAGGAAGAGTCCTCGGATGCCGCCATCTCTCCGGCGGCCGACGCACTCCATGAGCTGTCCTCGCGTACGTACAGCGATCACCGTCCATGTGGTGGCTGCGATACGGCCGCGTTATCGCGTCTTTCGTTCGTGGGTCCGCGAGCTCAAAGCGACGAAATAGCACACGAGTGCGCGCTCGGTTTCATGTTTGCCGATGAGATGAAGGTTGTCCGCCAGCTGCGGCACAAATACGAGGAAGGGCGGCACCTGGTGAAGGAGATCTACTGTGCGAGAAGCTGTGCGCGCGCATTCCCGCCAGTTGCTCCTGATAACGATGGAGAGTCTTCTCAGGCGCATACGATCAAGTACTACACGGCGGTTTTCACAGGTAAAGCTTGCTAAGCGATCATAGCACATAGCTAACAGGAATTGACTCGTATTTTTGCTTGACATCGCTGGCGGTGGCTCAATTGTTTGTAGTGCTTCAGCCGCAGGTAGAGAAAATCAAGGCGTTGAGCGACTACTGCTCGCAGACCGTCGTGATGCTGAGTGACAACATCCAGCGCATCACTGTGCATGAAAACACCACGCGCGTGATCCCAGATGTGCTAATGGATGTGCTCCTAGACGTTATGGACATCGTGCTGCAGTTGAATCAGTTGCACGATACGAAAAGCAGTCTGCGGAACGACTTCTCTGTCTTTAAACGGTTTGTTGCTCTTCCTACTGTTCTCCTACTACAGATGATCGCTGTATAGAGATAACTCTTTTGCTGTTTGCATGCCGACAGAGCGTTTACACATGTACGGGAGAGCATTCAAGACGCGGATCAAGTTGAGAAGGATATACAACGATTGCAGGATTTTGTCGAAAACTCGTCGCAATCGAAGGGTTCAATTTGGCACTCCCTGCGCCACAATCTAACAAACGCGAAACGGTACGGCTGCACCAATCAATGCTGGAAGATTTCGACTGGCAATTTCTGACCTTCTTGCTGATCCATACCTTAGCTTTGACCAAGTAGTGTATCTATTGTTGAAGCATTGCCTCTTGCATATTGACGACGAGATCTGTGTGGAACCCAATGAGAAGTTCAAATTCATCCGCGTTCTCCCCAATTTGCTGTCGGTGCTTGAGGATTCGCGCCAACAAACAAAGCCAGCGGGCAACAAAGCAGCCGAGAAGAAAGCCATGGGAGCGGTAGGTGATGCTTGACACTTTGGTCCTTTGCCCAGGCTTCCAATTTGGAGGTGAAATGCTCATGGAGAGTCTGTGTGAAGTAGGCAGTTCGAGTGCTTCAGCGTTTTCCGGTTGTTCCCATGTTTGCAGAAATGGCTGCGGTGCCGATTAAAGCGTCCTCGTCTCCAAATGGCGGCAAATTCGATGCTTATGACGAAACTCAAAAGAATCTTGATACATCTTTCGATTTACGGGTAGTGTCAATGAAGATGAAAAGCACATGCGCAGAGTACTTGCCACGCTTGGCTCACGCGACGCTGGTAAGTAAAGCAAAACCAACAAGAGATACTTGACAAAATGCGGTGGCCACGCTTACTGACATGCGCTAATGTTTTCGACAGAACGCCAACGCAATTTCCAGTATCGAGCACAATGCAGTCTTATATGGCACAATTCTGGAAGGATTGCAGCACATGAGCGAGTGGAAGAGCAGCTTTCTCTTGTTTATTGCTCTGAAATATCAGGTAAGTAGAAACACGTACGACTGCAACTGCGTTGGCTACTTAGCATGTGTCTTCCGTTCTTGTCCTTCTGCACCTCCGAGTCCAAGGTCAAATGAAGCGATCCAGCAAATGGGCGTTCCTTTGCAGAGCTCACACTTGGAGTACGAGCGCGTCACGAAGTACAGCTCCACAAAGGACGAAATGGTGACGATGATTGATGTCATATACTGCATTAAATCCGTAGTCCAAGCAATGCAGCGCGGCCGATTTCAAGCCAATCGATGCGTTCAGCGACATATTTATCGACGGACACAATTGTTTGTCCAGCACACTGTCCTTCCCATTCTTCATCGAGCGCACAAGCGGAGACTTGCGTGTACGAAGGCGCTCCATGAGATTCGCATGATAGTAAGTGACCTCGGATCAACTTCCTTGAACAGTGCAGATGTCTGACCTCTGTATGTCATGATAAGTGTGGTGATTGGGGAGATTGCAAATCCACAATCGATGATTTCATCAAGAAACGAAAAGATCAGAAATTCCCAGAAGTGAACGACCGCAACGTTGCACCAACACTATGTCAAATCCAGATGATCGGGACGCTTATCAACTCGATTTACGTGAAGAGGTCAATGGGCGAGCTCAACGTAAAGCAGTCGGCGACTTCTAGCCTGTTTTCCCTCAAAAAGGATCTGGACAGGTACTGTTTACGATGCGCCCTATCTTTCACTGCTTGATTGGTGTGAGGTCTAACTGGTGCCATGTTGGAAATGCAGTTCAGACATCGACCTATTGCAGCAGTTTTATCGTGATGCCCGAGTTTTCCCGTATTTACTGAGTCTCAGTGAGACGCTGAAAGATTTGGGTGATTTCTCAAGCGTGTGGTTTCGTGAATTATACTTGGAGATAACGAGAAGCACGCAGTTTCCAATCGACACGTCATTGCCGTGGTTGCTCATGGAGTATTGCTTACAAGAAGTGTCAGCATTTGGGCTAAAGCCAGTAATGCCGATGTTGGACATGTACAACGACGCTGCGAACTGCTCACTGTACCAACTGAAGCAGCAAGTGTTGTACGATGAAGCCGGAGCTGAAGGCAAGTTGTGCTTTGATCAGTTAGTGTTCATTCTATCGGATCAAATGTACGCTTACTACAAGACCGAAGCGGAGGCGCGTGTCTATGGCAACAAACGTGGCCAGTACCACATCCGTTCAATGAGCTGGAGAACTGACAACCAAGAAGACGCTTTTACGAATGGCTCGCTGACGTGGAAAGCGTCGATGTGCTCGGCAAAAGGCACAACCTGACGTGTCTCCTTGGTCAGCATATTCGCCTGAAGTTGATGAAGGACTTGGAGAAGTGGATGTTCGAGTTAGAATCCAGCGAGATAGCAAGCGTCCTCGAGTTGCACAGCTCTCTCAGGGTCCTGAAGTCGGTGCACACGATGTTATCGACAATAGTTTGCTTGGATGACTTCGAAGACATGGTGCAGGACGTGGATACCCAAGTCTCACTGTCAGAAGATGAAACAATACACGAAGTCGAAGGTGTTTCAAGACTGCAGACATACGCCAGCCAAATCGTGCTGCTAGATCTATGCCAGCATTTTGCATTCAACCTGCAATCCTGGCGCTTCGTACCTTTGCCGAATGGGCTGCAATCATGTGACCTAGGTGAGTATGCTGAAGCAGATCCCGGAGGATTGGTGACGAAACAGTCGAATCCAGCGAGCGCAAATGGGATCTCTTTTTCTCGGCAAAATTGCGAGTCAGATAGTCGAGAAATTTTTGGGTACGTCTTTGTCATGTGACATGGTGAAAGGCACTTGATAGCTCATTCACAACGTGCTATGACTTCGCCGTACTGCAGGGTACAGCATGTCAAGGTTTTCCTCGAACTGCTGTCGGAGAGTCAAGTCCTTGACCTAGCCGCCGAGTGCATTAAATTCATTGAGGCAAAGATACGAGAGTGGTTGTGATCATGGCCAACTAGCAACTCTTATGTCTGGCGATTTGTTTAATTTGCATTAGATTGAGGACGTACTTCAGCTGTGCATCCCAGCATTGGGGTCCGCAATTCCTCCTTTTCGCTTTCCACGATTCATGTATCGAACAGAAGGCTGTTGCGGTTTCTTCGAAGGCAAGTTCAAGTACGTGTTGGACTCGGAAGAGCTCGAAGCGCAAGTATTTCATTGTCTTCGAGAGATCGGAAATGGACTTTGCTTTTTACTACTGCTCAGTGATGTCATGGTGCGTGCGTTTTCGTGAATGCTGATCCCATTTTGTTGTCGTTGTTGCCGTAACTAAACTCACGTATTCACTATTGTTTTAGGACGAGCAGGTTTCGTTATCTGCCCATGTAGTCTTGGCTGCTGCTGCATCGGATACAAAGTCCATGCGTGCAGGTGGCATTTTTGCGCGCTGTCTTCGACGACTTGATGCCATGCTGCGCACAACAGGCAGCGCAAAAGAATGGTACGCGTCTCCAACGTCGCGTCCAGACAAAATGCCGAGCTCTTCCAGCTTTTATCACGTATGGAATGCGTTGGAGTTTCTGAGCTGCACGACGCGCCATGGTGTGTCGGCCCGAGAACAGTTTGGCGATGGCGTTCAGTTTGCAGGGTGTACGATTATCCATCTTCTACGCCAGCGGTCAATGTACGATCTGTGGAACGTAAGCCAGCATGTCGCCAATGTGCAGCTCCAAGAGCAGACGAAAGTGAAATCAGTCCTCAAAAGTGCAAGCAGCAAGAAATCATTGGCAGAATCTTCTCTTGGGAATGGAGGAATAGCTCAGTCTGTCGGCACGTTGGGTCAAGAAATGAAAGATCGGGCTGCATCCTTCGTCGCCAACGCGATAGAGATGCGCAAGACGAGCAACAAGATCTCCCACGTTCTAGAAACGTCGTGGCCGCCAGCTTGCTTTCCAAAGGAATCTATCCCCGCGTCATCATCAAGTGATTATCCGCATGCATTATGTCGACCTCCAGTGTATGTTCCTCCAACGCTGTAGCAGAGACGAAAAGAAGCAGAAGGCATCGAAAGAAGAAGGAAACCAGTGCCATACCAATGTGAATCGTCACTAGAAATAAATGAATCGCACACGCTGCAAGTACACACATTTGTGATCCTTGTCTCTCTCTTTTGTAGTTCCTCTCAAGTCTCGCGTCTGCATGCAGCTCAGTCTTCACGACGCACTCTTCCTATATAATATCCCAACTCGATCGCAAATATCCGCTTTTCGGCTGTTTCCTCATGAAACCCAGTAATAGATCAACGTGATCACGGAGAGCAGCAACACGCCGAGGATCCCGAGCACAATCATCTCGTCCGTCTCCAAGCGTGCGGCTAACGACTGCGAGCTCGACGACGACGCCGACCCGGACCCCGACGGTGAGGACGACGACCCAGAAGCGCCATCCGCAGCCTGCAGCTTGTTCAGAAGTGCTCGCTCTGCGTCTCGCTCTTGCTGGAGCTCCACGAGCTCCGGGAACAACCGGCGGAACGTCGCGTTGTTGCAATTCGTCTCCAGTGAGCACGCCGCAAATTTGCGTTTCTACAAGTGGTAAGCGGGGTACACGTCGTCAGTGCAAAGAGCTTTCCTCGATGTACAGAGCATCATACCGAGACAAGTCTACATGCAAAAAGTGCGTACCTGTGCGTCTGTGGTCGTAATGCTCCCCAGTGTTGGCTGGTTCTCTAACTGCAAAGACACAAGCAAATGTCATTCGCTGTCACAGCACCGCTCAATAACAATCGCACAACTAAACGTACCATAAATGAATATAAGCCTGTGAGAATGGAGCTGACCGACCACATCGGATTCCACGTCTCGGGGTGGAAATCCGACATGCTGAGGCAGAGGCGCTGGTTGGTCTTGAAGCGGCCGTTCGGCGTCGTCATGTACACCGCGGGCGGCTTCATCGGGTACTCGGGCGGGAACTTGAGGCAGCCGTGGTAGTGCCCGCCTTCGTACGGCGAGCCCGCCGTGCCGGTGATCACGTAGTGCCACTCGAGGATGTTCGAGTCCTGCGGCACCGCGATGATGTTCTCCACGGGCTTGCGCTGCAGTGCCAGGTACTCCTTGCGCAGGCGCTTCGTCGCCATCGCCGACGCCATGGCGCTCTGTGTGTGGCGTGTGCGTGTGAGAGAGTGTAAAGTGCGAAGTGGGGTCGGGAGTTGGCTGCAGTGATGCGTCTCGTGTGCCAAGAGAACGCGCGCTGCCCGCGATGGCGGCGTGGAAGCGGCTTTCGCGGGGCAATGGGATGAAGGAGCTTCTCGCGTTGACGCGTCGACGGCGCACTGGAGGGGCTACCTCTGTATTGAGCTTCCATATCAAAAGTGTCGATTGCATAAATGATTATTCTATGTTTGACTTATCTTTAATATGTATGTATCTGGAATCGAGAACTCGATATAATAGTGGATTTACTGTGAAGCCAGCCGATTCTCTTGACCGAGCAACAGCATCGCCATCACGTGATGTTCCAGCAAAGAGGAATGTATCCTGAGATGATGTGGTCTACATTACGGATTGCCCCCGATATAGTGGCATGTCACTCCGCATTGCGGGTCGTATTTTCTTGGTGGCAAGTGTGCGAGCAGATCAAGAAATGGGGCGGCAACCAGGGCATCGCCAGCGCGGTGCGGGCACCATCACCGTGTCCAGGGGCGAGGTGCGTCACTACTATACTCGGGCTCTTCCTACAGGCAAAGACTCTTTCCGTGTATGTGCACTCACTGTCTATTTGTGCGCTAGGTGGAGCGCCAGGGCGTGCTTGTGAAGGAATGGCAGCGCACGCCGATGCAGCTGCTGCACGAGTACTGCCAGTCCAAGAAGCGCCGCAACCCGTTCTACCCGTCGGCCAAGGCGCCCGAGGGCAAGTTCAGGTATGCTTTTTATTGGTGTGTGTCCAGTATACAACAGAATTGATGTTAATACAGTATGAGCATGTTTGTGCTTCCTCAGAGTGCGGTGTGTGCTTCCGGACGACAAAAACTCGGCGAAAGACCTCAAATTCTGTCCCGAGCAGGCATTTGACACGATAGACGAAGCCAAGCACTGCGCGGCGCTGCTGGCGCTGCACCACGTGGAGCCTCTGCGTCCTTTCGAGCAGAAGCTGCCCGACCCATACCGCGGACTGTGGCTCGCGATGACGACGTCAGCGGCTCCAGCTCCTGCTGTTTCCAACGGCAAGAAATCGAAAGCGTCGAGCAAGAAAACAGGCGCTACGGCTACCCCTGCTGCTGCTGCTGCTCCAGCCGCGGCGCCGAAGGACGAGAACGAGATGGACTTTTGGGCCAACGTCCCCGATTCCCCCAAGTCAAAAGCGGACGGAAAGACCAAATCGTTTCCCAGGGAACTCACAGCGGACCGCAAATTCGCGTCACATGCAGAGTTCGAAAAGGCGAAGCTGGAGCAAGTGCAGGCGCGGAACAAGAAGATCCGGCAGCGCGAGAACCGCGAGCGCGCCAATCTGCAAAAGGAGGTGTTTATGAGCGCGGCATGTCGAGACATGATTGAGAACGTGCTGCGGCAACTTGGCACGATCACGACGACTTCAGATTCAGCGGACGATGCGAGTGCAGCTTCATTATACAGTGCCGCTGCGACTCAGGATGGAGAAAGTGCGCATGCTTCGTTCTATGAGAGTGTGACGCGACAGCTTAAAGCGATCGGTTTCCAGCAAAAGCACATCCAAGGTGCTCTACAAGCCTGCAGGAAAGAGCCCGATCACTCGGACGATGAGTACATGACCATCATCCTGGATTGGCTCTGTCTGAATGTGCCTGAAGGCGATCTTCCTAAGGGATTCAACCCAGAGGGAACGCAACTCGATGTCGTGCTTTCTACGAAGACTACTGAGAGCAAAGCGGACTCGGAGCAAGCAGGTACGATCATGTCTTCCGTGCTGGTGCAGCGGTTGATGAAGTACGGATACGATCGTCGAGACGCGATCTCTACCGCCAACGAGTACCTTCGTTCCCACCCGGAAGACGCTGGGAATGAATCGCCGTCGACCGATATCATGTTTGCGTTGCTGCAACAACTGTACCCGCATCAACTGAAGCATTTCGAAATCGACGCTGCCTCTGTGGCAGACGGCGTTCCTGATGATGAAGAGCTCGCGTCGATGCGTCAGGACGAGGTTTTTGCGCTGGAAGCCATCTATGAGGACAGGTTTGTGTCGCAGTTTCTGTCCCCTGCCGCGGACAATGGCCGGTCTCAGGTGCTCGTGCTTCAAGTATCCGATGACGTGCAGCTCGAGATCTTCTTTCCGAGCGGATCGAAGTACCCCTTTGAGCTCCCTGTCATCGGACTCACTTCGTCTAACCCTGCGCTGCAGCCGTATTTACTGTTCACTTGCGGCAGCGTTTTGAAAAGTTGTGCAAGCACGCTAGGCGACCCGCTGATCTACGACATTTGCGTTGCAGTCGACACGATCTTAGGAGAATGCGCGCAACGCAAGAACAATATGGAGAAGATCGTGCTGTTGCCGCACGCCAAGTCGGCAAACACAAAACCATCCTCTTCTGGAGAATCCAAAGCAAAATCCACTCCACCGCCTGCGCCAGTGGCTGTAGCCAGCAACTCTGGTTCAAAAGGCAAGAAGGACAAGAAACAAAATGCCAACAAGAAGAGGTTTGCCGAGCAGAAGGTCGACGTGGACGCCATGAACAGAATGAGCGAGAAGCTCCTCCAGTTGCGTCGGAAGAAAGACAGCAACTCGGAGTTTCAGGAAATGATTGCGTCGCGCGCCAAGCTCCCTGCTGCAGCCGAGAAGGAGAATGTGATCCAGTACTTGAAGCACAACCAAGTGGTGCTAGTCTGCGGCCAAACAGGTTGTGGTAAGACCACACAAGTACCGCAGTTTATCCTCGATGACTACATTGATAACAGCCGAGGTGGTGAGTGCCAGATCATCTGTACGCAGCCTCGACGAATCGCTGCGATTGGAGTCGCAACACGCGTTGCACAAGAACGATGCGAAGACATTGCCGACATTGTCGGGTACCAAATTCGAATGGATGCCAAGAAGTCCGCGAACACGCGTCTCTTGTTTTGTACGACGGGCGTGCTGCTTCGTCGCTTGCTCACGGATCGTTCGCTGTCGGGGGTACGTTGATAATTTTGTTGCTGCGGGGGAACAACAGGAGAGTTTAATTCCTGCTTATCTCATGTGTGCGTATGCATTTGACTGCAACAGGTTTCACATGTGATCGTCGATGAAGTCCACGAGCGCAATATTGACACGGACTTTCTGCTCTCGATTCTTCGCGATCTGCTTCCGAAGCGACCCGATTTGCGGTTGATCTTGATGAGTGCGACGATGAACTCCAGTCTCTTCGTGAACTACTTTGCGTACGTGAAGTCATTTTGATGCTATAGTTGCTATCCCGTTGACAATCTAGACTCATCGTCGGGGCAATTGTGTGCTTGCTTACTTTCTGTATCGGGACAGAGCGATATCCAAGTCCCCCTGCCCGGTGCTCGATATCCCAGGATTCACGTACCCAGTGCAGTGCAACTTTCTCGAAGATGTACTTGCGATAACTTCGTACGACGTACCGAAGAAGCTGCTCGTGGAAAAGAAAAAGAAGCAAAGCGGCGGTGACGACGGTGTGGACGCAGCGAGAGAAAAAAATAAACGAGTGCAGGACTTGACCCCACAGGAGCTCGTGGAGATCATCGACGACTCGCGAATTGACTACGATCTCGTCGTGCACCTCGTGACTCACTTGGTCACCAACAACATGACGGACAACGGGTCGATCCTGATATTCATGCCGGGCACAGCGGAAATCAAGCGTGTGATGGAGATGCTTTCGCACACGAGCCAGATCGCGAGCAAGCTCCTGGTGCTGCCGCTCCACGGTTCGTTGTCTGGCGCAGACCAATCGCTCGTGTTTCGACCGGCGCCGCACAGGAAAACCAAGATCATCGTGAGCACCAACATCGCGGAAACGTCGATTACGATCAACGACATCACGGTCGTGGTCGACTGTGGCAAGGTCAAGGAGATGGTCTACGACAACCGCCAGCGCCGATCGCAGCTTCTCGATTGCTGGGCCGCGCAAGCCGCGTGCGATCAGCGCAAGGGACGCGCTGGTCGTGTGCAGGCCGGTACGTGCTATCGCCTTTTTTCGCGCAAGCGGTTCGACGCCATGGAGCCGCAGCTTTCCGCCGAGATTCATCGCGTGTCGCTCGAGCAGCTCTGCTTGCAGATCAAGAAGCTGGAACTGGGGTCCATTAAGGGCTTCCTCGCCAAGGCCATTGAACCTCCGAAAGAGGAAGCCATTGATGCTGCGATGCAGGAACTCGTCGAGATTGCTGCGTTCAAGCAGGTTTCGGCAGCCAACACTACGACGGTTACTGAGGATGAACAAGTACGGCTCACGCCTCTCGGAAACCACTTGGCCATGCTGCCGCTGGATGCGCGCATCGGCAAGTTCCTCGTGTACGGCTCGATCTTGCGCTGCGTCGAGCCTGTGGTGCTCATCGCGGCGTGCATCTCAAGCAAGAATCCGTTCTTGATGAGCATGTCGGACCCCGAGCTGAAGGAAAAGCAGGAGAGTCTCAAGAAGGAGCTCAATGGGAACTGGAAGAGCGACCACTTGCTGCTCTGGAAGGTGCTCGAGCGGTACGCGCCACTCAAGGGTCAGAAGCTCAAGCGCGGCTTCTGCAAGGACTTCGGGCTGTCGTTCGACACCATGGAGAGCATCGTCGACCTCAAGAACCAGTACCTACAGCAGCTCGGTGACATCGGGTTCTACGACTCGTACAATGCCGAGAGCCTCAACTCGAACTCGAGCGTGCCGCGCATCATCAAGGCAGCGCTCTGTGCGGGTCTCTACGGCAACGTCGCGCAAGTGGTCTACCCTGAACAGAAGTACTTCCAGTCGGCGCACGGCGTGTTCACCGAAGCGCATGACGCGAAGAAAATCCGCTACTTCATCAAGGCGAGAGGGGAAGCTGAGACGGACGCCGCGAACAACAGCAAGAACCAGCAGCGCGAGCGCGTGTTCCTGCATCCGTCGTCGTGCAACTTTGTGCAAACGCAGTACGACTCGCCGTGGCTGCTGTACACCGAGTTGGTGCAGACGTCCAAGGTGTTTGTGCGCGAGAGCACGATGGTGAACCCGTACGCACTGTTGCTCTTCGGCGGGAAGCTCGAGGTCGTGCACGAGAAGAACCTGCTGGTGCTCGACAAGTGGATCCAGTTCCACGCCATCGCGCGCATTGGCGTGCTCATCAAGGCGATCCGCAAGCACCTGGATCAGTTGTTGATGGAGAAGATCGAGAAACCCGCGCTGGACATCGCGCAGAGCGAGCTCGTCACGGCTATCAGTCACTTGCTCAAGAGCGAGGGCATGTAGGTGCGTCCTACGTTAGAAGTCAGGCAGTAAGTCGTGATGCAAAACCAATTCGTTATTCTTGTCCCACTTGCTCAAGCATGTATCGACCGAGTTGTTTCCTTTTTTTCCTTTGTCTCTTTCCCTAAACTGCAGACGCACCCCACGATAAATAGCACTAGGGGGTGACAGGCATCCATGGCAACCAGCAAACTCATTCTTACTCACTGCGCTTAGCTGGACGCCGTGAACAGCGTCTGCCAAATCGAAGGCTTCACCCAGTTGTAATCGTTGCGATGCACCGCCTAGGCAAAAGAAAATAAACAAAATAAGCAGGGTGAGCTTCACTTTCACGCAATGCAAATGCAGAGACTCGAGCAATTGAGCCACCGACCTTTCTTGCTTGCTCGTGAAGCGTGTTGAGAATCGCGCGATGGCGCTCCGAGAGCTGCGGCAGGTCGGCCTTCAGCGAACTTGGGTCGACCGCGGACAGTACCACGCGACTGCGCTGCCCCTGGATCTTCTTTTGCGCGCGCTCCATGTCGAAGAGCGACTCAAAGTACTTGAGCTGCGTGTACAGCGCGCTGTCCGGGTACTCCATCGTGGTCGTCGCGCGGCACCCTTGCGCCGAGCAAATGTTGCCGTTCCCGCGCAGCGACTGCTTCTGTGTGCGCGTCTTGCACGTGACATCGGAGCAGACGACCCACGCCTCGTAGTACTTCTTCGTAGCCTCGCGGGTCGCGATGTGGAGACGATTCGAGAGCACGGCCTGCAGGTCATCGCCCACGTTTCCGTATATTCCCTCTTTATCGTACCCCCAGAAGTCGGCCTTGCACTCGGGTGACGAGCAGCTCAGACCACTGAACAGCGAGCCATCCGTCGGCCGCGTGCCATATACGCCCGGGAATGGACTCGCGAGTTTGCATCGATTGCACGTGATCTCGAGCGGCGTGCACGCCTTGAAACGATCGGCGTCGTTCTGCAGCACACTCGGGATCGAGTCTGCGCCGTCGTTCTCTTCGCCAAAGTGGTTCGCCGAGTGGGAAAACTTGGACGTGTCGAGACCGAGACAGTGCGCCAGTTGAGGGCTCGACGTGCCTTCAATGTGCGCGCACAAACGGTTGACTGGTGGGTGGATCTGGGATTCCAGATACCACTCGACGTCAATGTTCAGTTTGCCACCCGATCGCTTCACTTCTTCAGGGTGGTACGCGCGGCGACCACTACCAGGTTCTTCCTCGAGGCACAGCACATACGGGATGTGCGAACCTGCACCAATTGGTTTTCCCTGAGCGCGCAACGCGAGTGCCACTTGCACGTGGTACTGCTTGGCACGGTCCGGGTACTGCTCGGGCTGCTTGTTGAGGCTCTTAGTGATCACGTATTGCTCAATTGGCTCTTTTCCTGAGCGCATGCGTTCCGCGACTTGCTCCAAGTGCTCGTGAATGCTTTCCACGACTTCGTCACGAGAGCTTCCAGAGAGAATGAAGTCCAAGATCTCGTTACCGACAGCCTTGGAGATCACACACCAATCTCGTCGCACCATATCGAGACCCTTCACTTCTTTTTCAAACGCAGCTTCGCCATTTGGACGCTCCTTGAGCACTAGCGCAGCGTATTTCTTCTTGTTGAGCAGCAAGATGGTCTTGAAAATGTAATCAACTTCGAGCTCCAGCAGCTTGAAATGCTTGTTGCACTGCACTTGGATCTCGCGACCAATGCGCTTCGCATCCTCCAATTTGTCCGTGCGCGAGTCGACCATAATGGAATCCGTATCACCGTACACGACATCATAGCCACACTCTTGCTCGGCGACTTCTTTCGCTCTCTGCAGCGTCTGACGACCAGTGGATGTAATCAGTGCGGCGATGGGCTTTGCATAGAACCGCGAGAAGCGGAAACCGAGACAGCCATACATGGAGTTGGCCGTCAACTTGATTGCCTTCTGGCGAATGTCCAACTTGTTGGCCCTCTCCGTGTTGCCAGCTTTCGTCTCGGCCTTGAGCTGCTGCTTCACTTGCTTACGCGACTCCAGCAGCCGCTTGATGACGGCAGGAAGGATGCCTTCTTCGCACGCGCTGCTAGGGAGCGGTGGGATATCCGAGTCGCCCGCAGTGATGTCTTCTTGCTCGGCTTCATGATCGACATCTTCGTCATCGATCACGTCGTCATTGATCGTCACAGGCACAGGTTTCGATTTCTTTTTCTTCTTGGAGGATGGAGCTGCTTGTCCGTTGTCATCCACCAATGTCCGCTCCACGGTGGTAAAGCAGATATTGTATTCCTACAGAACATATCATGGGGAAGCAACGTTAGAATGAATTCATACACTCGATCGCAAAGTCCAGAGCAAACAACGCAACCACTCACTCTGATGATCGACGGATACAGACTATTGAAATCCAAAAGCACGACAAAGTTGTCGTACAGTCCTTTCTTCGGGGCAAACACCATACCACCAGCGTACGAAGCCTCGCGCTTCTTTCCCGACTTGTCAGCCTCGGCTTTGCTCTTGTACTTCTCCGGCACGATAAACTTGTGCTTTGATCGTCCAAACTCGTGCAAAAGCAGGTACTCGATTCGCTCGGCACGCTTGTTGCCCTCGAGCGTTCGCGTCCACAGATACCCACACAGATTCGCGAGTTGCTTGGACAATGGCAGCACTTCCAGCTTGTGCATCAGCTGCAGCACAAACATCGCATCATCGAGAGTGTGGCGCAGGAACTTGATGAAATTGTTGGCTCCGCCATGCAGAATCTGCGGGATATCCGTCATCTCGACATCGATGCGCTGCTTCGAGAGCAGCTTCTCCACCAAGTGAGACAGCGTGTAGTTGTTCTGCGATGTCAGCAGCTCCTTCGACGATACGTACGTATCGCAGAACAGTCGTCCGTTCACCATGTCATCCATGCGATGCTCGTTCCACCCTTCGCCCTCTTTCATGGGGGTCAGGCGACCACGACGCAAACGGGTAAGTTTGGACCAGAGACCACCCAAGCGGAAGTTGTCGATCCGCGAAATCAAGAGGTCAAGCGCGTACTTGTGCAGATTGTGACCCACAATCACGTCCGGGTCTTCAAACTGCACGCGCGTCAGGAAGTAGCTCAGCATCATGCGTTCATTGATCTCAACGCGTAGGCGATCTTTGTTGATCCCGATCGAGCCATCTTCCATCCTTGCGCCTCCGAAGCGATCGTCTCGTTGCGCAACCTGCATGTAGTCACCAGGGAACCCCGCATTCTCATCCAGCGGCCGAATGGCAGTGAAGTGCGAGATCTTGTGCTGAGGATTCGATCTCCCGCTGCCGCCATCGGAGCTGACACCGCTTTCCGTGATCGCCGAGAGCGCGACCACCTCGTGCTTGCCAGTGGCAGGATTGCAGATGCTCTTGAGACTGAGACTCATGATCGTCAAAGGGGGAGGAGTTAACCCACTGCCCTGCATCGAGCTCACGTTCTTTGGGTCAAACGTCTCGTACTCCATGTGGCAGAAACTCGCGCTCTCGTTCGACTTGCGCACGTTCTTGATCTCGATCCACCCGGGACCGAGCAACTTGCGCTTCACGAGAAAGTTCTCCAGCGGACGCGTGAACGCGCCACAGATGCGACTGAACGTCTTGCCGCCACGGGTGCAAATATCCGACGGCGGCGATGCGTACTTGGTGCCGTACTTGACTTTCAGGTACAAGTTCTTGCCGCGCGGCATGTCGGAGACCTCGAAGGCGTAATTGCGTTCCACGAGCTTGGTCTGGAACACTTCTTGGTCGCGCCTGCTCGTGATGCACGACGGGACCAGGATCTTGCGGATCTCTTCGTGCATGTTCATCCACGCTTGCTGTTGCTCCACCTTGGGCAATTCCTTCAAGCCTGCGCCTTCCTTTGGCACCAAGTACATGTAGCGCTCCAGGTTGTTCACGATCACGCAGCAACTTTTGTACGTCGGCGTTCGATTTGGTCCACCAGCGCTGGACGTCTTGATTTTGCCGATGAGGTAGATTTTGCCAGGACGGTCGCGGACTTCCACGGCATCCATCCAGTACATCTGGATGGCATCGGCCGTGGCGAGTGCTTCCGGTTCAACTTCCGGGTCCTCCTGCTGCGCCACTTTGGCGCTAGCATCACCAACTTGCCACCACTCAGCGACTTCGTTCGAGGGCACGTCAGACATCATCACAGCGCCAGACTGCTTGATTTCTGGCTCGCTCTTCTCTTCTGGAACGCCAGCCAGAGCACGCGCAGTCGGCTCGGTGGTCTGCAAGCGGCTTTCACGCGCCTTGCGGAGCAACAAGTCTCGTTTGCTCAAGGCGGCTGGCTTGGAAGGTTCTTCCTTCACGTCTGTTACTTCATCGCTCTGTTCCGATTTCGCAGCGACTTCGTCACTCGATCGTTCATCTTGTACACCAGTAGCGCCATCGTCGTCCATTGGCTCATCATCCGCCTCAGGCTCATCATCTGCCTCAGGCTCGTACGCGTTGCCATCATCCATTGCGATGTCATCGTTGGCATCATTGTCCTCATCGTATTGCGGACGACCGATCGACGAGGAGAAGGATGATGTCGTTGTAGTGGTTGCAATGCGCTTTGAGGAGCTAATCGTTGACGAGGAACTGGACATCGAGGTGACCCCAGTTGAGTACGAAGATATCGGGCGCGCATACGTTTGCCGGGTCTCTGTCGGGTTGCTGGTCAAATCGTCCAACATACTGTCCAGATCGATATCTGCAAGCCCAGGGTCATCACATGTTCATACAATTCCACGTCAAATTATGGCAACATACAGCATACAAAGCACATTCTTACCCCGCTTTGTATTCGACCGCGCTTTATGGGATCCAGGAGCGCCAATGCCGCCATTGGAGCTGCCGGGGGCGACTTTCCCTTTCGAACCTGCTGCCGAGGCCGAGAAGAACATGCTGGTGATCTTCTGGTCGTTGCCCGTGCCAAGCTTTGCACGCTGCATCTTCTTCGCGCGTCGACTGTACGCGCTCGAGAGAGCGCCTGCGCTTCTCTTCTTGCCACCAGGACCATCGGCATCGTCGGCGTCGGCGCCATTCGAGTCGGGCTCGGGGTCGGACTCGAAGAACTGCTCTTCGCCGTCGTCAAAGTAGCCCATCTCGCCGTCATCGTTCTCGACGAACGGCAGCCCCTGGCGGCGCTCGCGCACGAGCTTCTCGTACTCCTCCTCGGTCACGGTCTTGTACACGCTCTCTTCATGCGGCACGTACTCGGCGATGCGCGAGCTCTTCTCATCGGCATGCACGTTGCCGCTCTCGCGGAGCCGGCGGATTTCCTCGAGCGCCTGCTTGCGGCTGCCGCCACTGGCGCTGCTGCGGACGCGGCGGGAGCTCATGGCACACGTTCGTATGTGTGTGTGTGTGTGCGGATGTGTCTGCGCCTTTGGCAATGCGCTGCAGTTACCAAAATGGCGGCACGAGTTTTGGCGCGCCATCACCCATTTTTACGCGCCAAAAGCCATTGAGACGATAAAAAAAACCTCAAAGGAAGGTCAATGCAGTTTTAGTTTGAAGTGGTACTTTTATCCAATCATATGAAAGGTGGTAGTAAACTGATTTAACGCTGTTTCATTGTGAAGAAAAATATTTTAGCGAATCGTAGCGTGATCATTTATGCAAATCAAGAGGGAAAACGCTTGCTGAACGAACATTAAAGAAGCCTTTTCTGCCAATCATGATTAGGAGACAGAGGATACATGCATTCTGTGGATATGCTGTTGTGGAGTGGGACGAACAATGGATTTGAAAAGGCGCTTGCATTCTCATTCGAGGACAGTGCGCGACGTGCACACGACGACAAAGGCGACAGCAACAGCGATGGCCTCGGCGATGGCGACAAACCGCCTCCGTAAGGAGTACGTGAACCTGCAGCGCAAGCCTGTGGACAACATCCAGGCGGCGCCGCAGGAGAAGAACATCCTCGAGTGGCACTACGTGATCACAGGGACGCCCGATTCGCCGTACGAGGGCGGGTACTACCACGGCAAGCTGCGCTTCCCGCCCGAGTACCCCATGAAGCCACCCGCTGTGCTCATGCTCACACCCAATGGGCGATTCGAAGTCAACCGGAGAATCTGTCTGAGCATGTCGGACTTCCACCCAGAGACATGGAACCCCGTCTGGGCAGTCGGCTCGATCCTCACGGGATTGTACTCATTCATGGTAAGATCCTTGCTCTCCTTTCTTCCAATTGCGTGTACTTGAGGAAGCAATTTGTGTATCTGAATGGAATTGATTGTAGCTGGAAGACCAGATCACGACTGGAAGCATCGAAACTACCGATGAAGAGGTATGTTCTTACCAATTTCCATGTGAATGAGCTTGTCGCGCGTATAGATTTGCAAACCTTTTCTCAATGGTTGCGATGAAAACGTGTGTGTAGAAACGCAAATTCGCGGCCGAGTCGCTTGCCGTCAACTGCACCAACAAAGATTTCTGCACGCTCTTCCCTCACCTAGTGGAGCTGCACAAGGAGAAGCAAGCGACGTCTACGACCAGCTAACTGGCGTCTGCGCCATTCCGTTGTCATTGCATCTGCGTGTTCTCGTGTCACTAGCAAATCTACGCAGCTGAACGCATACCAGGCATTTTCCTGCCATTGAACTTGCAGCAATGAGCTCAATGCATCAACAGACTTGGACTGCGCCAGAATTGTGAGCTCCAAGAAAACCTATCATACGTCATATTGCTTACTTGAAATAATGTGGCTCACGCCATATAAGTCATTCTTTGAATATATGTGTGGATTTGCCTGTTTACACACTATTCTCCACTGCCATAGTGTTTGTTGAGCATCAAGCCTCAACACAAACAGCATTGGACATGACGTCGCTTCTTGACTCCAAAGAACATGACGCCGCTGGTGTCGCCATCGCCGCGACGCTGCCGAAGAAGAAGAGTGCGTCCGAATATGACCGCCTGCTTCTTCCCGAGATCAAGCTCAAGACCGGCAACGCTGCGGCGAACGTGAAGCAGCTGGAGAAGCGGTTCAACTACCTCTGGCTGGCTGCGCACACCATTTTGCCCACTAGCGCGCTCTTGGCGCACGAAATGATGTAAGGTTATATTTTGCATGACTTGGTAATGATGCCGCTGTGGGTGTGTATGCACTGATCATTTCTATCATGCTGCTTATTCTGTTGAAACCGCTGTAGGTCGTCGATGACGGAGATGGCACGCAACAATGGAGTGGAGCTGCCCGCAGCGGTGCTCGATTTCATCTGTGAATGCTGCGGCGCGCTTCTGGTGCCGAGCCTGTCGGCCGACGTGCGTGTCCAACCGCAAACTCACAAGTCAACGGCAAACAGGAAGCTAACGAGACTGCGCCGCAAGTTGCAGGCACAGCACGGAACCGCTGGCGCACCCCAGATCCTGCGCAACGTCCTGGTAAGAATTAGCGTCTTCACACATCAAATATGACGGTGCCGGGCTGTTTTTTCTTAACGATGTGGGCTCTGTATGGTTGATATTTGCTAGCGGGTGTGCTGTCGCCGCTGTGAGCACGTCAACCTTCGAGCGGGTGTGTCTGAAATTGTCAAACCAAAGTCCAAGAAGCGACCAGTTGAGGGCCAAACAGAAGGTGAGCGGCGCTAACTATGAGTGGCTTGTAATAAATAGCTTCTGACATTGTTAGTTGACGTAGCGCCGGGCACCAAGCGCGCGAAAACGGAGCCATCACCTGTGAGCTTAATCCTCCAGGATGCCGCAGTCTCCTCTTCTGGATCCTTGACGACAGCGCAACCAGGAAACGCGGGGCTCGAGAAGCCTCGGAGTATGTTTGCACCGCCACCAAGCCCTCCACGGAAGCTGTTGGATGGACCGAAGAAGAAGAAAAAGAAGAAAACGACGGATGCCGCGGTGGTCGCGGTGAAAAGCAACTTGAGCTCCTTCCTGCAGAGTCTTCGACCAAGCACTACCAAAAAGTAGAGGGAGCTAGTCTTTTTTGTAACATCAATGAAAGCGTGCACGAAGACCACATTGCAGAATTACGTGGAGGAAAGCTGTGCGTCTAGATCAGTGAGCTGAGTCCACGATTTACGAAGGACATCATCTCGGCTCGATCGGCTCCATGACTTCATTGTTGACGGGTGAAAACTCTGGTGCTGCATGCCCCGCAAAAAGAGAGTTGATAGGCTTTGCGTTTTACCCAAAATCCAGCCGAGATCCTTGCTGGCTTGTGTGCGCATACGATTGTAAGAGAGATCAACCACTCGAAGCGACGATTCGTGCAGAATGCTATTCTGACGTAGCGCGTGGAGGAAGACGTTCATGCTCAGCTTTGTTTGGGAGAGATCCAGGCAATGCAGCGCAAACGCTCCGGTGATCCAACTTGAGAGTATCCGTGAGCCTTCATGGCCGAGCTGGTTGCCCGACAAGTTGAGCTGACGAAGACACGATGAGAACGCGGTATTCGATTTCACAGATTGCAAAATTCGCGAACTCGATGGCGAAGAGAGCCTGCACTGCTCCAATTGAAGGACTTCAAGTCCGCTTGGAAGCAGCTCGAGCATGATTGATAATTCAACGGCCATCGCTGGTGAGAACTTGTTGAACGAGAAATCCAGGCGCTTCAGCTGCAGGGATTGCTTTTGTTGAGCCCGTTTAATCGTCGACTGCAGGACTACGTTTTGCAGGATGCGCAATGAGCGCGCAGACAGGTCGACGTTGGTGAGCGTGAACGCACTGATCGAAGAATGCGGTGAGAGAAGTCCTTGGAAGAGTGCACTCATTCCGATTTCATTCATTGAGAGATCGTAGACGACAATCCTGTCGAAACAGTGGCAATGCTCAAGAGTTCGTGCGAGCGCCTGCACTTCCCGCAGCTGGATGCTCGTGTCCACTACTGGCGAAGAGAGCCCAAGATGCTGCCGAATGAACGATGGCTGCTGCTGATATCCATCCACCCCTGGCGGGAAACTGAGACAGTATTGGGAATCCACACTTGAGCCCACGCACTCAATGAGTCTCGTTGTGATCGTGGGGCGATATCGTACATTTAGGTCGTCGCAGAAAGCTCTGTATGCAGTTGTCATTGCCTCGACGAGAGCTGTTCGGTCCACTTGATTCGAGTCGGAGGGAGCAAAAAATTCTTCCCAATGGCACTTCGACGGGAGGTGAACTTTGGGGAATTGCTTGTCTGGGAGCACGAGTCGAAGACCATGCAGAAGTCGTTGGAGAAGTCGGACAACGCTTTCAGTGTGTACGCCCGGGTCGAAATGCAACACCACCGGTGGGTGCCGGAATTGATTTTGCGAGACGACCAGTTGGATAGATGTCGTTGGTGCAGCACAAGATGACGAAGACGTTCCGCACAAGGCTCTGATCTTCTGGATACGCATTAGCTGCAGCTCTTTACAACAGACGAGCTGCGTCTTGAACGGCTTTTTGCGTTTTAGCATCCACATTCGAAACGCAGAGATCACAATCAACCTCTTGTGAAATTTGCCGGCTGAGGAAAGCAGCACCCATTTCATCAGCAGAGGCGTGTCATCGCGCGCAGCGAACAGCTTTTCAATCGTCGCGAGTTCGTGAGGTTTCACTTCTTCGCAGCTCAACCGATTAATCAGCCACCAAATGGGGTCGTCCGTGCTGTCCTTGTCGTGTTCTTCGAGTTGCTGAGAAGGGGGCGATGAAAGCGATGTTCGTCGATGCTGCTTTGCTTGACTGCGCGCTGCGGCAGTGGACGGGATGGCTGGAGATGAAGCCCTCGGAATAGCGCCACGGCTTGGAGTTTTCGTTGAAGGCAACGGTGATCTCGGGCTTAAAATCGAATTGCTCATGACCGAACTGCTCTTTTATCGAGATGACGCTGCGAACTTGAACAAAATCCCCTTCAACAGTGTTCGATGTTTCAGCTAACAGTAACTGCGGAAAGCTGAAAGCTTCAATGTCAGATTTCGGAGCGGTGCGAGTTGGTGTCCAACGTCCATAACTCGTGCTGAACTGATGTTGTGCGCCGCTATTTCTTGCTATTTGAGCCGTTTATATTTTGCATATTTATAGATTGAAAAACAAGACCGATTTGGACGGATCCTGTCGCCTCACCTGCAGTGGTTGATCGCATGAACTGCATGGATCTCGCTGCGCAGACATTCTTTATTTCTAAGCGTGGGGGCTTGCATGCGACGTGCTGTGGAGCTTTGGCTCGAAGACTCGCCAATCGCAACACTAGCCAGGAGCTGCAAAGACGGTGGCCACGACGCCGCCATCAATGTCGTGCTCTTCCTGTCTCTATTACGCTTTGGAATATCCCAATAGCACTTTCGGAAGAACCACGCAGGAAACTTGCGCAAGTCCGTGCCGTGGGTGCGTTTCAGCGTCTTCAGGCGCTGCCGCAATGCGTCTTTCGAGTGCGTGGATTGGCTCATGAGCGCTGCGAGCCGCTCCCACGCGATCGTCTTCCTCTGCACGGCAAATGCGAGAGCGAGTTGTACGACCTGGCGGTCTTCATCATTGGTAAAGTCCGACATGGGTAGTCTAGGTGCGCACGAAGGGCTACTCTGGTAACGCGATTTATGAATACCGCAATGCACTCGCAACCTCACCTGCATATTTTCTCGGCACGAGAGTCTTGTTTGATGGCGTCACTCTCCGTCATCTTGGCCCGTCCCAGTGTTTCCTGCACTGCGCGCATGTTTCGGCGCGCGTGGGGGGTTGAAGTTGCAACCATCATTCCGCATTCTGCAAGTTGAAGTCAACTTCACTCTCACTGGTTAAAAATACTCTATCAAGACATAGGATTGGGTGGAAATATGCCGAGCCAGCGTTTGTTGCCCTCTTGCGTGAAACGACGTGCCTGCATTTTGGCGCATTCAACTGCCCCGCACCAGCATCACCGCGTATATAGAAGCTCCTACGGACGACACGAGCAATGCGAGCGCTGCTGCGGGCGGCATCCACGAGCCCGCGCCTGTCCTGATCCACAAGTCCGACGGCAGCAAGGGTGCTACGAGCGTTGTGGGCGTGACGGCAGGCACCGTCGTCATCTCCATCGCTCACACGAACCACCGCAAGCCAAGCGGTGGTGGCAATGCGCAAGCGTACCACTCGCAAAGAGAGAAAGATGCGCCATCTTCTCCGAGTGGCGGCAATGACGATCCGTTTTTCCTTGCCGTGATGGCACCCACGCCCGATGCTGCGATGCAATTTCTGTCGAACCGCCCGACTGGTGCACACATCCTCGTTAAAGACGAAGACGACAATGTGGTGGTCTTCTTGAAATTTCGGCAGGCTGTGCGTGCGGTCGTACTGATCAAGGCCAAGGAAATGAAAAACTGGACGAACCGATCACGTGGGGACGGCCGTACAAATCACCCCATCCAGTCCAAGCAACCGCGGCAGCGCATCGAGATCAGCAGACGCAACCGCATTCGGCGATGATGACTCCTGTGCATAGAGTGGAGTTGACGACGGATCTGTATTTGCAACTTGAGCAGTGCTGGAAACGCTTTTTACCGCGAGTGAAAGCGATGTTGCTATAAATGTGCTGCGAGCCATACTTTGATGAAGACCTCATGATGGACAACTGGGCGACGACAATCTCTTCGTCCCAGACGCCGTGCATCGTCGCGCTGACCCTGCAGTCTTGTGGGTTTTGCATATTGAGCACCAATAGCGGCATACCGTCAAGCAGTGGATCAAGTACGAGCAGTAGCGGAGCGGTCCCGATTCGCCATGTCGAATTTGATTGCCAGAAACTCGTGATCACTATCGCCGACGGGGCATTCAATCCCGCGGCATTCATCGTATCCACGCATTTTTCTTCGAAAAGGTTTTTTGGCGCAGACCTCACGTACGTGTTTCGCTCGTACAGATCACACGATGAGCGGAACCAAATGTTGACAGTTCATGATCGTATTCTTGTAGGTTTAAACTGCTGCGAGACGACTTTCTGACTCCAGATCGAGTGATGCTGAAAGAAACGACGGTGACAACTGTGCCAGCCCAGCAAGCACTATGGCAAAATTGCATAGAACTCAATTCCTCCGATCCAGAATTTACATCGCTTTTGGCTTTGCAAACAGCGTGCTGGAGGATGATCCCGCACGAACCACTTCCAGATACGCTATTGGGAGCACTGCGCAATCTACACTTGCTCTTTGTTGAGCGAAGTGAAAAGTCTGGAAAGAATGATATCGACGTCGGCTCGTCTTCACTCACGTGGCCAAAAGAAAAAATCAAGATGGCAAGCCACATCATCCCCTATTTATTGGAATTAATGGTTGCAGCCGCGTCCGGCTTGGAGTGGATCGAAGCAAATCTCAGCACAGCTCGTGTTACTGCAGCAAAATCGCAACCCGCTTTCGTGTTTCCGAAGCAGAAGTTGCAAGTTCTGCATCAGTTTGCTCGAGTGCTCCGCTTTGACATCGTGTACATGATCGATCGATGTGACGAAGCCATGATTCACAAAGCTGCACATCACATATTCCAGTTTTTCGCGATGTGCTGCGATCTTCCAGCAGAGTTCATCGAGCTCATTCGAGATCTGCTGGCTTTATTACCAGAGTTTCGAGTGATCTTCTTGAAAAATCAGTGTACAAACGTGCTGTGGAAGGCACTTCACACTGGCAATCGTTTCCAGCTCAGTGCCATAGCATCGTTTGGCAAAAGAGCAGACATTTCGCCTCTCGCTCAAGCAATCGTGGAAGCTAACGCTGACGCTGCAAGACCAAAATCAGGACATGAGCGCAGGTCGTCACTGTTTGGATCCCGAAAGCAGTCCAAGAAGGAAGCTCAGTCGGGTCGAAGTACGCATTTTGTTTCTGCCCGTTGGTGCGCAATCGATCGTCTGAAAAGGACGACAACCGACCGAAAAGTGAATCCAGCAACAAGAAGAGTGTTCGACAAAGCGAATGCACGGGAGTCTACAACGCGTGCAAGCGAAAGAAACGTTCCAGATTATCACCAAAGTTGTGTATGTACGAGCTCGTGCTACAACTAATACTCGAGCTCATGCACAGCACTTCGTCCAGAACGTGGGAAAAAGACGCTGGCTTGCTATTGCACCTGGAAAACGTCCACGAGAGCTTATTTAATGAGATCGTGCAGCAGATGAAAGATGCCATCGCAATGTGCTCGAAGGATGAAGCTATTCTCTTTCCAGACATTGTGCTCGCGGATCAAGTCAACTATTGCCGTCTCCGTGTAGTGGCAAAATGGGTATCGGATTTGTTTCGATTGGAGCTGAAGCGCAGGAACCAAGTGAAGACTGCGTTGGGTGACAAAAAGTGCTGGTATTTCATTCATCTCTTTCGCTCCCAATTGAGGGACTTCAACGATTATTTGGAGCGTTGCAGCGAGAACGAAAACGACACCAACGAGGACGACATTGACGAAGGCGATGAAGATAATCACGACGAAGAAACAGATCGCACAACCCCGTTGCCTGAACGGAAAGTCGAGCTGCTCGTTCATATAGAAATTTTCCGATGGATTCCCAGAGCACTCCTCGACGAATGGATCGTGTTATCGTTAGAAGACTTCTTGCAGACCGCATCGGTTCTCTCTGGGCTTATTGAACGGCATCAAGACGCCAATCCCCATCACATCGAATTTGCGTGCCAGCTGCTCCAGATTTTCCGCTTCATTTTACTCCGGTCAACTGATGTTGATCTGCAGACACTATTGGTTCGAGTGCTGAATCGAGGATGCTCGTCAATCATATCCCTTCTTCGGCATTTGGCAACTGTTGCAACAAAACCGGCTGATGGCGTTAGTGAGAAAGCAATCGCTACCCTACAAGCAGAGGTTTTTCGTTTTTGTACGCGTACGCGACACTAGATGTAGCACTGCCGACGAGAAATTCATGGATCGAAAGCAACCCTGGAATCGTGAACAATACCATAGCGAAATCGGAAGATGTCGAGGTGATTGAGCAGCGAAAAGCAGTTTTGATGGCAAGCGTTCTATCGTCAACGCCGATATCAGGGCATCCTGAGACAAATCTCTAGGATTACTTGCTTTTCCTTTTGATCCCGAAGGATGACGTCATGCTAGTCGAGAGAGCTCAACGACTGTCGTTTTCGCTAATCGAGGCTCCAACTTTGCCCGTCGTCCATTGCTTTCAGCAAAAATTGGAACCCGATCCTCTCACGTCGTGCAAGCCCTACAACTTCAAGGTAGTCAAGTCATTTCAGACGCTGCAACAGCTACTCCACGTTTCGCTCATTGCAGATAGTCTGCATGCGCGTATCGATTTTCATCCGTGCATTTCAAGTCACATGCACTGCATTGAGCGCTACTACAAACGGTATACCAACAATCTGACCCAAGAAAATCCCCAGTTCTTGCGCGATGCAGTGGAGTGGCATTTGAAAAACTTGATTGCGCTTGGAAACCGACGAACGTATTTTCCTGCAATAACAGACGCCTTTGGCTCCCTGAAAGTGATTCCGACATTGCTGAACCTTGTTGAAAGGGAACATGTACCCGACGATACCCAACGACCAGCATCGAGAGCAGCATCGCGACCAAAACTGGAACCAATCGTGGCTGTGAATGGAGAAAATGAGCCTTGTGATGATCTTAAGCAGTACCCAGATGGGGTAAGCGGCATCACTGAAGTTACTCCAATTGGTCATGTGGACGACCTTGCACCGGTGCTGCGTTTAAAGCTACCAGTAGCTTCAATACCACGAATTGATCTTGACACCGCGGTTGAGAATCGCATTGCGACAAGCAATGCCGAGATCTCCCAGAATGCGAAGAACCATGCACTCTTGATCATTCTGATCGCATCATATTTGATTTTGGATTCGAATTTGGACCTCGATCCAGCGATTTGTCCACGTTTTGCGATTCCCGGTGTCTTAGCCTCAAGTGGAAGCACAAACGCAGAGGGCAGGCTCGATTTGCTGTGGAGCCTGCAACAGCACTTGGCGTTAGTCAAACTCAACGTTAAGGCGTTCGAGCGAATGGTTCACGACTTGGAGACTGCTCTCGTCTTTTCAACATCAGCTCGAGTCGCAGCTGTCCGGTCTCTCATGCGGTTGTTAGTTGCATCCCTTCTTGACCGAGACATATACGTCCGACCATGGTCAGATACGGTCACCACCACAAGGGAATGCACGGCGCAACTGGATCAGACTCCGCAAGAAAGTGGATTGGCGCCAGGAGAACCGGACTCTCCTATTGAAACATGCACATATGCGACAAAAGGCGCTTTTTCCACCGTGTATCGATCAGTTCCGTTGCTGCCAAAGACGAATGTGGTCGCTATCAAGGTGCTTGCGCATCAAAAACGTGCAGGGGATTTATCGGTTCTGAGCGACGTTTACAATGAGATCGCAGTTTTGAAGAGGTTGCAAGGCGAGCATGCTGCGATTCAAATGCTGGATTATGGGAATCGCCATGAAGCACAAAGCTTCGTCATCATGATGGAGTTTTGTCCATGTACGCTAAATGAATGGAGGGCTTCGTTGGAGTCCGAGTCTCTGCGTGTGCCATTTCGATCTCTTATGGTCATGGTTCTGCGAGCGTACGAGCAGATCTGTCATTCCTTGATACGGATTCATCGCGCAGGTGTTGGTCATTTCGACATTAAGGTCAACTCTTGCATACTTTTCTCCTCTCCCGTTTCAATGTAGGCTTGACTAACTCTCAGTTTTTCCATCCAGGGTGACAACGTTTTGCTTCGCACTAGCGCATGCGACCTCACACGTCGATTGTTGGTGTATGAAGAGCGCGAAAGTTACGAAAGTGAAGCTGTGTGCATTCTAAAATCCAGCTTCTGCTTTGGCGATTTTGGAGAATCAATGATACTCGAATCCGAGCATCTCGGACAGTCGCAGTGCCGGACCACAAGTTTCGTGCTTTCATCCCCAACAGCTTTGCCTGCAATTGAAGCACCGCCAACTTTATCGAAAACGAAAAAGCAAGGGTTTGTGCTCACACGAACGCGTGGGACGGAAGCTATCAAGAGCCCCGAAATGCTTCAAATCAAGGGAAGTGACGCAGTCAAGGAGGGCGTCACGTTTTCCAGTGATATCTGGTCCATGGGCTGTCTGCTTTATGAACTGATTACCCAGGACCTCATGTTCGGTAAAGGTTGGTACCACGTGGTTTCCTGCAACTTTCGTATTTGATGTATTATCTGACGAAAAATTTGCTGTTGCTGACTATTTTGCGTAGACGATGCTGCTGGGTTGTACACGCACCTTGCGATCTCTCAAGCCAAGGTACTGCGCGAGGATCATGTGCAAAAGATACAAGAAGTGCTGAATCCGAAAAATGAGCCAGAAAACCTGTTTGTGAGTCGACTCATCGGTCTTTGTGAGAAGATCCTCACTCGTTCTCCAAGTCGGCTTTCCGTGACTCAATTGCTCGCCGAAGTTCAGAGACTACTGGAAGATATCCTTCAGCTCCCAAATTCGAGCGAGGACAAGCGATACGTCGAGCATGCCTTCGCTGATCCAGTGCCACAGATGGACGACACAAATATGCCAGCTTCATCGAAAAGTACAAGCACGCAATCCACTGTAGCAAAGATCCCTTCTCTCCCAAATCTCAGGTCACGGTTGTACAGCGATGCTGGAAGTTACGCTGATCAACCTGCTGCCGGGTGCCAAAGTGAATGGGACGCGCCAGTCAAAGCAGTGTTTTGTCGTCTCTTTTGGAATTTGTATGTCGGAGGCATCCACGATCCTGCCGTCGCAAACGTCCATCAACGACCTCAAACAGCAGCAATAAGCCGCTAAGGAGAAAGCTGTTCGAGTGCGAACTGTGCTGCTTTGCTGTTTGCGCGCTCTCGAGCGACCACGAGAAAGTGGCCATCCCATTATACTTTGGCAAAGTGTCCACGTGAGTGTATGGCGGCAACACACGTTGTAAAAGGAGAGTAGCTCACCAACAGCAACGATGAAAGATAGATCGCAAGACTCCATTTTCATTCATTCTCTCTCTCTCTCTCTCTGATGTCCATTAATAATCAATAATATAATACTACACATGAATGAGATTGACCCGCGCATCACAGACAGGAATTGCGGCTGGGGGCATCTCATCTTCATTCATACTACAACACTTGCTTCTTTCTGCGCGATGGAGGAGAACACCTCCGTCATCGTCCTTCATCATCTCTCCCCATCGGCTAAATACAACGCTCGCTTTGATACACTCTCGCACATGCGTCTGGTCGCGTCGCCATTCCGTCACACTCTTATTTGCCAAGCATCGTGCCCGACTTGAGCGACATGCTGCTGCGCCGACGCAGCAGCGCCGGCTGGGACTCTTCGCTACGCGCCAAGATCTGCTTCACGCCGTTGATGTATTCCTTGCACGGACCGGGGATCTCTGCGCCAGGTCGGTTCTTCGCGAACATCAGACACTCCGAGTTGCTGCGACGGCGACGCAGCTGGTAGTCGCTAGGCACGTCACTGTGGCCGCGCGCCGACGTGGGCGTGGCAGCCGTGCTCGAGCGTCCAGAGCCCGGCGGACTGTCGAACTGCGGCTCCTGCTTGGCGTGCTCGAGCGAATTCAACTTGGACTTGAAATCCTTCATCGTACTCGTGTCGACCGTCAGTCCCTGCGGCTTGGTCTGCAGCTGCTCCTGGTGGTCGTCGTCGGTCGAGGACTGAAAGCGGCGCACAAAACCAGAAAGATCCATGGCGGACGGACACGTTAGAAGGTCGTTAATAGGGGGGGGAAATTGAAGCCTGCACTTGGGTGCGACTGTGGGCTTCTCGTTGGGGAAATGCGATTGAACCGCACTGACGTCTTGGGACTGGGCGGGTGGTTTCTTTTACTTACGCGCTCTTGGCTCGCTGTTTTGCTTCTCTCGGATCGCGCTTTCGCACTTGTGCCGCAAATTCGATACTGACGACAGCAGCACAAAGAGCGCAGCGCCATTCTGAAAATTACACCAACCCACCCATCGTGTTTATTTTTTTCTTTCTTATTTTTCTTGCAGCCGATTTCTTACCGTGCAGTACTGCACGACAAGTCTCCCAACTGAGGGGTTTGCTTCTTTCGGTGCTTCTTTCAACCAAAATTGTTTTAAACGATACAATCTCTCACTTCAGAAAAGAGCAATGAAGATACACGATTGGCTAAAACGATGAACAAACAATGACGATTGGCTGAAAAAAAAGGAACACGAGAGGTGGGACTGTGCATGACCTGCACTTGTGATGCCACGGCGTAAGTTGAGGTTTGACGCCGAAATGTCCGCACTTCAGCATTTCGCCACGACATGCTAAGGGCTATGCATGCAAAATCGAGAATGCGCGCAGCTTTGGTGGCACAAGCACGCAGCGAAAGCTCATCCATTAAGGACCCGCAGTGTTTCTGTGACCGTCAGGCACCAGGGCTTGTCTTTGTGCAAGTGTGTGAAGTGAAGCAAGCGTTTACGCAGTCACAGATTGCAATGCGCATTCAGTAGACGCGTTCTCTTTTTTTGTTCGCATGCATTCGCAAAGAAGAAGAAAAGCAACGAGGAAAGAATAAAATGCAAACAAGGAAAGAAACGAGGAAAAAAATAAGTTGCCGAGAATAACTTGCAAGGCAAAAAACCGGTGTCTTGCGGCTGCAAAGTGGACTTCGATCTCATGTTGAAGATGTTCGCACACTGTTGCATATGCTGGCGTCTTAACATCCCCCCTTGCGTTCGAGCGGATGCAATCCGAGCCAATTTGTGCCGAAGCAGCGCGTGCACCAAAGATCTGCAGGCCAAGGTGTCATCGACACGCAATGCATGCGCGTGACCTGCACTCTGTTCGGCGATTTGCTGGCATTTTGCTCTCACACTTGCAAAAACAGCAGCGATTCCACAAACTGTTTAAAACACAACGCGATTTTGTTGCAACACCAGCTGTTTTCTACAGATGAGCCAGATGTGTTGAAGAGGAGGAGCACGCGCAGAAAAGAGGGGACGAGAAGAAAAAAAAAGAATAAACTACGGATCCCCCTGCTCTCATTGGGCGACAGTGTCTGCATGTGCTGCTGACAGACAAGGAAAGATCGCAGACCCCTCATTCGGCAACTTTTATTATCATGCAAGAAAACGAAGCAAAAAAAGCAAAACTCCTCCCCGGCGCACGTGCGTGGTCTGATCTCCTGCGTCCTGCAAGCTCCTCACCACGCTGTCTTCCCTCCCCACACGACAACTTCAACGCACTTGATAACAGCAGCAAACCAATAGCCCATCAACAAATCCGAGCAAACTAAACAAAAAACGCATTCAAAGTCAGCTACTGTATGGATATGATGAAAAACGACAATAGTCCCAGTCCACAATTGCAATTGTGGAACATGAAACGTTCTTCTGCGTTTTTTAACAGCCTTGCTCTTTCCAGCAAGAGACATGCCGCAACAGCTCGTTGCTGTAAGTTATTTTTTGTTTTTTGTTTTGTTGTTGTTGTGTTTTGTTGGCGATTTGTTGCCTGTCTTGTTCCTTTCGTCAATCGGTGGCTTTCTAACAACAGCAAAACGGAAGCCTAATCCGGAACGAGGGTGCTTGGTGTGTCTCGCCGAACGTACTGTACGTTGTAAAAGTATTTCTCTCCATCCCCTGTACGTACTAAATAGCAACTGAGTAACGGCCGCACCGATGGAGAGGAGGGGCAGCCATGCTGGTGTTTGGATTTAACGATGCGCTGCGCTGATTGGATGGATCCGTAACGGCTGCCGGTTCTAGAAGGAAACAATTCTTCAACATGAGTTCACGCGACCTTTCCCCCTCAAGTGGCAACCGACAACTCAACAAACGCACACAAGTCACATAGATTTACAGGCTTCTTTACATATCTACTCGCACATGTTGGGATAAATGGCTTCAGGAAAGCAAAATGATCCAAGTTATCGATGCAGCTTCTCAGGAGGGGGAGTGTTCATGTCCGCTCGTTCGTCCCTCTCCCATCTACGCCGCAAATGGGTTCAGCGACGTCAGCATCACGTCGTCGTCGTCCGGTTCGTCAAAGCGGATGCCCGCGGGACCGCCGCTCACCGTGCCCGAGGACGGCTGCCGCGACAGACTCGCGAGCGGCTTCGGCGCTGGACTCGTGCTGCTGCCGCCGCCGCCGAAGAGCGAGAACACGCCGCCCAGTAAACCCGACGACGCCGCCTCGTCCTGCAGCTTCTGGCTCACCTTGCGCACTTCTTGTGGACTGTTGGGTTTGGTTTTGTTTTTGGAGATCAGCGCACGCATTCATTACACATCTGTTGTTAGTTTTGTTGCAAAAATTGCAACACGCATGATGTGCAAATTTGTGTTATGTACCTGAATTGCAACACGGTTGCGATAACGGGGATCAACCGCTCTTTCTCGGTCGCATTGCTGCTCTCGATGTACTTGATCACCACATTCTTCAAATACTGTAGTAAAATGAGCCAACCAAAATAAGCATCAGCCTCTTGCGTTTTATCCTCTTCTCAGACAGCACCACTTGCCTCAATGTTGACGCCTTCAGCGTTGCGCTCGCTGAGCTCTTGCAGGCGTTTCTTTTGACGATTCGCAGCCTCCAGCAACGCGACCGTGTCTTCATACTGCAATTGGTGCACATTGATGTTCGCTTGAGATGATACAATCACACTACCAGGGAAAAAGACCAAGGTGGACAGGCAATTACCTGTTTCTGGTACAAACGAGCTTGTTCCTCTAACGTAGTCAACTGCCGCTTGATTTTCAGCGTTTCTTCATCGCGAAGTGCCTGCGTCTACACAAATCAGACGAAAAAATCGAAAGTATCAGATATCTTGTCCTCCAAAATGTAGCCATGTCAAAGAACAAAAAAGGTACCTGAGCCAACTTCAGGATCTGGACATCGACCGACGAAGTCGTAGAAGACGTGGACGTCGTCGTCACCAACGGAATCGATCGCGTTTCCGCGACGGCAGCTGTAATGTGCGCGTGCACCGCATCGTCAGCCGGGTTTGGACTTGTACTACGGGCTTTATCGTCGCCGTGTGACGTCGGAGATCCCATCTTCGATTTCACACGAGTCGGTGGCTTGGAGCTCGCATTGTTGTTGTTGTTGCTGCTGTCCACGCGAAGAGGAGAAGGTGGTGACGAGACAGCAGCAGACGCAGCAGTGAGAGCCGCCTGCAACTGTTTCGACAACTGCGTGATCTCGCTGTCCTTGACCTTCAGCATTTCGCGAGCAGCCTCGCTCTTGCTCTGCAATTCCTTCTTCAACGCGTCGATTTCGAGTCTCAATGACTCCTGCGACGCCGTGAGCTCGGTGATCTGAGCATCAAGAGTCGCTTTGCCTTGCAGCACACGCTGCGCGTCCTCCAACTCTGCTTGGACCTTGTCCAATTCTGCTTGCCACGTGGTCTCACGTGCCTTTTGCTCGCTTTCCATGGTTTCGAGTGATTTCTGGACACGAAGCTCCGTCGTAGCCGTGATTTCTGCAAGTTGGTTCTTCGTTTCAGTGAGTTCAGTCTCGAGTGCCTTCACCCGAAGAGTAGCATCGAGAACCTGCTGCTCAAGTTGCGCAGACCCTTCCGTCGCCTTCTTCGCGTTCAGTTTACTCTCGCTGGTCGCTTTCTTCAACGCAGTGTGAGCTCGCTTCTTGTAGACCTCGAGCGCCGTCCGCGCTGCATTCGCAGCTTCGATTTCGACTTCCAATTGTGCCTTCAGCGACTCTACTTCGCTTTGCACTTTCGAGATAGAGGCACTGCGATCTGCTTCCATCGTTGTTGTTGCAGCACGCAACTCCTCAATGGTAGCTTTCGCAGCCGCCAATTCCGCTTCGACCGCGCCAAACGCAGTCACATGGCTGCCGCTTGCCTCCTCATGTGTTGACTCCAACTCGCGGTGCTTTGCCTCAAGCTCTTGGTGTCTCGTTTGCAGCTCGCGCACCTTCTCGAGTGTTTCTTGCACTTGAGCTTCCTTGGTTTGAATAACTACAGTCAACTCTACCTTCGATTCCTCCAGTTCAGTCAACCTCAGAGTCAGCTCTTCCCTCTGCGTAGAGAGACGCTGCTGCAACTCGACTTCGTGGGTCTGCTTCACTTCTTCGACTTTAGCGTTGAGAGCAATAGTTTCATTCTCGTACGCAATAGCTCGACTCTCGAAACTCTCCACTTGTACGTCTCGCTGCTGCTGCAGCTCATCAAGCTTGTCGGTCATCTCTCGTAAATCTTCAGTCAGCGTTTTCAAATTGTCTTGGGCAACAACCAGTTCTCGCTTGGCCACATCCAATTCTTCTGCTTGTGCCATATCTCTGGCCTTTGCAGCTTCGTTTTCCTGTGTCAAGCTTTCGGATGCTGCTGTTTGCTGGACCAGGCGCTCCTGAAGCTCCTTCGCGTGCTCTTTCAGTCGCTTGTACGCAGCAAGCACCTCTTCCAGCTTCGCCTTCACCGTCTTCACGACTTCCTCTCTCTGCGCTAGCGAAGTTGCGAACTTCTCGGCACTCTCTTGACTCGCTGAACGAAGCGACGATACTTCGTCAGAAGAACTTTGGAGCGACGCCGACAAGGACGCAATCTGTGCTTGTGCAGCTTCAAGTTCCTTGGACGCTTGCGTCTGGGCTTCCTGAGTTTGCGAGAGTTTCTCTTCTTCCAGCTCCTCCACCTTGTGTCGAAGTGCCTCCACTTCTTCCTTCGAGCTCTGCAACTCCCCTTCCAGTGAACTAATTTGTTCTTCCAGGTGAGCAACAGAGTTTTCGTATTCGCTGCTTTTCGTCAGCAGTGTCGCATGTTCTTCCGTTAGCGTTTGCAAGCGTGACTCCTTCTCCTCAGCCGTGGACCGCAACTCCCCTCGATCCTTTGAAAGCGTATCGATCTCCAGTTGCTTGGCCGCGAAACGCTGCTCGCTCTCCTCAATTGAAGTTTCCGCCTGTGAGAGCGTGCGCTCCAAGTTGGCAACTTGCTCCTGCAGCTGGGCTGCTGATAGTTCGTATTCGCTCAACTTTTCTTGCAGCTCCGCTCGTTCCGCCGCCACTGCTTCAAAAGTTGCTTCTTTTTCACCCAAAGCCGTTTGAAGTACATCTCGCTCCTCGCACGCTGCGTCGAGTTTCAGTCTGTACTCGGCTACACGCTCCTCAGCTTCTCGAAGAGACGCTTGTGCACTTGACAGTTCGTCCTGTAAGCTCGACACCTTGATATCCGCAACCTGTGCTTCACCCACTCGCTCTTCCAGCTGACGAATGGTAGCTTCGCACTCGTCCACCTTACTCTGCAATTCTGCTCGCTCAGCTGTAAGTGTCTTGCTAGCTTCCGATTCACTGCCAAGCGCGGCACGGAGCTCATCCAGTTGAGTTGACAGTGACTCAATTTCTTGCTGCTTCTCAGCCATCTGAGCTTCCGCATCCTGCACTGAAGCTTGACTTTGCGTCAATTCTTGTTGCGAGTTTTCAAGAGAAGCTTGAGCGCTGGATAATTCGGCTTCTAAGCTGGACACCTTGATGCTCGCAGCCTCCTTCTCACTCGCTCGCTTCTGAAGCTGAACTTGATACTCTTCAAGCTGGCCCTGAAGTGCTGTTCGCTCCACTTCAAGCGTCTTGCATGTCTCCGTTTCATTTGCAAGTGAAGAACGAAGCTCGTCAAGTTGACTTGAAAGGGACTCGACTTCTTCCTTCTTCTCAGCCAGTTGAACTTCAGCTTCCTGCGTTGCAGCTTGGCTTTGCACCAAAGCTTCCTCCAAACTTTGAAGCGTGCTCTGCGTACTGGATAACTCCTCTTCCAAACTCGAGACCTTGCTATCCGTAGCCTGCGTTTCACTCATCCGCTCTTGTAGTTGGCGAATCGCAGCTTCAGATTCTTCCAGTTTATCCTGCAGCAAAGTTCGCTCTGCTGCAAGTGACTTGGACGCTTCTGATTCACTCTCAAGCGTTGCACGGATTTCATCAAGCTGAGTCGAAAGGGACTCAATTTCTTGCTGCTTCTCAGCCATCCGAGCTTCCGCTTCTTCTGCTGCAGCTTGGCTTTGTGTCAAAGCTTGCTGTACGTTATCAAGAGAAGCTTGAGCGCTGGACAAGTCGGCTTCCAAGCTCACCAGCCGGACATTCGTGGCTTCCTTTTCACTCGTTCGCTCTTGGAGCTGAACTTCGTACTCGTCGGCTTTACTCTGAAGTGCTGCTCGTTCCGCTTCAAGAGTCTTGCACGTCTCCGTTTCACTGTCGAGCGCAGCACGGAGCTCATCAAGTTGACTTGAAAGAGACTCAACTTCTTGCTGCTTCTCTGTCATCTTGATTTCCGCTTCTTGGACCGAAGCTTGGCTTTGTGCCAATGATTCCTCCAACTTCTGAAGCGAAGTCTGCGTACTCGACAACTCCTCTTCTAAGCTCGATACCTTCCTATCTGCAGCCACTTTTTGCTCTTGAAACTGCATTTCGTACTCTTCGACTTGACGCTGAAGTGCTGCTCGCTCCCCTGCAAGCGTTTTCCACGTTTCCGCTTCACAGTCAAGCGCAACACGGAGCTCATCCAATTGACTTGAGAACATCTGAACCTCTTCTTTCTTGTCAGCCAGTTGGTCCTCCAAACCCTCAACTGCAGCTTGACTTTCTGCCAACTCTTCTTCCAAGATCACAATTCTGGCTTGAGCGCTCTCTTTCTCAGCAACTTCTTCTTGAAGCTGCCGGATTGCTTCTTGATTCTCGTTCAGCTTCGCGAGCAGTGACGATTGCTCCGTGGTGAGTTCCTGGACGCGTTCATCTTTTTCACTGAGCACAGTCTCAAACTCCGCTGTTTTGGTTGCCAAACGCGTTTCGACTTCCTCCAGGGAGCTGCGCGCGCTCGAAAGAGCTTCCTCCAAGTCAAGTACCTTCGTGTCCACGCTCATCTTATCCTTCACTTGATCCTGGAGCTGGTGAATTGACGCCTCGTACTCAGTTACAGACGCCTGAAGTGACACTTGCTCAGCATGCAATGACTCGTACGCCAGTTCCTTCGCGTCCAGCGCCGAGCGGAGTTCATCTCGTTCCTTTGAAAGCGACTCGACGGTCGTGTCCTTCTCCCCCACGCGTTCTTCGGCTTCTTCCAGACACTTTTGCGTGGTCGCTAGCGTGTCTTCCAGGTTGGTCATTTTCGCATCAGCGGTCTCTTTCTCACGCAAAAGCGCCGCGTGTTCCTCACGTAAGGACGCAATCTGCGCGTCCAACTCTTGAATCGATGCTTCAGTCCGTTCTTTCTCGGCATCCACTTGCGTCTGGAAGTCATTGAGCGCAGTTTCAACCTCAGCTTTTTCCTTCAGCAAAGATTGCAGCTCTGCTTGAGATTCATCAACCTTCGCATTGGCTTCCTTCAGTTGTGCCTCAAGGTCGCCAACCTTTTCTTCGAACGAACTCTTCTCCAAAGCCAACGTGGCGGTCACATCAGCGAGCTCCGTTTGCAGCGCCTCTAGCGTCGTGTTCAACCCCGCGATCTCTTCTTGCTGGCTCGCCTTCTCTTCCACAACAGCATTCATCTCGGCGTCTTTTACGTTGAGACTCGCTTCGTACGCGCTTGTTTTCTCGGTCAGTTCGAGCTGCGCGGCTTCCAGTTCACCAACAAGAGCGGTGTTCTTTTCTTTCAGCTCGGCCAGCTCACCATTCGTTTGTCGCTCCAACTCAGCGGTCACGTCGCCCAACCGTCGCTCAGCCGTTTGCAGATCCGTTGCCAGTTCGTCCAATTTGGTCTGCAGTTCGCTAATTGTGGCTTCCAACGTTGCTTTCGTCTCGGCGAACTCATTGGCCAAAGCGCTCTTCTCCACTGTCAATTGCGCCAATTTCTCCTCTAATCTCATCTTTGTGTCTTCCAAATCTTCCTTGTCGCTCAAGAGCATCGTGATCTCCTTCGTAGTGTGCTCCACTTGTGTCTCCAACTCGTCAATGCGCAGAGTAAAAGACTCTTGGGCAGCAGCGAGTTCCTTCGTGAGCCCAGCGTTTTGATCCTCCAAAGCAACAGAATTTTCCTCCAGACCTTGGATGGACGCTTCCAGTTCTAGGATCTTTTCATGCAAAATCTGGTTTTCATTTTCCGCTCGCGTTCGCCAACCTTTGACCTCCTCGATCTCGTCTTCTAGCTGGAAGATCTCGCTTTCCAGACTCTTCTTCATCTCAGACTTGTCAGTTTCGAGCTGCGCGATCTTGTCGGCCAGTTCCGTGAGCTGGTCTTCCAGTTCCTGCTGCGCTTCTTCCTGCGCACTTGCTGCTCGCTGATTTTGTTGCTCCAACACGTTGTTTTGCTCTTTCAGATTCGCAATCTCATTATACAATCGGTTGCGTTCGTCCTTGAGCATATCTGATGTCGTTCGGAACGCTTCAAACTCGATGGATTTCTCTTCCAAGAGGTTCTCAGTCTGGATCAACTTGGCCAGCACTTGCTCATGCTCTTTCATCAGATCCTGGTTTTCGGTTTCCGTGTGCTTCAAGTGCGTCTCAATCGTGCCGCTTACCCGCATCTTATGCTCCAACTCGTCCTCCAGATCTGCTAAACTTCGCTCCGCATCAGCAAGTTTCGCTTCGAGCATGCTCTTCGATTCCGATTTCTCCTTCAGCGCTGCTTCCAGTGACTTCTGGGTCTCGTACGCAGCCTGGAGCTTCTTTTCCATCTCGATCAGTTCGATCAACGCAGCCTGGAACTCCTTGCGTTCTGCCTCAGTTGCCGCATTGTTGTGGACAGGAGAACCCGATCGGCTCGACACTTCCGCAACCTTCTTCTCTAAAGCAGTCAACTGTCGCGTCTGTTGTTCGAAATCCACCTTCGCCTGCACCAAAGAAGAACGAAGCTCTTCGACTTCGCGGTCTTTTTCCTCCGTTGAATCGTAATCAGACTTGTTGGCATGCAACTCATTGATTCGTTCTTCCAGAGTGTCATTCTCGTTCTTCAACTCCGCGATCGCATGCTCCAGCTCTACCTTCTCTTCGCGCAAGTTCTGCAACTCTTCCTCCAGGCGACGCACCTTGTCTCGGAGCTCCTGCTTCTCCGAATTGAGCTCGTCGATTTGAGCACTTAGCGAGTCTTGCGATTCGCGAAGTTCGTTCTCTAACTCAAGCTTCGCGGCAATCGCGACCTCCAGGTCACGCATCAAGCCCTCAAGCTCCAGTGTCTTTTCCTTTTGCTGCTCTAGGAGCGCTTCGTAGTCCTGTTTCAGTTTCACGGAGCCATCAGCCGTCTTCGCGACTTCAAAGACCATTCGCATGTTTTCGGCTCGAACGCTCGCGATCATCGATTCACTCTCTTGCAGAGAATTCACGGTGCGCTCCAGCTCTCTTTCCAACTGGCTGAGGCTTCGCGAAGCTCTCGTTGACACCGAGTGATGCTCGGCGTCAGTACTGTCGTCAGTCTCGCTTTCTTCAGCATCCTGGTCGCGCTGCTCCTTCGCAACCTCAAGCTCAGCCGTCAGCGTCTCGACCTCAGCAGAAGACATTTGAATTTGTTCCCGGAGGTTGCCGATCTCGGCAGCGAGACGAGCATTCTCATCCTGCGACGCTTGCAATGCGCTGGAGACCAGTTGGACGTCCGCCTCCAAACGATCACTACGTGGACCAGCAACGCTTGACGCTGCATTTGCAGCAACGAGCTGCTCCTGCAGTGTCGTGACCGAACTCGTGAGCTCATAGATGGTTCGCTTGTGCTCTTCCGTCGTGTGCACGGTTTTCTGCACTTTTCGAAGAATATGCGCAAAGTTCCACTTTTCATCCATGCCGTCGGATTCCATGCCTTCCTCGCCTTCTTCTGGTGCCATCGTCGAGCGAACCACGGCTTCCAGCTCCGAGCGGATCTTCACGATCTTCTCCGCGTCCTGCTGCGCCGCTGCTTCGGTCTCTGCTAGCTGCTGTGTGAGACTCTCGACACTGCCATGCAAACTAGACTTTTCCGCTTCCAATTGCTGCACAATCGCCTGGAACTGCTCCTCTTTTTCCTTCAGCGAAGACTGATGCTCGTCGGCAAGATTAGAAATCGTCTCGCGGAGCTGCTCGAGTTCGTACATGTCGCTCTCTTTCTCTGTCAACAGCGAGTTTTGTCGCTTCCGGATATGGTTCATCTGGTAGCGAATCTCTTCGTACTGGGTCGCGAGATCTTGCTGCTGTTGTTCTTCAGCTGCAGCGTCTTCTTGTGCTTGCAACGAATTCACTTGGTCGGCCAACGCCTTGATCTCCTCGCGTTTCGGGAAATCGATGGTCGGCGAGATGATCTCGTACTTGGCTTCGTCTTCTAGCTGCTCCTGAAGGTCTTCGAGCTCCTTGATCCGCGTGTTCGCGATCTTGTTGGCACGCGACAAGGCGTTTACCTGCTCTACCAGACTCACTCGATCTTGTTGCCAGTGGCTGTCTTCTCTTTCCCAGTAGCTTTGGAGCTCGCTCGAGCGCATTTGAGCCTGTTCCAGCAGCATTTCGAGCTCTTGGATTCGGGAAACAGCAGATTCGTCGGCATTAGTGGCGCCGTGCTCGAGTTTTCGCAGACTCTCTGCCAGCTGGAGCTCCAGGTCTCCATTTTGGCGAAGCATCTGATTCAGCTTGGTCGCTACTTCTGTGTACAGCTGCTCGGAGTCCTCCTGCTGTTGCTGCATCACCGCTACCTGGTGCTGCAGGTCTGATACTTTGTTGATCAGTCGGTCGTTTTCTACTTCCTTGTCTTGAAGTTGTTGCCGTGCTTCGCGTTCTTGCTGCTGCTTGTCCTCGATAATTGACGCGAGTTGGTCTTTCAGGCGTCCATTTTCCTCTTTGAGCACCGAGCCATGCACTTCTGCGAGCTCCAGTTTGGATGAGAGCTTCTCGACTTTACCTTCGAGTTCAGTTACTGTCGTAGCGTTCGTTGCTGCGCGCGCTGCCTCGGCAGCCTCGCGGGTCCTCAGTTCGAGCTCCAGAGCCGCCACTTTCGACTTGCCCACGTCGTGCTCCACGATTTTCTCCTCCAGCTGCATCTGCAGCGAATGGTATCGCGAGATCACTTCCTGCAGCTTCGTGACCAATTCGTTCTTCTCGTCTTCTATGTCTGCGAGCGCTTTCTCGAGCGTCTGGACGCGCGCCGCAGCGGCAAATGTGGCATTCGGCGACGATGATGACATCGTTGATGCGTCCTCACCAGCAGCAAGCGATGGTGGCGGCTTTGCGGGCGATTTCAGGATCTCATTCTCTTCTTTCGCCTCCTGTAGTTGCTTTTGCATCACGCGACACGTGCCCACGACGTGTTTGAGTTTCTCAATGAGCTCGTGCTTCTCGGTCTCGAGCTTCTTCACCGCGGCGTCCTGCGCCGCCATCTCGACGCTCACAGCCGCTGCCACCGCCTCGGCCTCTGCGCCGGCGTCCGAGCCCGTCGACGTCCGTGTCGTCGCCGCACCGCCGAGCAGCTGCTCCTTTTCGGTCACCATCATCTTGTACTGCTGCTGCAGTTGGCGGTACCGCGACACCACGTCGTGCAGCTTCTTCAGCAGCAACTGGTTCTCCTGCTTCATCTTCGCGCACTCTGCACACACACACATACACATACGTACACATATAGAGATAGCGTCATAAACACCGCAAATGAAGTTAGCCATCATCGTCATCAAATGCGACCGTTCACACGTGTAGACACGCACCGTCCTCGGTGGCAGTCGCGCTCTCCATCTTGTGCACAGCCGCAGCTACGCTCTACGGACACGCGGACGAACTGAAGGGGCGCAGTGGAAGGGGCTCTGGGGATGATCGAACGACGCACGCGCACGCGCAGACCGTCGTAAGGGAACTGAGTGCGGGGACGTGCGCAGATCTCGCGGCCGCGTGGACAAACTGACTGCCTGCTTATCTGCCGTGACCTGGACTTGGGTCCAGTTTCCCGCACGAGGGAAAGGGGTCCGAGAATAAGGTGGCCCACACTAGACAGGTGGCAGCGTCGTTTGCTGCGTAGCACACGAATGAATGGTAGTAGTCGTTGTAAAGGGGCTTATTGATTATAGAATACAAGCAGGTATGAATGTTGAAATGGAAGATAGAGAGGGATGTTTCGAATTTGGAAGTCTTGGATGTGTGTTATGTTGAGGAGCGACTGTAGCTGTTCAACAATTGTGAAGGAGGATGATAACCTTTGACGGCGCGAGAGGAAGTTTCTGTGGTTGGAAATGGCGGTTGAGAGCAAAATGCGATCTTTTGCATGTGGATGGCTCCCCTTTCTCCATCTCTCCATGCTGCTTGCTTTACTTAGTTGCTGTGTGTACGGTACGCTGCGGGAGAAGCGCGACGAGCAGCTCATCGCGCACGAGCTGCTTGCGCTTGTCCAGCAGCACGGCGAACGTTTGCTCCACCTGCATCTGCTGCCGCTGCAGCTTGTACGCTGCCGTGCCGTCTGGCTGTGTGGTGGGACGCTTAGTGATTGCTCTCGATGGATGCGCATTGTCGATTGTAGAACTCGTGTCGGCGGTGCCTTGGAGTTGCAATGGATGAAGGCGCTTGCGATCGTCTGGGAAGAACGTGTTGAACCCCATGCGCTCGTACGAATGCTGGCAACATGGTCGAGAGACAAGAGGTGAGGGTGAGACTATACCGTTGGCACTACGGAAACCGAATGAAGCATTAACACGAACGACGTACGATCTGGTCGCGCTGCAGTTGGATGCGTCGTTGCCACGCTGCAGTGGCGTCGTCGTCGACAATAGCGCGCTCAAACGAGTCAGCTGAGGCTTGAATCTGCTTCATGCTCGTGCTGTCGAGGGCTGAAAGCCTGTCATTGGATCTGCCAAGAACACATATATCAGAAGCAAGTCGCTGGTCATCTTCAGCCACGAAACACTGTGCTGTGTGACGTACCTGCGAGTAGGATCCAGCACCTGCCGCGACATCTCCACGTAATCATCCCACGCTTGCCACTTGGACGTGACGCAACTTGAGCGCTCGCCATCGTCACTAAGAACAACGCATCGGTCGTGGGATGTGCACCGTTTGCTGGAGGGGAAGCCCAGCAGCTCCTGCACGCCCTCGTGGTCGTCGCCAAGAATGTGCGTCAGCTCGACTAGCAGCAAAATCAGCTCCATGTTGGATAAACGCTCGTCATCTCGCCGATCGTCATCATCTCCCGATGCGTCTCCGTTGCCCTGACCGTCTTCGTTCTCTTCTTCTCGCGCTCGTTTCCTTCGCTTAGACGAAGGAGAAGACCGACGGTGACGACGACTCGCAGACACAATACTCTTGAACGTGACCTTGACGGCGTCGAAATCGGCATCGCTTTTCAGGATCTTGCGTGCTCGAGTCAGGAATTCAGCTGGAGTGAGCTGCAATGCAGCACCGTTATCATCACCATCATGACTACTGCCGTTATGAACACTGCTCGTAGCGTCGCACTTGGTTGATCTGAGCCACTTGCTGTGCCGAAAGATCGCTCGCCATGCGGACTCTTTATGTGTGGAACTCTTGGATGCTGACAGCTTCATTGCCTTTCGCTTGTTCACCACGCACTGCTGCACGCACTGCTGCACGCACAGCATCGCGTCGTGCAGGAGTTGCCTCGCAGTCCCATGAGGGACCTGCTGCGGATCCATCCAGATGCGCAGACTGACGTTCGGGAACTCGAGGCAGCCAAACGGCGGCAGTGCATCCGATTGCGTCATGTTCGACTGGACTGACGGCTCTGTTGATGCTACTGCTTGAGGTGGCGTAATGTTCACAAGCTGGCGCAGATCCACTGTGTAGACATGCTTCTTGTCAAACCTCGCCAACAGTTCCCCATCGCTTGAGCCTGTCGCTTTCTTCTGGACGAGCATGAGCTCGAGCTGCTGCTGTGTCGGGTCGTCGTCCGCACCGACAGACGAGGGGAAGAAGCAGATCCGCGAGCCGACATGGAAGCAGCACCACGCGGTGGCGACAGTAGCAGCAGCAGAGGCCGGCAGTAAAAGTGCATGCTGACTGTCACTACCGTTAGTGCCGCCGTCCGCGTTCACGGGCCACGCGGCGGCGCTCTTGCGCATCCAGAGCTGCGCGTCGAGGAAGCGCTGTCGGTCCATTTCGCCAAAAAGTGCACGAAAAGCAGCAATAACGCACACAATGCCAACAGCAATGCAATACACGAAAGATTGAATGGTGCATTGCATTGTGCTACGTTTGTCTGATTCCTTGCCTATCTCAGTCTGAACTCACAGAATGTTGACCGATTGTACCGTATATACAGAATTATTGTGGGACAATTGTTTGTCCCGCATGTTGGCCACTCTCACTACTCAACCAGCCGCAAGACGAAACACCGCAGCACTGCATCTCCATGCGGATCTCGCGGTTTCTCTTCCTGGTACTTGCCGCCGTCATCCTCACAGTGGCGGCGCGCATCGGCGACGTCCATGCGAAGGCCGACACCACGCGCGTGCGCAAGAACTGGGAGCAACTCAGCTCGTCGGAGCGAGGTAGGATCCGCTTTCCGTTCCTGTCAAAGATGCCCTGAACGTAGCTGCTCGCATTTCTCTCTCACTCTTTGGATCACAATGCTGTAAATGTGTAGAGGTGTATCTCTCTGCTGTCGGCGATGCGATGCAGTCGGGCAAGCACTTGCTGTTCACGCGCATTTATCTGAGCGCCAATGGTCTCGGACGCGTCGGCGCCACGTGTGGCGCACCAGCGTGGTATCGAAAGTTTCTCTACGGCTACGAGAACATGCTGCGCTCGCTCGATGCGAAATACGCCAATGTGACACTGCCGTACTGGAACTTCTTCCAGGACTCCGCCAAGCGCATGTCGTCGCGAAGCACGTGTGCGGATATCCAGAGCTGCTCGCAGTTTCTGCAAGACTTTGGCGGCAGTCAAGGCGACGACTACAAAGGCGCGTACATGATTGAAGGCAAGTTCGTCAAGGGCAATTGCGTGAAGAGCAGCATCGCAAAGTACGCATGCACTGACGTCACGGGAAAGAACTGCGAGCACTGTCTCCCTCGGGGGGATTGGGACATTGATCTCTCCACGTTCGAGTTTGGCGCGTCAGCGTTTCCTGAGGTGCTTCGCCACGCCGCCAAGAGCAACACGTCGATAGAAACGCTGCGAGATAGCATGCAGACGAGGTTCCACTTCAATCTGCACAACCTTCTCGGCGGTGTCTACGAAACGCGAGCCGCACCATTCGATCCGATCTTCTTTGGGCACTAGTAAGTCTTCCAGCTGCATTTTGATTGCTGAATGTCTCGGATTACTTACTCTTTCTGTGTGTGGGGAATCAGTTCGATGATGGATCTGATCTACCATTTGTTCCAGAGCTGCGAGAACGTGACAGCGCTCACTGGCTCGTGCACAGCCAACTATGGAGACCCCATCATCTCTCCAACGGCCACGATCCCGATGCAACTCGACGGGAAAGCCGTGGAAGATCACGAGGAATCGGCTCCGTATTTCGCGGGTGTTGGCACCACGTTTGCCGACTTTGATGTGTCCACGGATTACGAAATTGATCCATTCCTGGAGATTCTCCTGCGCGAGTTCTCGCACGGTCGGTGCACGAAAGAAGGGGCACCGTCGTTGCGGTGGGCGACAACCAATCTGATGGAGAAAGACACGAACATTACCGAGGGCTTTGCGCACGCGATGGCAGTGTGCGGTGACTGTCCGTTCACGGGCGACACGAACGACGAAGCCCCGTTCACGGCCGTGACCTGCGAGCTCATGGCGCGCGCGCAGAACGGCGTGTTCACGAACTTCAGCACGCCGATTCGATCCACGTTCAAGGCGTCTCCGGATCTTCTCCCGAGCTGCATCAACGTGCTCGCAGGCATCGCGACCAAGGCCGTGCACCTGAACATCACGGCCGAGTGCAAGAGCGCGATCTTGAGCGAAACGGGCGAGAACACGGCCGACTTTGTCGTGAAAACCAAAGGCTTTGCGGTCGTCACGCGGGGACTTGACGGTGGCATCAAGTTCCTGCATGCGACCAAGTAAGAACACGCAATTAATGTCTGAAATAATGCTGTTAATTGCGTCTGAAACAATCGAGTCATTAGGGTGTATTGTCATTTTAGAGTTCTATATGGTGTTCGTTTACTTTTGATGCATCAGTCGAACCTAGCGTTTCATCTCGATGCGCACTTAATTTGGCATCCTTTCGAACCATAAGTGCGCATGCATCGACTGCCAAGCACGCAGTTGCGAACTTATCATTCGTCGTGGTGAGAACCGATCATCCCATTTCCGCGCATTCCGCCATGGATCTCAGCGCGTGGTGCGACGCCGTGGCCTTCGGCAAGTATCTGCAGCCTATCCACCTGACTGTCGCTGACCTCAGCACAGATGCAGACGCAGCAGGTGTGTCCACGCCCGCAGCCGACCCCACGCAGCAGAATGGCGCAGGTGTGGACGCCGCAGCCAGTGATGCGTCGCCAGCGTCGCCATCACAATCCGATCAGGTGCCGGTGCGCGACGGCAACTCACCTCCAGCGTCGCCAGCAGCGGCATCACCACGTTCAGGTGAAGCGGTGCTAGCAAAGGACGCAGTTCCGGCGACACCGCCAGCGACGCCCAAGCACCTGAAGAGACGACAGAAGCCACCACCGTCGTCTCCATCGACCACCAATCGCGGCGGTGACGCGCAGAAGCCAAATGTGAAGGTGCTTGCGCCGTTTGCTGCAGAGTACGTGCAGGGCTGCGACCGCATCGCAATGAACGTAGGCGGACCCGTGTGGGCGATGGACTGGCTGCCGCAGGACACGTCTTGGCGGCGGACTCGGAAGAAGCAGAAGGAGAACCAGGACCAGAACTGTGACGATGAAGCCAGCGATCAAAATGAGCAAGAGGAAGGCGCTGCGGACGGCGATGGCAGTGCAGACGGCAGCAGTGCGGCGTGGCGGAAGGCGGCCAGGCAGTGGCACTTCCTGGCGCTGTCGACGCACCCGCCGTGCGAGGTTGTCGACGGCCGCGTGGTCAAGAACACGCCGCCCGACCACTACTACAACGTGCAAGCCCCCGGCGCTCGTCGACTGATCCAGATTTGGGCCATTCCTGTCCAGCCAAAGGCGAAAAATGCCAAGAAGAACGCGCATCTGGTCGCTGTGGCTCCGGCGCCGACGCTGAAACCAAAGCTCGTGTATGGGATCGACCACTACAGCGGCGCCGCGTGGGATCTCCAGTGGTGTCCACTCGCTCATACGATGCCGAAACGAACTCTCAACAGTAGCCTGCTCGGTGTGCTCGCCGTGTGTTTTGGGGACGGCAGTCTGCAGATCTTCGAGGTCCCCAAGATCCCACTGGAGCTTTTAACTTTGGAAGGTGCCGCTAAGCAAGGCAGCGTCGAGCGGCTCGCCCCCATCGTCCATGCCAGCGTGCCAAAGATCATTCAGCTCTCGATCCAGTGGTCCCCGCACCACTGGAACCTGATTCTCACGGGCGGCTCCGATGGTAAGTTAGTCGTCTTAATCTCGTCTTTGCTGTGTGTGTTTGGTTTGGTTGGACTGACCATTTTGTTCAAATGTGAAATACCAGGCTCAGTGTCCTTGTGGAATCTCGAGTCGGAACTAAGCGGCAGTAATCACCACCAGGACGACCCGGCAGCTCCTGAGTCAGCGGAGAATGTGGTGCAAATAGAACCACAGCGCCGCTATCAAGACGGTAAGTGCCCTCTCTCTCATTTATCGTAGGGTGTATTGAGATCTCGACGCTGACTGTTACTTGGTGACTACTTTGCTTTCTTGAATGCAGCGGATGCGGTGGGGAAGCAAGAAGCCTTCGAGTGGGGCTGGGGATGGGTAGCCGTGCGCTCCGTCGCGTGGTCGCCGTTCGATGAGTTTATCTTCGCAACGACGGGCAATGTACGTCATACTTATCCGTTCGTGCGTCTTGCTATCACTGGAAACCTGACCCATGCACTTTGTTCAATGGAATAGGATTCCATATTCAAAGTGTGGGATATTCGTGAGCCGCGCATCTGCCTTCGCTCGCATCGCATTCGGTCCACCTGGGGGCTTGCGCTGCAGTGGATGGACCACACGACCATCCAGATCTCGGGCGACCAAGGCTCGATCTACATGTATGATATCCTGGTACGTCGTGTGTGTGTGTGTGTATATGTATGATTGTGCTTGAAGTATAATACTCTATGCCAATGGCTTATCTTGTATTCTTGTGTGGTTGTTCCAGAGCGGGAGTTATCAGAAACTCCATTTCCATCCGCAGATTGATTCGCCGGTCTGGGATTTGCAATTCGCACGACGCGGGGACGTGCCATTGCTTGCGTCGTGCTGCACGTCAGGAAGCATTCGCGTTGCGCCAGCGAAGAAAATGTTTCGCGCGCCGCAAAACTCGATAGAGATCTGTCGTCTAGTGGGCGAAAAGGATGCGAACACGGATCGTCCGTTCAAGGCGCTGACCGTGGATTTCGAGTACGCTGTCGCTTCTGGGAATGGCTCGGACTTCTCTTCTTCGAATAAACGGGCAATGCGCGAATTTCGTGAGCGCGACGCCGCGCTTCATCGCATGCGACTGTGCACGAACGTGGCTGGTGCATATCCGTGCTTTCTCGCGGTTGCAGGCCATGCAGGTCTGGTGCTTGTCATGGAAATCCAAGACGAATTGGACCATTTGCTTGAGAACTACTTTGTGCAAGCCAACAAGAAGCTGGGGCGGCCACGCAAGGACATGGCCGTAGGTGTGGGGCATCGGGGCAGTGCATTGTGGGGTAGCGCCAAGAAAAAGAAGCACGCATTGCTCACTGGTGAGGGCAAGAAACTTCGCGCATCAGGCTTAAAGTTGCCGCGGGAGTCCAAGAAAATTCATAAAGCGCTCAACAAGTACAAGAAAATCAAGAAGCGCAGTGCAGTGGATACGGAGTTTCCGCAATTTGAGATGAAATCCGACTCAGAAGAGGAGGAGGAGGAGGAGGAAGATGAAGACGATGAAGAATCCGAGTTGAGATTATCGCTGTTGATGGCGGAGCAGGAGGAGGATTCCGCGGACAACCTCAGCATTCTCGATGACGATTTTCGCCACGACGATGCACGCATGAGGTCCGAGTACCAGTTGGATTTGTCCGAGGAAGATGCGATGCTGCTCGCGATCCAGATGTCCGAGTTAGAGCAAACGAATCCGACGTCACCGCCCGCAAGAGAAGTCAGCAATGCGCAAACACAAAACGTTGCAGAGACTCCGTCGAACGGGGATGCTGGCAGTAAGAAGCCTATGAAGGAACAGCAGACAAGTGGAAGCATGAAGGCAACAAACACAAAGAAAGCGTCAGCAAAGCCGCCATCTTCCCAGAAGAAGATCAAGGCACCACCGGCGAAAGCGGTTCCACAAGGCGCATCTACAAGCGCGAAAACAGCTAAGAAAGCAGCTCATCTGAAGAAAAAGTCAACAAGTACGCCCGATGATCCCTTTGGCGGATACATTATGGACCAAGCCGCCACACTGCAGATCATTCAGTATCAAAAGGGACTGTCGGAAGAGGACGCACTGCGCGAAGCCATCCGGGCGTCGGAAATGGAGGCCAAACGCGCGACGACAAGAAGCAAAACGCGCAGAACGACCACTCCACAAACGCCAGCACCAGCAGCGCCAGACTCGCGTGCTCCGGACAGCGAGAAGAGCGAAAGCTCAAAAGAGAAAGCGGAGGAAGCCACTCGACGACTTGTCTTTAGTCCTCCTGCTGTGAAGGACAAAGCAGGTTCAGAGGAAGCAGATGGAAAAGAGTCCGACGTAGCAAGAATGCAAGAAGTTACGACGAATCGAATGGTGGAAGTGAACAATAGTGCAGCTGCTGCTGTACCAGGTCCAGCGTCACAAGAGAAGGCTAACGACACGCAAAGTGCGTTGCAGGAAACACCAAACGCAATCACAGCCCCAAAATCACCCAAAGCCCGACCGGCATCCTCTGGAAAGGAGAAAACAGCACCCAAGGCTCCAAAGACACCAACCTATAAAAGGTCGACAAGTAGCGGTCCTTTAACTGATCTTTCTCAAGTCTCTACGGAAACAAGTGGCTCTGCTGCTGCGTCCCAAGCAGTCGAGGTTTCTGAAAGCGGCAGTGCGACTGATGATGCACCTTCGTCCGCAATATCGCCAAGCGCAACCCCAAAACCAGCGCCCGAGCCAGAACAACAACAGCAAGGCAAGGCAAAGCATCCAGGCACCAGCAGTCGAACTCCCTCTGCTAGTAGCAGTGCTAAGCCAGCCTCCACAAAGCGGAAGCGTGCTGCAACCAGTACGCCGCAGTCTCGAAAGCGCCCAAGCACTGCGGCTGGAAACAATAGCTCAAGAGGAGCAACAGGAGCAGCAGCAGCTGCCGGAGTTGGGCTCGAGGATGGGTACCTCACGGACGAAGAAGCGCTGTACCTGGCGCTGCGAGCATCTGAGGTCGAGTATTAGAAGCACAGCAGCGTGTGCAGAAACAAACATGTACAAAGGAATAAACGGAATGCAGACGAAACGCAAGTAAACACGCACCTCTCGCTGCTTACCTTCCCTTTCACGTAGCCACGGCAGCAGTCAATTTCATTCGAGTTTGTTGAATACACTGCTCGAAGACGAGACTGACTGACGTCCTCGCCATCACGCAGGATTTCGATGGGGGGAGGGTCACTTTCGAAGTTCGATCTTCACAAGTCGTTTGCGCCAAGTTTTCGCTGCTTGCACCGTTCAGTTTGGTGGGCGAAAATGGAGAGAGAGAGAGAGAGAGAGAGGAGAAGGAGAAGGAGAGGACCATGGCGTCCAGCAAACGCGGTTCGAAAGAACCGCCATGTTTGGACTTTTGCGCGTGATTAGAGCGTTGACGGTGACGTTAAAGATCTGCGCAGCAGTTCTCAGAAAGGAAAATAATCCGCGCCACCGTCATGATTACATGCGCGGAAGCTTGCCCGCGAGTACTGTTGAGTTGGTTCTTTCCCCCTCTCCCCGTCGCTGGTCGATGCACAAGAGCCACCACCCACTATGTTCGAAAAACAAAGCCAACCTCATCGAAACAGATGCTGGGGTCCGTGTGAATTTACACGAGTTTTGGCACATACTATGTCACCACGTGAAACGTTTTGGATCCAGCACTCGTGGCGTTTTTGTCTACTCGGTGCAAATGTGCAGACAGTATTACCATTTTGAGACACGCGCTAGTGAGGGCAAATCAAAACTCTTGGCGATGTCCCGCCCGCGATGCGAGACACGTCGACGGAGCTGCTCGTTCCATGCGCTGCCATCTGCTAGAAATCGAAGGCCGGCGAGTCACAACATGACAGCCAACGTGACCTTTTCCGCCACCTTTGACGAGCTCATATGCGCTATGTGCGCCGCAGTGACTGGTGGAGGGTGACTATGCACAGAGGCATGAGCTCTCACGAAGATAGCTTGGAGCGGTTCCATAAAGCACACAGAGTCACCTTTGTGCGCCTTTTTCTTTTGTTATCTCGGATGGTGATGCGATGACCTGAATGGAAAGTCCATGTTGTCGCGCCTAATTGGCGCCGGGTAATGCAGGATTTGGTGATACATTTGTCGACTGGAATCATAATTTGCACCGGATAATACTTATCATCGGAATAGATAGAATCGAGTGGAAGATCGATTCAAAGGGCTTATTGCGAAGAGAAAGTACAGACAGCCCCTTGAAAACGTTAAAAGTCGCTTTCCTTGTTGCAGTTTGGCGAGCCAAATGACCAAGACAACCTGACACCACCTCGAAACTCCCAAAACATCCCCTGTTTGCAAAGGTATCAACTGGAATGTCGCATGATTGTGCTGCTTGCATCTCTTCATCAAGAATGGATACATTTGCACCATCATGACGATGGGAAGGAGAGAAACAGATTGCGCCACCTATCAGTCTCCCAAGACACCCTCGCTCGAGATCTCTTGCTGTTTCTATGCTTGCCTATCGTCCATAGACTGGTCGATTAGTGACCCGGTCTATGGACGGCAGGCAAGGAGAGTGAATCGACCAATGATTGAAGAACTGAAGCATCTTGAGCCGTCTGTTGTGTTCTGCGCGCTGTCACTTTTGATCTTGCGGGCAAGCGGAGAAGTGGAATCACGCATTTTGCCGCAAAAAGAAAAAGAGAAAAAAGTATCCACAGAAACCCCACATACGTAGCATGTGGTTGTTTGCCGCCGTGTGCCTCGCGCTCGCGGTCCCGGCTTTCCGCGCGACACTCGAGTCGCTTTTCGCCGAGCTCACGATCCTGTTCTTCAACTACATTTCGGTCGTCGCGGTCGCGACCACGGCTGTTTTTATCGGCGCGTTGATGCTGCCAACGAAGACCTTGAAGAGCAAGCTCCAGAGCCACTCGTCTGCTGCTTTACAAGAATCTACAAGTGCCACTCAAAAGCAAATGAAGTCGTCGGGCTTCTCCACTGGTAACGCGCTCGTCAAGTCGCTTTTCTTTGCGTCGACGATGTTGCCACTCAGTGTCGCCGCCACCTCGTCAACGCTTACGACAACGCGCCATCTCCAGACCAGCACGGCCGTTCCATTCACGCTCGCGGACGATCCAACGGCGCTCGCGGCGATCCGTGCGAACCTTACGATGTGCAAGTACTCGGGGGTCCGCGAGTGTATCGACAACCCAACGTCCGTGCCCGAGTTTGGCGTGTACCGTAAGCAACCAGGCTACTGCGCCGCGTTTGACTCGGCGTACGTGAACGTCACATCGAGCTACGCGGCGATTCCAAACCGATACTTGCCGACGTCCGTCGAAGGCGGGTACGCGTCGGGGTTCCGCAACAAATTCTCGGACTGGTCAACAGACAACCAGGCACAATTCCAAGTCGATTGCCCGATTCTGTACAACGATACGATCGCCAAGGGTGAAGAGTACTTTTGCTGTACTGAGAGCCAATACGAAGGCCTGAAGACCCAGGTGCGCCAGATCCCGGGTCTTTGTACGACGTGCAAGCAAAACCTGCGCAATGTGTTTTGCCAGATGACGTGCAGTCCCAACAACAGTATGTTCCTCGAGATCGACCAAGTGCGCATTATGCCTGGTGATGATGCTCACCCAACGGCTGTGTTCCCCGCCATTGAAGAATTGACGTACTGGGTCGGCCTGGACTGGATCCGCGACATCTACGACTACTGCCTCAAGGACAGCAGTTTCTCGCTGCTGTGCAACCCGACGCAGAATTGTACCGATGGGTATGGCCTCATGGCGTTCATGGGAGCGTACAAGTTCAACACGATCGGCTCGCCGCTTCAAATCAACGTCAAGACAATGAATCAGGTCTCGACTACTGAGCAAGAGGAGATGTTTTGCGCCTGCGATGACACGAATGCCACCGGCTGCTTCACGCCGATGGATACGCACTTACTCTCGTGTGTGGGTGTCTGCGGTTCGCTCTGTGCGGTCAGCGCGAGTGACGTGCGCACATACCACCCAGCCTGCTACAGCAACAGCACGACTTTGGCCGCATCGGGTGGATCCAGCACTGGCTCGGCGTCTTCGGCCGTTGTGTCCAAGTGGGAGCCGTTGATGACGTACTTGGCAGACAACTTGACTGAGACGGACTTTAGCGCGCTCAACTACTTTTTGGTGATCGTTGGCTGCATGGTGGCGCTCTTCTTGATCGGCTGCTTCCTGTACATCTCGCACCGTACGAAAAAGTACGCGAGCGTGCGACGCTCCGAGCACACGCCAGGTGCGATCGCTGTTGTGACGAGTACCTCGGACGAGCGTCGTCTGAGTTTCATGGATGATTTTGTGTCGGCGCAGCTGAAACGCTGGGCCACGTGGCTCTCGAAGGGCAACAACCCGCTCAAAGTGAGCGGGATCGTGATGTTTTTTGTTATCGCGTGTACGTTGGGATTGGTGCGACTTGATGTGGAGACAGACCCCGTGAAGCTCTGGGTCTCGGACTCCAGTCTCTCGTACCGTGAGCGTGATCACTACGGTGAGCTTTTCATGCCGTTCTACCGCTCACAGCAACTGATTATGGTACCAAAAGATGGCGGTGATATCAACCGCGTCACGTACTTGAAAGAAGCGATCCGTCTCCAAGAGATGGTCGCAGCGGTCACGTATGGACCCGCGAATGCTTCGTACCCCGAGCGCATCGAACTGACGGACATTTGCTGGAAAGTGACGGGCACGACATGCACTGTGCAGTCGATCACGCAATACTTCCAGAACCGCATGGACCACTTCGAGTTTTACGAGAAGTACAACCTCGTGCTGGAGCACTTCAGTCAATGCATGTACTCGCCGACGACATCGGATGTTTCGACGTGTAGTACGCTGGCTAACAGTTTGAAAGCTGGTGATTCGATCCCGACGAGTATGAGCGACTGTCCATGTCTCTCGAGCTTTGGTTCGCCGATGAACTTGTACAACACGTACTTGGGTGGCTTCCCGAACGGCGCGCCGAAGAACACGACGTTGTATCTGCAATCGCGTGCGTTCGTGTCGACGGCACTCGTGTACAACTACTACGACACGTCCCTGAACGAGCCAGCAAAGCGCTGGGAGCGGGAGTACATCAAGATGCTCAAGGTTGAGTCGGAGGAAAACGAGCTCTTCGACATTTACTTCATGGCTGAGACATCGGTGCAGGATGAAGTCGAGGCTGAGTCGAACGGCGACATGATGCCTGTCGTCTTGTGCTACATAGTGATGATCGTGTACGTCTCCCTTGGCATCAACCGCTGGTCGCTCCGCAAGGATTTCTTCCAGACGTCCAAGATCGCCGTCGGGTTCCTCGGTATCGTCTGCATCATGTTCGCTGTCTCGAGTACCATCGGTTTTTTCATGTGGTTTGGTGTGAAATTGCAGCTCGTTATCATGGAGGTCGTGCCATTCCTCTCGGTTGCGATTGGTGTGGACAACATTTTCTTGGTCGTGAACGCCGTCGCGCGCAAACAGGAAGAACTCAAGCGCGCGCAACCGGATCTCTTTGTCGGTCTCGAACACGATGTCGCCGCCGCGCATGATGTCGCGACCCAGGTGGTCGCGGAAGGACTCGCGTACATTGGTCCAAGCATCTTCATGGCGTCGGTGACAGAGTCTGTTGCGTTCGCGTTTGGCTGCATTTCGCCTATGCCCGTGGTGCTCTGGTTTGCCGCATTCTCATGTGTCGCCGTGCTGGCTAACTTTGCGCTGCAGATGACACTGTTCGTGTCGATCGTGACGCTCGACAAGCGCCGTGAATTGAGCGGTAAGTACGACATTTTGTGCTGGAAGCGTGCCTCGGGACCGATGTGGACGCAGCCAGACATGCAGGATGCGCCACAGCAGGAGCAGCAGCAGCCGAAGACTCCAGAAGACACGAAAGACGAGCCAACGAGCCACACGTCCACTTCGATGGGACCAAACTTGTTGGACCGCTGCGTCGACGCTTACGCCACGTTCTTGTCGTTGCGCATTGTCAAGCTTCTCGTGCTGCTGATCTTCTGGGCTTTGACCCTTCTCTCAATCTACTCGATCGAGAACCTCAAGCATGGTCTTCCTCAATCCGAATCGATGCCATCGAAATCGTACATGGTCAAGTACTTTGACGCCCTCGACGTGTACCTGGCGACTGGCTCGCCCGTGTACTTTGTGGTCGAAGGTGGGTACAAACGTAACCCAGCTATGTTTGACTTGGAAGATTCGAACGTGCAGTCGATGTTCTGTAAGTCAAAAGAATTTTGCAGCGACTTTGCGATCCCAAAGATCATTGACGCGCTCGCGAACGAAGGAAACCGCAACATCACGCACTTGAGTGAAGGCACGACGTACTCGTGGATGGACGACTTCTGGGGATTCGTGAACCCCGACAGTGAGTGCTGCCGCGTCGACAGCCACAACGCGTACCTGCCGATTCTCGCCGACAATGCGACGTACACGGCGGCGCGCCCCAGCAACCCAACGTGTCTCCCGGTCCAAACAACAGTGCCGCCGGTGCCGCATGAGTCCTTTATGTCGCTCTTCAGCATGTTCTCGACGGCGAGTGCTGGTAACTTGTGCTCCTACGGTGGTGGCTCTATTTACCGTGGCCAATTCAGTATCGATGACAAGCCGATTCCAATCGTCACGAGCAGCACGCCACAGGTCGTGCTGAACAGTACCGGCTACGGCAACCAGATCACGGCGTTCACGTACATGATCGTCTCAACGGGCAACCCGACGCAGCAGGATTTCATCGACGGATACAAGCAAGCGCGACGCGCGGCGAAATGGATTAGTGAGAAGACGGGTATCGACGTCTGGGTGTTCTCGTTGACATACGTGTACTTTGACCAGTACTTGACTGTGGTCCACGACACGTACAAGCTCGTGGGACTCGCGCTCGCCGCGATCTTCCTCGTGCAAGCCGTGTACTATGGCGGCATCCTGTACCCGCTCATCGTCGCCTTGTCGAGCACGAATCTCGTGATCCTCGTCATGGGGCTCATGGAGCCGAACGACATTCTCCTGAACGGTCTCTCGATGGTCAACCTGATTATTGCTGCAGGCTTCGGCGTTGAGTTCTGCGGTCACTACGTGCGTATGTTCGCGAAGGCCAAGGGCTCGGGCGACGAGCGCGCGCGCATTGCACTTCGCAAGGTGCTTGCGTCGGTGCTTTTTGGTATCACGATCACCAAGATCTTGGGTTTGAGCATGTTGACCCTCGCGGACTCGCGTATCTTCAAGAAGTACTACTTCCGCATGTACATGATGGTGGTTCTTTGCGGCATGCTGACGGGTATGGTGCTGCTGCCCGTGGTGCTGAGTCTGAGTGCGGATCTGAAGCAATTCTTCCTCGGCTCGCGCCAGCGCGGTGTCAAGACGCCAGTGGACCCAAGCAAAGCAGCCGAGAGCCCTGCGTTCCAGAGCGTCGAAAGTGCCAAGGAGAACACGAGAGCGTCGCCATCCAGCGGCACCCGCCACTCAAACAGCGACTAAATGCAAGTAAATGTAGCCACTCCTAGTTCTCTCAGGATATTCTAAAAGAGTGAGAGAAGCGATAGAAACACGGTTAGTAAAGTAAACGTACATGTAATGGAACGTGACCCAGTTCTTCGACTGCAACACACATGCAAGCGCCGCTCCCACCTCAACGTACAGGCGTCTCATGCGCCATATTCACATGCGTGAAGCCGTCGCCATGCTCACGCGCAGCCCGCATCGACGTGAAGCAGAGTGATGGTCCAATGTTCAACTCGAGGAAAAATGTGGAATGGCACGCAGCAGAAAATGCAGGGCTGAGTGCAGCACTGATTCCGAGTTCAACTTGTCCCGAAACCGCTTCGAATAGTACGCTGTGTGTCTCACAAAACTAGAGTGCGTACCACATTCCACTGTGGAACACAGAGTGGGCGGTGCTGAATATCTTGTCGCAGTGTCTCTACTTTATTAGGACGCATCTGAGGAGACAAGAAACAGGAAGTGCAGATCTCGCGACGCACTCGGTTCGGCTCTATATCTCTGCTCTCTATCTCCGTCGCGATCCCTGTCACTACTCCGCGTTCTCCCCATTTCAGTACATATCAGGGTGCCACCGGGCGAGAGCAGCAGCGTGTGCGTGGGTGCGCGCACTTTCTCGACGCGGCGCAGCTTCAAAGGACACGCGCGATTTGCTCCAGAAAGAGCCGCGACGTTTTTATCTTTCTTCCTCGTTGCATCTCGTTCTCGTGCGCGTAGTGGCAATGGGGCAATCTTGTTCGTGTCTGCAGCATCGGCGCAAGTTCGAGCGCCGTGCGTCCGACGAGGGCACGCTCCAGGATACCGACGGCGACGAACTGGACATCCTCATCGATGGCAACAACAGCGAGTTCGACGAGCTCTTAGGAGCATCTGGAAGCGGCAGCGCGCGGCTTTTACGGGATAATGCTCAAGCTGCTTTCACGAAGAGGAACAGCAAGAGCATGCGCGTGGAAGTAGAAGACAACGATACTAACACAATGCTGGAGAGCCAAGACAACGGCGCCAAGTTACATTATGGAGGCAACGGTGCGCGATTGCTGGGACCAAGAAGCGACTCGTCGTTGTCTCAAGAAAAGAAAAATATGGAGGTGCTTCGGTCGTACCAGAAGGTCACTGGCGTGGTGAGTTTTGTTTGGAATCTGCACTGCTGTGTGTCTTGTGGAAGTTGTTTGCCTGTAAACTCTGTGTCTGTGACATGTGTTTCATCAGGTTGACGAAGGCGAGCAGGATTTCGAGTGCATCATGTGTTTGGATATTTTCTCACCGGTTTGTTGTCGCCATTTTGTATACGCACTTGGATATGGATCGTTTTCTGATTTGTACTATTGTTTTGTACCTTGGTTGCAGGACAACCCAAAAGTGCGCACGCTTTGCAGTTGCGGCATGAATCGCACGAACTTCCACATGAGCTGCCTTATGGAATGGAAAAATCGCAACGCCAAGTGTCCTGTGTGCAGAGAATACCTGTTCTACGAAGATTGAGAGAGGCGTCGTGCCACTCAAGAGGCAACAACGAAGCGCTTCAACGTGCTGCCAGCAATCAACTCAAGAAGGCTTGCGACCAGTTCTTCCTTGGCTATGAGAACGAGTAGTGGCAAATATGGACGCCAGTCGTTGTGCGTTCCAAGCCATACTCTCCGACGGCGAAGGACTCGCTTTCGGCTCGTCATTTAGCGCTCCCAAGGGCCAATCCGCACAAATCTTATGCAACAGCCACGCAAATGAACTGCACCTGCAACACTCGTAAACCGGAGTATTCTTCGCACACACTTATGCTGATCACCAGGGTCTGTGACGCATAGGATAGAAGCCAAATTCTAATATTATTATGCATCTAAGACAATCTCCTCGTATGTGTTTATTGCCGATAAAACCAAGCTGTAAACTCTTCACAGCTTTCCATGAATCTTTCTGTTGTTTCTTCCTTGCAGAGTTTTCGGGATAGTGTTCGTAATCACACAGGTTGGATTCGATTTCGGTAGGCGTACGACAGCGCGGCGGCAAAGATCCCAACTGCTGCGGCTCGGACGAGGATCGACGTCTACGTGTTGCAGTCGCACAACACAAAAGAAATGAGCACACAAGAACTTGGAGGAGCTCCAATAAAGAACGACGGTACTCACCTTCGTCGTCTCGTTTTGTCTGCCACACAGTGAAGGAAAAAGGACAAAGATAGTTATCACCTGAATAATTCCTTCGACGGTTGTAAATGAATAGTGAAGTACCTTGACGGATTTTTCGGCACTGCTGGCAGCGTCACATAAGGCTTCGCCACGTCGAACTGATTTTGATACGCATAAGGACTTTCAAAGTACGTCGATTTCCTGTATCGAGTATTACAAATGCCAGCGTTTTTGCAACTCAGTCAGACTAAACAGCAACAACAACACATTGGCTCGTTCTCAAGAGACTGGGATACGTACGCTAACGACGGATCAGCATCGCTCAACTGCAGTAACTGAGCAGGTGGTGTGGTGTGGATCAACACAGTCGCTCGTGCAGTGACTTGTTCAATGTCCATGGTCTGCGGCAGCTTCGAGAGCAAGCTATGCATCGTGCCAAAGTCACAATCGCATTTAAGAATGCGCACTCGGGCTTCCAAAATGAGCTTTTGCATCGAAACGACATAGACACAAACGAACAGAGAAGAAGAGAGGTTAATGCGAATAGGTCTTATAACATAGGAAGGCAGATTCCGTACCGCAGCAGACACGTATAAACAAAACAGCGGATGGGACACGAGGAATATATCGTACAGCCGCGTCACATCCTGGAAGCGCTGCAGTTGGTGTGCAAACCACGTGATCATCCACGGGAGAGCGAAAAACGGCTCGACCTGCGCCAACGTTCAACTCATTTACACTAGACTTGCTGGAGCATCACTGGAGCAATCACACTTTCCCACAGCGAGCAAATGCACTTACCCCAGACTGCCGCATGTACGCGAAAAGCGCACTGTCTTCAGCGTCGACTAACGGGAACAGCAGGCGGGTCACTTGCATCACCGTCTCAAACCCTGTCCTCATGGCTTCTCGATGATATGAACCACTCACTCGTTCGAGTGCGCAGAACGCTCGCTGATCGCCGATTGCGAGCAGAAACACGGAGCTGACGTCATGGTAGCCCTAGCAGCAAAACGAGTGTGAGCTAAGAAGCGAGAGAAGGTGCACGATGCATATTCCTACCTGATAGTAATGGAGCTCGTCATTGCCTCGGAGCACGGCATTGATGATCTGCGTGAGCGCTCGCCGCTTTGCGCGCCGCTCAGACTCTCGAATGCCCTTCACGGTATCGTAATGCCTACATACACAAACCAAAGCGACGTGAAGGATGTCAGAGACGCATGATAAGCTGAATTTGTCCATGGTAATCGCAATAATACGCACCACAGCGATCGCTCAATGTCTTTTTCCACTTGATGATCGTCGCGATGCGGTCCTGTGCGCGCTGCAAAATGGTGTGGATCGTGCACATCGAGCGGGTGAAACCCACCATAACCGACCAGGAAGGGCCAAATGTCTTGGCGAAACGCATCGGACACAAATCCTCGGTTGTGGACTGCGAGTCGCCGTAGCTCTTGGAAAATGGCAGCAGCGGACTCGTCTTCTATTGCCGCTGCAGCAGACGACTGGGGATTCGTTGTGTGCTGCTCGTTGTGGAATGACCGAATGCACGCAATGGCCACGCGCAGCTGTTGCTCTTTGGCTTCGATCTCCTTGCGCTCTCGCTCGGCGCGGAGTCGCCCGGGGATGCCCTTTGTGCGCCGCGGATCATTGCCATTGCGCTTCTTGCGACCCATTTCAGCAACGTGCAGGTTCAATTGATTGCATGCACACCTTTTTTTATTGTGTCTCGGCTGCAGTACCGTGTTTGACAGAAACAAGAAGAGTGGACCACACCGAATCCGAGTCTGTCATTGACGTGGGCCACATTACTTGAGTTGTTGGCACAAACATCAAAAAATACACATGTAGAAAATACCCCTTCGCGAAAAGCACACGGCGCAAAAAGCTCAAGGCGATGCATCGCGCGAGCGAGCGAGCGAGCGAGTGAGCGTTCAGTGGTTGCTGAGTGCGGTGGGATGATCGTCGTGATAGTAAAGCCAGATTCTATCGCTGCTGATAGTCTGAAGCATGACACCGTGCCACAAAAATGAGCCGCGCAAATGCATCATTCGAGAGCCTATCTCACACGCATAATTCATGAGTGAGCCTATCTCATACGCACTTTGTCCGATAGGATTCACAAAGACACTCTCACATGGGTGCACTTGCCAGCAGAACGTTCCATCCAACATACTGTACTCTGTGGCAGTAGGTACGCTTTAATTTCCGCCAGCCCTTTTTGCGAGCGACCCGGGTCTAACGGCGAGCAACGCACGTTTCGCAGACAGATCCAATAGAGACAGTTGGACGAAGGCGGATCGACAACACTGGAGACCCCAAATTTGTCGCGGTCACGGTACTGCGTGCCTGCTTGGCTCATGCGTACGAGGTAGTTCCGTTTCCCAGCGTTTTTCGTTTCGACGTTTGCGGTATGTCGCGGATGTGTCGTGACGTCAATGGCGCCAGTGGCAGCGCCGTTCCCCGCTGATCAAACAAGGCGCTTGCAGGTCGTTAGTACGCCGCCGCAAAAGCACTGGTCCGAGACGCACTTTATCAGCTCCATGGACCAGAGCTTGCACTCGAATCTTTTTGTCTTGGAATACGGCGCCATCAGCAGCACGTGTGGGTGCAGACAATCGAGAATAATCATTTTCTCTTGAATCAGGTTCGCAAACGATCTTACCTGGGAGTGTATTCATTTTTCGAATAGCTGGAAATAGATTGGTTTCGAGTGTATCTATAAATAAGGAAATTGATTTGTAGAGGTGATCGGATCACACAGGAAATCAAACTCATTCCAACTCAGGTCGTTCTGCCTGGGACACCAACAGAGTGAGTGACCCATCCACGATAGAGCAGCGACCCTGATTTATTTAACCGCTCGGATGTGCCCTATTCTCCTTGCAAAACGGGTCGCACTGTTCAGTTTCTCCCTCAAACCCACGATTTGCAATAGCAGTTTGTATTCATTTAGGAAACCCACGGGTCTGCCTGGATTTTGCGCATTGCCTTTGGCGGGGCTAGGGCAGCGATCGTCGTACACGCGATTGAGCGCCAGCTGGGTGGGCAACAGAGCGCTCGCTCTCTTGCGACCGATCGGTCGTAGTGCCGAATCGGACGCGAGGCTCTCAGAGCAAAGCGCGGAAAGAAAAAAGACCGACAGAGCAAGCGCATAGAAAGAAAGACAGCAGCGGAAGGAAACGCATTCGTCTCCCTCTCGCTCTCTCTCTCTCTCTCTCTTTCCTCTCGATCTTTCGTGCTTGCGTCTCGGCGTGGGTGTGTCACTCTCTCTCTCTGGGTGACTCGCGCACATCGCGGCGGCGTGTGGGGAAGTGGACGACGTGCACGGCGGCCGAGAAAGCAAACGAGCGTACGTAGACATCGGTTTTTCTTCTGAAAAAAAAACAAAAAACAGTGAAAAAAAAAGATGGGGCGCGGAGACGACAGCGGTGGCGAAAGTGATGACATCCACCAGAGCAAGGCGTTGAAGCAGCAAAAGAAATTATGTGACGAAGGCATGGAGCTTGTGAACGCCGGCGTGGCGTTCCAGAATGCCACGCCGCCGAACCTGGAAGCGGCCGAGGAAAAATTGACGCGCGCCGTGGCCATCATGGAGCAGGCGCTCGCGATTGAGTACCCGACCCAAGAAGAACGCGATGCCAGTCAACGGCTGAACAACAAGATGAACCGATACGTGAAGATGATTCGCAGCCAGCGTGAGAAGGGCCCGACGTCGGGACCAGCGGGACAACCAGTTGTCAAGTACAACATTTTGGAAATGGACAAGCTGCCGCCCATGTACAATCCAATTATGGAGATGCTGGGAAAGTGAGTACAGTCTTGCTACTGTATGCGTGTGGACATTCTACAGTGCGACTAACTTGCTTCATCATATGTTTTGTGTGTTGTGTAGCTCGTCGTCGCTTGGCGATATTTTGATTCGTTGAAACGAACTTTGGTTTCCAAGAAGCCAACGTTGAGAGCCAACGCGAGCATGTGCTGCTGCTTCTCACGAACTACAAGGAACAGTCAGAAGAAGACACGGCTCCAGGACAAGACGCCAATACTGACCATCGACGTGATCCACAGCAGGAAATGGAGTTGGCCAACAAAGGTATCAAGCGCTTCCACAGCAAGATCTTTGCCAACTATACCAAGTGGTGCAAGTACATCTCGACCAAGCCGGCTTTCACCAGTGAACCGTTGGTCGACATTTGCCTTTTCTTCCTTGCCTGGGGCGAAGCTGGTAACTTCCGTCAGATCCCGGAGTGTTTGTGTTTTATTTTCCACAACATGCTTCCTCAAGCGACATCGCGTGGTGGAGACAAGCAGCCGGGGGATTTCCTTGCGGAGGTGATTCGTCCGATGTACCTTGAAGTGAAGAAAGACAATGACAAGAAGACCGCGAAAGGCGCCCGCGCTTCCCACAGTGAAATCCGCAACTACGACGACTTCAACGAGTTTTTCTGGAACAAGAAGTGTTTGAAGTACAACCTCACGAACATCAGTGAGACGTTTGGTGAAGTCGACAAGAAGGGCAACCCGAAGACTGTCAAGAAGTCTTACGTTGAGAAGCGAAGCTGGTTTCGTGCGCTGCTCTCTTTCCGTCGTATCTTCTTGACCAATTGCGCACTGTTTATGGCGGTTCTCGGCTTTTCGCTGAACGTGGTGATGTTCTGTCCAGACACGCCAATTCTGTACGGGCCGGATTTGTCCAATGGCGCCACGCGAACTTTTGTCGTGTTCAGCAAAAACCTTACCGCATCCGATTCGAGCCCGTACAACACGTCCACCAACACTGATACTTCTGATAAGTCTGGATCTGGGTCTGGCTCTGGCTCTAACGCGGCGGCAGTATGCGCTCGCCCGATCCTTGCTGGCTGCCTTGGTATGGAGTACATCGCAAGTAAAACTTTTGAAAACATCCCAATCGATTTCAAAGCTGTTTTGACCCAAGTGCCGTTCACGAACTGCGTTGAGAAGCAAAGTGGACGGTGTGGCTGCTACATTGAGCTTTTGGATAAATGCTTCAAAAAGACGGGTACAACGACGAAGGTTGACTCTGAAACAAATGCAGTTCTGACCGAGTCGAGCAAGTACGACCAGAGTCTTTGTGTCCCACAATGGAGAGATGCAGTTGAAGCGATCATCAAGCAGCCTGGCCCTGGAAGATTGAACTGTGAAATTTGCCAGCTTGGTTTGAAAGCTCTGATTAAAAACGGAAAGATTGGTGATCTCATCTCGGGGTTGATGACGATTGGTAAGGGCAATGTGATCACAGACGCGCAGTTCCAAGCGAACCCGAACGATTCCGCTGTGACTGAACGGCAAGATGTTGGTGCGCTCGCAATGTTGGTCGGACTCGCATGTGTCGCTTTGGTTTTCGTGTGCGAATTCCTGAACAAGATCTTCTCTGGAATCGGCTCAGGGTACGTTGGTCGCTCGTTGCCTGTTCCGATCAAAGCGTGGTGCCGTTACACGTGCTTCTGGTTGCTGCTGTTTCTCATCAAGTTGACTTTCGATTACCAGTTCATGATGAAAGCTTTGGTGGAAACGTCGCTGTTCATCTGGTACGCCAATGAAGACCAGTATCTCCCGTACTCGAACTTCATGATGCAGTTGACGTTCCACAACATCCTCTACATTTTGTTTTTGTGGATCCCAGCGTTCATGGTGTTCATGTACGATGCTCAGATCTTCTACTCTTTGCTGTCGGTGATCTTCGGTTCCTTCGCAGGCTTCAACCTCCGTATCGGTGAACTTCGATCGTTCCGTGTGCTTCGACTTTCGTTCAAGTCAATTCCGCGTATGTTCAACAAGAAAATTGTGCCGAATATCCAAGACGGAAATGATGGAAAAAAGAGCAAGAAAGGAAAGAAGAAGAAGAACGAGAAAGAAGAGACTACGATGCCAGTTCGTCACTTTGAACGCGTCTCTATGGCAGACGGTATCAAGCCCCTGACGGTGAAAGCTCAAATGTACTCGAACCTTCTCGAACAGCAAGGAGGTGACTTGTACAGCGAGGTGAAGACGCCAAACGGCGATGATGATGATGCCTCGTCCTCTGGACGAGCTTCTGTGCTTGGATCGGTGACAGGCATTTCTGGTGCTGAATTTGAGCGCACGATCGCTTTCGCAATGGCATGGAATCGGTGTCTGGCTAGTCTGCGTGAGGCTGATGTGATCAGTGACCGAGAGTTGAATGTTTTGAGCTATTTGATTGATTCCAAGGACGCTGAAGACCGAAAGCTGTATCCTCCAGCATTCTTGACTGCTGGCAAACTGGATGAGTCGCTTGATATCATCACCGAATGTGCCGCAATCTACGAGAAGCTGAGCTCTGACAAGAAGAAAAAAGACAAGACTCTGCAGAAGGTTGAAAACACGATGCGAGAGCGTCTTTTGAAGGATGATTTGCGAGTCGAGTCTATCGTTGGGTCGTACAAGTTTTCATCCCAGGTTGTCCGGTTCCTTCTTGGTGACGAACACAAGGACTTGGGTGCGTGCTTCGACTTTATGGAGGAAATGGTTGCCCAGCAATCCATTTTGAAGGGTTTGAACTTGAAAAACCTGCATCAGTGTCGCTCTGCTACAGCTGAACTGATGAAGGCTCTTTTGGAAGTCCCTAAAGGTACCGGAGACAACAGCATCAAGTTCCAGCGAGCGTTATACCGCGTCATCGATTGTGTTGAAGCTGTGCTAAACTGCATGAAGAAGGTTCTCGGAAAGCAAGAAGATTTGCTTCAAATCCTGAACGACACTCCGTTGAAACAAAACTCGTTCTTCTTCCCTGGTGGAGCGCAGACCTACGCGAATGTGCAGCTGCAAAAGCTGGTCAACTCGGACACTGCACTCGATATTGTGTCTCGCGCATACCAGTTGCTTACGGTGGACAACTTTGACGCTGAACCACGATCAGAAGAAGGTCGACGTCGTTTGCGTTTCTTCGCCAACTCTTTGTTCATGGATATGCCTGATGCGAGATCTATTCGAAAGATCAAATCCTTGACCGTGGCAACTCCATACTACAGTGAAATCGTGATGTACTCGATTAAAGAGCTGACTGCCCAAAATGAAGACAGCATCAAACAGCTGTACTATTTGAAGACAATCTACCCCTTCGAGTGGGAGAATTTCCTAGAGCGTATTCAAGCGAAGGATATGGAAGAGGCTCTCAAGAAACACCCAGAAGAAATCCAGTTGTGGGCAAGTTACCGTGGTCAAACGTTGGCTCGTACTGTGCGAGGCATGATGTACAATGAAGACGCCATTCGATTCCTTCACTGGTTGGAAATTTGTGAAAACGAAGTGATGCATCAGTACGGATGCCCATGCAACAAGTGCAAGCGCTTGGAAGAGATGGTTGCGCTGAAGTTCAACTACATTTGCACATGCCAAATCTACGGCAAGCAAAAGGCTGAGCAGCGCCAACAAGCCCAAGATCTTGAGTATTTGCTTAAGAAGCACCCAAGTCTTCGCGTTGCGTATGTCGATGGACCGAAGAAGATGAAAGAAGGTCCGCCGAAGTACTACTCGGTGTTGATTCGTGCTCAAGGTGACACTATCGCTGAAGTGTACCGTGTTGAGCTTCCAGGTGATCCGATCATTGGTGAAGGTAAGCCTGAGAACCAGAACCACGCTATTATTTTCTCCCGTGGCGAGTTCCTGCAGTGTATCGATATGAACCAAGATGGTTACCTCGAAGAGTCACTGAAGTTGCCGAATTTGCTGGCGACCTCGGATCTCCACACTGAGAAATGCCCGCTCACGATTATTGGTTTCCGTGAGCACGTTTTCACTGGTGGTGTGTCGAATCTTGCGAGTTTCATGTCCATCCAAGAACTGTCGTTCGTGTCGCTCGGTCAGCGTATGCTGGCTATCAACCATGTTCGTCAGCACTACGGTCACCCTGATATTTTCGACAAGATGTTTGCTATGGGCACTGGTGGTACTGCGAAGGCGTCGAAGGGCATCAACCTTTCAGAAGATATTTTCGCTGGTTTCAACTCTACTCTTCGCGGTGGTCGCGTGTCCCACGAAGAATTCATTCAGGTGGGCAAGGGTCGTGATGTCGGTATGCAACAACTGGTGCTCTTCGAGGCGAAGCTGTCGTCTGGTGCCGGCGAGTGTGTGATTTCTCGTGATGCGATGCGTATGGCGTCTCGTTTGGATTTCTTCCGTCTTCACTCGTGGTTCTATGGTAACCTGGGTTGGTACTTTACGCAGACGATGACGGTCGTGGGCGTGTATTTCTTCATCTACGGCAAGGTGTACATGGCGTTGAGCGGCATGGACAGTTTCTTCTTGACACATGGTGGTCTTGGCATTGGTGGTACGTTGAACACGTCGTGGGCGTTCCAGTTCGGTTTCTTGCTGGTCGTTCCTGTTGTCGCAGTCGTCGGTGTGGAGCAGGGTTTCCGTCACGGTATCACCTACTTGATTTGGAACTGTTTGACTCTCGGTCCATTGTTCTTCACTTTCCAGATGGGTACGCGTATGAACTACTTTGACCGCACTTTGGTTCATGGTGGTGCGAAGTACCGTGCTACGGGTCGTGGCTTTACGATCAAGCACGAGAAGTTTGCGGAGCTTTACCGCTTCTACGCGTTCAGCCACTTTTACCGCGCTGTTGAACTGGTGTTCTTGCTTCTGTGCTTCTACGCCTATGGAACATTCTCGTGGTGCAATTGCTCGTGGACGATTGACGCCAAGTTTTTCAACCAAATGAAACCGTCGGACTTGGACTGGACCACGCGTTGTTATGCCAACTACTACCAGACTTGCGTCTTGCCAACGAACCAGAACTACGGCATCATGTCGTACTCGCTGTGGATTATTGCTGTTACGTGGCTGTGGGCTCCGTTTATTTTTAACCCAAGCGGTTTAGATTGGGACAAGCTCATCGAGGATTACAGTGACTGGCAAAACTGGCTCAAGACAACGAATGATTCCGCCCAGAGTTGGTCGGGTTGGTGGTCGGCCGAACTGGAATACTTGGAACACTCGTCTTGGGGCTCACGCATGGTCTCGATTATTCGCAAGTCGCGCTTTTTGCTTCTCGCGTACGGAATTTACCTTCAACTGGCGTACAAGGCGTACTACAAGAGCCAAAACCTGCAGATCAAGAAGGGTGAGATGATGTCGTACGCATTGTCTGCGTTGATGATTGTCTTGGTCCTGCTCATGCTCTGCATCGGATACATGGCGAGTCGCATCAAGAAGAAGATGACGTTCAAGCAGAAGAAGCTTCGTAAGATGAAGTTTATGCTGTCGTGCTGTGGCTTGCTTTTGGCAGTCCTGAGCTTGATGTTCATCTCGTTCGTCAATTTGATTGAGATCACGATTGTGATGCTCATCGCGACGTACTGGTTCTTGCAGGTGTGCATCTACCGCAATCAAACAAGCCACGTCGTTGTGCGTTCCTTGGCTCGCATGTACGACCGCTGGGTGGGCTGGATCATCTTTGGTCCAATCCTGTTTGTGGCCATGTTCTTGCCGTTTATCTCTGCGTTCCAGCAACGTGTGATGTTCAACAATGCGTTCACGGCGGGTCTTGAAGTGTCCAAGTTGTTTGCGAACGAAGCCGCGTCTTCGACGTCCAAGGTCGTGAAGGTCAAGCGTGTGCTCAAGAAGAAGAAGCGTGACGATTAGATGCGCGGGACGTTTTTGCTTGAGCGATTGACAGAAGCCACCAAACGCTTCTTTCTTTACAAGTCGCTTGCGTGTTTGCATACGAAAGAATGATTGATTTCTCATCCATCGATCATCAAAGAACAGAAAATTTTAACCACAAAATACAATAAAAAAGTCATTGTGATGAATGAGAGTGCATATGAAAATTCCATTGCCGCTGCGGTGCTGTGCGTGCGAATGATGGATGATTCGTGCATCTCTCTCATGACAATGGTTTGCACATGTATCAACTATCCTCACCATCTTGGTCTACACCGACCCCTTTGTCCGCAGAATATTGCTTGCGGCCAGCTGCGCATGCATTTCGTCGGCACAGATGCAATCCGAGTCCCCTTTGACAAGGTCCTCGACGTGCAGATAATGCGAACAAAGCGTCGCGCGCAGCAAAATGTCCCATGGAGTTGGCGGCATGATCAGCAGACACGATGGACAACCAGCGTGCCGCAGTTCGCTCTCTCTCTTTCTCAGTGTGTATCTGTGACGTGCCGGCAGAGGGCGCGTCTGCAAATGGATCCATCGCGAGGTGGCGCGATCAAGACAATGATGAGATCGGCCGGCATGCGCCGCTTTCGCATGAGCCGCGGCGCTCATTCCTTCCTTTTCCATCATCTCAGCGTCTGGAGAAATCAGTAACGGTGCGCATTCCGATAGGAGGTCGGAAGGAATGTGCGGGAAAACAATGGCTTGAGAGTCAGAACTGGTGCATAAATCAAGGCGAGTTACGCTAAAACGGAGCATGTCCCTCAAGCAGCAACAATAAAAAAGAACATGAACCAACCCTATCTGCTGTAAGCACAATTGCGCGATGGCATTGGAGTTTAGGGAAAGGGATAGGACTTAGCCATGCCAAAACTGACTCCGAACTTCCTCCTTGTGTAAAACCATCAATCACAAAAATAAAACTCAGCGGACACAATCAGGAGCGCACAATAACGTACGACTCTGCCGCACCGTTGGGATTTGACGAGAAACGTCCACGGCAGAGGATTCTGTATTCCTAGAACCTTGCCTTCTGCGATTCTGAGGTTATCGCCATCGTATTTCCTTCTGTTGAGATTTTTCGTTTGCTTGCTGGCATGAACACTCATATAGCACAGAGGTTTCGGAGATCATTATGAAGCAGAACCAGCGGTCCGACTGTCTGCCTTGGTCTGCTGACCGCCTACGTGTGTACAACATTTTGTAGTTTTTTTTGTGGGGGAGGGAGGGAAGGGCAAAATAATCCCTCCAGCATGCGCGTAAAAATGTTCACCGCATGTCGTGTGCAAGAACGCGGACAACGCGGCCATCATCGAGTGATATTGTGGGTCAAAAGCTGTCGCTCATTTTGTTGACACTGGCGAAAAAAGTAGAAAAAACGGGGAAAGAGGAGCAGAAACAGGTGACCGCTGGCGAACCCTGCCATTAGCCCGAACATCCAGTGCGGATTTTTGGCAGAGTCCCCTAGCCCTCTTCCAAAAGAGTGTTCACTTTTCTTCCTTAGCCCTCTTCCCCCCTCCCCTCACTGTGTGGTCCTCTCTTACACACACACTGGCGACCGCGTCGGTTGTTCGGCCGCGGAAACCCAGACACACGCGAAACTTCCCATTGGATCGTCGCTGCCAGTTTGCGCCAAGTCGAGTTTGCGGGAAACGAGGGAAGGAAACGCAGACACACGCCTGACGCAGTTCTGAAGGGAAGGGAGCACGAGATGGCGTCGCGACGTGCAAGCGGCTTGGGCGGCGAGCGCGAGGGATCGATGGGGGGCTTCATGACGGAGGCGCTCGAGATGCAGCGGCAGATGTGCGACGAAGCCATGAACCTCGTGAAGGCCGGCATGGAGATGCAGAACGCGCAGCCGCCGAATCTGGCCGAGGCCGAGGCGCGGCTCTCGCGCGCCGTCGACATCATGGAGCAGGCGCTCGCGATCCGGTACGCGAGCGTCGAAGAGAAGGACGCCGCCGACCGCCTCAACAACAAGATGCTGCGGTACGTCAAGATGATCAAGAGCCAGCGCGGCAAGAATCAAGTGGGAAACGGCGCGAAACGCACCAGTCTCAAGCACAATATCCTCGAGATGGACGGCTTGCCCGAGATTTACACGCCGATCGTCCACCTGCTTACCAAGTAAGTCGACGGTTTACATGGTTGGGGATTGCTCGATGAAGTGATGTGGTGCTAACTAATTTACGGTTTTAATCCGTTTGTGTTGCTAGTTCGTCGCAACTGGGCGATATCTTTGAGAGCCTGAAGCGCACCTTTGGGTTCCAAGAGAGCAATGTCGCGAACCAGAAGGAGCACTTGATGCTGTTGCTGACCAACTTTAAGGAACAGGGCGGGGGTGACGACGACAAGAAAAAGAAGAAAAAGAAAAATGACACAAGCGCAGACGCCATCGAGGACTATTTGCGTCAGCGCGACCCGCAGCAGGAGATGGAGCTCGCGAACAAGGGCGTGCAGCGCTTCCACTCGCGCGTATTCAGCAACTACAAGAAGTGGTGCAAGTACGTTTCGCAGAAGCCGAAATTCAATTCGGATATACTGGTGGACATTGTGCTGTTCTTTCTTATTTGGGGTGAAGCCGGCAACTTCCGTCAGACTCCCGAGTGTCTATGTTTCCTCTTGCACACGATGCTGCCGCAAGTCTCGAGCGGCGGCAACCGCGAGCCTGGTGATTTCTTGGCGTCGGTGATTCGTCCAATGTACGCTGAACTGAAGCGCGACAATGACAAGAAGACGTCGAAGGGCGCACGTGCGGCGCACAATGAAATCCGAAACTACGATGATTTCAACGAGTTCTTCTGGACGAAGAAGTGCTTGAAGTACGACCCGTACACGATCGGCGAAGCGTTTGCGACCGTTGATAAAAAGGGTCGACCAAAGATTGTGAAGAAGACGTACAACGAAACTCGCAGCTGGATGCGTGCGATCTTGTCGTTCCGCCGTATTTTCTTTTTCAACTGCGCGTTGTTTTTGGCCGTGCTTGGGTTTTCCATCAACATGGTGCTGTTCTGTCCAGATTCGCCGATCATGTACGGTCCAGATATCCAACCAGTTGGCTCGACGGAGATCTTTTCCATTCTCGGCAAAGCGTACGCGAAGCCAACCCCGACGGAGGCGGAAGCAAATCCTGACATGGAGATTGATGACTCAGGATCGACTGTGAAATGCTTGCTACCAAAACTTGCCACGTGTCTCGGAGTGGATCCGTACATTGAAGGGACGACGTTTGCCACGCTTCCTGTTGATTTCAAGCGACTTCTTGAAGTGGTTCCATTTTCGGACTGTCTGGAAAAGCAAGTCGGGCGTTGTCGGTGCTACCATAAGTTGCTTGACAACTGCTTTTCCCAGAAAGGAACGGCACAGAGCATTGCATCAAGTACAGACGAAACGATCACGACAGTCACCTACGACCAATCAACCTGTCTTCCTTCGTGGAAAAAGAATGCAGAAATGATTTTGGACAGCGAAGATGGCGGATACCTGAACTGCGACAAATGCAGTGTGGATGTGAACAGCTTGATTGAGAAGCCTACTCGCATCGTTGACCTGATGATGGGCTTGATCGATTTTGGTCGCAGTGACAAGGGTGTGCTCGCTATGGGAGGCGGCTTCGCTTTCCTGGGCTTGATCTTTGTTTGTGAGCTTCAGAATCGCTTTTTCTCTGGATTCGGGATGGGATTTGTGGGTCGATCGTTGCCAGTGCCGATGAAGACGTGGTGCCGCTACACTTGCTTTTGGCTTGGGCTGTACATGATCAAGCTTATCTTCGACTACCAGTTTGTTGTGAAGAGTCTGGTGGAAACGTCGCTTTTCATTTGGAACGCTGACGAGAACGACTACTTACAGTACTCTCACTTCATGATCCAGTTCTCGTTCCACAACATTCTGTACCTGTTGTTCCTGTGGGTTCCAGCGTGGATGGTGTTCCTGTACGATGCCCAGATCTTTTACGCGATCCTGTCGGTCATCTACGGGTCGTTTGCAGGGTTCAACCTTCGCATTGGTGAGCTGCGTTCGTTCCGAATTCTTCGTTTGACTTTCAAGTCGATTCCTGGTGTGTTCAACCGGAAGATTGTGCCGAACATTATGGAAGAACACGTGAAGGGCAAGAAGAAGAAGAACAAGAAGAAGACTGAAAAGGATGAGATGGCGATGCCTGTTCGTCGTTTTGAACGTATTTCGATGTCTCAAGGCGCGAAACCTTTGACTGTGAAGGCTCAGAAGTACAGTAGCTTGCTTGAACAGCGTGAAGATGACGATGTGTACAACGAGTTGAAGACTCCAAATGGCGCAGATGAGGATGTGTCGTCGCAATCGAGCCGAGCATCGAACCTCGGATCGATCACGGGTGTATCTGGAGCAGAGTTCGAGCGCACGATTCCTTTTGCCATGGCATGGAACCGCTGTCTGTCAAGTCTGCGTGAAGCCGATGTGATTTCGGATCGTGAGTTGAATGTTCTGAGTTACTTGATTGATTCCAAGGATACTGTTGGACGGAAACTGTATCCTCCAGCTTTCCTTACGGCTGGTAAACTTGATGAATCGATCGACATTGTCATGGAATGCTCGGCTCTGTACGAAAAGTTGAAGACGGACAAGAAGAAGAAGGACAAGGTGCTGCAAAAGATCGAAACGACCATGCGTGAGCGTCTGCTCAAGGATGATCTTCGCATTGAGTCGATTTTGGGCTCGTACAAGTTCTCGTCGCAAGTGTTGCGCATTCTTCTGGGCGAAGAACACCGAGAGCTTGACGAATGCTACGGGTTCATCGAGGAAGCTGCTGCTCAACAACAAATTCTCAAGGGTCTCAACCTCAACAATTTGTACCAGTGCCGTGCGGCGTGTGCGGAGCTGATGAAGTCTATTTTGGAAGTCCCAAAGAAGACTACCGAATCGAGCATCAAGTTCCAGCGAGCACTTTACAAGGTGATTGACTCGGTGGAATCTGTAATCAACTGCCTCAAGAAGGTTTTCTCGAAGCAGGAGAACCTTGTCCAGCTTCTCAATGACACACCGTTGAAGCCCAACTCATTTTTCTTTCCAGCGGATACCCAGCACTATGCGAGTCTCCAATTGCAGAAGATTGTGAATGACGAGGCAGCTCTTGATATTGTTTCTCGAGCTTACCAGTTGTTGACTGTGGATAACTTTGATGCCGAACCACGATCAGATGAAGGTCGCAGACGTCTGCGATTCTTCGCCAACTCTCTTTTCATGGACATGCCTGAAGCCAAGCCTATCCGCAAGATCCGTTCGCTCACTGTGTCTACTCCGTACTACAATGAAATTGTGCTGTACTCGATCAAGGACTTGACGACCCAGAACGACGACTCGATTAAGCTGTTGTACTACTTACAGACCATTTATCCTTTCGAATGGGAGAATTTGTTGGAGCGTATCCAAGCAAAGGATATGGCAGAAGCTCTGAAGAAGAACCCAGAAGAAGTCCAGCTTTGGGCTAGTTACCGTGGCCAAACTCTGGCTCGTACAGCTCGTGGCATGATGTACAATGAAGACGCTGTGCGGTTCCTCCACTGGTTGGAAATCGGCGAAAACGAACCAATGCATCAAGCGAACTGTACATGCAACAAGTGTATGAAGCTGAACGAAATGGTGTCACTGAAGTTCAACTATGTTTGCACATGCCAAATCTACGGCAAGCAAAAGGATGAGCAGCGCCAACAAGCTCAAGATATTGACTTTTTGTTGAAGAAGCACCCGAACCTTCGTGTGGCGTATGTTGATGGACCGAAGAAGGTCAAAGATGGTCCGCCAAAGTTCTTCTCGGTGTTGATTCGTGCTTTGGAAGACAAAATCGTAGAGGTGTACCGTGTTGAGCTTCCAGGTGATCCGATCATTGGTGAAGGTAAACCTGAGAACCAGAACCACGCTATTATCTTTTCTCGCGGCGAATTGCTCCAGTGTATCGATATGAACCAAGATGGTTACCTCGAAGAGTGCTTGAAGATGCCGAACCTGCTATCAACAATGGATCGACATACCGAAAAGCGTCCGCTCACGATTATTGGTTTCCGTGAGCACGTTTTCACTGGTGGTGTGTCGAATCTTGCGAGTTTCATGTCCATCCAAGAACTGTCGTTCGTGTCGCTCGGTCAGCGTATGCTGGCAATTTTCCACGTTCGTCAGCACTACGGTCACCCTGATATTTTCGACAAGCTGTTTGCGATGTCTACGGGTGGTACTGCGAAGGCGTCGAAGGGCATCAACCTTTCAGAAGATATTTTCGCTGGTTTCAACTCTACTCTTCGCGGTGGTCGCGTGTCCCACGAAGAATTCATTCAGGTGGGCAAGGGTCGTGATGTCGGTATGCAACAGCTGGCGCTCTTCGAGGCGAAGCTGTCGTCTGGTGCCGGCGAGTGTGTGATTTCTCGTGATGCGATGCGTATGGCGTCTCGTTTGGATTTCTTCCGTCTTCACTCGTGGTTCTATGGTAACCTGGGTTGGTACTTTACGCAGACGATGACGGTCGTGGGCGTGTATTTCTTCATCTACGGCAAGGTGTACATGGCGTTGAGCGGTATGGACAGCTACTTCTTGAGCCATGGTGGTCTTGGTATTGGTGGTACGTTGAACACGTCGTGGGCGTTCCAGTTCGGTTTCTTGCTGGTCGTTCCTGTTATTGCAGTCGTCGGTGTGGAGCAGGGTTTCCGCCACGGTCTTACGTATTTGCTGTGGAACTGTTTGACGCTTGGTCCGATCTTCTTCACTTTCCAGATGGGTACGCGTATGAACTACTTTGACCGCACTTTGGTTCATGGTGGTGCGAAGTACCGTGCTACGGGTCGTGGCTTTACGATCAAACACGAGAAGTTTGCGGAGCTTTACCGCTTCTACGCGTTCAGCCACTTTTACCGAGGTGTCGAGTTGCTGTTTTTGCTGCTTCTCTTCCTGATGTACGGAACGTTCTCGTGGTGCAACTGTTCGTGGAGATTGGACGCGGATTTCTATAACAACGTCGAGCCAACTGATTTGGAGTGGAAGACGCGTTGTTACGCGAACCACTACCAGACGTGTGTGCTGCCAACGAACCAGAACTACGGCATCATGTCTTTTTCGCTCTGGATCATTGCTGCGACGTGGATGTGGGCGCCGTTCTTCTTCAACCCAAGTGGTCTTGACTGGGACAAGATTATCGAGGACTACAACGACTGGCAAAACTGGCTCAAGACAACGAATGATTCGGCCGAGAGTTGGTTCGGTTGGTGGTCAAACGAACTGGAGTACTTGGAGCACACGACCACTGGCGCTCGTTTTGTCACGATTGTTCGCAAGTCGCGTTTCCTGGCCATCGCGGTCGGCATGTACTTGCAGCTTGCGTACAAGGCGTACTTTGAGAACCGAAACCGTGTGATCACGTCGAATGATGACATGAAGACGTACATCCTCTCTGGGGCAATCGTTGCCTTTTTCTTGTTCATGTTCTGCTGTGGGTACATTGCGAGTCGCGTGACGAAGAAGATGTCGATGAAGCAGCGCAAGTTGCGAAAGATGAAGTTTGTGATTGCGTGCTGCTGCATGCTCATTGCTCTTCTCTGTCTGACGTTCCTGACGATTGTGAACGTGTTCGAGTTCATCGTGCTGGTGCTCGTGGCTGTGTACTGGTTTATGCAAATGACGATTTTGCGTCTGCAGTACCACCACATCGTGGTGCGCGCGTTGGCTCGCGCGTACGACCGTGCTGTCGGCTGGATCGTGTTTGGACCGATCATGTTTGTGTCCATGTTCCTGCCGTTCATCTCGTCGTTCCAGCAGCGCGTCATGTTCAACAATGCGTTCACGTCTGGTCTGGAAGTGTCGAAGCTGTTTTCGCACGATGTGGCTCCGACCCAGGTCGTCAAGGTGAAGCGCGTGTCAAAGAAGAAGAAGCGTGATGACTAAGCAAGCAGAGGAAGAAGAAAAGACTGAACATCACTTGATTGATTGTACCTACTTAGATCCACCACCCCACATTTATTTGGACATCTCTCTTTTTTTTTGTTTCATTTAAAAAACAAGTTTGTTTACATTTTGAGCGAGCGCGGGTTTTCAATTGTGCCTGCATGTTTCCTGCTCAACTGTGTGTGGCTGAAGCGACTGCCGGTACAAGCACATGAAGAAAGCTGAAGACCTACGAGAGCTGGCTCAGGTTTGGCGTCGACACCACGTGGCGCATCCCCAGCGGCTCCATGGCGCTGCGATCCTTTGCGAGTTGGATGGCCACGGGGTTGCCAATGCCGCCCCCGAGAAGCGCGAGCCCAAGGTCGAAGCTGCCCTTCGTGGGTATGCTGCCGCCATTATTCTCTCTCCGCTTCTTGCTGTCGTCAATGACGAGCGCGCCATCGTCCAAGGACGCGGTCACGCTGCTGTTTCGATTCAGCGACGTGTCAGCGGACGACTTACTCGGGAGCATGGTCGGCAACTTTGCACTGGAGCTCGCTGGCGGGGTCGGCGGGACCTGCTTGCGCACCGCCAACGGTGCTTCGACGTTCACGCGTGGAGGCGACGCGATCTTGAGATTGTTGAGAATCTCGCTAAACTTGCGCGTGTCAGGCTGGAACTTCTTCAAATCCAGATTGCGTTTTTGCTGCTGGGAAGAACCGTGCTTTGGAGGCGACGAACTCGCCACAAGATTGACGTTTCTGCCGTGCGGCGGACTTGTCCCCGCTGCGGCTCGAGTACCAGCGCTTGCTTTCCCACTGTGGTTCAACATTTCGCTTTCTTCACTCGTCGTCGAGCGAGTGCGACCTTGCTCTGTGAATTCTCGATGCACTCGCTCGAGATCACTCAGCGACGAAGAAATGGTGTTGCTTCGTCGTCGAATGCCCTGGTTCTCTTCCACTCTCTTGACCCGACCTCGGCCTTCGCTTTTGATCGTCTGTTGCGGAGACGTTCCATCTGTCTCCGCTCCAGCTTCGGCTTTCACGGCCGCTCGCATGACCGACAAATCGAACTCATCGGTGTCCACTTCGTTATCGATCTCAATCGCCATCGCATGCGCTGGATCAATGCGCCTCGCAGACTGCGATGCCAGTCCGAGAATCGCTTCGTCGATCGCATGCATCCACTGCTCTTGACGGCCCCAGGTATCGCAAATGACAATGAAATTCTTGTAGCCCTTCGTCGAAAATTGAATGCCGTGCGCACCACTGCCTGGTCCCTCGGTCACACCGAAGCTGTACCATTTGCGCGCCGACGTCGGAATCACCCACTTCATTCGCGTCGTCCAATTCGCGCTCTGCAGTGTATCGCAATACCACAACTTGTCGCACTTGAGGCACAGCCCAACGTACGTGATCGTGAATGTGAGCGCGTGGAAGGGCATCGGCACGGGGAACTGGATGAACGAACTCACGCGCGTCGGCTCGGGGATCGGAATGTGGTCGTGGATCTTATCTTTCTTGTACATGAAGCCCGTGATGAAGTCGTCCGTGTAGTTGACTTTGCAGTAATGGCTCGCACCGCCCGAGAAAATGGTCTCCAAGTACCCAGAGAACTTCACATCCGTGTTCGCAAACGTGCTCGTGACGTACTCGACTGCATGCTCTTTCAGTTTCAAGCAGCCATCACACAATGGCGCGTGACGCTGACCCAACGGACGCATCTCGAGAACGTTCTGCTCCGCCAGGGTCGACTCGAACTTTCGCCACTTTTCGTGCTGGTTCGTGTACTGACGCACGATCTCTTGGCATGTTATGTTAACAGCGCTGCTTTTAAGGTTCGGGGTGCTAGAATCGAAAACACACAAAAGAAGGCATTAATGGCGTTCTCACAAAGATCACAAGATCACAACACACCAGCGACTACGTACTTTGTAAGCGTGAAGATGCTGTTCGCGATGGTTGTCATGTGCCCCTTGTATTGCACGCGCGACTCGTACGACCGGATCACAAAGTCGAGGATGTTGGCACGCTCAATAAATAACCCGTTCAGAAGCGGACACGACGGCAGCCGTTTCTGATCTGGATCCAGCAACACAAAGCGAATGACGTCCGTGAGCTCGTGGTGCAGCAAACTGTTGTTTGGATGCGATCCGTAGCACGCCAGGAAGCACGGCATCAAGCCGAATTGTGCGAGCAAGCTATCGACCTTCCCGCTTTGCAGGAACACGCATCGCTTCAAAAATGTGATGATATATAGAAGTGCCGACCCCGTAGACTTGACAGTCGTCACGTTGCTTCCGTGAGCATTGGTCATGTCGCGCAGTGCAGTCACATCCGACATGACGACCGCGTGGCACAGCTTGACGAATTTCTCGACACGCGGGATCAACTCGGTAAGGAGCGACACGTGGGTGTCTTTCAACAAGGAATCGATGCCAGTCAGGTCGCGCTTGCGTTTGTGATACCCGAGCGTGCTCATCATCATCATCACAATGGAGAGCGCGCCGCCTTCATGGATGATGAGCGATTTGCAATCCTGGGTCGACTGGCGGTAAATCTCAGAAAATCCGAGATCGATCATCGTGCCAAACGAAAAATCGGACGACTGCAGCAGGAACAGCAAGAGTGACTTGAGCAATTCGTTGTGCTGGTTCGGGAAATACTGATCCGTGATCAGCGGCAGCGAGTGGTCCGTATTCTCGACAAACGTCGCGACATTGTTCATCACGTACACGGATGGCGGGTAGATGATGTAGTTGATTAACGAGCAAATGTTCTCGATTGAATCGCGTTGATACGACGTGCCAACGCCCCAGCTCAGCGTTCGCTGCCACGAATACAAGCGCGCAAACACGCTCTCGAAGATACCGCTCTTGCGCACATTGAGCTGTCCAGCTTCCGAGAGATCCGAGTACAGCAGCCACACGACGGTATCACGGATCGAGTCGAGTCCAATGTGAACCACCAACCACGGCACGATAAACTTGCCCTCGCTCGCAAAGAACCGCCAGAGCAAACCGCCGACTTGTTCATTCAGGATGTAGTGGTTGAGCACTTTGCAAAACATGATCAGCAGCACGTCGTCGAGTTGGTCGGCGTTGCACACAAAGTTGAACAGCACCTTAAAGTACCCAGCCGACCGCTCGAGGTCGAGTTCCTCCGAGAGCGTTGCAATGGACCATCCGATGCCGCCCGGGTGGTAGTTCTTCTGGAAGATCTTCCGCGTGTACCACAACGCGATCTCGCAGCAGAAATGCTGCAGTTTGTACTTCCCGTACACTGGATCGTTTGACTGATCCGAGCTCGGGTCCGTCACAGGCAGTGTCAGCAGTCGAAACACTTCGTAGATGATGCGCGGCTGCTCGAGCCACGCGCTCGCCTTGGTGTCGTGCGTGATCTCGCGCTTGAGCACGTCGACGGCGATGTCGTTCTCCTTGGCGAGCAGCAACAGTTCCAGCAGCGTCGAGTTTGGTCGTGCCACGGTTTCTTCAATCTGCCGACGGTGATCTTTCACAGATTCCTGTATATCATACGCGGCACAGCAGTGTAGATGGAAGAATCAAAAGTGTGAGGCTGCACACCCTGCATAAGTAAGTGTAAAGGAGGGGACGTACGCTTTCGGCTTGCTCTCGCAGGAAATCCTCGATTTCCGTGTATCCAGAGATCCGCGCCAGACTCTCGGCTGTATGGCCCTCTCTCTATTTCATGTGCAAAGTATTGGTTAGACATTCAAAATGAAAACAAGCAGACAAACAAAATAGAACGTACGTCGCGCGACGTGAGGCTCGCTCCAGCGTAAACGAGAAGTTTAACGCAGCCAAGGTTGCCGGCGCGCGCAGCTTCCATCAACGCGGTCGTGGAGTTCGGCTATCAAACAAACACAGAAAGTGAGGGTGCTGGCGGTTGGCAGATGGAGAGCAAAAAAGTAGCAACTTCGCACACTTTGAACGTCGAGCGCTGCGCCAGCCTCCAAAAGAATCGAGACACACTCCTCTAGACCCCTTCGCGCGGCGATATGCAGCGCAGTTGTTCCGCGGTTCTACAACAGCAAATACAGCAAGAAAATTATCAGCAACAGGTCTGCGGTAGCACAGAAACTACTGGCAACCGATATGGAGCATACTCGGTTGCGGGACAAATTGATTCGTGCTCCTTTGCGGATCAACAGCTTGAGACACGACGCCTTGCCGTCGCGCGCAGCGATCATCAATGCCGTCATGCCATGCACCTGCAATGGAATGAATGGATGTGTATACAAAACATGCGCTCGTGAACAAGACAGCAGATGTCTCCTTTATGATGCGCCAAGTACGTACATCTTCGAGATCCAGTGAGGCGCCAAACATCAGCAGCGCGCGTACCGCTTCGACGTTGCCCACTGAACACGCCATCATCAACGCCGATGTGCCATTGGGCTACGGAAGCATAAAGACAAGAAGGTAAAGCAACCAATCGCATTAGATCCGTGAGAGTTGTGTGAGTATACAAAATGGCTGCACGTTCGCTTTACCTTTTGTTCGTCAAGCGAGATGCCAAAGCCATGCAGGATCTCGAGGCAGTCGACGTGTCCGTTTTCAGCGGCGTCACACAGCGCAACAGCTTTCGGAATGTGCTGATAAACAAAAGCAAAAAGACGCCATGAGTACGCTGATCTTCATACATCACAAGAGAGAAACAAGCGCCATCATTCGTACCTCCAGTACCGATCCGCCGGTGTCCGAGTACAGCAGGTGCTTGAGCAATTCGACTTCACCCGCGCGCGCTGCAGTCGCGACCGCAAAGTAGACATCGTCTGGTACGATGTGCTTGATCGCCTGGTCACCCGGCAGGATGAGCACCGTGAGCCGCGACGGTTTGTCCGCGAGCAGCTGGTCGGCGTGGAACTTGGAGAGCAGCAGGATCGGCACGGTCACGGACTGGCGGCCGGACGAGTGGAAGCCATCGAAGAGCGACTGCATCGCCGTCTTGTTGTCTGTGTGCTCAATGAACACGATGCCGATGGCACCGGCCGCGAGCACGCGGCGCACGATATCGGGAAAGTGCACGCGTCCACCGCGCTCGACGATCGCAATGCTGCCGACTAATTCGCTCTTGTTGACGATCTCGGCGTCAGCCTTGGGTGGGCGCGTGAACACGGCGCGGCCGCTCACGGTGCGCGGCACCTTGTCGTACCGGTAGCTCGCCGGCTCTGCGAAGTGGAAGGTCGTGCCGCTGCTGCTCTGGAAGCTCTCCCTCGACGCGAGCGCCGCGTGGCGACTGTCGTCATCGTCCTGGACGTCGTGGCCTGAAGCCGACGTCACTCTTGCGCGCGGCGTCGCCTTGGCGCTGCTGCTGCTGGCGTTGCTGCCGATGCTGAGGCGGCCGCCGCCCGAGTCCGGAACGCGCGGCGACGCGGCAGTCGACGACGGCACCGAGAACGACGCCGAGAACGACGACGCGGCCGTGGCGAACGCCGACGCCGAGCCTGCGGGCTTCCAGCTCACGAAGGGCACGCCGTCGCAGCGGCCGCCCGACGCCGTCGAGTGCTCGTTGCCCATGAGATCTTCCTGGTTTCCCTGTAAATGTGGAAGGCACGCTTTACCGGGAAGAACGCGGGAAGATACTATATGGAGATGCTGTTTAGCGTCGCGGGAAAAATTGTGCGGCGCTTTCTCTGTAAATGCTTGCTGGGTTGTTTGCAGGCTTGCAGCTTTGCTTGTTGTCTGCAAGGTTTGTTTGCTTGCTTGTTGTTGGGCAAGCGAGAGTGAATGTTTTGTGTGGGGGTTTGTTTATGTGTGTTGAAGGGATGGATGGATTTTGGCTCGCGGAAGGGGAGATCGACCGGTTTTAGCAGGAAGCGAAGAGTGGTTACGCTTTTCGCGCATTAGCAAGGGTTTGGCGGTGTGATGATGGCTCCACACACCAGTCGCCAGTGCAGAAATGAGTTGCGTGAGTTTGCTGCATGATGATAACATATCGATGCAGCAGCAGCAGGCAACAAAGCACACGCATGCCATTTGCGCAGCTGCGTTTCATGCGAAGCTCCCCTTAAAGCCGGGTCCATCTGCAAGTGTGACGTGCTGTGCTGGTGTAAACGCATCCAACCTCTCAAACAGCATTCACAGAGTTGGTGAGCCTCGATGAAGTCCGCATCAACAACTCTGCGGATATTGCACAACATGCGGACTCTACTAAAACCTGTCAAATGCATACGTCCCTTTTTTGTAACGTCCACATACACACATGCTATTTCATCTCCTGAGTTTACGTCCATTTGACGTGGACACCTAACATCACCTCGCTCAGAGCACAGTGTGGTGCCCTCGATACGCACTGTAGCCGCCACCACCACCGCCTCTGCCTCGAGGATGCCGATGCAGGTGGCCGCCGCCCGAGGACCGCGACACCCCATTGCGAGGAGGCGCGTCGCGATCCGACTGCGACCGAGGTGGTCCACCTGCCGACGAATGTGGCGGAGGAGACCGCTGGGGATGGTGGTTACTACTCCGTCGGTACTGGTGTTTTCCTCGATCCGATCGCGTGTCACTCGGTCCGCGATGCGCATCAGACGAAGTCGTTGTTGTCGGTCCGTCTGCATTGAATTGCTCCCACGCGGTTTTGAGCTCTCGGAGCAAGCCGATGCAGCGGTCGCGTGCGCGCTCCAAGGTCTGCTCCGTGGCGCTTGTCAACTGGAGATACGCCTCTGTGTGCGACGGATCCGATGGCCACGGCCCGTGGTACCGTACATGGCAGTTGGCAATCGCTTCGATCTTCTTCAAGTGGATGCCTCGCTCGCCCAACAGCTTGCCGGCAAAATTGAATCGCCGAGTCGTGAGCGCTTCGCGGTCGATGACGTCGAGGACATTGACGCGAGCGACGCATTTGTGCACGGGAGACTCGGGCTTGAACGCCGCTCCAGAACCTTCATTCATCCCGGAATCGTCTTCTGCTGATGTCAGTCCCATTTTCTTCATCTGACGCCCCTGGTCTTCCATTCGCTTCCCTTCCTCCTCATTACCTTGCAGACGCATGCATTTCCCGATTTGCTCGATGCAAAAGCCAACCTCTCTCGAGCCTGGAAATAGCTTCTGTCGGATATCTTGAGCCTTGCGGTACGCTGCGATTGCTTCTTCGTATCGTTCCTAAATAGCAAACGCATTCCGCGAAAGGTTAATTTCAGGTACCTGCGAGGCAACACGACGATTCCCTTCCCACAGCGTACCTGATCGCGGTAGACGCGTGCCAAATTGATGAAAATACGCGCTGCTCGCGGACTGATGTCGTTAAAGTATCTGTCCGTGATCTTCAGCGCTTCTTTGATGTTCTCCTCAGCTCCACGCCAGTCGCGCTGAGAACGCATAACAACAACGCTTTAGCTCAAATGCAAATGCAACTCCATGATTCCGTTTCTTTATGCATGTTCGTACCGTCAAGCGCTTAAAGTTGCCAATGTTGTTCAACGTCGCCGCTGTCTCAAAACTGGCATTTCCGAGCGTGCTGCGACGAATCGATAGTGCGCGGTCGTACAAACCAATAATCTCGCCTCGGCGACTTTCGTTTTGTGGGAGGCTACAATCAAAACAAAAAATGCATACTTAGTACAGGGTACCGCGGTAAACAAACAAATCAATTGACGTCAACAATGACGTACTTTAGCTTTTGCGGGTCGAGTTGATTGGACAAGAACAGCGCGACGTTGTTCAGCGACTGCGCGACTTGCGGGTGGTTTCGTCCGAGCGTGGCTTCTCGGATCTTGAGCGAACGACGGTACATACCCTCGATGTCGGGCTGCTGCTCTGTGTCCGGCTCAGACTTGGTTTCCTGTTCATCTGTTACTGTGGACGACTGCGCGGTGCTGGTCTCACTCCCCGTGCTGGATCCACGGTCGCTACCGACGGAGCGTCCACGAGACGACGACGAGCCATGCCGATGGTGACGATGGTGGTGTTGGTGGTCGGGTCCAGGTGTGCAGCCATCCTCAGACCCAGCGTCGTCCACGCTTCTAAAGTCTCCCGACGACGACTTCCTTTTTGCTGAAGCAGAAGCGAACGATCCGCAATACTTGTAAAAGTTGGCGAGATTGTTCAAACTGGTTGCGAACTCGGGGTGGTTCTCTCCAAGCACGCGCGCGCGCATCATCAGACTACCCTTCAACAGCTTCTCAGCGTGCTGGAGCAGCCACACGTTGGACGTCAAGTAGCCTCGCTGGGTACTCAAGCAGATACCGAGCTGGTTCAGCACCTCGGCGAGCTGCGGATGCTCCGACCAGCCCAGCACGTCGCGTTGGAGCCGCAGTGATTCCAGGTAATGATATTCGCCCGCGATCCAGTCCGTGACATCGCAGCTCGCGTACCCGAGATCTGTGAGAAGCAGCGCCTCGAGCGCCATGAGCTCCCGGATGCCAATGCACACGCAGCTACTGCCCACAGGCTGTGGTGGAGCGGGCTGGGGCTCTTCGAACGATGGAAGACTGTCAAGGATCCAAAGCTCGCGCTCGTGTTTCGCTTCGTCGACATCCCACAACAGCGTGCTCGGATCGTTCTCGCTGTTGCCGCAAGTGCAGTTCAACGACCGCGTTTCCCGCGAAAGCTGTAAACACGACGACAGTACCTCGATTCGCCGACGCGGATCCACTCGCGCACGAAAGATAAAGCGACTGCGCACCACAAGATTGCTGTACAGCAGCGCGTCGACAATGGACGAATCCTTGACAGTTTTGCCGCTGCCACCACGTCGGAGGCGGTCTTTCTTCTGCGTTGTGTCGTTGCCGATGCATGCATCATCAACCTCTTCACCGTAGTTGGCATGGTCTTCGCGGGTCTGGCGCTTGGCTTCGCGCACTTGTTCGATGCTCTGTACTGTGAGCTCGCGCGCCAACCGCATCGCAGACTCGATGTTCGGTCGCTCCTTGTCGAACATGTCCAGCGTGCCGTCGAAGCGATACGCATGCGAAGCTTTGGCGACGACGACACAATAGTGGCGCACAAAACGGCGCTTCCACGTTAACAGCAGCTCCTTTCCGAGCGGGAAGAACGGAGGAGGCTCGATGTCGCATCCCGAATCATTGCCAGCATCATTGGACACGGATACGAACGATGACGCGGGCTTGGATTCGCTGTCAACCACGTCCGCGTCTTCACCGAGACGACCGGCTTCGTCTTCGGCGAAAAGCTGCACGAGATTGTGCATGCGATACCGGCTCGCTCGCGAGTCGTACTCGACGAGCGACCACTGATGCAGTGTCCCCAGCGCCACTTTGGCCGAAAACACTGCAATATAGGCAAACAAACAAATACATTGTGAGCGCTGAATTCCATGACGGCGCCGAGATATACAAACACACCTTTGACAGTGCGTGCTTTGACTTCTTCGGTGCTCTCCAGATCCAAGAGGTCGTAGCTGTCGTTGGTCATGGCGCCATCGTTCTCGAAGCTGAATTCGTCCATATTCGACAACTGCGACCCCAAACTCTGGATTGACGACACATCATCGTCTCTTGTTCTCCTTGCACTTCCATACGCGTACCCAGGAAAGGACGGTGCCGATATCGACGATGGCAGCGCTGAGGCACCACCACTTGCACTATGGGTAAGCGATCGCACACCACTGCTGCTTGCTTTCATCGTCGAGGCGAATGGACTCGAGAGCACAGCTTCGGCCGCTTCAACCTCGAAGCTACCACGGAAGAAGCCCAGTGCCATGAACGCCAAGCGAAGTGGTTCCTCCAAGTGACAGAAAGACGAGCGAATGCATCGATCGACGCACTCTTTGTGGCCGACTTGGTTTAGCTCTCGGATCGTCTCGAACCGGCGTTCGTCACGCTGCATTTGCAGGTACAAACAAAAAGAAAATGGTGAGTACCACGAAGACATTTATCATCAAGAGAGACAGATATAGTGAAACAAGCAAATGCACCTCCAAATACGTGATCATCTGCTCTGGCGTCACCGTCATCCGCGCATTCGCAAGAGCGCGACCGACGACGCGGATTGCAAGTGGGAGGCATCCGCAAATTTTTGCTAAATGCTCGGCCAGCTTGACCGAACAGCCTGGCGCAACCAGACACAACAGCTCCGTCTGCAGTCAATTGTTATCCCATGCAACAATGTTAGTTTCACATGATCGTTCAAATAGTGAACGTCGTAGTATGAGCAGTTACCGCCGTGCGAAGTGGCAACTCCGAAATGGAAAGCGAGTACGCGGTCACGTTTGGAATATGTGGAATTCGCCGCGATGCCAGCAGGAGCCGCGTGTTGGGTGCAGCCGAGATGAGCCGTCCCAGCAAATCCTGGGTCTTGTGCTCGTCTTCATCGAGCAGCTCTTCGACTTTGTCGAGGACCAAGAGACATCGCTTAGATCTAGATATGCATTTCCATAAACCGTTAGAACATGATCAGGAAGAAGATGACAAATAAGCCATATTTTGTGTGCGACCTACCCCAGTTCGGCAAACACTTCGTCGTCCGTATCAGCTGCGGGCATTCCGATGCTTTGCGCGATCGCATACCGCACAGTCGAGAGCTTTTGGCTTTCCATGTCGACGTAAAAGACGCCATCGGGAAACATGCGGCGACTGTGCACAAAGTGCGCGACCGAGATCACAAGCGAGCTTTTCCCGATCCCTGGGGCGCCGAGACACGCAGTCACCGAGTTCTCCAGAAGAGATTTCACCATCAAGTACGTCTCCGAGTTGCGGCCGATAAACTGGATAAGAACAATAGTAAACAACGAGCAATGGTCACATACAGTCCAGGACTCGTGGGTGCACGATCAATACAACACGTTCACTTACCTGGCCATGCATGGACGGAATCGAGCACTTGTATCGCGGCGTGTGGTCCGTCAGTTCACCGTTCGGGATATCGCCAAATAGCCGCACATCGTGAGCCTCGGGACGTCCGTCGCCACCCAGGAGCAGGAACTTGCTCGATTCGTCATGCGGAAACACCAACGCATGGCCCTTGCAGCAGCACTGGTGCGGATTGTGGTGCGAGTGGCGCGAGCCCGAGAGCATCCACGGACAATTCGGCTCGTGCACGTGTCTGTATAAACACGTTATCAACAACACAGAGATTAGTATGTGAGGATATCCAGCTAGCCAAATCAACAACAAAGATAGCAACAACGTACGCGCAGCAGCACGCAGCGCGTTTTTGCGTTGGCAGCGCCCGCACCGCCGACTTTGCGATCTCAAACGCCGTGCTCACAGTATCGCCCGTGAACAGTGATAAATAGAAATGCTTGGCAAACATCGTCGCCGACGCGTCGACCACAAGGGAGTCTGAGTGGACCTATGCATACATAGAGAGAGAAGGGAGCCCGTCGTCAGTGCCAATCTGTAAAGAATGCATAACGGGAACACGAAGCACACGTACCGCGACGACGTGGGGGATGCCAGCGTTGAGAAACACGGACGCGACCTTTTCGCTGTGGCACGAGTTCACAAACACGAGCTGCACACTGCGCTGGTTGTTTGGCTTCTTCGCTCCGCTGCTATTGCTGCTACTTCCAGAAAACGTGAGTTGTCGGAGCAGATCCGGCGTGATCATGTGTGTACACCCAGCGCCGTCTTCAAAGCAGAGCGCGGGGTTCTGACCGAGCCCATGGCCCGAGAAATGCAGCACCTTGCACGTCCAGGCGGTCATGAGGCTGCGCAGAATGTCGGCCGTCGCATTGTCGAAGCGCACGTGGATCGCTTTGTGCTGCACGTCCGTGAGCAGTGAGTTGGTGATCGCGCGCCGTTCGGCCTCCAAGTCGAGCTTCTCCATCGGGTAAATGCGGCCCTTGCTGTCTTTGATCACGAGCGGCGCCGCGTGGAGCACGACGAGGTGCAGCGAGTTGTGATCGTACACTACTCGCTGTGGCGGCGCCTCGTCTTCTTCATCGGCGTCAGTATCAGCAGCAGTATTAAGACGCGCAGGTGACGCCGACTGACGCGACGACGGTGGTGGGACCACGACGGCGTCGTCCCCCGCGTGGATGAGCGCCTGGATCTCCTTCAGAATTCGCACACGGTGACCGAACGCCGAGATGCCAAACTCGTCGCGCATCACATCGTGGTCGAGCTCCGGCAGAATATCTATAGTACACAGCAAGCAATCAGATAGTGGTAATGAGTAAGTGCATGTAGATAGTGTACAAGAGACGAGTATCATGAATAGACGAACGAGATTTCGTACCTCCCGAGATCTCATTGTCGAGAAACACCTGTGCATACAACACACACGCGCACAAAGAGGTGAGCTTCTATATATGCCGCATGCCCCGCCTTTCGCTATACGCTGTAGGACAGCAGACGCATGCCCATAGTACACGAACAAAGAGAGGAAACCATGGCTCTCGTCCTTCCTCCTCTTCCCTCTCGAACCGCAGCCATGCAAGGACACACAGGCACATAGAGACACATAGACACGCACCTGCTGGTACTTGGAGAGGCCGAGGCCCTCGAGCCACTGCGCGACGTCCTCGCGCGACCAGCGCGACCAGTTGGCGGCGTCGGCCACAGCCATGTTCTGCATGATGCGCGAGTTCAAGAGTGCGGGGCGTGATGACGGTGGTGAAATTACTCCATTTAGTGTTTGGAAGTGTGGTCCACACATGCACAACTGGTCGTATAAATTGTGCGGGAGCGGTATTTTGATATGGGTACACCCCTCGATATTTTTGGATGGAATAGGGGTTGGGTTTATCAAAACAAGGTGGATGCATTATTTGCTACACATTTGCAATATGAGGTGAGATGCTCGCCAAAAGGATGTCGCCTGTAGTGGACAACACTTTGGTGCAGAATGTAGCCATTTCTCAACCCACGTGGATAGAAAAAAAAAAAGTATTTTGTTGTACATGAATGCAGCGTGGTCTTCCCCATTCGTCTCGTTCCATTGCGTTAGCAGTACCTGCGTTTACATGCACGTGATGACCTGCTCCCAGTTGCGTTCGCTCACGTTGAACGTCCCGAGCAGCGCGAGGTTGCCGGTCTTCATCTCATACTCGTGCAGGAACCGCGCTTTCGAGTACGGATGCAACAACTTGCGCTTCAGTGGGAGCAGCTCGAACAAGTGGATGCGCGTGTGGCCAAAATTCATCGTCAAGAAGTTCCACGGATCGCTCAAAAACGCAATGTTCATGAGCACGTAGCGGTTCTCGACCTCTTTCGTGACGACGTTCGAGCCACGACGTGCCAGCCCCATTGCGTTCAGCGTCGAGGATGATGCGCCTGGTTTGGTGTTTCACTCGGTTGTGACGTGGAGCCAAGCGGACTCGGCGACACGAGGCGGAGCACGGGCGAGTAGATCTCGTTACCCCAGCACACGACCACGTAGCTCGGGTCCCAGAGGAACCCGGCCGAGTACGGTACCTCGGAGGTCGCGAAGAAGAGCGACTCCTTCGACGTGTCGCGCTTGTAGTAGCAGCGACGCATCAACTGGAGCGCGACCATCGCCGTGACGTACGCGATCGAGGTCAAGCCGAGCGCAAGGAAGTCGTTGTAGAGCCCAAACGCGTTCATTTTCCACATATCAAGCGTCTCGGCACGAATGTACATGAACGTCGCCGCGGGCTCAACTTTATTCGTCTCCAGGATGCGCGAGTCCTGGAGTGAACTGCTGCGAAGCACAAAGCTGACGGCGACGCAGGAGATGAATGGCAGCAAGAAGCCTTTGATGCCCGGCACACCCTTGGCAGGCGTCCAGCCGCCCGACGTCTGCACAAACACAAACATCCGCGCGATGATCGCGATGACCCAGACGTTGCGCATGCACACGGAAACCAGCTCGACCATGTCACCAAACCGGTTGGCGAAGAATTCGTTCACCGAGTGCATCTTGCTGTCGTTGATCTGGTACAGGATCACGCCGTCGATCACGTGAGCCGCCGCGTACACGAACGCGGGGATGAAACTTCCATAGACCACGACCTGGCTCGGGATCGCAAAGAAGATCCTCGCAGCGACCTTGATGCGCACCGCAAAGTCGGGTGTTACAGCGTTCTTCGTCGCGTTCACGGCCGCGTAGCATGCCACCATCAGCGCCAGCAACCTCACGATGTTGTACACTTGCGCGAAGTAGCGCATGGTCTTGGTGATATACCGCCACTCGATGGCGTCTGTGTGCAGCACGCCACCTTCGTACCGCACGTCGTGGATCTCGAGCGTCGTGCACGTCTTCGTCGTTAGCTTTGCGTTCAGCGGGTCCACAGTCGTCACACAGTCGCGGATGCGGTACACGACGACGACATTGTACAGTTTGTGCGTGAGCACGACAACACCGCCGAGCAGCGTCAGCGGGTCGGTCTCGGTCTCGATGATCGTCATGTCGAGCGTCTTGGTCGGGTGTGCGAGTTGCAGCGCCGCAGCCTCGCTCGAGATATCGTCCCAGATTTTGCCCACGGCGGCCCCAGCGGAGCCGTCGGGTACCAGACGCATGAAATCGGTCCAGGACTTCTCGTAGAACAGCGACCGGTCCAAATCGTCGAGGCAGATGTCCATGCCCGGGTTCGCGATATCGAAATCGTCGAACACGGTCGCCCACGTGCTCATCCAGTACTTCTGGTCGAAGATGTAGTGCGAGAGGAAGTTGCTCGCGCCGTCGATCCAGCGCGCCTTGGTGCGGATCGCGAAGCGCACGCGCTGCGGGAGCGTGCTCAGGTACTCAAGCGTGATGACCATCGAGCCGTTGAGCGATCCGCACTGCGCGTTGGCGGCGTTGTCGTGGATCGTCGCCACGAGACTCTCGATCATCGTAAACACGGTCGCGAGCGGCAGCGTCGCGTCGCACGCATCGTCGCACTTGGACATGCACGCCGGCCAGTGCATGTCCTCCGTGCGCTCAGCGAGGATCGCGCGCATTCCGTACGAGCTCGTCGCGTACTTGAACGCCGTCGTCGAGACGCCGTCTCCGTGGGTCGGACTCGTCAGTGTGTACATCGTCGGGTTCGAATTCGCGTTGGCCGTGCGCACGAGTGTCATGGTCGGGAGGATCGTGGGGCCGTAGTTCGAGTACACGTTCGGCTCAATCTGCTTGAACGGCACGTCATCTACACTGGAGCCTGCGCGTAGGATGTCGGTCACAAACAGGAAGTACGCGATCAGGGTCACGACCACTTGCACGAGCGACAGTCTCGGCGGCTCAAAGTACTCGTTGTGCATCGAGCGCAGAGCCGAGGACCTCGAGACGCCTGGACCACCGCCACCAGGAGACGGCTTAAGCGACGAGATGTCCATGCCAGTCGACTGCGCAGTGGACTGAAACCCGCCGTTGCGACCGGCTGGCTTCCCATCAGTCTCGTGCTCGCTCTCGACGTGGCACAGCTGTCGCATTCCTGGGATCGGTGTCACAGTGTTGACCCCGCTGCCACCAGCATTTTGAGCCTGCATTCGCTGCTTCGTCTCTCTTCGTAGCTCTTACGTCGAACGAGGAAACGCCAAATGAGGGTTGTTTGCAATGTGCGACGCGGTCGCAGTGGCTTCAAAACCCGACGTAACGGACCGCATTCATTTGGAAATAGCTTCGGATGCTGCTTCCTATATCGACACTTCACATACACACAACAATATAAACAAGAACGCGCGTGCAATGCGCTCAAGGTAGCCCAGATAGCCTCCTGAAACGGACGCACACTGCAGAACGAATTAGAATGGGACAGCACAAAGCCAACGCACCTCCAGGTTCGCCACAACGGACACAGTGCTCGTAAGTAAACAAACCAGCAAGCAACCCAGTGCAGCACATAACACACGCACTTGTCTATTTATGCATACGGCTTTTGTTTGCTTACTTGTGCTTGTGGCTGGCTTACAACTTTGTGCGATTCATGGGGGGCAATAAGACCCAGCCCTGTAATTCCTACCTCTTCAATAATAATCGGCTATTGTAGGTCACAACGATGAACCTAAATATACCTCACTTTCAAATCAAAAAAAAATCAAACTTTGTGCGATTGAGCAGCCAGGACCCATCGAGCAGAACGAACCGACGATCGTCGAGGGCGACGCGGAACCGAGAGCCTTGCTTCGGCAATGCTACACAAGTTCAAAGGTGCATACATATACAGAGAGAAACGTCAATGCCTGCAACCGGATGAAGAGACACACAAGCACAAGAGAGCTGCGTACTGATCACTTTGCCGGACGAGCGCGTGCAAATCTGCAACACCTGCTGCTTCTCTGCAATGACGATGCCCTCGGCACCAATGATCGTCGGGTTCTCTGATGCAATCACTGGAAACGAGGTGAGTACACAAATCATACAAGGATGGCAAGGTTAAGTGCAGCAGAGAAGCCAAGACAAGCATGCACAAGCGGTGTGGGGTGTAGTACCTTCAATGGGGCATCCTGACAGGTCCATGCTCTTGAACTTGAATTGCACCTTTGCATTGCGCGCACGATCATCCGCAGTGTCTTCACTGCGTAAAGAAACAAACGCCACGCGTAAGCCATCACTTGTGCAAACTCACACAATACACAAACGAGCGACCCACAAATCCGCGCCGATGAAGTCGCGCGCGTATCGCTGCCAGATCGCGCAGAGCTGCTCGGCATCAGCGACCTGCATGCTCTCGCCCTTTTTGATCACGTGGAGTCCGAGTTGGCGGCGCTGGCGCGCGCTCAGTCGCTTGCCCGCGTCTATGTTGACAGCATTGGCGCCATTAGCAGCAGCAGTGGGCTTCTTAATCGGATTGTCCAGCTGCAGCACTTTGTTCTTGAGCTTCTCGGCGGCCACACCCTCGGCCATCACAGAACCCAAGTACTGCTTGAGCGTCGCACGCTGCATGCTCGACTTCTTCAGCGTCGCCACCTGCGGAAGCTGCACACAAAATGAACGTTACACAGGGACGTCAAAGACACAAATACCAACACACGCCTGGTGCAAAACAGCAGACGTACCAAGGAGCAGTTCTTGAGCCCAACGGCGAGGATGTCGATGGGGAGTTTGACGTAAAGCGGATCCACTTGCGGCTTCTGGTCGCGACTGTTGCTGTTGCTGGACCCATTGCCATTGCGCTTGTCGCTCTGTTTGCTATTGCTATTGTTGCCTCCATGCTGCAGTTGGCGGTTGTTTCCGTTCGCATTTGCATTTGCAGGCTGCTGCTTTGGTTTGCGCTTGTGCAGATACGCCTGTTGGCTCGTGGCCTCCGACTCCTTCACAGCCGCCTGCGAAGTGTACTTGGACGCGGGTTTCTGCGGCTTGACGGCGAACGCGGCGTCCAGCGACGCCAGCAGGTCCATGCGCGGCCGCTTCTTCCCGCCGCCTGCAGCATCTCCAGCCATTGTGGCTTCCTTCCGTTTAAAGTGGCGTGACCACCAAATGCGTCGATTGGCATTTGTACTTTCCTTGGTTCACCCATTAGCCCAATTGCTTGGGTGATGCAATTTCGGCATCTAACAAAATGGACAGCGGTACTGCTTCACCGTGCGTCACAAGCGACACAACTTTTTTCGAGGCACAGCTGGAAGAGTTGTCACCTACCCCTCATAATACCTAAAAAGGAGGCGTTTTTAATCATTTGTGATAATTTGACAGCAAAATAGTTGACACTCAGCGCTAAAACGGACTTTCGGATGTCTCACATGTTCGCTAAAACGAAGCTCTATTTGTATCAGTAAAGTACAGGACGAATCATGTTCCACTCTTTATGTAGTCAGCATTACTATACAAAGCGTTATAGCAGTAGTATAAATTTGTGCAAGTGAACAAGATACGGGTATGCCATATTTAGAAATGCATTCTGCTCTCACTCACCATACTTAGAAATATCTGTTGTGCAAGGCTATTTGATGTGCACGGATAAGTACAAAGAGAGCGGTGTGAGATGACGCTCACCATCCTGCACAGTGTCTACGCAGTGGGTTCCGAGTCCAACAGCAGCATCATCAGCAGCACCGTTTTGGCTCTTCCTTCCGTGCACTCAGCAGCAGAATCCATTTATTCGCACGCAGGACGGACGCTCACAATAGAAAAGACGCCGCGCTGAGCACACCACACCGCATTGTACAAGACAACTGCCTGAATAAGGATGGCGGACTGGAACCTCACGTGCTGCAACGACGAGCAGTACCGCTCCATCTTCCTCATCGTCTGCTACGCCGTCCTCATCTTCAAACTGTAATGCTGTGTGTGTGTAGATATGCTGGTGCATCTCCTATATATGCGTACTCATGGACTCTCTATCTGTGTGCAACTTGCATGCTGTAGGTGGCGCGTATCGCTTCTCCACCCGTTCAAGATCTTGTACGTTGGGTCTCTTCTGTTGTTGCTCATATGCGTCGTCATAATGCGCATTGATCCGCTCATTCAACGTGTTCTTGTGCTGCTGGTCATACAGAACGGTGTTCCTGCACGAGCTTGGCCATGCGACGGCGGCATGGCTCACGTGCGGCAAGGTCAGTTCGTTTTGATGGCCTTTATTGCCCAACGAGCCTGAACTGACGCAAGAGAACCATTTAACTGCTCTCATCCAGGTCAAAGGAATGGAGGTGCACCCAGACGAAGGCGGCGTGACTAAGACCGTCGGCGGACTCGCGTGGATCATCCTGCCAGCGGTTAGTTCCGAGTCAAATCCCTGCATGACATACCTTGCTTATTTCTTCGTGTGTCTGCGCTGTTGCAGGGCTACATTGGCTCGGCGGTGTGGGGCATGGGGCTCGTGATCGCGAGCGCAGACCGCACGGCGTCCGAGGTCGCGGCGGGCGTGCTCATCTTCTTCCTGCTCGTCTTCATCTTCTACGCGCACAACAACTACCTGCGCGGGCTCAACGTCGGCTTCATCGTGCTGCTCGGCGGTTGCCTGGCGCTCAACCACTACACGTCGGCCGACCCGCTGCAGTACTTCACGCTCTTTGTCGGCGTCATGAGCTGCCTCTTCTCGATCTACGACATCTGGGACGACCTCATCTCGCGCCGCGTCAATGAGAGGTGCATGCTTAGTCACCAGATTTATGACATCTCGATGGCATCAGATAGCTGACTAAATGCTCTGTTTGTTGCGCTGTTTCTTTTCATTAGCGATGCCTCGGTGTTTGCCAAGATGACGCACACGTCGAGCCGCTGCTGGGGTGTGATCTGGGGCATCATCGCCGTGGCCTCGCTCGCGGCTGCCATCTACTTCAACCTGCTCGTGGGCGAGGACGAGGGCGACTCGCTGGACTCGTTCAGCGACGCATCCACCGAGACCAAAGTGGTGCTCTCCGTCGCCGTCGTCATTGTGGCTCTGAGCATCTTGCACACGGGTCTCACGCGGAGATGTACGTCTTTGCTGATCTTGGTTTTTCAGTTATTTGAACCCAAGTCTCACCTTTTGCTTCGTTGCACTGTTTTCTTGTCAGGTATGGTTCGCAAGCGCGAAGGATTCTCTGGATACTTCAGCGCGGCATAAAAGTATGAGCACAATGTGACGTCATGATGTGAAAACCAAAAAGAACAAGCAATATAAACGCACACATAATACAAACACACGCGCTGCCCTCGTTGCCATTTACATTTTCATTTGTTTTGTTCTGTTTCTTTTGCTCCACACCTTGGCTGCACTTACTATTTGCTGCGTCGTTCTCTCGAAATCGGCTTTTCTTGCTTGTCGACCCCGCTGAGCTGCTTAGCTCTGTCTCACGTCACGAACGGGTTCTCTAAAACTCCGTCGTGCTCGCATTGCTTATGGCAAGATGCCGTTCGTCATGCGCTGGAAATTGTCGTACTGGCGGGTGCTGTAGTTGCTGTTACTCTTTCGCACCAGATACAACACGTGCGCGACGGTCTCTTGCTTTGAAAGCGTCAGCTTGAAGCGGGAGCGAAGTCGCAACAGGATGTACGACACGTCTTTGCCGGCAAAGCACGGGTACGGAGACTGGCGCGACATGATGTCCACGAGGTCGCAGATCTCGTCGCAGTGCTGCTGGCACGCGAGGAAACCCATCGTGATCAGCTTGACGTACTCCTTGAACCCCTCGGAATCGGTTCCGCCCATGGTTTCCACCATCTCATACGTCAACTTGAATGGCGCAGTCTCGATACTGAAACTTCCGCCAGGCGCGATACCCAACAGAAAGCCGTAATCGATGTGGATAATGTGCCCCTCGTTGTCCAGCATGATGTTGCCATTGTGACGGTCCTTGATCTGGAGAAAGTAGGACACGATCGAGTAGCCCGCCATAGATTGAATGTACTTCCGGCGCGCTTCATTGAAGCGAGGCGAGCCAACTGGCCCGTACGACTTCTCAAAATGGTGCAGGAGGCTCACGTAGCCTTCGCGTTTCTTGAGACCATCGAGCGAGATCGCGTTCGCTAAAGTCTCAATCAGACCCGTGGACGAGCTTGTTGCGATAATTCGGTACGATCGCAGCCAGATCGGGAGCTTCGCAGCTTTGAAAATCTCGATGAATTTTTGGATCAGTTGCAAAGTGAACACCTCCTGTCGGAGATCATCGTTACTCTTTCCAATCATGGAAACGATATCCCAGCCAGGAAGATGACCATACGGAGATGCCTCCAGCAGCCGCTTCCGCTTCGAGCTCCACGATTCACCGAACGCTGCTTCAAGATCCTTCCGACGATCGTTCTCTCGTTCAATGACCTCTTCTGACAGATTGACTGATGACATGTCCATGTCCAATTCAGATACAGCTCTGTCGTCGTTGGGAGACGCATCATTCTCTTCTTCCAAAGGATTCAGTCGTGACTGCACCGTCGCTGGGGTTGCCAGATTGCTCGCTACATCGATTGGAGTCTCAGGAACTTGAGGGTTGATTCGAGGCGCTGAAGCGTTTGGTGCTTGTTGATTGTGGAGTTCTTCGTCTTGCTTGGACTCATCGGCATCAACAAACCCTTCCGGGGCTTGATGGTGAATGAGTCTGCCAACCTCGTCGTCTTCAATATATTCTACACCGCTTGAGCTGATCGCTTCGCTTCCTAGGTAGCTCTTTCTGTGTGGTGAGCTGGGCGACAAAACTGGTTGCTCAGGTGGGAAAAAGTTCCCTCGAATAACTTCAAAAATCAACAAAATGGGCACACGAGCCTTAGTCGAAAATGCTGTGCCTTCTTTGGTCGGGATGCGCACAATGCGCTCGAACGGATCGGTAGCCTTGACCAAAGGAACATACGCCATCGGAGGCAATCGGATCTTCTCCAAGTACCCAGGCAGACGTTTTTTTCGTTCTTGGATGGATGGCACGAACCGAAGAACTTCCGCGATGTCTGTGATCTGCTGGACAAAGTCGCATTCGTCGGCAAAATATTGAGACAGCACGGACTTTTCAGCCTGACTCATCCTTCTCGTGATCCCACTGAAAAGACTCGTGGGTTGGTTGTCGACCATGTCTTCTTCAATGATTGACATCGGTGTCTCATTGTCGTCCGAGTTTTCGGCCCCTGTTAGCAAACCTGGGTGCTTCGGGGTGAGTAAATGCTGCTGGAACCGAGAGAAGTCACGGAACCGAATGTCGCTCTCGCTTAGAGAGGCATCCGGAGATGCGATGGCATTGTTCGAATGAGACGGCGAAAGAGGCGACGTATAATTCGAATTTCCGTGCGACGTACTGGCATTCCCATGAGCTTGCGTTCGATAGGCTACAATCTCTGCCGTCGTCTGTTCGATGAGATGGAGCTGCTCCTCTGTTGGCATCGGCAATCGACTCCGTCGTGACCGCTCCGACGGATTTCGGCTCAGCAGTGTGGCTCGATCCGTTCCGACGACCTCTTGCTCGACTTCGACCATGAGGCGGACAACACGCGCGCACTTGTCCTGCATATCCTTTGGCGCGTTCGGGTCAAAAGCATCCTCTAAGGCTCCTTGCAGCTGCCATCGAAGCAGCAACGCAAGGTGGATGGAGCGCGAGCAAATGGAAAAGATGAGTTCATCGAGCCAAAAGATCTTCTCAAAGTCAAACATCGGCACAGTCAGGTACGCGTGCACGATCTGCGGCCAGTAGAACTCCACTTGGTTGATTCGGGTGTACGAAAAGTGGAGCAATTTCTCCACGATCGGCTTGAACAGCAGCGGGTCACTGTCCAGATGGCGATGCAACAGAATGACCGCGCGATAGACACTGAACGTGCGCGAACGGAACTCGCGATGCAGCGCCAGGATCTTCAGGTCCAACGGGATCTCAGGCTGATCAAGTGTATGGTCGAGGTATCGTCGATCCGCCAGGAGAATCTCTTCGCACTCCTCCGCGGTGATGAGCCCCACTTTGAGCATATTGATCGCAATGTTCGCGGCCTCAGTGTGCGACGGACGCTGCGGCATGATCAGTTCGATCGGCGTGTCTGGGTTCAATGGCTTCGGGTACAGACAGATCCCAGCCTTAAGCCGCTCGACGATCGCTTTCAGATAATTTAAAAACATTTGCGCTTCGTAGCAGTCGTCACACACGCGCTTGGAATAGTAGAACGATCGATGCGGCAGCGGGATCTTGTGGGTCGTGAATTTATCGCAAAACAGCGTATCGCAGCTGTGGCATTTGTACAACATCGTCGTCGCCGGTGCCTGGGACGCCGCTTCCAGCGCCTTGCAGTGCGGACACCTGCATCTCGACTCGGCGTCCGTCATCGGCACAGACACGCCGCTGGGCGAGAGCGAATCCATCGTTGTGAGCGCGTGTGACGTGAAGATCGCTGGCAGCCGCGGCATGTTGGTCTCGACCGTCATCTGGATCGCGCGCATCCACTTCTCCTTGTCCATCGCCGTGTCGGCATACGCGTAAAACACTTTATTCTGCGCCGTGGCGAAGAGGAAGCCGTACTGGTAGATGTGCATGTTGCCCTTGCCATCCCATTCCTGCACGCCCAGCACATCCACTTCCCCTTTCAACCGCAGCATGTGGTACGCATCCTCTTGAGTGCTATTCCCGTCGCAGACAAAACGGATCACAAACACGATCAGCACGACATACGCATACATACATAAAGAGCCCCGGATCCTACCTGTAGTAGTAAAAGCACGTGCCGACGAGGAAGCAGTAGCGACGCAGCATGGGCGGCGGCGACGACGGACTCGTGCGCAGCGTCAAGTAGCCCTCGCAGGACGCGCGCGGGGCCTTCATCCTCCACGACGGAGAGTACGCGGTCGGGTCACTGCGGTACCGGGATGACGTCGACCAACTATACCGGCGTTGGCGGGCTATGGTTTCCTTCTCTGGCGCCTTCTCGCTCTAGCGCCACGACGGTCCTCCGGATTACACAACAGACCCACGCAAGACAGCAGACACGTGCGAGGTCTATGTACGTACTGTGTATATGTATATACACACACAGCCGCCCGCGCGCTTGGTCTCGTTCTCCAGAGCGCGAACGTCAATGCGTCCCTGTCGTGCGTAATTTTTCCTCCCCACACTACGCAATAGGAACAAAAGAAGGGGGGAAAGGAGAGGGAGAGGGGGAAGACACACTCACGCACACACTCACACAGGGAGACGCATCTGGGTCGGACCTATCGCCTACCACACAATGAATTGTAGGATAGAGTAGTTGAAATGTACCGATAGAAGAGGTACGATGTACCGTTGTGGTACCAGCGCACGTTTTCAATGGTGATCTGAAAGGTTGTGTGTGTTTACTATTTGGTGGTTGGCGGCCATCGACAGAGAGCTCCAGAGTGATCAATTGTCTGTAGCTGTTGATTGACCTATTGACGATGGCCAAGGGAAAGAGAGCGTCCGTGCCGCTGAAGGCGAGCGTGCCTGCCAACAGCAACAAGAAGGCGGTGGTCGCCAAGGCGCCAGCGCCTGCCGCCAAGAGAAGCGGCAAGCAAGTGTCACAGACAAAGCAGGTGCAGAAGCAGGAGCAGCCGAGCGAGACCGAGAGCAGCGACGACGCCGACGAGGAGGACGACGCCGACGACGATGAGGAGGAAGACAGCGAAGGAGACGATGGAGATGATGACGAGGAAGAAGACAGCGACGACGATGAGTTTGAAGACCAGGGCTCGTCGTCCGAGGATGACAATGAAAGCGACGACGATGACGAGGATGCGCTGACAGAGGCTGAGCGCAAGACGCGCAAGTTCACAGTCGACCGCGAGAAGCAGATCCAGCAGATGCGCGACGACGGCTCGCTCAAGATCGCGTCGCAGCTGCACATCGACGACCTGTCGTCCGACGACGAAGAGAACATCAACACGATCGGCAACGTGCCGCTCCGATGGTACGAGGACTACGACCACATTGGTTACGACATTGAGGGGAAGAAGATCCTCAAGTCGAACGCCGGCGGCGACGGCATCGACAACGCGATTGCCGCCAAGGACGATCCAAACTACGAGTACGTTTCACCTCTTCTTTATGTGCATTTTACCATTGTACTTGGCACTGACATGATCCATTTATATGACCTCTAGACGCACGGTGTACGATGCGTACAATGACCGGAAGATCGTGGTGTCGGACCGCGACATGGAGATCATCCGCCGTATCCAGGCTGGCGCCTTTGCGCACCCCGAGTTCGAGGCGTACCCCGAGTACGTGGACTACTACACGTCGGACAAGATGATCCACGCGATGGGCAACGACCAGGAGCCGAAGAGCCGCTTCGTTCCGTCCAAATGGGAGCGCATGAAGGTGATGAAGATCATCAAGGGCATCAAGGAAGGCCGCATCGTGATCGACAGACAGGAGGAGAAGAAGCCCGAGGTGTACCAGCTCTGGTTCGACGACGACCAGGCACAGACGCGTAAGGGTCCAGCGCACGTGCAGGCACCAAAGATGCCGCTGCCAGGCCACATTGAGTCGTACAACCCGCCAGACGAGTACCTGTTCACGAAGGAGGAGCGTCGCGCGTGGGAGGAGGCCGACCCAGAGGACCGCGAGACTAACTTTATCCCGCGCAAGTTTAAGTCGCTGCGCGATGTGTGTGCGTACAACGGCTTTGTGCGCGAGCGCTTTGAGCGCTGCCTGGATCTGTACCTGGCGCCCCGCGTGAACAAGCGCAAGCTCAACATCGATCCGGAGTCGCTCGTACCGGAGCTGCCCAAGCCGCGCGACCTGCGGCCGTTCCCCAACACGCTGGCGCTGCTCTTCAATGGCCACACGGGTCGCATCCGCTCCATCACGATGGATCCACTGGGTCAGTACCTCGCGTCCGGCTCGGACGACATGACCGTGCGCATCTGGGAAGTCGAGACCGGTCGTTGTCTGCAGACGTACAACGTCGGCGCCGTGGTGCACAAGGTGGTGTGGAATCCGAACCGCGACCACCAGTTGCTGGCCGTGGCCGCGGCCAAGAAGGTGTTCCTGATCGCGACAGGCACGGGCAGCGCCGATCAGACGGAGCTCACGAACGCGCTCGTGGGCGACGCCGACGACAGCATCGCGACCGAGGTGCAGGGCGAGCAGGACGACGCGACGGTCGTTGTGGACGAGGCCGACGCGACCATTGAGCCCGAGGCGATGAAGAAGAAGCTTCCAGTCTCGTGGCGCTTCTACAGCGGCACCAAGGACAAACACAAGAATGCGGACAAGGCGCCGCGTCCATGGCTGGAGCGCCGCGTGGGCACGGGCATCCGCGTGGTGCTGCACCACACGAGCGACGTGAAGGATATCGCGTGGCACTACAAGGGCGACTACCTGTCGACGATGACGCCGGCGGCGGGTGCGTCGGCCGTGCTCATCCACCAGATCTCGAAGCGCAAGACGCAGAACCCGTTCAGCAAGAGCGTGGGACAGGTGCAGGCCGTGCTCTTCCACCCGTCCAAGCCGTTCTTCTTCCACGCCACGCAGCGCCACGTGCGCATCTACAACCTCGTCAAGCAGGCCATGGTCAAGAAGCTCTCGTCGGGCGTCAAGTGGATCTCGTCCATGGACGTGCACCCGAACGGCGACCACCTCATCATCGGCTCCTACGACCGGTACGCTCTGTTTGTTTTGCCGCTATATTGTGTCGCGTCGAGCAAATGTCTGACTTTGTGTGTCCTGTTTTGCCACTTTTCATTTATCCTGTTTTGTCAACTTTGCTCAACTGTTTCCAGTCGCTTGTGCTGGTTCGACTTGGATCTGTCGTCGACGCCGTACAAGACGCTCAAGTACCACGAGAAGGCTGTGCGGTCGGTTGCGTACCACCCCAAGTACCCGCTCATGGCCTCCGCCTCGGACGACGGCACTATCCACATTTTCCACGCCATGGTCTACTCGTACGTGTTGCCTGCAAGATGGGGTTACGCTTGCCAACACAATGCTGACCGACATGTTTGTGGTTTTTGCGCATTTAATCCAGGGATTTGATGAAAAACCCGCTGATCGTGCCGCTCAAGATCCTGCGCGGCCACGAGGTGTCGGGCGGTCTCGGCGTCATGTCGGTCGCCTTCCATCCTGTCCTGGTACGTTTACATGCAGACATCGTTTATTGTTGGTTATTTTCGCTGTTTGTGCGCAGCGACGTTTCGTTTTGATTTTTTTCCATATATCAGGGAATGCGAGTTGGACTGACTCTCTCGCAATCTGGCGTATCCTGTTGTCTGTTTGTTTGTAGCCATGGGTCGCCACGGGCGGAGCCGACGGCACGATTCGCCTCTTCCAGAACATCCATTAGACACACAACAAGCGCAGCTGCGTGTCGTGTCGATCCCTTGTGTTGCTCCAGTCCTGTTCTACCAACAAGCCTTGTTTTGCAGAGTTGCTTCTTGCATTACAAACTCGGGAAAGCCGCGACAATAGACAAAACAAGTGTAGGGGACGAATTTTTCAGCAAATGGCAACAACTGCAACTAGTGAGGACGAGCGCGCGACACTCGGTGGTCAAACTATGATAATAGATTTCGTATTTTCTGTTTGCTCATGCTTGTCTCTTGCAGCTTTCGGGTGACGTGCGAGGTTGGTTGATCTTCGTCGTCGTGCACAAGCAGTCAACAAATACGCACCAAGATATGGATAAACAAATGCGCCATCAAGTCAAAAATAAAGAGAGAGAGTTTGCATTAATTTACTACGATTTTTTCTTCTGGTTTTCTGTTTTGCTTGTTGTCTTCCGCATGCCGTGCAGTTAGCTTGCTGGTTTTCTTCCACTTCCATGCATGCTGCATGCTACAACACGCCGGAGCTTGCAATGAGTTGTTGCCGAATAAATGTTGGGAGAGTCGATCCACGTTCCCCGCACAAATTGCGCGGAAACTTGTCAAAAACACGCACGCCGCATACCGAAAGTGCTGCGCCACGACGCCTTCTTCCTCCTGTGCCACCAAGTCCTACCTATCTGTTGTTGCTGCCTTCCGCCTTGCGCCTTTCGCATCTAGTTCTTCTTGCCGCCGATGCTTGGGATTCGGAAGAACGACGACTTCTTCGGCGCCTCGGGCTGCATCGGAGGCGGGTAGTGGCCGTACTGAATCGGGTACTGCGGCTGGTTGCCGTACTGCTGTGGCGCGCCGTACGGCTGCTGTTGCTGCATGGCGTACTGTTGGTGCGCGCCGTATTGCTGTGGGTACTGTGGTTGCTGGACGTGAGCGCCATACTTGCGCGGGTAGCTGGCGTTGTTGTTGTTGTTCATGCTGTTTGGCGCAAACGACGGGTTGCCGAAGCCCGTCTGCATCACAGGTGGCGCTGGGTAGCTGCTTGGCGGCTGCACGTGCGATTGCTGCGGAGGGAACGCGCTGCCGAACTGCTGCGGGTACGGCGGCGGGTACGTGTTGTTGTTGGCGGCGACGTTGTTCTCCTGGTTCGAGTTGCGGCGCGCACCGGGCACCGCACGCATGTCGTAGAGCGAGCCGCTCGTGGGATCGCCGTTGTCGTCCAGCAGACTCGCGCCGTCCACCTTGCCCTTGCGGTCCAGCGCCGTCTCGTACGACAGCAGCACCTTGTCCGATTTCTTCTTGCGCAGAAAGCCCACCATGTTGTTCAATGTGCAGAGTTTGTTGACAAGTGTGTGTGGCTGTTGGTTTCTCTGCAAACAAGCACAAGTTGCAGACAAGGAGCTCTGGGATGCGGACGCGCGGCGGGCTCTGGCGACTCGGAAACTCCAACCGGGGAAGAAAACCGCAAATGGAGGTGCTCGCTGACTCTCCTCCTCGTTTTCTCCTGCTCGCTCGCCTCTACAGTGCTCGGGTTCCAAGCGAGACCACCAGTTGTCGCATCCATCCCATCAAACGTGCGAGAGAAAGACGGAGCAACGACAAACATTTTTCGCCGAAACGGTTTCATCCGCACCTTTGCATACAAACCGCGAGATAAAAAAACACACACAAAAACATCATAGAAAAAAAAACCTCATTTCGTGCAGAGTCAGAATGCTGTGTGATGCGGTGGAAAAGTACGGTAGAAAGTGAAAAACCCTATTGCAAGACTCCTTTTTTCGTCGATGGTGAACATTTTTACACTTGGTGTTTGTGTCGGCATGGTAAATCGAAATTCGAATCGCTGGCTTCGAAAAAGCTTGCTGTTGTGGACGTTGAACAGATTGAATCTGCTGGCGCGTGCTGCAGCTGCAGCATTTGAATTTGAAGATGGAGGACGGGAGGAAGCGCTGGTATCAGATGTTGTGTTCTTGTTTCGGCAAACAAGCGCAAGCTGCGGATGGCAAATTTGCATTTCGATCTTTCTCAGAAATGCGCGTCCATCAAAGGTGTCGCCTCGCCTGTGTGTTGATAGATTGGGATACGATCTTGCTGGGTAGGTCGTTCCTCCGTGGTCCCATCCACTTGCCAAGTGTCAATCGCCGTCTGGGTAGAGATCAGCAGACAGGGGACAGGCTGCTCACAATCGGTCGACGGATGGGTAAACAGGAGCGCGGGCGACTAGTACCGTATGCGATACGTGCGGACTCCAATCCGTCTGCTTAGCGACTGGATTAATGCGATCGATTTACTGCTCCATGCCAAAATAGAAAGGCCTCTTTACTAAGTCAACCGAGCCAATACAAACACGAAACGACCAATTATCAGTTGGTGAAGGCTCTTAAAACAGAGGCGGGAGTCGATGGTTCGGAGCTGATGATGGAAGGTTGAATCTTGCAAGACTGTGGATCATTTTGGGTGGGTGGGCAGGAAGCGATCACTTGCGACCGTCCTCATGCCACCGCTCCTGCGGATTTCCACGGCGAACAAGAGCAAACTGCAACCGCCCGCTCGCGCAGACGAATCAAGCGATCGGTCGCCATGCACGGCGTGAAACCTTACTGCACGTTTGTCGTCTGCGAACGCCACTGCGTGTGAAATGTTCAGTGGCTTCGCCACACCTGGACGCAGCTCAGCTCGTGGAAAAGGAAGATCGGACAGCACCGCATGTGTCGATCTGTTCAGCATGGCGCATGGGATATCCGCCGAATATCTGTTTCCTTCTTGGATCATGCCAATCAATCCGTCAATCACGCCATGAATCCGCACCAATGGTCCACGCTTGTCCTACGCCAAGCAGCGCATGCGATCCGTCCGCTTGTGTTCGTTTCGCAGATGTGTGTCCAACAGCAGATCCGATTGCTCCTCATCCGCGAATATTTGAACTTTCAATATCCAAGATCTTCTCCAGGTGCGCTTCTGTGGAATGTTTCCTCCGAAATTTTGCCTTTGCGGCATAAAGATGAGAGAATGGTTTGCACACGAAATACACATCACCAGAGCATGTTCCATACATATAGACGCCATTTCATACTTACACTGTGTGCTCTTTCTCAATACGCGTGGATCTCCTGCATCCCAGGCGTTTGCTTTGCTTTGATTTGCTTCTCTCGCTCTCTCACTGTACCCGCTTGATGTGCGCGTATTTCCTCAGTCGAACGTGATGTTCTTCTCGAGGAACTCGCGTACTGACTCCTCCATCTGCGCGACGTTCTCCATGTACGTGTCGTAGGGCATGTGCCACGGATCGGGCACGTCACGCGGGAACACGCAGAGCACGCCCTTGCGCTCCTTGATCTTCGGGAAGAGCTCCACTACCTTGTACGTGTGGCCGCTCGCCACGCACACCACGAAGTCGGCCTCCATCACCATCTGCTCCGTCAGCATCTGCGACCGGTGCGCCGACAGGTCGATCTGGTACTCCTTCATCACCTCGATCGCATTCAGCGACGCCGGCGACCCGGGCTTCTCAAATGCATCTGTGATGCTAATACACACGCATATAGACACATACAAATACAGTAACAAACAAGGCGGCGGTTAGCGCATACAACGTCGCGCCATACAGATAGGCACCGCCAGTAAGCGATTAAAGACGCCGCCATGTTGAAGAGCGCACGAGCTCCTTGTCACGGTTTGTGTACACAGGGGAACGTACGCTGCGGACTGGATGCGGATGCCCTTCTGCTCCTGCTCCTCGCGCGAGAGCTTGAGCCGCCGCTTGAACCACTCGACCGCGAAGAGCTCGGCCACGGGCGACCGGCACGTGTTGCTCGTGCACACAAACACGATGTTCATTGCTGCTGCAGTCGCTTGGTGACGGCTTGCTTTCTTTCCACACACAAGCCACTTCAGAAAAAAAAACACGCGAGAAAAAGACCTCTGACACTTGATGTCCGACATCTTGAAGCGAAGATGCTGAATATTAAGTTAGAGATACCAAAATATACTTTAACGAGGAAGGTGGGAAAGATATGGCTACATCCGTGCTAACCACTCGCTTTCTGAATCTCTTAGTATCATTTGGGCTTGGCATATTGGTGGTGCACCCGCTGCAGAAGAATGGAGGCATGCTCTCCAATATACGTGAATCTGAGCTCACGTCTCGAATCTGAAAGATGCCTGTAAATGAACTGTTGGCTGTCGCTTTGTGCTCTCCATGATATCCTTTGTCAGTGAACGTTGAACGACAGGGGAAACTACCTTGCTTTTTATTGGTCAACAGCTGTCAGGTTGACGCTTCATATAGGAACAAAGCATGGCGCCTCATAGCTGAAAATCAGCGCATTCTACTGCTTCTCTAGACGTTAGACGATCTTCTTCCTCTTCACAGTCTCACTCCGAGCGCTCCGGTTCTACGATTGCAATAGAATCGGCCACTCACGACTCATACTTACTCGCACCTCAGTTAGTTGGATGGGAAGCTCTTGACAACGCTCGCGTACGGGAATGGTCCAAGGAAGTGGCTCGTGTTCTGCTTCTTCGTGGATGCCTCCAGCAGCGTGTAGTCCAACTCGTCGTCAAAGTACTTCTTGTTGGCAGCGTACGAGCTCGGGTCCCACTCAATCTCGAAGCTGTTGACGAAGAAGCCCTGGAACTGCATGATCCACTTGCGCAGCGCCTCGTACGGGATGAAGTAGAAGCCACAGCGATCTGTGTCGTTCTCCTTGGTTTCCTCAGCAACCGGGCTAAGCATGGACAACAAATAGAGAATAAAATGCAATGGTCAATCCTCTTCACAATCTCAAAAACATTGCGATAATCACCATATGCAAGACATACGCAAGCGTGCGCGCGATCGCCAACTCGAGCATGGGCTTGAGGCAGATCTCGCGCGAAATGTGCTGCTCCGCCGAGTACTCCCAGAGACACATGACCGTCATGCGGTCGCCCCAGTCCGTCGTGTTGCGCACAAAGTAGACAAAGTCACCATCGGTGCGGCACTGCGACGCGTCCTTGCACTTCAAGTGCAGCGGTTGCACGTTGGTCTCGGCAAAGATCTTGGTCTCCTCCGTCAAACACGGCTCGACGCCTTCATTGTACTCAGTTTGCGACTCGTTGCTGGCGCCGCGTTTCTTGCCATCGATGCCTTCGTTGCCACATTGGTACCAGTTGAACGGACTGCAGACAGATAAATAACAAAATACACAAATATGTGAGCATGCGCCTGCCAAACTCAGTCGAAACGCCTAAAGCGAACACGTACTTGTAGCTGTTGGGGCACACGGTGCGCTCCTCCCAGTCCGACACTTCTTGCATCCAGTACGCGAGCGAGTGGCTGCCCTGAGTCGGTCCATCGGACCACGAGTTCTTCACGATCAGACCGCCAGTGAAGCCTTCGCGGGTCAAGAAGGCGTCATTGTAACCAACGAGAAGCTAAGGCAAGACACACAACAGTCAGTGGCATGCATATGAAGCGTAAAGCACACTGTAGACACATACCATGGCGTGACCGCCTTCGATCGACATGCCGCGGTGGCTGAAGAACTCGCCCTCCATGTTGCGGTTGCTGCCGCCCTTGAGCGGCACACAGCAGGTCGTCATCGACATTTCTGGCGGACACAAAGTGCACTGCTCCGGCTGGCAGTGCGGGTCGCTCGCAAAGGAGCCGATGCACGGGTAGTAGTGCGTGACCATCGCGACAGGCGTCGACAGCGGCATGGCCTGCTTCTTGCGGAACAGGTGCTCGCGGACCGACATGTCCTCGTACTTGGTGTCCATACTCTACAGTAGGTACAAAGCATTAGTCGCTAGCTCTCACTCCTAGGCTCGTTCTGTTTTCATTTGCATATATGGTCACGTTGCACACCTTGACGGCAAACTTCAACGGGTTGGACGCGCGCGCGATCTCCATGCCGGGGCAAAGCGTGTCGTTGCCGTCGTTCATGTAGTACTCGCACACCGTCTGTGGGAAAATGGACTCCTGGAGACCCTCACGGAGGTAGTACATCAACGGCACTTCGCCACCTTCGGTCGAGTTTTCCCAGACCTGCCGAATGCCACAGAATACCACATCACACAGATCAAAAGGAGCTCTTCGCTTTATCTGATGGGGTTGATGTGCGCGCTTACGTACCGCATCGCCTGCCACGCGGCACGCCTTTTGCTGCGGGGAATCCGCTGGACCTGTGCAAAGCTTCAGGATTTCCACACCATACGCCTATGGAGACAGCAACAACAACCAGTCAATTGAGTTAGATGTTCTTGGGCTCGCTTGCATATCCAGATACACACGTGCACATACCTGTTCCGAGAACGCGACGTACTCGTCTTCCTCGAGCCATCCGTTGCGCACGCCGTTCTCGCGGTACGATTGCTCCAGGAAGCCGATCGTCGCAAAGTCCCAGCAGGTGCCGCGGTGCGCCTGGTTCTGACGCGGCGTCACGTAGTCGACGGCAAACTTGGACGGCAGGAACGCCATGGGCAGGCGCTCAATCGCCATCGGCTCGTCGTTGTCTTCCTCCTTCTCCCTGTGCTGACTGTGATGGCGTCTCGACGCGCTCACCGTGTTGGACACTTGCACAGATGCGGATTGCGTCGCGACCTGCGCCTCGAGCCGAGTGATCGTGCTGTGCATCGACACGCACACCGAGAGCAGCGCGAGCAGCGCCACGCCGTTCAGCGCGTAGAACAGCGTCGGCTTCTTCTTGAGCAAGCGCAGCGCATCGCTGTTCTTATCAGCAGGCGTATGCTGTCGCGGGAGCACGTCGGCGTCTTCGGATCCGTAGCGCAGCAGCGGACTGCGGTCGCGCGCCACCATCTTCTCTCTTCTGTTGCTGTCTGGGTGACTTGCAGGGGTTGGCGGCAAAAGCGAAATTGAGGCGGGAGGAAGGCAAGGGGGAGGCGAGTGTTCGATGAACGGAGTGCAGACGGATCGAGCGACCCTCGTTCATTTACAGACCCACATGAAGCAAAGAGAGAGAACGCACCCATCCTCCTCACTCACACATCACACGTTCACTCAACACAAAGCAATCAGACCAAGATCGTCATTTGTCAATGAAAGAGGGTGCTTTTAGAGAAGTGTGTGCGGAATAGGAAGTGACGAAGAGACCCGCGGTATCGAGTACCATACTAATGATGACGAAATGCACTGTATGGGGTGTCTATAGGCATTACAAAAGGGTAAACTCGTTTATAAAATCACTCGTTGACAGAGAGTTTCGTAATGTGTGGAGGAGGAGCAACAAATCCAGTATAGAAACCACAAACGAGAATATTCACAAGAAACAGGTCAACAACAGATAGGAGAGGCGCATCAACTTTGAGAGAATCAAGTGAGTGGCGAGAAAAGAAGGACGCAAGAAAGACTCCTCGGACTGGTCTCCTGATCAAGTAAATGAGTTCGTTTTCTCAAGACAATTGCATCTCATTCACACACTTTACCGACTCACCACGGCTCGCATCGAGTCTTATTTCGCAACACGGAATACGGTGGCAGCAGCCTTTGGCTTCATTTTGATGAGGCACACCATTCGGTGGCAAGTTATACTAAAACCGTATGCTTTCTTAAAACCGGAGTTGTACCCATCTGATGCTGCCAAGATCTCCTGACTTTTGGGGGGAGGAAAGTTGCACGCTTCGCTGACAGAAGCAAGCAGCGCATCCATTGCGTTTCCACCACGCACTTCAGCGTGTGGCCTCACTTCAGTAAGGTTAGTGCGCATCGCTACGACTGTGGCAATTGAAACTTTCTATGGCCACTGTTGTAGCTTTCTCATTGAAAGCCTACTCAGCCGAGGCTTCCCCCTCTCGAGACTTCATGGCGCAATTGAACAAATATCAACCACGTGTGCATTGATGACAGTTACGATCCATGCATGAATAGACAGAGTCAAATAAATGACGGCAACGGGGTGTCTCCGAAATGTTAGCAGCCACTGCCGCCGGCGATCACCAGACACGATGTGGATTCAAAGATACTCAGGAGGTTCGTGGTCACTGACCACGCGAGCGCGAAGACCAAGTAGCAGATGGTGAACGTGCCCATGAAGTGGCTGGATCCACCGAGGCGCTTGAGCATCTGGGTCTCCTCTTTCTGGCGAGGCAGGAGAACCAGCCAGCAAAGCGAGAGCAAGTTGACGGTGTACATGAGCAGAACTGTGATCGTGATATCCCGACGCACTTCCGTGCTGTCTTCCTTAATCGTGTCGTTATCGAGCGTGAACAGCGAGTCCACGTTCTTCGTGATCGTGGTGGCAAACGGCGTCGCGAGGTTGCTCACCGTCGTCAGCAGACCATACATTGCACCTTCGTGACCCTCAGTTGAAAGCTCGATAATCACGAACGTCGACACGATGAACGATATACCCATCGGGATCTGCTCGATCACGGGGATCGCAAGCCAGAACCACTGCGCGCGGTAGATACCCCACACGGTAAACAGCACGCACGTGGCATCGAGCACCACGAAGGCGAACATCGTGTACACTGGCACCCAGCGCCAATCCCAGTGCAGACCGTACTTGCCAGTGAACCAAATGGCCGCCGCAAACACGCCGTTGTACGCGAGTCCGCTGACCTTTTCATTGATTGGCTGGACTTTGACCCAGATCGACTGGATAGGACCGCGCGAGACGTACGTGAGACGAGCGAAGATCCCGGAGAAGAACGTGTACGCGATCACCTGGTACACCGCTCGGGTCTGGACAGTCTGCCACAGGGTGTGGATGTACTCGCGAAGGTGGACTCGAGGAACGCGCTCTTCGCGGATAAAGATCCACGTGATGGGAATCATAGGAGCCATGACAATCGCGAGTCCGAGCATCATGATCGGAAACGAGATCGAGAAATCGAAGTCACCGCCATAGTCCACGCCGTTCATCCCGAATCCGACCACGAACGACGCCAAAATGTTGAACACCGTTCGCGTGCCGTAGATGACACTCTGGGTCGTACCTCGAACAGCCAACGGCTCCCGCTGAGCCAGCTCCACGACGATCCCATCAGCACAGACATCAGCCATCAGGTATCCGAACGCACACAGCATCATCGGGACGATGTACTTGCTGCCAGTTTTCGCTGCGGCGTAGTTGATCGTCTCTTTCTGCGCGTCGGTCAGGTTCTTATCGGGGATATCGCGCACCGTTGGGTCAGTGTAGTAAGGTTCGCCCACGGGGGTGGCCGCCATGATGACCAGCATCACGATCGCGATTGTCCAGCCGATGATCATGTACGGACGACGACGGTATCCGTAAATCGGGAAACAGTCCGAGAGCATACCGTAAAACACCTTGAACGACCACGCGAGCTGAACCAGCGTCGACGCCGTCGTCGTCTCTGTTCCGTCGAGATTGAGGTAGTTTTGAAGAAACGGGTACACGACACCTGGAAGAATGCCATCGATGAGTCCGACGGCGGCGTACTGCGCGACGAGTCCAATGTAATCCCTGGAGAAGAGCCGCGGTGCGCCACCGTCACGCAAGGCGCCACCTTCGAACATGTCGTCGAAGTGCTTCATCTTCTCGTAGTTCTTGAGCGGTGTGATGCCTGCCACCCCGAGCATCGTGATGCTGTCTCGATCCGGTGACTCCATGGCTATCTGGACTGCTGTTATTGACTGCTGCGCTGAACTGAAGCCGAGTTGAGAGAGAAGCGGATACTGGGATAAACGAATCAGACGCGGCAATTTGCCCCACGTCCGTGAGACCTGGCGAATTCGAGAATGAGCTGACACGCGGGACAGAGAAACCCATTACCGCCGATGGGAAAGAAAGGGAGCCAAAGAGCTCTCTTGTTCCCTCTCCCCTGTAAGCTGGTGTCCAGTTACAGGTGTACGCATGGGGAGAACAGATGGGCGTGAGGGAAAGAATGCGGCGTGGGAGGAAGAAAAATGAGAGCTCTGCGCACGATGCATCACCGAATCCCACTTCGGTCTCTTCTCCCTTTGCCTTGATAGCCAAACACAGATGCGGATGGGTTTGGAGCTGACCCAGTCGGCCGAGTACGCTTGATGGGAGGAGACAGGAAAGAGTCTCACCTACGCTCTCCCTCTCATTCCCGGCACAACGTGACGGCAAAACTTCATGACGCTGCGAAGCACATCCATCAAGCTCACAGTATTGTACTGCACTATTGGAATACCATCTAAAGAAGTTCAGAAAAGCATGGAGCTGCTTCGCGGTGCAATCGCGTCTTCATTCTTCACTGAAAAGTAGGAGAAGAACGTGTGAGTGTGTACATATCCACCCTCTCCCAACGCATTAATGCAAGCACGGAGCTCATTCATTGCGTCTAATTGTTTCGCTCTCGCTCCTCAGGGAGAATGGGCGATCAGATGCATCTTTATAGACGGTGTAGGATACGTGGCGAAGACGACCATGAAGATCCATGACAACGCGCCTCCAGTTCTCCCTTTCACGGTTTCTCTGGTGCCAACACATGACGCAACCGCATGGATATTTTCTCCACAATCACGGACTCAACAAATGCGAATCAGCGTGTGGCAAGCGATCAGCCGAAACGACGTAGAGGGTTTAATGGACGACCAACTGCCTGCAGTTCTGTCCTTCGATTAGGGACGCTCTCGTCATGAAACGCTTCTTCCTGGTCTCTCCGTCTCACCTGATCAGTCAGTCAGCCTTCTTTCGCCATGTGGCAGAAGAAAACCGACACGTCTTCTACTGCTTATCACTCTGCTCGCCTCGTCACCGCATTGCAATCCGCTCCAGTGTGTATGAGAATAGTGCTGCTTCGCTTTCTGTCTCTATGGACTCATCCTTGCATACTCCAGTCAGGGTTGGGCACTTGAGGTTCGGCCATTCCGACCTGACCTCACCAACGATCCTGCAGGATGATCAAGCGCATCTATTGGACAAATGTGCAATCGAGTAAAAATGCTTACCGGAAGCGCGCAGATCCAAAAAGAGAACACGCCATTCGCCATATCTCGCAGTCATCAAGCAGCATCTCCTAGCGATCTGCAGAGCTGAACATCCTTGTCACTGCTCCGATTGCAGCTGCTTGCACATCCAAACGCACGCAGCCCCACATCCAAACGCAAGCACACAGCTCGTCCTTTGCGATTAGCCACAGTTTTGCCGCAGACTATTCATGATCCGTAGCGCTCGTGTCGTTGTTCATTCTGTAAATGCAACCACGGTTCGATGCAATTGGAAGCTAACCACAAGATTGCAATCTTCCGACTGCGCGGGCAAAATCCCGCTCTGAAAGTGGGTCAAACTGGTGCAAACCATTCTCAAAAAGAGAAAAATCGAGTCGAAATCGAGGAGCTCCAAATGGATCTCCTCCAGCAATCGCACACACGTAACGAAGGTCTCCACATGACATTTCGCTGTTCTGTGTTTTCTTCTTTCGGCGTCCTACTATCGGACGTTTGATAAAGCGTCTGCTCAAGCGAACGAGCCGCACCTCAGAGTGGTTCACATAAACCCCTCCTCTTTGCATTCCATCATCCATATCAAGACTTTGGACCCGGTCCAACGTCACATCCAAATCATGTTAATGCTACCACTGGATTCTCACGACAGTAAATCGCTATAAATCAAAATATTCCTTCTCCGTTATGGCTCATAAACTCAAACAAATATATAAAGAAACGCGCCATAGCCTTATGATCTTTTACGAACCCTTTTCCTTACCACAGCCATCGCCACCGGCGATCACCAGACACGCCGTCGAATCGAAGAGCGTCAGCATGTTGGTCGTCACGGACCACACGAGCGAGAACACAAGGTAGCAGATCGTGAACGTGCCCATGAAGTGGCTGGATCCGCCGAGGCGCTTGAGCATCTGGGTCTCCTCTTTCTGGCGAGGCAGCAGCACCAACCAACCGAGTGAGAGCAAGTTGACGGCGTACATGATCACGATCGTGATCGTGAGATCCCACCGCACAGACAAAGTATCAGTCTTGATGCGGTCGTTCGAGAAATCAAAGAGCGAACCCACGTTCTTCGTGATCGTCGCTGCAAAAGGTGCCGAGAGGTTGCTCACCGTCGTCAGCAGACCATACATTGCACCTTCGTGACCCTCGGTCGAAAGCTCGACGATCACAAACGTCGACACGATGAACGATATGCCCATCGGGATCTGCTCAATCACGGGGATCGCAAGCCAGAACCACTGCGCGCGGTAGATGTCCCAAACAGTGAAGAGTACGCAGACAGCATCGAGGATGACAAAGATGATCATCGTGTACACTGGCACCCAGCGCCAATCCCAGTGCAGACCGTACTTGCCCGTGCACCAAATGGCCGCCGCAAACAAACCGTTGTACGCGAGTCCGCTGATTTTTTCATTGATTGGTTGGACTTTGACGAGGATCGACTGAATTGGTAAGCGGCTCACGAAGGAAAAACGTGAGAAAAACCCAGAGAAGAACATGTACGCGATCACCTGGTACACCGCTCGGGTCTGCACAATCTGCCACAACGAGCGAATGTATCCACGGAACTCCACGCGTGGTACACGCTCTTCGCGGATAAAGATCCACGTGATGGGGACCATCGGAGCCATGACGATCGCGAGTCCGAGCATCATGATCGGAAACGAGATCGAGAAATCGAAGTCGCCGCCATAGTCCACGCCGTTCATCCCGAATCCGACCACGAACGACGCCAGGATATTGAACACCGTTCGCGTGCCGTAGATGACACTCTGGGTCGTACCTCGAACAGCCAACGGCTCCCGCTGAGCCAGCTCCACGACGATCCCATCAGCACATACGTCGGCGAGAAGGTATCCGAACGCACACAGCATCATCGGGACGATGTACTTGTACCCGCTCTCAGCAGCTGACGGATTCAGTGTCGCTATCTGCGCTTCAGTCATGTTATCCTTTGGGATATCACGTATGGTTGGATCGCTGAAATAAGGATCCCCGGCAGGTGTAGCCGCCATGATGACCAGCATCACGATCGCGATTGTCCAGCCGATGATCATGTACGGACGACGACGGTATCCGTAAATCGGGAAACAATCCGAGAGCATACCGTAAAACACCTTGAACGACCACGCGAGCTGAACCAGCGTCGACGCCGTCGTCGTCTCTGTTCCGTCGAGATTGAGGTAGTTTTGAAGAAACGGGTACACGACACCTGGAAGAATGCCATCGATGAGTCCGACGGCGGCGTACTGCGCGACGAGTCCAATGTAATCCCTGGAGAAGAGCCGCGGTGCGCCACCGTCACGCAAGGCGCCACCTTCGAACATGTCATCGAAGCCGTGACGCATCTTCTCGTAGCTCCTGGGCGGCGACAGCCCACTCGTTCCGAGCATCGTGATGCTTTCCCGCTCGGGCGACGTCGTGCTCATTCGCTTGTAATCTGCGCTGGACTCGACGGATTCGGAAATGATGAGAGCGAAGAACGAGGGAGGGACTGAGACCCAGTGCAGGGAGGAGGACGGTCTCTTCTACTGCGTTTTCAGAAAGGCTGCCGCTAAGGACTCGCGCGAACCTGGGCTCGAGCTTCGCCATCCCCATATTTGTGTGGGAGTTGTGTATCAGAAAGAAACCGACAGTGCTGAAACCTGATGGATGCCTCGTTTCTGCATCGCCATCTGTTCCCAGTCGCACTAAATGATATCAGCTAGTCACTCACGCCTGTTACAGTACGTGGTGAAGAGCTCTGAACGGCATCAAGCAGCTTTCGAGTCTCGCTGGGTGAAGGAGCGATGCCGCAGTGCATCCACCACACTGCGACAGCCTATTATGTAGGTGCTACTATCGCAAAGGAGAACCTTGAAGCCGATCCACGCATCAAGCGGCGAATTTCATTTTGACAGCCATGCCTGACCCATACGCTGTGCTGCGCTCGCACTCTCCAGTGGCGAAATCTGCAAGCAAAGGACAAAATGAGGCGATTAGGGGCGACTGAACATTCTTGGTAGAAGATGGTGAGGAGCGCCTGGTAACGTGGCGCGAATGCAAGCACGCGCATGAAGACACACATACTGTGAACGCCAATCGCCTCAGCTGTAAAGTGCGGAACAGTTGCACAAACGAGTCGCTCTGCGTACTTTAGGACGACAAACATGTGAGGTCGAGCGACTGCGTGCAGCTGCAATCAGCCAGCATGATACATCTCAAAGTCCCCTGCGCGGTGCAAGTGGACATTGTGTGTCGCTGTGGGGAGTACGATGCGTGATTGGTGATGCCGACGTACCGATACAATGCTGGCTATAAACTCGTTCAAACGCTAGTCTTTTTTTTTTTACAACAGCGCTGTTTTAGTCGACACCAGAGCTACCATATTCGGTTCAGTTTCACATATCAACACCCGCATGTGTAAACCAAAGCACTGGGTCGAAGGGGGACAAATAAAGATCTGGGTTTAGTCGAAAATGATGTGTCAAACGGGATAAACCAAGATCGGAATTTATCCCGCTCACACACTTGGGTGGACAAGTGAAGAACCTGATTCTGTCGAAAGCATTGAGATGAGGAATCTGCCAATACGGGTCAAACCTGAACTTTGGATGTCCCACATTAGAATATCCCGATCTTTGCGTTTAGCCCGACTCGCTGTTTCGGTGATTGACAAGCACTCCGAACTGCACTGAAGTTGATTGACAAACACTCAGAATTGTTCAGTTACTCGGATGATTGACAAGCATTCAGAATCAGAGCTCGAATGACTGACAAACACTCGTCGCTTGACTCCATCTAACTGAGTCTGATGCTCTGTCTGAGCCCACTCGCGAGTTGAAGAGACGCTCGTTCTGGCAATTCTGCATTCTGTGCGCACTCATTCGCGAATTTCCCTTCAAGTGCGCGAGTGGAGGGAGCATGGAGGCGCTTGGTGCCGCCGACGTCGTGACGGAAAGTGCCATCTTCGCGTCCCTCGGCGCGGCGGCGACACCCGCGGGCGCTCGCTTCCTTCGCGGTTCGTCGCCAAACGCGATGGAATCCTCCCTCACGTCGCCGTCCCCTTTGGTGCTCCCACCCGTCGGTACAGGTGCCTCGGCGTCCACCGCCGGTTCGACACAGTCCACCGTCACGAGCCCATGCCACATTGGATCGCTCACGTTGCTTCCACCGAAGACCCCGCGGTCGCTCATAAATTCGTTCCCGGTCACGACTGAGCAATGTGGCGTTGTGTGGACATTTTTGTGCGATTGGGTCCAAACGCAGATAAAGCAATGCTTTTCCTTTCTATTTTCTTTCTTCTTCTTTCTGCTCTCTAGGTGTCTAGTTCCGTATTCGCTCAGTGCGCAAAAACGAAGAGTAGTGGTGCAAATATGAGTGGGTTGGATGGGTGGTGTGTTGTGCGTTGAACCAGATCAAAATGTAGCATTTTTGGTGCCGAGTAATCGAATTGCGTCGAACTTCACTCCGGCTGCTCGACAGCTAGCGATGCAAAGAACTCCAGCGAGTAACGGGAATGCAGCAAGAACACAGGGAGCTGGAATTGTCTTCTACGGAGACACTGCTTCTCGTGGCTTAAGATTGAAAGGTGCTGCAGAATCTAGTACAAGCTTCCCAAAACCCCTGGAGCCCGGGACGTCATGGCAAGGGATGGTGCCAACTTCTCCAGAGGGTAAAAAGTGAAAAGCAGAAACAATTAACTGCAGCATTCTTTCAAGAAATCAGTCGCCGACTCAAGCTGATGGAAACCACAAGATCGAATTATCTCCAAGCAAGCAGACGCATGATTCAAAGCCAGAAGAGCGATACTTTGCTTACATTGCTGGAGGCGATCAACTACTTGAGCACCGCTGGTTAACTCCAATATCTTCTCATCTTACTGAGCGAATCGTATCGCCAGCTGTGAAGTACCTCACAGAACCACCATAAAGCCGTATCAAGCTGGTTTTGAACGCAGCACAGGAAGAGTTTGTCGCGAACTACTAAACGCATGATAAACAGTACCTGAGACTTTTCTGCGTCGACTGTAGTCACGTGAACGCTCCCATGCTCTCTGATTCGTGCTGCGGGTAAATCGTCTACTTTACGAGTCTCAAGAGCATACTACTCGGTTGAACGCAGAGCTGCGGCATGAATATAAAGATGTGGCGGCAAGGCTAGCGAAGAAACCGATGGATCTATATGAGCTCGTCGACGCTGAGGGATTTGTTGGATACTTGAAGACATCCAAGCTCTCTGAACTGCAAGAAAGAGCAGACACAATCAAGGAAAGGGTGCAATTCCTTCTTTTTGAACGAGAATTGGTTTACATCGGATACGCGATCGAACCAGGATTTCCTAGCAATCGAGATGGCAATAATATGGAGGTTTCAGCACTCCGGTCACCTGGTGGGATTGGCGCAAGATTGTTTCGCTTGGCTCCAGACGTGCTCACGTCAACAGCAAAGACCATAAAGTGGCGAAGCCACATCAACAAGTTACTTCGCGACGCAGAAGCCTCGTTGGTGAACGAACGCGCGAGGACCGAGACGGTTTCCCTGGCAAAGCGCACCCACTTTCAATCTGAGATCGAAGAATTTGACGGTGAAGTCAAAGGCTTTGCAAAGGAAGGCGATCTACGGCATGCTGCAACGTACGTTGTGCAGCTCGCAAAAACGAAAGACACGTTGTTTTCTTTCCGAAAAACCGTGGAAGCGATCATCGAGGAAGAAACAAAGTTGCAGTGGAAGATGACCGATTTCGGTAAGCTGGATGATATTGCTGAGGAAATGGAGCCGTGCGAGCAGCTATGGAAGATTGCACGCAAATTCCGTGAAATGAGCTCGCGTTGGCTGTGCGGGAGCTTATTTGAGCTCGACGCAAGTGAAGGAATGCAAGCGCTGCATCAAATGCTAACGATTATCGCGAACGTTTCGAAGATTTTACATTTGAACTCTGCTGACGCGGCGATTGCAGCTGAGGTGCTGAAAAAGCAGCTGACGGATTTTCGAGAGAACGCTCGACTTGTCGGTGCGATTTCGGACCCATCGATGAAAGATCGCTACTTGAAAGAAGTATCAGCACTGCTTGGTTTGAGTCTTGACCCTCAAGACCCCTTGACGCTGCTGAAGCTACTAGAAAGCGGAGCACTTGTCCATTTGGGCGAGATTCTAGAAATCAGCCAGAATGCTACTCAAGAGAAGCAGATCGAAGACGCCTTGGTCGAAATTGACGCCGAGTGGAGAGATGTGCAGTTTCTGTTCAAGACAGCAAAGAAGCCAAAATATGGTAGCAGCAATTTGCCGGTTCCTGCAGAGCTGAAGAAGCCAGGTAAGGCTCCAGATCATCTTTCTCTTGAAGTCAGCACCCTGCTTCAGCGAGAATTTGTCGAAGACGTGACTCAACTCGTCGAAGAGCATCAAGTGAGACTCCAATCCCTTCTCTGTATGCAGCACGCAATTCCTTTCTCCCAAGAAATTTCGTCTTGGCTGCATTTCACGCAAAACACCTATTATGCGGCGATCTCAAACCCCGCTCCAGCTTTCTCAATCTTCGATTTGTGAGGAGGATAGTGAGACGTGTCGCGGAGCTGAGCGCGAAGGAGAAGCCATCACGCTGCGACGCCAATGTAGCTCTCACTCAGCCTCTGGGTGTTCAAAGTGTGACGGCCAGACCGAGTGACGCATTAGATTCGCATGATGTCGAAAAAATGGAGCACAAGGTGGTCTGCATCGCACTTCGAGAAGAGCTGATTGCGACGACTCCAGCCGCAAACATGGACCTAATCGAATTTTTGCTGCGAGATTTTGCAGCGAATCCATTGACTCGAGAGATTCGTATCACGAAAAGCTTTCTGCTGACCCCAGGACAGACGTCATTAGGACTCATGCCGTCAACGCTCTCTGATGAACAAAGCAACAGCAAAAGCCAATTAGAAGACGCGATTGAAGGCATCGTGCGAGCGAAAGAACCGGTCTGGATGGCATTTGGACTTGGTTTTAGCCAGAAAATAGTTCAGTTGTTGCAACACATGAAAGCGAACCGAGCCGTCGTCATCTCGGGAGGTGTCCAATCTGGGAAAACAGCACTGTGCAAAGCACTCGCGCGGTCCATATCAGAGCTATGCTCGGACCAAACGGACGGCTCAGCGCGAGATATTTTGCGTGGATCCACAGCAGAAGCTTGTTCAAATGAACTAATTGGAAGGACCCGTTGCGTCGTGCTGGCACCACGCGCTGTTACTGTGGACAACCTGCTCGGGACATCAGCCGATCAGTTCGAGAACACCCTCCTGGCTCATATTATCCGAGAGGCGAAGAGTTTTCACGAAGAAGGCAGCAAAATGAATACGTGGCTGGTTCTTGACGGCGATCTAGATCCTGCATGGAGCGAAAAGCTTTTGTATTTGATCGAAGAGCTTCAGGACGACTTTGCAGGTCATCAAAAGGGGCTGCTGCTCTCGTCTGGGAAATATGTGCTCTTGCCACGATGTATGCGGCTGGTGGTGGAGACAATAACGTTGGCGAATTTATCCCCGTCGTTTCTGGCAAGAGTCAGCGTGGTTAATGTTGGGCAAGCAGTACAGCGCGAGTGGCGAGGACTCTATCGCGCGTGGAAAAAGGCTCATGAGCTCGAATTTGACGCGCCAGCGGGTGAAATCTGGGGTGTCGTGGACGTGCTTGTCGAAGAAACCGTGGACGCGTGCTTGGGATTTGTGGAATCAAACTTCCAACGCGGATTCTCACAGCTACGGTTGGCTCGACTCAAGTCACTGTTGGCACTCTTCCACAGTTCCATCCGCCAGTCGTGGCCAAAGTTTCGCTCGATGGTGAGTGGGAAGCAACGAAAGACAGCATTTCACTGCTTTTATCTGCAAGCGCTCGTGTGGGGGATAGGGAACACTTGCGATGCACACGAGCGACGAATATTCCACGAGTTTCTGCGCCATTTGGTCATCCACGGTCCCTACAACGCTCAATCATCCTTGAAACGCGTGCTGATCTTGTTTTTCCCTAGTGGTACGACAGGCACCGGACATATTTCAAGTGGGGATAGCGCACAAGGTGGTGGTATGTCCTTACCGAGCCAAGGAGCACACCGGTCGCAGAGCGACTCGGCGATGAAAGACAGTATCTATGCGTTTGGCTTTTCGGTCGACTATGGTCTGAAATGGATGCGCTGGACAGAGTACTACGAGTTATGGCTGCAAGCACAAACAAGTGTCAGCACATCAAGCAGCAGCGGCCCAAAAGGGATGAACGAGTTAAACGAAGACGTCACTGCCTCGCTCACGGATTTGATTCTCCCAAATGGTTCTCAAGCCGCTGCCATTTGCATGGTAAACCAGCTGATGCTCGCGCAGTGCCCAACGCTATTGAAAGGGTTGCGTGATAGTGGGAAGTCAGTCTGCGGATCGGCTTGGCTGGCGCTCAATTCTGCGTTCTCGAATGCACAAGCTGCTGCTGAGGCATCTCTCCAAGTTGGTAGTGGAAATGCATCCGAAGTAACGAACTCGCAGCATGTCTACGTGGGCTTACATACCTCAGCAGCAGATGTCCTTGAGCAAGTAGCCATGTTTTTGAAGAAGCCGCACCGGAAAAAGAAAGACAAGCTATCTCCATCCGAGTCAAACGCTGCAAGAAACCCGCAACAGCAGATACGTCACGATAAGAGTGCGAGCGTTGAAGTTGAAAGAAGGATGTCATACGTGTTTATTGACGATCTTCACTGCCTCGATCCAGGTCGGAAGATGGATTCGGCTGTTGAGTTGCTCCGGGTGCTTACAGAGCATCGCCAAGCGATCCACCCGACATCGAACCTGGTTACAGCGTGCTTGAATATCCTTCCGCTGGCATCCATCCAAGCAAATATCGCATTCAACGCGAGCCAGCATCACGATACAACCCGTCTCCTGAACCGATTTGTTCCTGTGACGCTACCCGCGCTAACAGACGCCGAGCTTTCTAGCATTTGTGTGGCAATTGTATCCCCAAACGATTCCGGACTAGCATTCACCCCGTCCGGTGCTGATGTCACTGTTCGCGACTCCCACAAAGCGTACCAGCTTCTTGCTATCGTTGTCAAATGCTCGATCAAGCCTTTCCGTTTCATGTCGGGGGAATTTTCGCAGCACGCCGCCAGGGTTTCCTTTGATCCGAGCAAGCTTCAATACGTGTTCCATGTTCACGACGTTTTCGCCATTGTTCGGAGTGTCTGCTGTGATGGAAACCCAGCACTCACTTTAGCAGAGAAACCCCATCTGGCTCGCCTATGGTGCCACGAAAGCGCTCGCACTCTTGGCGATCGACTCATCGAGCCCAAAGAGACGACGATCTTCTACCAGCATGTGCGTGACCTTGCACTTCATAGCTTCGGACTGGCGCCCGAGGTGTTTTTCCTGCCTTATGCTGACCTCCCGATTGGGAAAACCAGCGACACGAGTCACCTATGGCTCGCGAATCACATCCACATTTGTCGGCGAAAGCAGTGGTACAGGGTTCGTGGATGGGTACCGCGAAGTCACCGAGATAGAAAAAGTGGAGCTGTCTGTCGAGAGAAGCATGATGGCGATGCATCGCGCGAATATGGGCTCCGAATCCTTGGAGATTGTGATCTGTGGGGACGTGATTCAGCATGTTCTTCGCCTTATCCGCTTACTGCGCCATGAAGGTCGAAACGTACTGTTAATTGGCACCAAGGGCAGCAAAATGGCGACAGTTGCTCGCCTTGCAGCATTCATTTGCCGCAAGACTGCGATCCTGTACAGCACCTCGACCTCCTCGGCAAGTCAGAACTCAGAGCCGCTCGTTGGATGGAAGCATGAGCTGAGGAACGCGGTCCTGGCAAGCGTCTACAAGAAAGACGAAAACGTCGTATTCATCTTCAAAGACTCGCAATTGTTGGGAACCGGACATTATGATGCGATCGAGAGATTTGTCACTGGCGCGCAATTTAGTTCCGACATTCTTGCATACGAAGATCTCGACGACCACCTTCTCTCGATACTGCGCGACCAAATGCGCCAAGAGCAAGAAGAGAATCGAACCAACAAGCTTGCGACGCAAACGATTCTCTCAACAAAAGCTCCAGTACTCGAGTATTTCTACACACAAGTGCGCAAGAAGTTCCAAATGGTGGCCATCTTATCCGACCCACAAACGAACTTGTTGTCAAGGAATAATGAGAACCTTGGATCTCGGAATGCTAGATCACGGTTAGTGAGACTACTGTGGCAAATACCGCGACTCCTGAAGCACTGTACGGTCGACTGTTTCGGAGAGTGGCCAGAGGAGTCCTTATCCGCGATTGCGCACAAGTGTTTTGCGCTGTCCAGTGAGATCGAGAAGGAACGAGCTGTGCAGTTTGCGCAAGCCGCAGTGCAAATCTATCAGAGCACTCGCCGGTTCTACGATCGGGTTTTAGAGAGTCCTGTGAGCACAAAAGAAGGCAAAGGATCAGCAAATGAGTTGTTGGGCGATGTGGATGAAGATGACTCGAGTTCTCCACAGCTTCCATCGCTGGATCGACCGCCGCCAATTCAACTTGATTCAAGTATGCTGATCGCGCAGATTTGTCTCTTTCTAAAATTCTTGGGCCGACTGAGTCGTGAGATCACTGGTAATAAATCCAAGTATCACATGGGACTCACTTTCTTGGAGCAAACGGAGCAAATGCTGGTCGCCGAGCAAGCTCAAGCCGAGGTGCTGCAGCCCGAGATGCAAAAGCGGGCTGACTTCACGCGACGCATGTCTGGGACGCTAGAAAAAGAAAAGATCACGTCCATCAAACTGAATCACGCTCTTGATCTCGCGACCAGCTTGGTCGAGGCACAGAGAGGAAGACTCGCCAATGTCGAGGCAGGGTACCAAGAGCTCGTCAAGGATTCGATGGTCGTGTTTAAGCAAGCGCAAACTAATATCAGCGTGTTTCAAATTGCCAAATCCGAAGAAAGCGATGAAGAGCAGGGTACAGTTGACTCTCCTGTCTCTGCTCAAGACAATAATGCAACAGCAATTAATGCTGACAACAACACGGAGTCGGGATATACGAGCGTGGACTCAGTGCAAGAGAGTGTGAATGGGCAAGAAGGTTTACAACCAAAAGGAGAGGAAGCGTCTGTGGTTGAGCCCCTCAGTGACGGCGAGCTGAAGGAGCGAGAGCTGAAGCAGCATCGGAGAGCTCTGATTAGAAGCTTTGCGCCGTTTAAGCCAGTGCCGACAGCATTGAAGCAGCTAGCGGAGTACCTGGGACTGATCTTCGGCTTCCAGCCTGTCGAAGCACGAGACGAATTGGATCCGGATGAGGTCTTCATGGGTTATTGGGAAGGCATGTCGGCTCGACTGAAAACCAAGGCGTTCTGGGATGGACTGATCGTGTTTGATGTGGAAGCTCGCGTCAATGACAAGATCCTTGGACAAGTGCTGCCTATTTGTATTTCGCCAGACTTTGAGAAGGAGATGTTTGTGTCGATCCACGGGACCACTTCCCACTGTTAGTCGATCCGTATGGGATCGCGGTGACGTGGGTGAAAAAACGCGAAGCACCCAACAAGCTCCAGGTGCTCAACAGCCAAGCAGCTAGTGAGGAAAGTCTATGGAACGAGATCGACACTGCAGCGAAGAAGCAAAACACGTTGATGGTGACTGACTTTTGTGAAGAGAGTGCGTTCACCTTGCGATCGCTCATTGGCGCCAAGCGACGAGCTCTTTTCGAGATAGTGAATCGAGACATCAGCAGTATCAGCGCTGCAATCACAGGGAATGGAAACACCTCGATGCCTCGATTGGGAGATGGGAGCGATGCTGTAAACTATCCGTGCTGGTTCCAAATTCCACAATCCGCGAAGCAACATGACGGCAGCACGACTCTGCAGCAGCAAACCCAAAAAGCTGGAGTGCATACTCAAGGAGTACGATCAGTCTGTCGAGCGCCGCATTCTGAAGCGAGTCGTGGCGCGTCTACTTTGTGTACTCGAAATCGAATCGGTGCCAGAATGGATGCTTCAATACGCAAGCCAACTCAGGATCGTGAGGTTTCACTTTTCAGCTCAGTTTGTTGAAACGCACTGTGCATCCAAAGTGGCCGACGCGTATGGCGAGCAGCATTTACTCACCGAGATTCAGACATTACAGCTCGACATCATGTCGTACCAGGAGCAAATTGACGCGATCGAAAATGAAATCCTCGACTTTTTCAGCGCCAAGCAGTCCCAGGACGTGTACTCTGAAGTCTCGAAAGTGCTGCGCATCGTTGGCAACCGAAGTGCCATGCATACCCTTGAGAGCAGCAAAACGGAATCCGAGAGCAAGATTCGCAGCAACCGCACGCAACTGGATCGATTCGCTGTCCTTGTTCACCGAGGCGTGGATTTTGCGTACGCATGGCGAGACATTGCGTGGGTCACTAACGAAATGCAACTACTAGCAAACGGAAGATGTGGAGGAGGATCCGACTCCTGGTTCGTGCTACCGTGGGTCTGGAATCTTCTCGCCAAGTCGCTCCAGCAGTACGAGCCGCGCAAACCCCTTGAAGAAATGACGAGGATCTACACGGAAAGTGCTCGCGAGTTTGTCGCTGCAGGGTTGCGTGATGATGAGCAGCTCTTGTTTGACTTTCTGCTGTCGTTACGGTTGCACAATCGACGACGCCGTGGTCAGCATTACTCGTCGACTACGTCAAACATCGTGGTGGAAAACAAGCTGGGATCTGACAAGGTTTTGTACTCTTTCGTAAGCAAGAGCAACGATTCGCTCTTTCTCCACGGGCTTCGGTTGATGGGTCAGCTGCAGCTCCAGGTAGTGCGACCTAGAGCGCCATCGCCACCGTCACCAAGTGAGCGAACTGCTGCCGGGAAAAGCGTTGTGAGCGACCCAGCTTCTCGTCAGTCGCCCGAGCTCCACCCAGAGGGCATTGCAGTCGTTCTGGAGGTGACCATTGCATGCATGGCGACATCCACGACGCCGTCCTCAGCAGCAAAGCCCTCACCGTTGACTCGGTTCCCCACATTGAACGAGTTGAGACGTGCAAGCTCCAAGCAGCTTCTTCTCCAAGCACCACAGGAGAAACCTCTCGCCACCTTGGTCGAGTGTCTGTGCCCCATCTACCATTCTGATGCTGCACTTGGCTTCCCCAAGCACCCTGAGACGAGTTTATGCGTGATGACAGCGCTGCCAGAAGCAGAGCTTTGCTTCAGTGGCTCCAGCCTTGTCATCCACACGTTCAAAAGCAAATAAATAAAGGCAACTGACGATCATGCTCGTGTCAAGAAAAAAGGCAAGAAAGCAAGGTGGATGACGATACAGTATTTAAAAGTGTGCAACTATAATAAGGCAAAGATCTTCGATTCTTACATCAGGTACCCATCGCTCTGTGCAAGCGCCTGCGCCGATCGCTTCGCGTCGCTGAACAGGTCGTTGATCTCTTCCACGTCGTCCACGGCGACGATCGTGCGACCCTGCGTCTCGGCGAGGATGCGCGCAGGCGTCAGGAGCTGCACCGAGTACCGCAACGAGGTCTGCGCGCCGATCTCTCCGAGCCGCGTCGTGGCGTCCTCCTCCATCTTGATGTTCTCGGCCTCGGCGCGGATCTTGAGGATCTGCACCATCTCCTCCACCGAGTACGGCATCGTGCGCACAATGAGCATGCGATCGAGCAGATCGAGCGGCACGCCGTGCGGCGACGAGATGTCTGTGCCGCGGATCGTGCACACACCTCGGTTCGTCGCGAAGATCACAATCGGCGCGAGCGTCGACTCGAGCGCGCGGTTCAGATACGTGAAGCACTCGATGTCGAGCATGTGCACTTCGTCGACAAAGAGCACACCAGGCACCAATTCGGCCACACCCTGGTCAATGTATCGGTTCACGACCTTGTTGATCTCCGTGCGCAGCTTCTCCGTGATCTCCGTCTTCTTCGGCTTCATCATTTGCCCCATCATCGACATGATGTCCTGGCCGCCCTGGGGTCGTGCGTTCGCGACGTCCAGATCGTGCAGCGTCACGTCCTGGATCAGCTCCTTCTTCTTGTGCACATCGCCCTTGGGGATCGGCACGTACTCTTCGGCCTCCAGGTCGTACTCGGTCGCGTACGCATCCGAGCGTCCGACGCGCTTCACCGAGCCGTTGTTGGCCTCAATGTAGATCACGTCACCCACCGACACCTTCTCCTTCTGCAGCGACTCGTAGATGCTCGGGTCCAGACGCAACTGCTTCGAGCCCTTCGTGGTCTTGAGCCCGACGATCACGTGGGAGATCGTCTTGCCGTACCCGCCGAGCGGGTTCTCGGTCTCCTCGGGCGTCATCTCCGTCACTTCGCCCTCGTACACCTCCTTGTTCTCCTTGATGCGCAAACCGATCGCGCGGCGAAAGTGTTCCATGAGGATCTCGGTCTTCTTGACCTCGGACGAGTACACTTCCGAGCCGACCATGGGACAGAACGGCACCTTTGGACCGAGCTCTTGCGAAATGCCCAGCGCCAACGCGGTCTTGCCCGTGCCAGGCGCACCGGCCAGAAGCAGCGCGCGGCCGGCCATTTTCTTCGATTTGATCAGCTCCACGACGATACCAGCAGCCTACAAATAACGCATTGAAGCCAAAGCAAGCGATCATGATCAGCACAGATCGCCACACACTACGCAATAACACACGAGATGCCCACATAACTGCAAGGCACTTACTTCACGCGCTTTCTCCTGGCCGACGAGCCCCGAGCCGATCGGCAGCGCGACGCCGTCACCGTCCAGACCGAGCCCCTTGATGTGCGTGTGCGACGCGATGCGCTGCGTCTTGGTCGTCGACTGCACTTCTTCAATCTGCCAAAAGACACAGACACACCACCATACATTAGTGCATTGGGATTCCCATATACGCGCACACAGACGTGCACAGAGCACGCGCACATGCCTTCATATTCGCTGGTGGTCGTCTGTTTCGATATGTTGCAAAAGGATATGCTTCTGATTGGAAGCTCCTTTTTTACGAGGCGTCGCGCCACCACCAGTCGTAATTACGAAAGACTCCAGTTTACAGAAAAGAACCATCCTGAAACTCAAACTTCCAGTTTCCAGAACTCTGGAACCCTAAACAGCGTCGCGTCCTATTTCCAGAGAGTTTAACAATAGGGCCATGCAAGGAGGGGGCACAATTGAATTGCATCAGGAAAAAAAGAGAAAAGGTTTTATTCCAATGAGGTTTTTTCGAACCAAATCGATGCAAATGGATGCCATTCTAGAGACAAGAAAGAAGGCAGAATGACAGGCACCACGACGCGCGTGTTGTTCGGCGGCGCGCTCTCGTGCGCCATCCCCGAGGGCTTTGCCGACGTCAGGTACGCACGCGCCATTGCGCTGCACCATCGTATGCATACCCACTGCGTCTATCGCAGCCTACACTCATTGCACAAGGTTACTTTTTGTCCACTCGAATGGGTTGAATTATGCTGCTTGTGTGTGTGTGTAGCTCGTTTCGCCAAGTGCCAGATAACCAGGAGGTGTTTGCGAATGCACAGACGGACCAGTGCGTGATCGTGGAACTGCTGCAGTACGAGGACGATGTGCTCGACGATGAGAGCGCGCGCTTCTTCTTCAACGAGATCGCGGCGTCCAACGGGTGCAACCCTGACGACGTGTCGATCCTGTGCTCGGAGCTCTTGGCTGCGAATGACGGACCTGCGATCTCGGCCACGCACACGAACAGCATTGTCGTCGGCGACCAGCGTGTGGCAAAGTTCAAGGAGGGTGAGAGTGCGAAGAACGTCGTGCGCGTGTACTTGGGCAATATCAGGTGCGTCGCGCGTTGTGTTGGCTGCTCTGCGTTAGAAAATGACCGTGCTGACTGTGTGTGTTGATTGATTGATTGGAATTCATTAGATTGCCGAGCGTGGCGACGGACGTCGTGATCTCGGTCTCGGTGCCGCTGCAGATCAGCGCGGCGAGCAGCAGCGCCGGCAGCTTCCAGTTCGAAAACAGCGCGGAGATCGGCGCGGCGTTATTTATGCAAGTCGTGAAGTCGTTTGCCGTCCACGATTGGTCGCTCTTTGGGTAAAGCTGTCGATGGCGTGTCTGTTTGCAAAAGAATGGCAGTCAGTCTGTCGTAATCAATTATACGAAAATTCTCCTCATGATCCTTGCCGAGCGACGTCTTTGTTGGTGTCATACGTGAAGAAATCGCGTCTTCTTCACTTCTTCCAATGCGCAGACTAAACACAAAGTGACGCAAGGACATGCAAATGAATAGCGACTGCTTCCTTATTCATTGACGATGGGAGGGAGCATATCTAATTGGCGACCACTGCACGGTCTCAACAAGCAGCAATCGCATCCAATGGCACCAGCACATGGTCACTCAGCAGCAAGTTTCGCTTCAACGAGGTCTGTCCGGACAATAGCATATGCAGCACAAAGAACACAGCATCTTTTTGAGCAGAAACCTTTCCCTGCGCATGGCCAAACCCCCATATGATACAATGGGGATCTGGCGGATGAGTCTGCAATCGCTTGCATGCAGCGCCGTTGGCAACGACAACGAGGAGCTCAAATGAACGCGCCACATTGTTGCACACGCGCGTATGTTTTTGTTTTGTTTGTTTTGTTTGTTTTCAATGGCAGGGAGAGGATGCGGCAGTGTCAACGAATTCAGAAGGACGAGGGATGGAGAGTGACGAAAATGCAAACCCAACTGCTGCTGCATGAGCCCAGAAACGAGGCCGGGAGGAGCTCCCCCACCCAGTCATGCAATCGGTCACTGTATGAGCAGGGGATACAGAGCACACCTTCTTTACAGTTTGCAGATTGCAGCGATGCAGTGCAATTTGGAAGCGGATTACAAATACTTGTCTGTGTACAATTGTCAAGCCCAGTGCAACGATGACGAGTGTTTGCTGCTGACTGAGCAGTAGTATGAAGTGTGGGCGTTCGAGTCAGTCCAAGGTGGCTTAGTCGCAGTCATCCGGCGTCGAGTGCAGTTTTGCCGCCACAGGATACAGCTGGGCTCGAAAATTTGCCGTCTGTGTTCTTTTTTTTCTAATGAGTTTGCTGGTGGGTTGTTTTTGCTGGTGCAACCAACATCGCTTCCCCTGATTATTTCTTCCTGCTGTATTTTAACATCGACAGAGTTCCACATAGTGTGCAGTGCAGGCAGTGTGCACACTGTCACTGCATTTTATAATGATGCGCGCAATTGATGTGTGAATTGAGGTCTTTGTACGGAGGTTTCCTCTGAGACGATGGCACTTTGTCTGACTGGGATGCGCAGGATTTGACGAGTCAACTGCAGTGGCACCACGCGCTTTCTCGTGTGACGCACAAGTGGACGATTCACTGATTCGCCAGTCAGTTGACCCCCTTGCCTTTTGCCTGTTCGATCCGATATTTGACACATCGATGCGCTTCTGCAGCGAACAACACACCACTGTTTATGCCAAAATGTTCCATGTGTTGAGGGAAGGTCAAAGCAACTAGATTTGGAGTTCCAGATGTCCACAATGACGACTTGCTTGCATGTATAAACTTTCAAAACTATTCATTAAACTAAAACACTCGACTGATATTGCACGAACATTAAAATCGCGTGCGTGTCAAATATAACAGCCATTACTATGGAAAACGCAGCCTCTATGCACGAAGACGGACCCAGTGTGCTGCCCCATCTGGCAGCGCGGATTGCACGTTCGTCCGCTTTCTGCGCCGCGCACATGTGCTGAGTGCGTCTGCTGTGCGCGTGTGTGTGGGTATCCACACTGGACGTCGACGCGCTGTTTGCGTGATACGTACACACACTCACACACCACTCGCTGTCGCGCCGTGCGTCGGCCCCACCGTGAGCCCCGCGCGCGCTTCTTCTGCCGCAATCCGCGCTCATTTCGCCATCATGTCGATCGAGAGCAGCCTCACGACGACGCCGGACCGCGACAGCATCACGATCCTGGGGCCGTCGGCGGCGACGCCCAACACCAACGATAAACCATACGGGAAGCTGCAGCGCTATGCGCTCGACGACATGTTCGAAGGCGGTGCGCTGCGCGACGGCGGCGCCGCGCGGCTCTTCTCCAAGGATTACATCGGGCTCGTGGCACAGTACGCGGCCGTCGGACTCATCGACGGCATCCTGCCCAATGTGATCTACCCGTTCATGCAGAACTACCTGAACCTCGACGGCAAGCAGACCACGACGGCCGCGACGCTCGTGCAGCTCGCGTGGTCCTTCAAGATCTTTTACGGCATGCTCTCGGACTGCTTCCCGATCTACGGCTACCGGCGGCGGCCGTACATGCTCATCGGCTGGACCGTGACGCTCGCGATGCTGCTCGTCATGGCGTCGACTCCCGTCGGCAAGCCCTACTTCACGGACCCGTCCATCCGCAACATCAAGCCCAAGGACTACACGCCCGAGATGATCGCGACGATCAACTACAGCGCCGCCAACTCGGGCAGCAAGTACATCATCCCGATGATGCTCTGCGCGTTCGGGTACCTGCTCGCCGACGTGTGCGCCGACGGCATCGTCGTGGAGCTCGCGCAGCGCGAGCCGCTGGCCGTGCGCGGCACGACGCAGAGTACGATCTACACGACGCGGACCGTGTTCAACATCCTGTCGCTCGTGATCATCGCGTTCGGGTTCAACGGCCACGAGTACGGCGGCGACTTCTCCTTCTCGATCTCGTTCCCAATCCTCATGCTCATCGTGCTCGTGGTCATGGTGCCGATCCTGCCGATCACGTGGTTCTGCATCCGCGAGGAGCAGGCACCGCGCGTCGACTTTGGCAGCTACATCCACGTGCTCTGGGAGGTGATCCAGACGCGCGCCGTGTACCAGGTCATCGCGTACACGTTCTTCTCGAACGTGTTTGCGCGCCTGACGTACGTGTCGCGCAACCCGATCCAAGTGCACTGGGCCGACGTCACACCCTTGAACGAGAAGATCGGCGGTCTCGCGAACAACGCCGTGTTCGCCGGCGCAATCTGGTTCACGGGAAAATACGGACTCCACTACGACTGGCGCAAAGTGCATCTATACACGATGATCACGTTCGTCGCGCTCGACTCGGTGTGCACGCTGCTGACGATCTGGGATGTGTACCGCGCGCAGTGGTTCTGGCTCGCGATGCCGGTCATCGAACAGTTCCCCGCAGGCATCAGCTTCATCGTGTCGTCCTTCGTCGTCGTCGAGCTCTCGCGCGAGGGCCATGAGGGTGCCATGTACGGTCTGCTCACGACCGTGAGCAACCTCACGACGCCGTTCGCCACGGCCATCACGCGCAACGTGGACTCGGTCTTCGATCTGTCCACGGAGCGCATCCAGGACGACTCGCGCGAGGTGCGTCGCGACATCACGATCACCGTGCTCATCATGTACGCCGTGAACCTGCTCTCGCTGCTCTGGCTCGTGATCCTGCCGCGCCAGAAGGAGGAGACGCAGATGCTCAAGCGCCTCGGCGGCTCGAGCCGCTTCATGGGCATGTTCACGGTCTGCTATCTCACGTTCGCGTTGCTCTGGTCCGTCGCGACCAACATCATGAGTATTTATCCGTCGACACTGTGCCTCAAGATCGTCGGCGGTCCGGGCTGCAACAAGAAACCACCTGAGGCGCCATAAGCGCATGAGCAAAGCAGATTTTCATTAACAACGCAGTTCTTTGAAGAATGAACCGTTCCCAATATTGTCCCTCATGTATGCTTGTTGTGCCCATATTTGCTATTTATTCTGTAACACTGCCCTCTATGCAATTGTTGAGTACACAATTAGTTGTATTTTGAATGTATACCCTCAATATTTGCATGAATGAGGTTTTATTTTCCGTTGTGAGGTTGGACTTTCCACCTTCGCTACTCTATACCCTCAATATTTAACTTCGCCGAAAGTGGGTGTTTGACTATTAAGGTGGACCACGTCAAGTTCGCATCGCGCCTTTTCCACATTCTCAGCAAAAGCGACGAAGGCACAAGACGCGAAAATGGACCAAGCGGACGCTCCCGAGGAGCTCGCGATGGACGCGGCGCTGCACGCGCGCTGCGTGTACTTCCACGAGCGGCTGGCGGCGCACCCGCTGTCGTGGCCGTTCCTGGCGCCCGTGGACCCCGTGGCCATGAACCTGCCGACGTACCTCGACATCATCTCGTCGCCCATGGACCTGAGCACGATGTGGACCAAGCTCCAGGCGCACGAGTACGACTCACCCGACGCGTACCGGCGCGACATGGTGCTCATGTTTGAAAACGCCATCGAGTTCAATAAGGACGACACGCACGAGGACTCGGTCGGGTACGAGTGCATAACAAACGGGTTGCATGCGTCGCTCTTAACACGTTCTCTTTTTTTCATGTGTTATCGCAGGGAAATGGCCAAGAAACTGCTTGCGCTGAGCCTGGATGAATGGGAGAAGACGTTTTCCGAGGTGCGCATTCTCTGTGCATTTATGCAGCATGTGTGTGCATGTGGCTGAGGTGCTGATCGTATCCATTTTTTTCTCTACACAATGTAAATATTTGTAGGAGGCGACGACGGACTGGAAGCAAGTGACCGAGTCCCAACTGCAGGCGCAGGTGATCCAGCGCGCCAGAGACGCGCAGATGGTGCTGCGGTGGAAGAAGGAGTCGTTCGTCGCGCGCTTCAATCGCGACAAGCTCGAGCAACGGAATCTGCTCGCAGCCGCCCAGGAAGCCGCGTGAGGCGTTCGTCGTATATCTATTCTTTTTACCCATATCCAATACACACCTTCCATCGTTGGGTTTGAGGCAAAGCAGGGAGCGCAGCGGACGGTGATATATTCTTGTATGTGTATGGTGCGGGTGAAATTAGTTGTGTAACAATCGTGATCCATCGTGACGTGGTGGAACAATCGTGTTGAGATTTCCATCATGACGTTAAATCCGCCTTAGGCTAGCTGTCGCGAAATGCGCTCTTGCCATGCGCACTGTCGTAACAGTCAAACTTGCTCATGTGCGTACACTTGTCATGTTAGTGTAGATACGTGGCGATGCGGCTTGGTTCAATAATGATGGCGATCCTTTGTGATGAAGTCGCAGGTTTCAGAATGCCCAGTGAGTGAATATCGTGTCATGTGATCACATTGCATTTTGACTGCAGGTAACTGGAGGTCATGGTGAGAATTCCAAAACCGCCAAAGTCGTACCACATTTCCAGATTTGGATGTGTCCACACACGGCATGTGATTAAATCGATTCAAGCGAAATTGGACACGTCAGATCGACTGCAAGAGACCAAAACGGAAACGACTTCGCTGAGAAGGGCCACCCGATCTGGTACTAGCCTTCCCGACGAAACCCGTTTCCGTTTCGGTCTCCGCAGTCAATCTGGTGTCTTCAATACGCTTTAATCGAATATGAAACTGTTGTCAGCCTCCGTTTCAGCAATTTGGAGTAACCGATCTGCTTTAATCGATTGCAAAACCGTTTCAGTCTCCGCAATCGGGCGTACCCAAGTCACTTGAATCGATTTAATCACCTTTAATCGCTTGCATGGTGTGTGGACACGTCTGAATCCGGAAAAGCGTGGGTTTTGGACTCAAAAATAGTGAGTGTCGCTTCGAGCGATGGTCGTTTCCTTTTCTCTCTTTGCATCAAATCTCTCCCCCTTCCGACCTTTCAGCTTCTGAAGCAGCCGGCGCTTCGCTCATTCGCGTTCGGTCGATGGTCCAAGCAGCTCGTAAAGCCTGGCATTCGAGGCTGCGCTTCCGTCCGAATGGAGTCTTCTCATGCGAGGCACAAGCCGCAGGTGCCGCCACGCGGTGGTGCCATTAAGAGCAAAGACAGAGACAAAGACGACAAATCGACGCCTCCATCCGTCGCGGGTCACGCGATCTGCGAGCTCGCGGTCGACCAAGCGTTTGAGTTCGACGGCGGCTCAGACTTCGGCGTCCAATCGTCCGCTGCCCGCGAGCCCCGTGCACGCTGGCGCAGGCGCCAGTCATGCGTCGTCGCTGCTTCATTTCCAGTCGCCTACGCACAAAGCGCCATCGGCTTCGGCAGCCACGGCTGCCCACAAGTTTGCGTTTACGAGTGCAGGCGAGTACACGTCCCCGAAGAAAATCCCCGTCTTCCCCGGCACGCAAAGCAGCCCCGAGAAAAAGAAAAGTGTCGCCGGGCATCGGAGTCCCCGCCACACCAAACAGCAAAATGCGTCAATCCCATCACCGCTAACGGGAGCAGCAGCGTCGCTATTCCTCAGCCCGAACGATCGTAAGAGTGTGTCCGTCTCGAGTGTGACTGAGAAACCCAAGCGCGAAGCGTCTCCGCGAAAGTTTCTCTGCGAATCCCTCGCATCGCAGGCACCACCAATGGGTGGCCACGACGACGACCATGATGACGACGACCATGGCAATCACGCACAGCATCCGTCCACGCCATCGCGACGCTCACAGATGCACCACAATCAGCACCGCACGAGCGCCACAAACCAAGATCGGCAACCTCCAACTTTGTTCATGGCGCACCACGACCCGACGACGCAGACCAGCAACGTTGCGACTGCGGACACCGAAGCTGAAGCTGCTGCAGCCTCGGCGGCGTCGTTTTTGACGACAGGCGAAGACGCGATCGCATTTTTCGCGCGCAATGGCTCGGACAGCGAGGTCAAGTTCGTGCACCTGAACCGCGCACATACAGGCATTGCATTTCGTCCGTACGACCTCGTAGTCGTGACCCAAGACGACATCGTGAGCGAGCACTTTACCATGTCCTCGAGCGGTCTCGTGCACATGAATCCGGGGAATCCGTCCGAGTTCATCGCGCTCGCCGAGCGGATGCGTCAATCGACGCTGTTTAACGTGCTCACGTCCTTCCGGTTCTTCAAGTACTACCTCGTGAACAAGGCGTTCTCGCGCTGGGGAGCAAGCGTGCGCTTTAAATTGTACTGTCGGCAGCGCAAAAAGCCGCAGCAAAAGCTCTTCTTCGCGAAAACGAGCTTCTGCCAGCCGCTGTTGCACGTGAAAAAAGTGATGAGCACCGAGGTTTTGAGCGTCGTGTTGCTCGATCTGCGCGCGCAAAAGACATACGAGAGCACGGCGTTTGTCGAGTACCAGGCGACAAAGCGCACCGATGCTGCCAAGCAGTTCGAAGCGTGCATTGAAAAACTGCAGGCGATCGTGCAAAAAGTGTTCGTCGACGTGAAAAACCTGACAAAGCTCGCGGCGTCGGACCCACAAGACGAGTTTCTCTCGAACGAGACGAATGTGGCATTCAGTCTCACCCAGGGCGAGAAAACGAAATCAATCGTGGCCGTGAAGTCTGAGCAGCAGCAGCGCCGCAAACTGTTCAAGCGTGCAGCCGAGGAAGCCGGAATGATCGCCGACCTGATCCGTCTTATCGACTACGTCGCCGTCGAGAGTTTTGTGGTCCTGGCGAACCAGAGCTGCCGCGAATTTCTCCAGGAACTCAACAAAGTCCCACGTAAGACCGGACTCTTTGAAACGACGATCTTTTTCGGCGAAGAGAGCACGATTTTTGCACCCACGAGTGAGCAGATCCAGCACATCGTCGTTGCGATGACGGACGACATCATCAACACTGTCAACTCAGTCTCGTGCGTACTCTACCTGCGTCCGTTTGCGCCTTACATTACGAACGCCGTCGCTGATGCGCCGCATGTCGGACTCACGATCAGTACGAGCGTCGACTTCCAGCAGATCCGCAAGGACTTCGAGGCGTCATTGGTGAAGATCAAACACGGCTGGGACCAGATGCAGTTCACGTGCATCAGCCACCGCGAACAGAAGGACGTGTTCATCCTCGGGAGCCTCGAGGACATCCTGATGCTGCTGGAGGACAACCAGGTGACGCTACAGACGATGATGGGGTCGCGCTTCATCATGGGCGTGAAGGACGAAGTCGATCGATGGAACAAGAAGTTCTCGCTGCTCTCGGACTCGCTGGACGAGTGGATCACCTCTCAGCGCAGTTGGACGTACCTGGAGACGATTTTCTGCGCCGAAGACATTCAAAAACAGCTGCCTGTCGAAGCGCAGAAGTTTACACCCATCGACAAAAACTGGAAGACCGTCATGCTGCACACGAACAGCGATCCGAGCGTGATCCAGTCCATCGAGTCCAGATCGGATCTCCTCGAGCAGTTCCGCATGTCGAACCAGATCCTCGAGGAGATCCAAAAGCCGCTCGAAGACTACCTCAAGACCAAGCGCATGGGGTTTCCGCGCTTTTACTTTCTGTCGAATGACGAATTGCTCGAGATCTTATCGCAGATACTGGACCCATGCGCCGTGCAACCACATCTCGGGAAATGCTTTGACGCGATGAAAAGCATCCGTTTTGTCGAGAACGACAGCGCCGTAGCGAGTTCTACAAAGCACCCGAACAACCTCGTGAACGCGATGATCAGCGGTGAGAGCGAGGTCGTCGAGTTCCCGTCGCTGGTAACGGCCGCGGGACCAGTCGAGACATGGCTCGTCGAAGTCGAGAAAGCCATGCGCGCGAGTCTGTACGAAGACGGCGTGAAGGCGCTGACGAACTACCCGATCGAGGACGCGATCGACCGCAAGTAGTGGCTCTTTGGGTACTCGGCGCAAGTCGTGATTCTCGTCGACCTAGTGTTTTGGACGCGCAATGTGACTGAAGCGATCGCGCAAGTCGAGAACGGGAACGACGCGAACGCGATCCGCGGCTTCCTGCAGTTCAGCTTGAAGCAAATCGCTCACGGATATCTGCTATATGACGCTCACGGGAGCGCTCGACTTGCGACTCGGTGGTGCGCCTGCGGGTCCCGCTGGCACAGGCAAGACCGAGACCACGAAGGATCTCGCCAAGGCACTCGCGGTCCAGTGCGTCGTGTTTAACTGCTCCGACGGCTTGGACTACAAGATCATGGGGCGGTTCTTCTCGGGACTCGCGCAGGCAGGCGCCTGGGTGTGCTTTGATGAGTTCAACCGCATCGACATCGAAGTGCTCTCGGTGATCGCGCAGCAAGTGCTGTGCATCCAGCAGGCGATCATCGCCGACGTCGACCGATTCGAGTTCGAGGGCAAGATGATCCGCCTGAACACGGGCTTTGGCGTGTTCATCACGATGAACCCAGGCTACGCTGGCCGCACGGAGCTGCCCGACAACCTCAAGGCGCTCTTTCGTCCCGTGGCGATGATGTTGCTGGATTACCGCCTCATTGTCGAGATCGTGCTCTTCTCCGAGGGATTCGCGAACGCGCTCCCGCTTTCCCACAAGATGACGCAGTTGTACTCGCTCTCGAACGAGCAATTGTCGAAACAAGACCACTACGACTTTGGCATGCGCGCCGTGAAGTCCGTGCTTGTCGCGGTCGGCCAGTTAAAGCGCAAGGAGCCCGAGATGCACGAGGATCTGCTGTTGATCCGGAGCATCATCGCCGATTTGTTTCCTGGTGTCACCGTGCCGTTTGCCGACTACGGCTTGCTGCAGAAGACGATCGAGAAGCAACTGGAGCTGCTGCATCTACAGCAAGTACCATTGTTCATCACAAAGGCGATCCAGGTCCACGAGACGCAGCTTGTGCGTCATGGTATGATGCTCGTAGGCGAAGCCGGAAGTGGGAAAAGCACCAACTGCTACGCACTCGCGCGCGCACTGACACAGCTCTTTGAGGACGGCGTCGTGGACCACGACGGGTTCTACAAAGTCGTGCAGCGTCTCATCCTGAACCCCAAGTCGATCTCGGCGGGCCAACTCTACGGAGAGTTCAACCTCCTCACGAACGAATGGACCGATGGGCTTGTGCCGAAACTCGTGCGCCAGTGCGTGCAGGACGCCGCCGAGTCCGACGCGTGCAACTGGGTCATCTTCGACGGCCCTGTCGACGCCGTCTGGATCGAGAACATGGACACCGTGCTCGACGACAACAAGACGCTTTGTCTCTCCAACAGCGAGCGCATCAAGCTCCCGCACACGCTGCACATGATGTTTGAGGTCCAGGACCTTCGCGTCGCGTCGCCGGCGACCGTGAGCCGCTGCGGCATGGTGTACATGGAGCAAGTGCACGTCGGCATGTGTTCGCTGGCGCGCACGTGGAAGGTGACGACGCTCGAGACGATCCTATCGTCGCCGGAACTCTGCAACATGGTGCTCAGGCTCATTGAGACCCACGTGCCGATCGCGATCGCGTTTGTGCGCGACCACTGCCGCGAGAGGATCACGAGCAACAACGCGAACCTCATGACCGCGTGCCTCAATTTGCTCGCGTCGTGCTTGGCAAATGGCGCTGCGCAGGCTGGCAGCAACGTGGCAGACCTCGCAGTGCTGCTGCGTGTGCACTTTGTGTTTGCCGTGACGTGGTCTATCAGCGCCAACATCGACGACGCGTCGCGACCCAAGTTTAACGACTTCTGCATTGGCCAGTTCCGCGCACTGATCGACGGCGACAGCGACGGCGGCAACTCCAGCAGCACGAGCGTCAAGACAGTGGACAACGTGTACGACGTCGTGATCGACGAGAGCACGGGTCAGTGGGTGTCCTGGGTCGAGAAGATGCCGCGGTTCACGTTCCAGCCGGGAGCGTCGTACTTCAGCATGGTCGTGCCGACCCAAGACACGACGCGGTTCCGGTATCTTCTCGAAAAGCTGCTGCTCGCAGATCACCACGTGCTCTACAGCGGCGAGACGGGTGTGGGCAAGTCCGTGATCATCCAGTCGTTCCTCGACGACATAGCCAAGACTGACTCGTGCATCTCAGCGACCATGAGTTACTCGGTGCAGACTAAGCCGCGAAATCTGTACGAACAGTTTGAGTTGCGGCTCGAGGAGAAGCGCAAGAACCTGCTCGGACCGCCAGCGGGTAAGCGGATGCTGTTCTTTGTCGACGACCTCAACATGCCAGCGCTCGATATCTACGGTGCGCAGCCGCTGAACGAACTGCTGCGGCAGATCATCGACCAGGGCGGATTCTGCGACACGTCCAAGATGTTTTTCAAGAACATCAAGGACGTCGTATTCACGGCCGCGTGCGCGCCACCAGGAGGTGGTCGCAGCGAGGTCTCACCGAGACTCTTGCGGCATTTCCACATGGTCTGGATCCCGAATCTGTCGAGCGAGGTCATGAAGCGTATCTTCTTGTCGATCCTCGGGGGTTTCCTCACGTTTGAGCTCCCGCTGCTGATCCAGATGGTGACGCCGATCGTGAACGCGTCAGTGCAGCTGTACCAGCGCGTGGAGCTCGAGATGCTCCCGACGCTGTCCAAGTCGCACTACACATTCAACCTGCGTGACTTGTCCAAGGTGTTCCAGGGCATGCTCATGATCAAGAAGGACAGCGTCACGAACGAGGAAGGGTTGCTCAAGGTGTGGCTCCACGAGGAAGCGCGCGTGTTTCGCGATCGGCTTGTGGACGCCGACGACCGACGCTGGTTCAATAGCGCGTGCTCGGAACTACTGCAGGAGCACGTCAATATCTCCTGGACGCCCGAGTCGTTTGAGAATCTGTTGTACGGCGATTACCTGACGCGCGAGAACCGATCGTATCGGCCCGTGGATGACCTCACGCGACTGCACACGCTGCTCATGGAGTACCTCGAGGAGTACAACATCACGTTCCCGAGCCAGATACATCTGGTGTTCTTCAACGACGCCGTGCACCACATCTCGCGGATCTGTCGTGTGCTGCGGCAATGCGCTGCTCGTCGGTGTTGGTGGGTCGGGTCGACAGAGTCTGACGCGGCTGGCGGCGTTCATGGCCGAGTACAAGTGTTTCTCGATCGAGATCACGCGCGGCTACGGCGCGAACGAGTTCCACGAAGACCTGAAGAAGGTGCTCATGACCGCGGGTGCCGAGAACAAACCGGTCGTGTTCCTCTTCTTGGACGCGCAGATCGTGCATGAATCGTTTCTCGAAGACATTAACAACGTGCTCAACACGGGCGAAGTGCTAAATCTGTATGCGAATCTGGATGAACCCATGCCGGCGTACTATGCGTCGATCAAAGCGCTGTCGCAGCTCAAGAAGGACGACATCACGGTGCTCAAGACATTCACGAACCCGCCGCGGCTCGTCGGTGTCACGACGAACGCCGTGTGTCTGCTCTTTGGCGCGAAACAGGAGTGGAACGGAGCCAAGAAGCTGTTGAACGACATGAAGTTTCTCGACAAACTCAAGGAGTACGACAAGGACAACATCCCGCCGAAAACAATCCGCGCGCTCGCCAAGTTCATGGCCGACAAAGAGTTCACGTCCGAGACCCTGAGCAGCATCTCAACGGCCGCGACGTCGCTATGCATGTGGGTGCGCGCCATGTACACGTACGACACGGTCGCAAAGAACATCGCCCCCAAGAAAGAGAACCTCAAGCAAGCCGAAGAACGGCTCGAGCGCGAGCAGCAGCAACTGCAGATCAAGCAGTCGGGGCTCAACGCCGTGCTCAAGAAAGTCGCCGATCTCAAACGCACTCTCGAGGACGCGCAGCAGAAGAAGATCGATCTCGAAAAGCAGACGCAGACCACGCAGGCGCAACTTGTGCGCGCCGAGCGGCTTATTGACTCCCTCGGAGAGGAGCAGGGCCGCTGGAAGGAATGCGCCGAGGGTCTCACGATTGACATGGTGAACCTCGTCGGCGACATGATCTTGTCGGTCGGTTGCATTGCATACTTGGGACCCTTTACGGCAGAGTTCCGTCACGACTTGCAACAGAAATGGGTCGCGTTCTGCAAACAGAGTGGGCTCCCCGTGGATAGCCACTTCTCGTTCCAGCGCGTGCTCGCGGACCCGGTCGTCGTGCGCGAGTGGAACATCATGGGACTGCCTGCGGACACGTTCTCGATCGAGAACGGGCTATTCACAACGCTCGGTCGCCGCTGGCCGCTCATGATCGATCCATAGGGACAAGCCAACAAGTGGATCAAGAACATGTACAAGGCGAGCAACGCGCTGCAGATCATCAAGCTCACGCAAAAGGATTTCCTGTGCACGCTCAAGAACGCGATCCGCTACGGCGCGCCAGTGCTGCTCGAGAACGTCGAAGAAGACCTGGATCCGTCGCTCGAGCCCGTGCTGCTCAAGCAAGTGTTCAAGCGCGGCGGTCAGTTTCTGCTGCACTTGGGCGACAGCGACGTGCCGTACAGCGAGAACTTCCGGTTCTACATCACGACCAAACTCGCGAACCCGCACTACATGCCCGAGATCTGCATCAAAGTGACGATCATCAACTTCACGGTCACGCGCACGGGACTCGAAGACCAGCTCTCGGTCGACGTCGTGCGCAGCGAGTGCCCGGACCTCGAGCAAAAGAAGAACGAGCTCACGATCAATATCGCGGCCGACAAGAAGCAGCTCAAGGAGATCGAGGACAAGATCCTGTACATGCTCGAGAACTCGCAAGGCAACATCCTGGACGGCGAAGAGCTCATCGACACGCTCGCACACAGTAAAGCGACACCGTCGGCAACCAAGACGCGCATAGCGGAAGCCGAGACGACGTCGCTCGAGATCGACCAGACGCGCGAAGGGTACCGTTGCGTCGCGATCCGTGGCTCGATCATCTACTTTGCGATCGCGAGTCTCGCGCTCGTGGACCCGATGTACCAGTACTCGCTCCAGTTTTACCAGAAACTCTTTGTGGTGCGCCTGGAGAACTCGACGAAATCCGACGTGCTGGAAGAGCGACTCGACATCTTGATGAGCGACATCGCCACGTCGATGTTCGTGAACGTCTGCCGTGGTCTCTTCGAGAAAGACAAGATCGTGTTCGCGTTCATGGTCGCGTCCAGCATTTTGTTGCAGCGCGGCGTGATCCACGCGCAGGAGTGGAACTTCTATCTGGTAGGCGACAAACGGAGCCCCGCGGCGCAGATCGCGTTGGCAGCATCGAGCGCCCTCGCGCGTCCATTGTGGCTCTCGGACCGCGTCTGGAAAGTGCTGCTCGGTCTCAAGGAAATCTCGCCAGCGTTCGACCAAATCCCCGAATCTGTGATCCGGGACGCCAATGGCTGGAAGAAGGCGATGGTGCTCTCGGATCTCCAGCATGCCGAGCCGTTGCCTACCCCCTGGGACACCAGGCTGACAAACTTCCAGAAGCTGCTGATTCTGCGCGTGTTCCGCGAAGAGATGCTCGTGTTTGGTACGCACGAGTTTGTGGATCGCGAGCTCGGCACGTTCTTCACTGAGTCACTTCCGTTCGATTTGAATGGCTGCTACAGGGATTCCAAACCAGAAACGCCGCTGATTTTTGTCTTATCCCCCGGTGCCGACATCAACGACTATCTGCTCGAGCTCGCCAAGCAAGAGGGTAAGAAGGTTCGGGACTGAAGATCATCTCGCTGGGCCAAGGTCCGATCGCCGAGGCTCTGATGAAGCAATCCAAGGAGACCGGCGACTGGGTATGTCTCCAGAATTGTCACCTCGCGGTCTCGTGGCTTGGGCGATTGGAGCAGATTCTCGAGCAATCGCAGAGCGAGAAGATGCACCCGGAGTTCCGTCTGTGGCTCACGAGTATGCCGAGCCCACGATTCCCCGTGCCAATCCTGCAAAACGGCATCAAGATCACTAACGAGCCACCCAAGGGCATCCGCGCCAACCTCGGCCGCACGTTCCTCGATATGAAGGAATCCGATTACGAAGGGTGCACGAAGCAGCGCGAGTTCAAGAAGCTCCTGTTCGCGCTGGCATTCTACAATGCAGTTTGCTTGGAACGGCGTAAGTTTGGCGCTGTCGGTTGGAACATCCCGTACGAATGGATGAACAGCGACCTCAAAACGGGGATGCAGCAAGTGCGGCTGTATCTGGAAGAGCAGGACACCGTGCCGTACGTGATGCTCAACGTCATGGTCGCCGACGTGTCCTACGGCGGCCGCATCACCGATCGCTGGGACAAGCGCACGAACTCGAGCATTATGCGCAAACTGTTTTGCAAGGACGTGATGGACGACGCGTATCGGTTCACAATGTCGAACACATACTTTGCGCCACCCGAGGGGAGTCTCCAGTCTGCACGCGAGTACGTGAGCTCATTGCCGACCGCGGATGCACCCGACATCTTTGGTCTCCACGCGAACGCCGACATCACGTTTCAGCAGAAAGAGACCGGTCAGTTGCTGGGTACGATCCTGAGAATGCTCGGAGGTGGAGGTGGAAGCGACAGCGGAGAATCGTCGGCAGCCCAGAGCAACGACAACATTGTCATGGAGATGGTCGTGTCGATCCAGGAGCGGATACCCGACCTCTTCGCCGAGAGCAGAGCACATGCGTCGACGTTCAAAGAAGTGCTCGGCGGGTTCCGCAACTCGCTGGGCGTGTTCCTGTCGCAGGAAATGATCCGCTTCAATTTCCTCATCCGCGTCATGAAGAGCACGCTCGAGATGCTCAAGCGCGCGATCAAAGGGCTCGTGGTCATGTCAGGCGCGCTCGAGAAGATGTACAACGGCTTCCTCATCCAGCAGATCCAGAAGGAGTGGGAGGACGCCGGGTACCCGTGTCTCAAGCCGCTCGCAGCCTGGATCGAGGACTTCTTTGCGCGCATCGCGTTCACGCACGACTGGCTCGTGAACGGCCCGCCCATGGCGTTTTGGCTCTCGGGCTTCTTCTTCCCGCAGGGTTTCATGATGGCCGTCAAACAGTCGTTCTCGCGCGAGCGGCAGATCGCGATCGACGCGCTCGTGGTGTCATGCGAGACCATGGGCAAGGACAAGGAGGCGTACCACGTGCCGCCACCCTTCGGCGTGTACATCTACGGGCTCTTCATGGAGGGAGCGCGGTACGACCGGAACGCGATGATGACGGCCGAGTCGATCCCGAACGAGCTCTTCGATCGCATGCCCGTCATCTGGCTCAAGCCCATGCGCAAGGAGGAGTACAAGCCAGTGGACGTGTACGAGTGTCCACTTTACAAGACGTCGATTCGCGCGGGCACGCTCTCGACGACGGGCCACTCGACCAACTTTGTCGTCGCGCTGGACATCCCCACGGACAAGAGCCCCGACCACTGGATCCGACGCGGCTGCGCCATGCTCTGCATGCTGGACACGTAAGAAAGACAAAGTACAGTGTAATGTCCTAGCAACGACATACAAAGACCTGGGAAAAACGTAGTTTTTCTGACCGTTTGATAGTTTGATATTCCAGTTTCAATAGATATATAGAGAAAGAGCTACGAACCATTTTCAATTGCAGCACGTCTCGCTTCTAGCTGCTGCTTTGCCGTCTTGAGTTGTCTCGTGTCTGGACCAGCTCTGCGATCTCGAGGTTGGCTTTCACGCGGTCTTCCGACGTCAAGCTGTAGTACGACAGGTTGTTCTGCTTCTCCCACTGGGGTGCATCAAGTTAGACAAACAAAATGAGTCACACAAACACGTACTCATTACTATAGCACGTTTCTTACCATTCTCACATCCCGCACGGAGTGCTGCGGTGGCTGGTACGTGTGTGTGGCTTTGAACTTCTTGTTGTGCCGCGCCAAGAGCTCCTGGAGCTCCTGGAAGTCACTGCTTTGCCCAGAAACTCCTGCCTTATTATTCGGGGCTGTACTTTTTGCCTTGGCGCTTGACGTCGTCGCTCCGCGTTGTACAGAAGATGATAGCTTAGCATCGCCACCAGGCACACCTGAAGGGGTATGCTGCATCGCTATGCGGCTACTTGCCGTTGATGCCATGAAGCGAGCACGTGTGCCATGATTTGGAGCTGCTGCGCGCTTTTGCGTAATGGACGTATCGCTGGCTACCTCTCTTTTGCTTGCTATCGTGTCGGCATTCACAGCAGAGTAGGTTGCGGTCTTGATCTGTGCCTTCATGCGCGCGACGCTGGCGAAAGATTCTTCCCCCATTCCTTGCGTCTTTGATGTCGTCTCCTCACTGCCTGCGCCAAGTCCAGATCGCCTTCGCAGTCTTGCTGGCGGTCTAAGCACGAACAGCAATCAATACCGCCAGCATACATCAATACATAGAGACCTAGCATATGCATATCGAGTTGCTCGTGACTTACCCGCTCACATGAGCCATTCCTGCTGTCGTCGTTGTCGTTGCCGCCGTTGGGGTAGAACCTGCACCCCGTGCTGGTTGCAGACGATTGGCATTGTTCGCACTGCTGCCATTCTCTTTACCGAGCAAGCCACCACGCGTACTTCCTCCGAGTCCCGCCGCGATATTCGAGCGACGCGGACGCTCCGCACTGCGGTTTTCCTTTTCCAGCGCTGCTGTCGGGTTCAACGCGTTAGCTTTCGGTCGAAACCCAGCCCCCAGACGGTTGCTATTGATCGTACTAGCAGCTATAGACGCGTTCGATGCATGCATCGTGCCGCTGTGGTCGGCATGCTGCTGCTGCTGTTTGAGCTGGAGCTGCCGCTGGAGCTCGGCTTCCTCCTGCGCGAGCTCAGCGCTCGGACGGCTGTGGTCCGGGTGCACGACAGTGAACCACGAGTCGATCTCGTCCTCGGCGTCGTACTTGGGCGGCAGCGACAGGTCGAAGAACGCGCGCGGCGCGCCCTCGAACTCGTACAGCGGGTCCACATACCGCAATCCGCTGCCGTCAGCGCCGCCGATGATGCTCAGCCGCTTCGCCATGCTGCTCGGCTAGCTTTTTTTTTTGTTTTTCTTTTCAATTGCGCTCTGCAATCTGGCGCCATTTTTAAACCGCCATGGCCAACCTTCGCGTCACCTTTCGCACATGTTTGAAATAGCATCTAGGAAACTGTAAATTCATTCAACTGCGAAAATGTCTGCATGGCAAATAACATATTACTCGCAGTGCAGCAATAAGTGTGAGATATCGCGTCGTAGGGTTAAAATGCATACCACATATAACATAACCTACCACTTAAACTCACAGTCATACATAACCTACGACTAACCTCACATGTTGAACTTTGGCTGCGCCGACAGAAAAATGCAGTGAACGCGCGCCATGGCTGCGCTATATTTACGCATCTTGCGCGCCATTCCAGGACGAGTGCGTTCATTTCCTAATCTGCACATACACAACACACAGGCGCTCATTGTGTGACTGCGCTGCGCCATGGACGACATCTTGGAGCGACTCGGGGCGCTCGCGAACGACGCTCCCGTCGACAGCAGCGCTGGTGGAAGTGGCAGTCGCCTCGACCACGCGCTCAATATATCGAACGATGAGCGCATCACGGAAGCGCAGGCGCTGTGGCGGACGCTCGAGACGCTGTTGACGGCGGCGAAGTCCCAGGAGCTCAGTGTGGGCGACGCGACGTTGACGAAACTGCTGTCGTGTGCCCGCACGGTGCTGAGCGACCCGCATCTCTGATATTGACACAACTGAACGGTGGTGACAACCACAGGTGCTTGTGAAGCTTGGATGCCGCGGCGAACGCGAGCGGGAGGCCCTCGTTCGCGGTGGCGTCGCCGAGCTTCTTGTCGCATCAATGCAGCATGAAAGTGACTCGACGATCGCATCCAGATCTGTGCTACAAGTGCTCCAGACGCTGGCGTTTGACGCGAAGAACCGCCAGGCGCTCGTTGTTGCCGAGACGCTGCCGTTTTACCTCTCGCTCGTGAAACGCCACCCACGCGACCTGCACGTCCAACTCTTTGGCTGCAAGTTCCTGCAGTTCATGGTGTACGAAGAAGAGTGCAAGGACAAGATGATGCGCTACGGCGCCATTAATGCGGTCCTGGATGCACTGTACAGGTTCCCCAGCGATGCCCAGATGAGCGTCAGTGCGCCTGAGTTGATCTACTTTCTGAGCATGGAGCTCGAGAGCGCGATGCCGACAGAGCAGCAGTTTGCGTCGACGATGGAGGATATCATCGAAAGCGTGATTGCCGCCATGCGGCTGCATGTGCAACAGGAGCAGGTGCAAACGAACGGAATTGGGATCTTGAACGGTTTTGTCGTCCACGCCAACACAAAGCGCTTGCTGTGCGCGAAACCCATTTGGGAGATCGTGCTAAGCGCGCTGCTCTCGTCCGGAAACGAGAGCGAGTCGACAAGCGAGGCGATTGAGCTTCTCGAAGCGCTGCTTTCCGATCCAATCACATTCAACACCGTCGAGTATACGTTGAAGGCTCCATCGATCAATGAGCGCACGAAAATGGGATGAGATAATCACAATGTATGCTTTGAGGTGTGCACTCTGTACTGATCCATACGCTGTTATGTATGTTGAGCCAGGACGATTCAACAATTGAAAGCTCTACGAACGAAGTTGGAGTCGTTATCAGGAGTGAAAAAGAAAGCAAGTGAAGCGAGCTTCACTGTAAGTCGACTACAGGTCCTGATTGGTCCTCGGCAATCAAGTAGTAGTAGTGGCACTGCTACAACTGCTACCGCGACTCCTGCTGTTGTGAACGTGACGGAGACAGAGACTGGGAATCTGCAGCCAGACTTAAATCGGCTGCTCCTTCCACCGGAAACCGATGGTGGAGGGAATCACCAAGAAGCAAACGCACAGAGCATACCAACATATGGAAGACATGACGACAACGACGGTGAGATTCCGGTCGCTGCTGCCAAAACCCACTATTCAGCTATCGAGAAGGAGAGTCGATCGTATCACGAGAGTCTGTGTTTATCAGCGTCGTCTGTTTCTCGGGACCTAAATGAACTCGCTGAGACCCTCGATATAGAGTACCAAGACGTCCAGCATGGACTAGTACACACCCCAGAGATAAGCTCGACGCAGTTCTTGGAAGATCTTGCTTTGGACTCGGATTCTGTAGGGTACTTTGAGCAGTTTCTTCGCGACGTTGACAGTCGATTCAAGCCTTCCGCACCACGCGAACCGAGTCTTGCCGTAGAAGCTCCGACTAAAACTGGGCAAGTATCTCAGTGTACAGCCGTGGAGCCGTGTGTATCAGTGCCAAATGTGACGACAAAAGATGTAGATGAGCCGCCTCAAGTGTCAAACACCGTCAATCCGCGCCATCACGCTATTTCCAATAGCGATTCGCTGTCGCGTGGCCCTTCAGTTGGAGAAATGGAAACAGCTCCGTCCGTGATTTCCAACGTGGTGACAGCAGCAGTGGTGGAAGTGACACGTGGCGCGACTTGTATGAAGCATGTGCAGAAGAAATGAAGGCGCTGAAAGCCGAATATCACAATTTGCAAGAAAATTACAAGATCCTGAGTCGCCGAGCACAAGAGCAGTCGAAGCTTCTCAACTTGCAAAACAGCCGCATCAGAAATCACATGGGAGTGCACGAGCACGTCCTGGGGCATGTAAAAAAGTTGGAGGAGGCTTTGCAAGAGCCAGCGCGTAAGCACCAAGTCGAGCGAGAGCTACGACTGGCGGAGGTCGCACAATCAGAAAAGATATCAATGGCTCTACACGAAGCGATGAAGGAGATCAAAGCGCTGAACTCACAGAACTCGAGTGCGTCGCGAGAGCTCATGCAAAAAGAGAAACTCCGCATCGACTACCAGCAAAAGGCGTCCGAAGTCAAGCACATGAAACAGAAGCTCGAACTCGAACGCGATGACGCTATGATCCAAGCTCAAACAATGAAGTTTGAACAGGTATTCTATCTGAACCCTTGTGCTTTTACTCTGGCATTCGTAGCTGAGCCGTTGTTTCTCGGAATGAATAGATCGGACTTCACAAGCAGCTCGAGGACTGCCGAAGAGAAGGGATGGAAGCGCTTTTGATGCGAGAAGAGGACGTTGATGCTCCAAAGCCACGAATATTTGCGTCGATAGGACGTTCAACTAATGGATCGCCGTCCAAGAACTCTCGAGGGAATATGGCGACTTCCTGGACTGCGAAGCGAAGTAGTGCTTTCGATTCTACTTCGCACCGAAACTCGAATTGCGGGCCATTTACAATTCAACCGATCGATACGTCAGCTCCACGCCAGTTCAGAACGTACAGAGAGCGTCGCAGTCCAAGCAAAGCGGCTTTCGACAGACTGGAGACTGACATCGCGAAAGACCCCGACACGATTGATCGCGACGAAATTGGTACAAAACACACGCGCTCGTTATGTACAAAATGATATTTTGGGCTCTATAACGATTTAATAATGCTCCTCTGTGCGCATTGTAGAAATGAGCCTGAAGACGATATATCAGTCCCTTGACACCTCCTTAGAAGGTAATAGCGTTCACATCGCGTCGGTCCGAAGGTTCTTCCTCGACAGCGGCATCGTCCAGTCGCCAGTCGTCGCTGGCGATGTTGATGTGGTTTTAGCAAAAGTGCTGACTCAAGCACAAGAAAATCGGCGGAAAACTACTGTGCGAAAAGATTACGCGTTTGCACAAACAGCTCCAGTTTCACAGGCAAATGAAGCAAAGAAGTTTCGCTACTTTGACGAAGACACGTTCAATGAAGCTGTGACACTTGTGGGGATGAAGCGATTCCCGCGGTACGAGATCAAGCGCGTGCTACAAGCAATCGTCGCTGACTACCTGTATCCGATCCAGAGGCGCATGCGAGCAAGCAGCATGTTGGCGAATACTTGCAACAATAGCAATGGTTCCACAGCATCTTTTTCGAGTAGCACTAGTTCGGGGTATCGCAGCTCGATTTTGGTTGGTGGAAATGGTGCGTCTTTCTGCGGCAGCCCCGGCGCAAATTCACCTTTGTCGATATGCATTGGAGTCATGCACGCGATTTTGAATGGCCTCGCTCCCCATATTGGCCGGGGAGGTGAGTACCCACGGTTCACAGGGAATGGTGAAATTGACGAAGAGGAGCTGAGGACCCAAATGCACGTTTCTGCTGGGCCAACAACAGACCGAACACGCAAGCGTAGGCGCGACGAAGTGATTTACTCGATGCTGGAGATGCACAGCATCTTGGCTCGTGAGCAGAAACCGCTAGGTACCATCTGTGAGTTCTACAGTGCGATCCATCGCCAGAGCGCAGCGAAAGACGAACTTCTGGGGCTTAGCTTTGAGCTGTTGCTGAATTTCGCAATGGATTTTGAGATCACCCCGTCGTTCATGGATCGTGTGAGTTTGAAGCATCTCGACTCGGAGATGGCTGGCTTCATCAAATCGTACCTGGCGTTGCACAAGGAGTTCCCACGCGCGACCGATCTGGAGGCGCTCAAGAAAGTGGCTTTCTCGATGGCGCTTGCACGCGTGGCGATCGAGCTTTTCAGTGCCAAAGTAGACTGCGAGACTCCCGAGAAGCAGGTCACGGGGTTGCTTCAATGGATCGACAACTCGGTGGGGAGGGAAAAGATCATGCGCAAGGCCATGCTGCCGCTCGTGATCAAGTTCTCGCGGAAACTTTACGCTCTAAAGGTATCGTAAACGCAATGGCTCAGCTTACCCAATGATCTACGCTGCAGTCGCGCCATGTTCAGAGGTGACATGGTGGAGAAGGTAGGCTTTTCGTAAAAACTCGACCAACATCGACCGACACAAGATCAAGTCAAGTGCAGTCTCCATTAACCGATTTGAATGTCAACTTTCAGAAGTCTTTACTAACCGATTTCACTGTACGTCGGTCTCTTTTGAACCGGTTCAGATGTTTTCGTCTGGACCGCGTCTCGTGTCTGGCAACGGATTCGGACCGCCAGGAAGGGGGCAATAACAAACACCCACCGTGTGGTGAGAAAGCAGTTGGAGCAGCAGCATGAGTTGGCGCGCGCAGATCTCCCGCAGCATCCAGGAGCTACGCTTCGTGGCCTGCGAGACCTCGCAGAGCAGCAAGGGCCTGCGGTGCGTCCTGCGGTTCTCTTTGCCGTGTTTACTACGTGTTTGAGTCTGTGTGATGAAGTGAATATGAAGAGCAGGCGCTCATGCTGCTGTTGTTTTGGGATGGATGTAGTACGTTTTTCCGCAAGAACTATGGCGAGTTGAAGATGCTGAACCCGCGCACACCGTTCGTGTACCGAGAGGCGGAAGAGATGGAGCCATTCGTGTACGCGCGATACGGTACGCGCTCGTTTCTGCTTGCTGTGATGAATATAGATAACTCCGCAGAACGTGATGGGCGATAGATATAAGCGAATTTGAGACTGATGCTATATGATGTATGCATTGTATTGTTGCAGACTGGGGTGTGGAGAAGCAGGTGTTTGTGCAAAACAAGACCGACAAGGAGATCCTGGACATCGTTAAGGGCCTCGTGGAGCACGGCTTCACGCTGCCAAAGTCCCCAGAGAGCGACATCCTCGTGGCGGCGCCTATTATTGAAGCGGACAAGGGCGAAGAAGCGTACGAACCGCTCAACCTGACGTGGGATGGCGTCACGTTGCGCCGAAACCCAGACTTCGACATCCCGTTGGAGGAGGCCGTGAAGAAGGATGCGCACCCATAAAGCTGCCAGTAACAGATCCAGCACACAGACAAGAGAGAATGAGAGGAAGAAAAGAACGAAGAAATGGGTGAGAGGCGACGCATTGAGAGCCGCATCTTGTACGTTTTGGCGTTGGTCTCTTGCTCTTTGTTGTAGGATCCATTTGCTCGTAACGCACAGGTGTATCATTGTCGAAGAAGATTGGGGAGATCAGAAGTGACGAAAATGAAAAATGCAATAAAGACACAGAACAACAACATTAGCAGTAGCACATGTCATAGCTCGAATCCGCCGTGAAAAGCAAGTGGTTCGGTCCATTAAGCAGGTGTGTGTGTGTGGGTGTGTGTACAATACAACATCAGCCGAGTCGGCGCCGCCTTCAGCAAGCAAATTGGACCCTCCCCTGACGACCACGACGGTAGAAGATTCAAAAGATGTGGCTCGTATCCGCATTCCCAACCCTGCGACAGCAACTGAGTGAGAGACCTGGGGAAAGCGACATCCAAGCCGTTCGCTCACTCGTCTTGTGCGACAGCTTCCAGGATCATCGCCTCTTTGGCTGCGAGCACGTCCTTTTCGCGCTGGATGGCCGCGAGCACGCGCTCCTGCTCGTCCATGTGGTGTTCTAAGTCGTCGAGATAGAGACTGTAGGTTTCGATGAGTCCTTGGCGAATGCGGAACGGTAAGTAGCTCGCAATCGGCTCAGTCAGCAGCATCGCATCCAATTCCAGCGGCACACTCTCCTGTGGGTAACGAACAATGGCACATGGTAGCAGTCAGCATCATTGCATCATCTCAGTCAGTCGTATGGAGTCGTACCAGGAAGGACGCCGTGGCTGTCAGCCAGATGATCAGCGCGATCGACGCATGGGAAATGGTTCCGATGACGCTTCCCCATGAGAGTTCCATCACGTGGCGGAACCGCAGGATGTAATAAATATATTTCGCAGTGCCCACGCCGATGTACCCAAAGCCCAGCAGCAGCAGCCCAGCGCCACTCAATTGCGCGCCGCGATGGTGCTCCTGCGCATACATTGCGACTCCGACGCCCGATGACAGCACGCCGTTTCTCGCCCAGTTGAGGTACGAGTTCTCATTGCTGAAGCGCAGCACCTGCATGGAAGAAAACAGAGTCTTGGCTACACGCACAGAAATATCCCTCATGGCAGTGGACGCAACACACGCACCAGCGAGTTGCGGGACAAACCCAAGCGGCTATTGAGCGCGTGGGTGCGGTCCGATGCCGCGAGGGCTTCCTCTGCGATCGCGTCGAGTTTCTTCACTCCACCAGCAGTCGAACCAGCCGCCTCAGACGATTCGACTTCTACACCCACACGGTCGTTAACATTGCACAATAGAAGGCATCATATCTATCGAGAATAATAGAGAAAGAGAGAACGGGTACATACCCTTGGGTCGCTGCTGCTGCTTTGCTCTGGAGCGCGTGATCTTTTGCTGGGCACGACGGCGCGCCGTCGGTCCGAGCCCCACCGCGCGCAGCGCCTTCGTGGCCGTCACGGCGAGCACGCTCGAGGGCGACGCAGTCGTACTGGACGTACTCTGGCGCGCGCCGGTGTTGCGCAGCCCAGAGCTCTTGAAGCGCGTGGACGTCAGCGTGAGCGATGGAGAGCGGCTCACGACCGCCATTCTCGTCGCCGTCGGCCGCACGAGCGCCCCGCAGCCGCGCGTCATCGCCATCATGCTCATGATACACAGCCGGAGGGAGGGATCGTACGCAGAGAGGAGGGGATACGGAAGGGGGAAGGGAGCAAGCGCAGGAAGCCACTTGAATATGCGTGCGTCGTAGGTGCTTGAGGATGATTGTCGCTCGCAATGGAATCTCCCGCTAAGTACGGTTTTCGTGACACGCGCCATTTCGAGACGTTGTAAGGTGGTGGTGCCGTAAATAGTGTGGTTGAAAGTCACTGATATGCTGTGGCCCACGTTATGTGTGCATGTCATACCCGCCTAAAGTACGTAAACCTCCTCCTTTGATGCAATTATTTGTTATAAGTCTGCTTGTTGTCGTTGAACGTATCGACAAGTCAATCGAAGGTAGGCATTATATAGCCTCTTTAGGAAGGGTATTATTGTTAGAAGAAGACGAGGTTTGATCAAGTGCCACTGGCATTATTGGCGGGAAGCAACCAAGCACATTGCCGCCGTGTCTGCGTGTGTGTCTCCGTACGTGCGTCTCTCGTTTCTCTATGCGCGCGCTGACGGATTTCGTGTTGCGCGAGCTGCTGGCGCTTCTCTCGGATGCGCCGCCCGTGGACGCGTACGCGAGCGAAGAAAGCGAGTCGCAGTCCCAATCCCAATCGCAGAGCCAATCGCAGTCGCAGCAAAACCACGTGAACGCGATCCTGGCGCAGCAGCCGCGCGTGATGATGGTGCGCAACGTCACGGTTGCCGAGCAGATGCTCTCGGTCGTGGACCGCCATTTCGCCATCGACGCGTTTCTCCCGCAGCGAGTTGTGACGGAGCTGGCGACGAACCGCGAACTCGAAGGTGGCCGCAAGACACTTGCAGGCTTGCGCGGGAGCACGATCCGCATCGACAAGTACCATTTCTCGACGCCTGAGCGCTGCTTCGCGGCAGACAATGTCGTGCGCGCCAAGCGGTCGTTTTCACTTGCGTCGACGGCGAAAGCGTATGGAAGGGTCTGCCTGTGGGTACGTGCAACGATGCTGGGATCGCAGAGAACTTACATAGAGTGGATGTAACGTGATTTGCTGCTGTTTCTGAAATACGTAGGTGGATGAAGTGACCGTGATTCATGCCAGTGAGCTCGCTGTGAACCCTTGCGCGGATATCAACGAGCATGCGCACATTGCGGAAATGCTCTGTGGACTTAATGACGACCAACTCCACTCGCGTCTTATGATACGACAGGGATTTCCTCTTACACGAAAAGATCTCAAGAATGCCGTCGCAGAGCAGTTCGATAATGACCATCCGTTGCTGGACGAAGACTGCAGGATCCCAGAAGACCAGGAAGCCCAGCTGGACGCGCAGGAAGACTGGGGCGTGCCACATACTGACAAGCAGACGAGCGATTCCCAGTTGATTGCAGAGAACGGGTCCGAGCCGTGGAGTCAATCGCAGATCTCGCTGGATGTCGAGCTTGAGGCGCTGTCGCAATCGAATACTGGGAACCACTTGTCTGCTTCTTCGTCAGGAGCAGCACCACGTCGAGTTGAAGCCACTGAAGCATCCCCAGTCGATGATGATGAAGAAGATAGTGAGGTTGTACCGAATTCCCAAGCGGGGTTCCATTTCCAGAAGGAGAACATCCAGACTACGTTCGTGCAATGCAGTGATTCCGAGAGCGAATCAGAGAGCAGCGGTACTGACGAAGAGCTGCGAGTGTCTAGCCAAGCAGACCCAGCTCATGGTGTTTCGGCAGTCAAGTCCAATGAGGCTGCACCACCGGGAAAGCCATCTGACGACCAAGACGTCATCGATCAAGGAAACAAAGCTTCAGCTCACGATGAGGTTCAAATCGTGGATCTCACTGGTGACGGCGCCGAGGGATCGCACTCACAGAGAAAAGAAGGTTCACTTCATGATGCTGGCAGTGATTCGACGGTGGATCCAGATGAATCACTAACGCAATTGCCTCAAGACAATTCCAATGCGCATCAGCAGTCTCATGTGACAGACGCTGGAGCAAGTGGCGGCGTTGGCGATGCCATCGTGCTGGATGAATCGGACGATGACGACGTAGACGACAACGAGCCGTCGACGCAGCTCCCAGACTCGTTTGATGGGAACCAGGTGTCAATGACGCGTCCTGAGAGTCCAAACACGCAGTCGCAGGCGGGTATTGAGGTCCACTCGCAGGCTGCATATGGTCCAGTGGAGCCATGCACTCAGGCTCCAGATTCCTACCCGGATAATCAAGAGAACATAAGTCATCTTGGGTTTACTGGCGAGTCTCAGAGTCAGAGAAACGACGACGAGGAGGAATCCTGTCCAGCAGCGATGGACGTCGATGAAATGTGGCACACGCAGCCCACCGATGACACTCACATGTTCGATGACTCACAAGTTGACAGCTTTGGTGGTGAAGAAACCGAAGATCGATGTGAGGAGCGACAGCCCGAGGCACGTGGAATCGCCGAAGAAGAGCCGATTGCAGCGCAGGAAGTTGCAGAAGCTAGCGTTGATTCTGAACCTGCTGAACTAGCAGTCCCTGAGGAAGTATCAAAACCACAGGTCTCAGTGAAAGGCAGTTCACCAATGCGTTGCGCTTCCGAGTTGTCGTCGAGTGTGTTATCACCTTCTTCGAAAGAATCGCCGAGCCGTACCCCAAAACGTGGTCAAAAGCGTCCTCTAGATGCATCGAATGAGAACGCACAGAGAGCTCAAATGTCTCCACAGATCACACAGACTGTGAGCCATTCGGACAAGCGCGCTGCTGACGCGGGACAACGCCAGTCTCGGGGCTTTGCACCAGGAAGGAGGGCATTACTAGACGAATCCATCATTCCAGATACACTCGAGTCACCGCCAACGTCACAGCATAAACAGGCAGCTGCCCCTGCAATCCCACTCTCCATCCAGCGACGGGCTCAAGAACAGCACATGAATCATGAAAATACCGTCGAGCCAACTGCAGTGAGGGTATCAACCTTGTTGCCCAATAGACTACACAGTGTGACAAGCTCGCGAAAGAGAAGAAGTGTAGCACCATCGTCATCCGAACTCCGCGTCTCGAAGCGCTATATGCATTTGTTCCCACCACTGCATATGGAAAGTCTGAAGAAGCTGCTCGTCGAGCAAACGCAAAGAGGGAAAGCCAAGTAAGTTGCATCCGACGACCTTGTAAGAAGGTGGGCGTGAGTTTTGCTTCTATTAGAAAGCTCCAGCCAATTATGAATTCTGCGCATCGATCCAAGCAAATCAATATGGACAATGTGGAGAGAATCACATGCGAGGACGAAGGAGATGAACGACAAAACAACAACAACGACATTCAACAATACGCAGCGGAATGAAAATAACAACATGCAACAACTATCTCTCCTCGAATGAGAACACGGTACTATCAGTGGACAATATTCAGTCTGCATCTGAACAAGCCAAGACCTCCGGATGGACTCCGACCCTAGGCTGTTGACGCCAGATGATACCTCGCTGTCCTCAAGTCGCGCAGCATCTTGCATTGCGCACGCTGGAACGCAGTCAGTACCGCTGTGTCCAGACACACAAATGCGATTTTCGTGGCGAAATCGCGTTCCAGCATCGTATCGCGGACTGCGCGCAGTGCGATTTTCGCGGCTCGCTTCACAGGGAAACGCAAGATGCCCGTCGAAATGGACGCGAACGCAGCACACGTCACCACGGGATCGTTGTGAATGGCTGCGAGCGCATTGCGGTACGTGTCGTAGAGAAGCGCGCTGCTCTTGTTCGGGTGGTACCCCGCATACACGGGACCAATGCAATGCACGAGCAGGTGGACGCCCGATTCGAAACCGGGGGTGCCCAGCACACTGTCAACGTGACGCACCGACGATGCCTTCTTCTGCGTGCACAGCATCGCATCAAGCTGCGGCCCTGCACGCTCGTGGACACGGCCCGCGACGCCAACACGAGGATTGCTGTACATGCCCGACGTCGGGAACGCGAGGCAATCGATCTCGTGGCCGGCCACGCGGTCAATGACGCCGAGATCTCCCTTGACGACGAAGACGTTCTCTGTCAGGTGGAGCATCTGGCTGCGAACGCTCGTGTACGTTTTGAGGGCACGGCATCCAAACCCAGAGATTGTATGGCGCACCGCGATCTCAAGCCGCTTCTGCTGCTTTTGTGGTGACGTATCGTTTGGACCCTTGTCCATGACTTCAACGCCGCAATGCAGCTTCAACAGCCGGCGCCAGCGCTCGTCGTCCTGGACCACGGAGCAGAGCCACTTGTTGGAGCGCAGCGATCGCGTGTGGATCGAGAAACGCCAGCAGTTCGTCCCCCAATTCGCTGAATTCAAGCATCAGCGCGCACAACACGTCAGTGGTTTTCGAAGAGCTACGACGTCTGCTGCTCGAGGTCTTGCGCTCCACTTGCGGAGCCGTGGTGGTTGTCTTGCCGTGCTTGCGGCGTTTGTGGTGACGATGCCGCGTGGTGATCGATGGGGTCATCGCCTGCACTCGTTTCTGCATGTAATTGGTAGCGTCGTTGGCGTTGAAGTGCTCAACTAGCGGCATCGCGTTCGTTCTTCTTCCTTCCGTCCCATCTCCGTCCCCATCGATCATCAAGCCATTCTTCCCCTTCAACTAAGGCAATAAACTATTTACGATTGTAGCCCTATACTTTTCTTTAAATACTTCTTTTCGGCCAATCCACTCGATCCATTTTATCAAATGATCGGTTTTGATGTGTTCTTTTCAGCCAGTCTTTGTTTTCGTAGAGCGTGACGATCTTAATTTAATCCAATCATGGAAAGTTGAAGTGCTGTTTTCAACCAATCTGAGGATCGTATTGGGATCTTTCCCTGCATGCATGCTCACTCATCAAAAGCGTCAAGGAAGAGTGCCACTCCCATATTCACAGCCGCCCCCGTGAACTGCGCGCATCGTGCCGCCCAGAGCATCCATCCACCCATTTAGTAGAATTACAGTCATGCGCAGCACTGGAGCTCGAGCCCTGGTGCTTGCGGCGGTGTGCGCCATCATCAGCATCAGCTTCAATGGCGCCGCCGCGACGATCACGTTCCCCGCGCACGCAAAGCAGGGCGATCTCTGGAAGAGCATCCAGGCGCAGGACCAGATGCTCTTCCGGGTGAACACACCCGAGCTGTGGTTCACGCAGCAGATCGACCACTTCGCGTCGTCATCGGCCGTTATTAGCGCCAAGGCAGGGAACACGACATACCAGCAGCGCTATTACGAGGACAACACTTTCTGGAAGCAGCCGAACGACCCCGTGATCTTGTACATTGGTGGCGAAGGTGCGCTGGCGAGTGCGCCTGCAGGGTTTGTGCAAGTGCTCGCGCAGCGGTATGGCGCAAAGATCTTGGCGTTGGAGCACCGATTCTATGGGAAAAGTATCCCGAACGGCAACCTCGAGACCGAGAATTACAAGTACCTGACGGTGCAGCAGGCGCTCGCGGATCTCAAACATTTCAAGGAATCGTACCAGAAGAACAACATTCCAGCGAATGGCAACAACAAATGGATCGCGATTGGAGGCTCGTACCCTGGTGCTCTCTCGGCGTGGTTCCGCATCGCATACCCGGACACGACGGTGGCGTCCTTGTCCTCCTCCGGTGTCGTCGACCCCGTGTACGAGTTTTACCAGTTTGACGAGCAAGTCGCGCTCTCGGCGGGCGAGAAATGCGCCAACGTGCTGCGCAAGACGACGGCGAGCTTCGAGGACCAGATATCGAACGGCAACGCCACCAAGGTGAAGGGTTTGCTCGGCGCGCAGGACCTCTGCGACGCGGATTTCTTCTACATGATCGCTGACTCGGCGGCGATGGCCGTGCAGTACGGTCACAAAAACGTGCTGTGTGACCACATGGTGGACACCTTTGAGAAGAAGCAGTCGCTCACGGAACAGTTCGCGAACTTCACGATCCAGATGTACGGCAAAGAGTTTGGCAGCGGCTGCTTCTACGACACGAACTGCTTGGCGAACGACCGCAGCCGATGGGCCGACGTGCGCTCGTGGCGATGGCAGAAGTGCTACCAGCTCGCGTATTTCCAGATCGCGCCGAAGAACGACAGCTTGCGCGCCTCGATGGTGAACCTCAACTACCACGAGAAGCAGTGCCAAGCGGTCTTTGGCGACGTTGTGAACCCCAAGAAGGGCACCGAAGAGATCACGAAGCTCTACGGCGGCAAGCATCCTCACGGCCACAGGATTTTCTTCTCGAACGGCGGCGATGATCCGTGGCAACGAGCATCGGTGCTCACATCGATCTCGGACGACGAGCCCGCAAACCTCGCGGTATGCGATCTATGTGGCCATTGCGGCGATCTGCGCACACCTGGACCCGACACACCAGCGCCATTGCAGAAGCAGCGCGAGGAGATCCTTGCGTACTTTGACAAGTGGTTGAGCGAAAGCGAAGCATCGGAGGAGACCGTAGCTGCTGCGACTGCTTTAGCAAGGGAGCAAGAGAGCGACGCGTCTGTGGTCGTGGACCGCAAGACCGCGACGACACCGTTGGTGCTCGTGCCCATCGTGTTTGCGTTCCTGGCGCTGCTCGTGATCCTGCACGTCGACCTCGTGCGCGACTCGCCCTCCAATTCCGGCTACGAGCGTCTCAGTGGCGTGTGAAAAAGCTGAAATCGCATCCCAAGCGAAGAGCTCAGCATGTAAAGAGAGAAGAAGAAGCGAAAATGGTGGTCATTTCATTCACTGATGTTGATGTGTGGAGTGTAAATAATGGGATATCAAAACGGCGCTTTCTCTCGGGTACGCACTATGACTGACCGAGTGGATTGCTTGCTTTTTTGCTCTCTTCTCAGGCACGTTGCGGTCGGATCGGCACGGACGCGCGATTCATCTCCTTGTTGGAGATGTACGCGTACGCGATACCACCCACCGTGACCACAAAGATGCCGAGCAGCTTCTGAGCCGTGATGACGTCGTGGTTGATCACGATCGAGAGCGTGATCACGAGGATCTGCTTCATGTTGCCGCACACACAGAGCGTCACGGGCGACGTGACCTTGTTCGCGTAGAAGCTCGTGACGTTGAGCAGGAAGCTCACGACGCCCGTGATGAGGTACCATGTCGAGAGCGCCGGCAACTGGTCCCAGTGCTTCATCAGGATCGCCCATTCGCCCGACATGAACATCGCCATGAGGCACCACATCGCCGACAGCGGCGCTTGGTGTAGGATCAGGTCCACAGGGTGCAGTTTGAGGTCGCCGCTGAGGAACTTGTTCGAGAGCACGACCTTCAGTCCGGCAAAGATGACCGCAGCGATCGTGATCAGCAGACCCAGGAACGTGCACGATTTGTCGCCCTGGCACGCCAGATAGACGCCGCACGCGACTGGGATCAGGCATAGCTTGCGCTCCCTGGTGTACGTCTTGCCCAAGATCATCATGCTCAGACCGACGACGACGCTCGGCACGAGCGCGCGCATCACCTGGTTGAACGTGATGGACACGAGCCCGAGACTCCAGTTGCCCGTGATGATGTTGCTCACGAAGATGAGCGAAAAGTACACCATGAGCGACTGCTGCCCGGCTTTCAGCGGCTTGCGCTCGATGCCGCGATACGCGTAAATGTACAGCAGCGCGCCAATCGTGTTGCAGACCATGTGCACGAACGTGAGCTGCATTTACACACACACACACACAAAAGAGAGAGAGAGAGCATTAGGGTCACAGTCAATACACTGGAAATGAACGCAGCAGCGTACCGTGACGGGCAGCCGAATCGTGTTGAGCGCCTTCTTGTTCCAGAACGTGACGCCGATGTTCTGCACGAACCACATGCTGAGCCAGAACACGACAGTCTGCGGCGCGACGTAGCTGGTCTTCGCAGCTCCATCCTTCTGGCCCGCATTCTGGTCCACACCATCAACGCGCTTCCCAGACGCCTCGCCTTCCTCCAAGAGGCGGCACTTCTCCGACGCCACCGTGTCGTCGTCCATCGCCACCACTGCCTGGTCGCCGCTCGGCTGCTTCTTCATCTTGAGCGCCGATGCCGTGGCCTTGAGCGTGCTGCCGCCGTCCGCACTGCTGCCCGTAGCGTCGACCTCCATCACCACGTGGCTCGCGCTGCTTTGACCCATGGCTGACTGTGTATGCGGATGGTTGAGGAATGAATAATGGGAGTCTGGACTGGGAGACAGAATGAGCGCGACGTCGCACGGGTGCACGTATATAGACAGACAGGCGCTTCTTCCTATAATAAAAGTGCAGCAAGCGCGCGAGCGTATATTTCAGGAGCGATCTCCGCCCGATGCTGCACAATCGCAAATAGCGCGATGGAATATGCGCACTTGGTGCTCCATGCAGTTGCAGTGTGGTCTTGTTGACAACAACATAGCATGTTGGACTTGTGCGGCAAAAACGTCCCAGCAAAATCGGCGAATTAAAACCCTTTTTCTGACATATGTACCCTCTTACAGCAAGTGTTTATTGCAATTTAGGTAGCAGGTCTACAAACAAACGAAGGTGTAGATGCTCGTAAAACCTGTCGATGTAGGGTATATGTTGCGAAAAGGCTGGTTGGATCATTTCTGAAGCGTTGTGGGGTCGCACACTCGTCCGTGCTTCTTCTATCAGTGAGCGAAAAACCTATCCTCGGATAGAATAATCACCACTCTCTATCCTCAAATGCCCTCAAATGGCAACGAAGCAGCCATGATTTGTACAATGAATTGAGGAGATTGCTGAAAGAGAGGGGTTCCGATTTATTCTGATTGGCTGAATTGCTGTGGGACTCTTGCAAACAACTGATAAGGCCTGGGTATAAGGACTTCGACTCTACTTCATGCAATGGGCATGCAGTAAAGTCGCCTGGATTTAGTGGCATGTATGTTCGTTGCGACAGTCAGCGGGATGGGGGATTTGAAATGATGGACACTGATGCGAGTGGAAAATCCGAGTCGAACAGGAGCTCTGAGGAACTCCAGACGGATCTCCACCTTCTTCGCTTGGCTGCTGCCTGCGGCGAATGCCATGCGAACTCCATGTGCCTGCCTCAAAAGCTTCTGAAAGAGAGAGAGATATGCAAACACGCATATCTGAGTGAGCAGGAGAATCTTGTTGCAGGCGCTCTGTTAGTTTCAGTCGAACGAACGAATGAACGAACGTTGCAGGGTGTTTTCAGCCTAAACTTTACTAAAATTGGGACATGCACTTCTGTTTCAGCCTCCCAAAATGGACCTGTTGAGGCTCTCAAGCGGGGCGAGCTTCATTGTATTTTCTACAGAGAGAGGCAACGCAGACAGTGGCGACGAGCGCGCGGATGCCTCAGCATGCAACAGCAATGTGGAGGGAGCGCAAGTCCGCAGTCGTCGCGCCAAGAACCGTCGTCGTTGTTGGTGTCGAAGCAGGAGCATTCGAAGACCCGAAATGGGTAAATGTTCGAAACTCGTTGAACGGTTCCTAACGCGTGTCAAATAATACCAGTTCGTATCTTGTGAATAGTTATTTAACGAATGTGTTCTTCTATCTGCTACATTTCAGTCATCGATGCCGATAAATCACGCTCCCGGTACAAACTTGCGCGCGCTTGTTTCTATTTTCTTTCCCACAGCAAATGTGTCTGCAACAGTACTTCGCGCCTTCCTGTTTTGGCTTGTGTTCTGAAGGAGAGACAATAGGATTGGGTGGGCCGCCCCCTTTGAATGCGCCAACCACACGCCCGAGTCTTTCCCCGCAAGCGCTCGCCTCCCTTCGCACCCGCGCGCACACAGAGGCGTTCCGACTGCTGACGTCGAGCGACCGACGCTCGCTTTCATTACCTCCTGCTTGGCGTTTGATCCGCCGCTTCCGTTGCCTTTTGTCGCCAAGAAACTTCTCGACGCGCAGATCTAATCCGATACAAAGAACAAGGCGCACAGCCAACCAATTATACAAACAAGACACCGAGAGAGAGACGTGATGGAGGCGCTGAATAAAAACATCCTGCTGGTACGCTCTCCTGCTGCTGCTTGCTGGTTTGGTTGACAGCATGGTATTCAATTAGGCTATGCGCATTCTTGAATTGTTATAGGCTGGCGAAGTGATCGCGGAGCGCTGGAAGGTCGTCGAGAAGATCGGCGAAGGCACGTTCAGCCAGATCTACCTCGCGTACTCGATCCACGAGAACCAGCGTGTGGCTGTGAAGGTGGAGGCGCCGAGCTCGTTGAAGCCCGTGCTCGAGTGGGAAAGCTCGATCCTCAAAAGCCTCCAGGACTGCAACCACGTGTGTCGGTACTTTTACCATGGGAAGCATGCCGAGAGCACGGTGCTCGTCATGGAACTGCTCGGCGAGAGCATGTCGATGCTGCGCGTGACGCCCGACGCGATTCATGGCGTGCCGCTGCAACGCTGTGTCTCTGTCGGTCTGGAGGTGCGATTGCTTTCTATTTATTGGTGTTTTTTTATATTTATTTATTACTATGATGCAGGCTTGTTAATAAGTTGTGTCTGATTTGCTGCAATTGTAATGTATTGCATCACTAGATGCTGGAGTGTATCCAAGCTTTCCACCAGCATGGGTATGTGCACCGAGACATCAAGGCGTCCAATTTCGCGATGGCAGACGCAGGCAGTCCGGCAAAGGGGTACGTGGAATAGCTATATGCTACAAGAGTATAGTCGCTCGTGATCGCTGTTCTTTTTCTTTGTAACGAGTTTTTTGCTGCTGGTGATTGCATTTGGCAGGAAGTATTATATTATTGACTTCGGGTTGTCGCGCCAGCACCTTGGCGAAGACAAAAAAGTCATCCCGGCCCGACCTCAGGCCGAGTTCCGTGGCACATCTATGTATGCGTCGTTGAGCTCCCACCGCCGCCAAGAACTTGGACCGAAAGACGATTTGTGGTCGTGGTTCTACTTGGTGATGGATTTCATGCGTGGAGAGCTGCCGTGGGCGACCGATGCGCAGCAAAAGAACCGCCAGACTGTGCTGAACTTGAAAGAGTACTACACTGAGAAATGTCCGTCTTTACTGGTGGAAGGACTTGTCGGTGCGAGCCACCTGGTCGCGATGATGAAGTACCTGCAATCGCTGAAATACGAAGATCAACCAGATTATGATTTTTTGCGGCGAAAGCTGAAGCGCGTGGAAACTGGATCGAAAGAAGAAGACACGATGGAGCTATGGAACGCAATTGAATCCGAACGCGAGCGAGCGCTGCAGTGGACAATGCGAGCAAAAGATGCCGTGGTGAAGGACAGCACGCCCCAGTCCGTCCTGGATACGCTTTTAGCGGTAGGTGACAAATCCGGATCATGGGTTGCAGCATTTTCTACGCTTTAGTTCGCTGACAAAATGATTTTTTTGTGGTGTTTCAGGTGGCGAAAAAGTTCAACACTTTCTTCGGTGTTTTGGATCTGACAGGTGAAGAGCGAGTCGAGGTCCAGGAAGCTGTGTATCGGATAGAGAAGAAGCTTCGCGATTTATCTCAGGTGCTCGCGCCGCCTCCGATTCAGAGTTTTGTCAAGCGCCGTCTCTCAGAGCAAAAACTACGCAGTGACGCGCTACGTCGACGACGAGAGCGGGATTTCCAGGTTCGCCAGTCACTAGAACTAAAAGCTCGGCGTCAGAACACTGCACCAGCTGCGCTGCCAACGAATGATGGTAAAGGTCCCAGCGGAACTCCCGTGAAAGTAGATGTGAAAGTGATCGACTACAAGTCCGAGGATAGCGCTATGGAGGTGTCTGATGGCGAAGAGACAGGGACACCTTCGTACGCTCAGAAACATGGGAACCTAAGTGGGAATGGGAAACCCGTCCCTGTCCAACAACCTCCTGCTCCGCCTGGCCCTCCCCCACAGCGCTGGAACAACAATGGTAGCAAACCGCCGTTCACCTCGTCGCCGCGTCCACCGCTTCCTCCTGGACCGCCACAAAATGGCGCGTACATGGGTCAGCCTCCACCGCCACTTCCATCAGGATATCCACCGACAGGAGCAGGTTTTGTCCCCCCTCTGCCTCCAGCACCGCCGATGCCAAAGGGCAATGGTTGGCCACCTGCGAAACCAGAGCTGGAGCGCCGATCATCCGGATCGAACGATCAAAATGGCAGCGGCAGCAGGCATCAACAGGTGTCGGGTTCCTCTTCGCGTGACCAACGCGATCGTGATCATGACTCAAGCCGCAAGGACAAGTCACGTTATGAGCGACGCTCATCATCACGGGATCGTAAGCGTCGACCAAGCAAGCGTTCGTACTCCCGCTCATCGTCGCGCTCTCGATCCCGTTCCAAGTCACATTCTCGCTCTCGCTCCAGCTCCCGATCTCGTTCACCAGTCCATTCAGGGAAACGCGGTCGCAGTCGACACCGCCGCACGCGCTCGAGGTCGTCTTCCCAGTCGAGGTCCCGCTCTCCACGCCGCCGATCCTCCGATTCTCGTTATCGCTCCAGATCGAAGGATCACCACCGCTCGTCTGGTTCCCGTGATGACAAGCATCGTGGCCACAGCCGTGAGCACCGCCGCCACGATAATTCGCAGCAATCGAGTAAACCGCGCGATGGCTCACGTCGACCTTCGAGATGGGAGTCAAAGTAAACACCTGGCGTAGCAAACGATGTTACTGCATTGCAAATTGTAAGTGGAGCTTTATTGTTGCATTCGTTCTTGAGGAGCTTTCTGCTAATGGAAAGTGATCATACACAGAGAAAGGAAAGCAGCATACGACATCACAGTAACTCGGAGATAAAGATCAATCAACATGCCGAAGAACTACTGAAAATGACGTCTGCGCTTGCCTGCTTGTCCGAAGATCTTGTTGCGCAAAGGTACGCTGTTGAACCTTAGAGCTTGGAACAAAGGGCTTGCTTCGCTTCACGCAAGCCTTTCATGTAGGCTCTTCTAGTGAGCACCCGAGATAATTCAAGCTTGCCATAGCCTCGATGATGCCGGTGCTGGATTGACTGGTGCTTCGCTCAGACAACGGACCTTCAGTAGTAAATGCACTACAAGTGGCGAGGCTTTGACATTCACGACATAAGCGAAGGCACACGCAAACACACGTTCAAACTGGAGTTCTCTAAGATCAAGTTCCTCGAAGCGCTGGTTGGATTGCTGCAGAATGTTCACAGTGCCGACGAGACGCTCTGATTTGAAGGTACGAGCAAAGGATAGCACGCTCTAGTACCAATTCTGTTCGCCGGAAAGTTGTGTTGCCCTGAAGTCAATCGACTATGCCTTACGGCAGAGATTTGAAGTTCTGGCGACCAGAGCGTGCTAATGAATCTCGTGGGGACGTCAACATGCTCGGATGCCAGGACGAGCAGCATCCTAGAAATAAGCAACACTGACCACTTCCTCTACATTGAGGATGACACACATACAGTAGATGTGCAGAAGAGTCCATCTCCCTGCACATCCACAATGACACGGGAAACATTTGGATCTTTTGGTGTCGATCGATGGACAAGGGATGGGGAGGAGTGTTTGTCGAGTTGATGCCACGTTGAAGTTGAAATTACCAGCACTTGATCGGAGGTTGAACACACACTCTTCAATGTGGACACATTGACAGGTTCCAACTATCACACAACATAGCGTGAATGAAACCAGAGAGCTCATCCACCCTGAAGACCCCACCAAAATTTCCCTTCCTTGTATTTGTCCCTGGCGCATCCCAATCACCAGTATGGTGTTCAGCATATTAATGACGTTAGTAGGTGGCGTCAACAATTCCACCGTGTCGCTTCCCAAGATGGGAGATGGCGAGATGGGCTGTGTGATGTCATGGCAACAATGAGAGGTAAGGTGTTGAAGTAGTTAGGCAGCAAAATGCTCTGAAGAGAACTGGTGATGTGGTCAAAGTAGAGGAGAAGGGAGAAACCAACTACAAAACTTCCACCTCAGTCGTCGCTTTGACAACCAGATCGTACGGTACGATTGAGGAGAGACAACACGGAAGAGCTCACTTGCTCAAGCCACCAGCTTCAATGATCGCAATGGGGATGGTCTGCTGAGCAGACACTCAGGCACTGAAGTGCAACTGATAACACTTCATTCTTTGTCCAGTTCTCATGGATTTTGCTCAATTGCACAAGCACATCACTGCGACGACGGGTGCTGTAGTGCCGATTTCCCTTAGTTGCAAAATCTATGACGCCAGCTTATGAAACCGACAGTTTTGTTCACAGTTGGCAATTTTCTCACTGTTCTCGTTCCAAGGAAGACACAAAGTCACCGCAAACGAAGTCTCTCATTCTCCTTTTTGCCTTCTCCAAGAAACAAGCATCGAGTCCGCGCTTCCCTCACCATTGATCGCGATGGAGCTCATTCGTTTCCCTCTCCTCCTCTCTCTTGTGGCACTTTTTGTCCACAGTACGACGGCTGTCACCATCGGATCCGCTCCTGGGCTCGCTGCTGGTACCACTGGCGGTGGCTCAGCGACGCCTGTGTATCCAACGACGATCGCTCAGCTCAAGTCGTACCTCAGCGATAGCACCCCGCGGGTAATCTACTTGAACCAAGCGTTTGATTTCCGAGGAAGTGAAGGCTCCAAGACCGAGACTGGTTGCCGTCCAAAGTCGAACCGAGACTGTATCGCCAAGAACAACGGATACAAGGGCCAAGATGTGATCCTCCAGAGCGGCGGTATGGCCAACACGGGCGGATGCACCGAAGGCACTCCAGTGTCTGTCACGTACGATATCGCTGGCACGAAAAATCCGCTACAAGTCAGCGACAACAAGACTCTCCGCGGCATTGGGAACGCCGGCGTGATCATCGGCAAGGGTCTCTGGATCAACGGCAACAATGTCATCATCCAGAATATCCACATCACCAACTTGAACCCGCACTTGATTTGGGGAGGAGATGCCATCTACATCCAAGGCACGAACGGCGGATCGACTCCGATGGAGAGAGTGTGGATCGACCACGTCAAGATCTCGCTCGTCGGACGCCAGATGATGACCACGAACGCGGCCAGTGTCAAGAGCATGACCATCAGTAACTCGGACTTCGACGGCCGCACCTCGTGGTCGGCGTCGTGTGATGGACGCCACTACTGGACGTTCATCTTCCACGGCACGCAGACGCGCATCAGTATGATCAACAACTATGTGCACAGCACGTCAGGTCGCTCGCCAAAGCTCGGTGGCTCGACGGACCCCAATACCGACGTGGTCGTCCACGCGGCCAACAACTACTGGGCCGACAACTCAGGCCACTCGTTCGACGTCGCGGAGAAGGCGTTCGTGCTCATGGAAGGCAACTACTTTGAGTCGACGGCCAACCCGAACTTGCAAGACTCGACCACGACGGGCTCCGTGTTTGTGCCGACGTCGAGCAACCAGAACTACTGCAAGCTCTACTTGGGTCGCAATTGCCAGCTCAATGTGTTGGAGACCAGTGGTCCGTTGAGCGGGCGCCAGGACAGTGTGGCAATTGCGCGTTTGGCTGGATTGACTGCCGCGTACACGCCTGTGGTCGCGAAAAAGCTGACCAAAGTCACGGCCAACTATGGTATCGGGGCGCTGAACTAACATCAGCAACAGCGAGTATGTTGGCGCCAATATGGTCAAACAGAGCTTCGAGGAGCGTGCACGTGTGTGAGTGAGTATCAAGAGTATCAAATGTAGTATCAGCGGTGATGGTGCATATTTTGCAGATCAGGTTTTGGTCTGATGACAAGTGCAGTGCTCCTTTTTTGCCCATCTCACAACCAATTGACATTTCTTTGGGTTTGACAAGGTGACCACTATGACATGGACCCCATTTATCAACGAAAATGACGTCCTTGGTGTCCGCTCCACGTGCTTCGGACAGTTTGGCACAGCTGGGGTCACTTATAGGGACGCACCCTTGGCTTCGTCATCTCTAAACTCATCACTCCAAGGAAATTGCAGTGCACAGTTGAAAACTTACCTGGCATCGCGCGCTTGCATCGACATATTGTACTGTGTGAATCGACCTCCTATCTGTGCAAGCGAGATGGACGCAATGCGGTTTGTCATGCTTTGGTGTAGGCGCCTTCCTTTACAGCCTTGATGCAAAGTGATTGCGACACGAGAGTTTACTTCCACCCGCGAAGCTCAGATGGACGACAGGGTTGAGCTTAAGAACCAGTTGAACCACGCCGAGATACTCGTTTTACCCCACCACAGTCCTCTCGTTCCATCTTCGGCACCGACAATCCGAGTTCTTGTTATTGTGCTAGAAGCTGTCGCTCCTCAGGTACAAGCCCACCCAGCGAAACGTTTTTCAGGATCCGCAATCCATTCGCTTCTGCGCGAACTTCGGATGTGTGACAGAGGTCGAGAAATGCCAAGAGATGTCTTAACCCTCGTGATGCAGAGTCTGTACATATGTTTAAAACGCATCCCTCCACCCCGCAGGCTTGCTTCCATGCTGTCTTGCGAGCAAGCAACCGAGATCGTAGGTGAGCGGACAAGTATTGCCAGACAAGGTAAATCCAACAAAACAACCTGGCAAACGACAACAAACGCCGCTTTTGCGCACTCTTGGGGCCTGGACTGGACCACCGATCCATACGACACGTATCATTCTCCACAGACTCGTCTTATTAAAAGTACCAGACCATACAAAAGTGGAGTGGAAGTTGAGATGACAGCCGAAGTTCACCCACACTCCTATCGCTGCGCAAACTCCAGCTGGTTCCGGAGCGAGCTGCTCATTCCAACTGACGCAATTCACACACACGCGCACACACGCACGCACACACACACACAGCGGAATGCTCCAACTCCACATAGCATCCTTTACTACTCCGCGATAGCTGGGATGGCATTTATTGCAAGCAGAAAAGTGCTAACCAAATTTGCGCCATGGTCCGTTAGCACAAGGCAAACAACATGCCGCCTCACTAGTTTATTCCAAAAATCAGTCCAGGGGATCAACTTGTTGAACACAGCGGGTGAGGGGGCACAAACGCGAACGAGCGTTCTTCAATCTCTCTTCCCCGTTCAACAACACGCCGATATGACCTGCAACGTCGAATCTGTGGACAGTGCATCGAGATGTGCCTCGTGGGAGTCCAATTGCACGACATCGTCTCTCTTTCAGCATCCTCTTTTTTATACGATAGCATATGCCGAAGTGGTTGCTGATACATAGATCGGTGCAGCAAGGATCAGCGGAAGTTGACAGCACATTGTGTGGCTCCAATACGACCGCCAACTGCTTTCCAACAAACCGGACACAGGGTGAGGATGTCATGCTCCCTCCTTCTTCTATACCAAGAAGTGTCCTCCTCGGAACTGTGCTGAGCTCCCCATTGAGCTCTTCATTCACCAATTTACCGCCAAGTCCACGAGCAGCTCCAATACTCGCCTGCGACCCCAAGCTCATAACGATGAAGATCTTCCGTTTCGCGCTCGTGTTGGTCGTTGCAGCCCTGGCTCAGACGATGTCTGCGGTCACCATTGGCTCAGCGCCAGGTCTCGCTGCTGGCACCACGGGCGGTGGCTCTGCGACGCCAGTGTACCCGACGACGGTCGCGCAGCTCAAGTCGTACCTCAGTGACAGCACCACGCGCGTGATTTACCTGAACCGATCGTTCGACTTCCGCGGAACGGAAGGAACCAAGACTGAGGCAGGTTGCCGTCCGTTGTCGAACCGCCAATGCATTGCCAAGAACAACGGATACAAGGGCCAGGATGTGATCTTGCAGAGCGGTGGCATGGCCAACACTGGCGGGTGCGTTGAAGGAACTTCGGTCACCGTTACGTACGACATCGCTGGCACGAAGAACCCGCTCCAGGTTGGATCGAACAAGACCATCCGAGGCATCGGTACGTCTGGTGTGATCATCGGCAAGGGCTTGTGGCTCAACGGGGACAACATCATTCTCCAGAATGTCCACATCACCAACTTGAACCCGCACTTGATCTGGGGAGGAGACGCCATCTACATGCAGGGCACGAATGGTGGCACCGCACCACAGCAGAAAATCTGGATCGACCACGTCAAGATCTCCAACATTGGTCGTCAGATGATGGCTGTGAACTCGGCCGGTGCTAAGACCATGACCATCAGTAACTCGGAGTTCGATGGTCAAACGGAGTACTCGGCGACGTGCGACGGCCGCCACTACTGGACGTTCCTGTTCTTTGGTACGGAGAGTCGTATCAGCATGATCAAGAACTACGTACACCACACGTCGGGTCGCTCGCCAAAGTTCGGTGGATCGGGCGACTCGAAGACTGACGTGGTCGCGCACGCCGTCAACAACTACTGGTACGACAACTCGGGCTTCTCCTTCGATGCCGCCGAGAAATCGTACGTGCTCATGGAAAGTAACTACTTCCAGTCGACGGCCAACCCAAACTTGGACGACTCGACCACGACCGGCGCTGTGTACGTGCCAACGTCGAGCAACCAGAACTACTGCAAGTTGTACTTGGGTCGCAACTGCCAGCTCAATGTGCTGTCGAGCAGTGGTGCCCTTAAGGGACGCAGTGACTCGACGGCTATTGCCAAGCTCAAGGGCTTGACGGCCGGGTACACCCCAGTCGCCGCTGCCAAGTTGACCAAGGCGACGGCGAACTTTGGCGTCGGCAACTTAAGCTAGAGGGCAGCGAGAGGCGTGTAGAAAAGAGCTCTTTGTAATGTGTGCTCTTGTTTGTGTGTAACAGTCGGAAGAAACACGCTCGATTGAGCTTAATACAGCATTTGACAATTTTGAGGCACGACACCGGCCAGCTATGCTTCAAGCAACGTTGCGCAAACTCCAGGCGATGAAATACAACTTTTCTACCGATTCGGGTGCTTTTCATCGTGGCTTGTAACCCGAGCGATACCGCGCAGCTCTGAGAGCTTACCGCATACAGCATCCAATACGTCGCATCTCACCGGACGCATTCCAAAAAGAAGTCTCCACCAGCTGATTTCACCGACACTCGCGACTGCACATATACAACTGCCGTTCTGGGTCTCCTGAGAAGTGCGCAATCCTGCACTTACCCCAGAAACTTGAGGTTCATGTTGCTGAAGGTATGGAGCAAGGCTTAAGTTGAGTCTACTATGCTGAGGCAGCTCACCGGGGAACGCATTTGCAGGAAGCGCAGATACTGTCCGTGTACTATGTGAAGGTCCATCAGTGTGAGACAGCTCCGCTTCCAATCTCGAGTCCGGTGAGTACGAGGAGCGGACTGCACTGAGCTATTGTGCTCGTCAAAATATTGGCAATTTTACAAAAACCCGGTTAAATCCAATGCCACTTCTCTCGAGTACTGAATTAACAGCGGTTTGTGAATGGAGCTTTTGCTAGCAACGGCTGGCTGCGAGTTGCCCTGTTTCTAACACGCTGGTCACAGTTGAGGAGCTCAACTCTACCCCTTTGGACTGTCCACCGGTGCCAAGGAGGTCAGTTGGATTTGATGTCGAGCTTCAAGTGCACCTTTGCATATTAAACTGATGCAGTGCTCATTGGAATCTGCGTCTGCATCAGAATACTTACTGCATCCCTTCTCAAGGGGAAACTTTGAAGTCACGCAGTCGTTCTCTTCATTTTCTTAATTCGACAGACCCTGTTTATTGCCTCGCAGATTCCAAACAAAAAAATAACTCGAGCTGCGATTGCTGCACTCTTGGTCGGCGTGTATGGTCTTGTCACTATCAATGACGGACGCGCCGCCTTGGACTTGCTGCTGGCGTCGTTGGTCGCGTGACGTCGAACCGATGTGCCCAAACGACATCACTGAGCTCAAGATTTCTCTCATCGGTCGCCAGATGCTGACGACAACCCTCGCGAGTATCAAAAGCATGTCCACCAGTACCGCGCAGTTTGACGGCCAGACACTGTACTCAGCGACCTATGATGGCCGTCACATGTAGCTGTAATTTCACGGCGAAGTGACATTTATTTCGCAGTGCATTCAGCAAATTGGAAGCGTACACCACTAGACTGCGCTGCACTCACCATCAGTCGCTACATTGTCTAAGTAGGGAAGAAATCTACTTCAAAGTGCCGACATCAAAACTCGACGTGACGATGTCCAACTTCTTCGCCTCCGTTGGCACGTAGTTCCCAGTCAAGTCCTTCAAACGCGCAATTGCCACACTGTCCTGGCGCCCGCTCAACGGACCACTGGTCTCCAACACATTGAGCTGGCAATTGCGACCCAAGTAGAGCTTGCAGTAGTTCTGGTTGCTCGACGTCGGCACAAACACGGAGCCCGTCGTGGTCGAGTCTTGCAAGTTCGGGTTGGCCGTCGACTCAAAGTAGTTGCCTTCCATGAGCACGAACGCCTTCTCCGCGACGTCGAACGAGTGGCCTGAGTTGTCGGCCCAGTAGTTGTTGGCCGCGTGGACGACCACGTCGGTATTGGGGTCCGTCGAGCCACCGAGCTTTGGCGAGCGACCTGACGTGCTGTGCACATAGTTGTTGATCATCTCGACGATGGCAGCTGGATCGGAGGGTCCACAAGAACAACAACAGCCTGCGGTGTGTGAAGTGCTGTGGTCTAATCGAAGAGATTGAACATGACCAGATGGGAGTGTAGAAGCAGCTCCGCCCAGTGAATCTTGAGAGAGGTAGATGCTGATGCTGAAGAGTTAAAGTGTCTATATTACTCGAATTAGACGAAGCGACATCTCAATCTATCTAGAAAATGACAGTGAGCCTGCTAATATACAAAGAGCTATAGTAATGTACAGTGTATCTGCTATAATACAGATTTCTATCGTGATCCGCTGAGAGAAGGAGGATATACTACTGCTTCTCTATGGCACGACCAGTGCCCCAAAGGGTAAATTTATCAATGATTCAATTTATGCATGGTCATCCTGACCACTTATATACAGTGACCTTCCTTGTTTGAAGCAGTGTCCTCTCAGTGCACCCTCTCCCTTCCTATCACTTGGTCTCTGTATACCGAAATGCAACTATTCACTTGCTCATACGGAAACGAAATACAGTGTCCAATGATTCACTACACACAGAACAGAGGACTTCACTGGCTTATTTGTGGAACTTGCAGCAGCTGAGTGATGGTCCTCTGTGCTGCAAAGCTTTTTATCACAGATCACCACATTCTCTTCTGTCTTGGAGTGAAGCCAACCTTGCAGTTGTTACTTGAGGAACATCACGGCAAAAAGCTGTGAGTTGGCGTGCATGAAACCACCGAGAGAGCGAGAGCACGGAAGCTGGTTCAACACACACTTGGTCGAGGCTTGGTCTTCTTCAGATTGAGCACGACGCATGGTAGCCCGTACATGGGAACTGAAGGTCGTGTAGATCACACGGAGCGCCGGCAGTAACGGAGTCGGCACGCGCTGTCGAAACAGACAGTCATTGCGCACGGTCCACACAAAGTGAAGGACGATCGCACGCGTGATCTGCCATAGATCCCCCAGCATGGCAATGTGTTCCTTCCACGCGTCGGTCGGCGTGGGTCGTCGTCCAAGTACGATGTCGATCCACTTTGGGGTGTAGGTGAAGAACGAACTCCAGTCACGGAACATCACTGGCCATAGCTCGGAGGGCAACACGCACTCGAAGAACAGATGCCGCTCCGTCTCCACTGTGGAGCACCCATCGCGGATGCAATAGATGATCTGCGGGTGAGCCTCTCGCAAGAAGGTGAAGCGGGAGCGCACTGGCAACAGACGCACGGCCAGCCGATACTGGAGATCTTCATACACCGGTAGCAGTATCTTTCGCAGACGCTTGAATAAGCGTACAAACCTCTTGATGTCATCTGCTGTGGTGCGGTAGTGGTGTAGTTGGATGGGGTGCTGATTATTCGGAGTTGGAGGCTTCCAGACGATGGAGAGCAGCTGGGATCTGGGAATCGAGGGCGCAATGTGCACTCGTTCCCCCACCTTCACTCCAACGTACGGAGCCCGAGGGATCTCCGTGTTGTTGGCAGTGGAGACTAGTGAGTCGGTTTCACACAGTCCGAGCAGTCGCTGGAAGACTTGTGTGGCTTCGACATGCAGCGCGCGGAGCTACTTGTACTGCTGGTAAGCTGGTACGGCGGTGGATCGGTAGGCGATATGGGAGCGAGCAAACGCGTCCACGTCTGGCCATGTACCATCCGGACATAGGAAGCCGGAGAGACTTCTTATCTAGAAGGCGTTGGCGACGTGTTGGCGATAACTGCGCTGGGGCTCCGCAACCATGCAGAAACTACGACGCTGGACTTCCCAAGTGTCGGCTCGAGTTGCCTTGACGTACTGGAACTCGGACGCACCATGGAACCAGATCGGTTGCCTGAGCAGGTGTGCAAGGCGAGTGGGAGGATTGAGGTCGCGCCACGTGACTTCCCACTTGAGTGAGTGCCACAGACGCCACACAACTCGCCGCCACTGGGACAATACGCACCACTTGAGTAGTGCACCATGGCGCAGCGGACTGATCGTGGGGAAATCGAGTGGTTGCCATGGACCCCAATGAGGGAGAGCGAGTGACAGAAGTGACCGTCCGGGTGTGGTCCAGTTGCGTGTCGTTGAAGTCGAGGCAGCGACAAACTGGAGCAGCAGCTGGAGCTTCTGACGCTTGAGCGAGGCCGACTGCCACTTCTTGACGATGCGATCGGGGACTGGGACGTGCACCATGTAGTGCCAGAGCCGAGAGAGAACCATGGTGAGCGCGACCAGTAGGCGACCTCTCAGAGTCCGTGCTCGACGGAACCAAAGCAGGAAGCCTTCATAAAAGCGCCGATCCAGGAACTCGATGATGGCATCGTCCGTTGTGTCTTGACCGAACAGGAGACCGAGAAACTTGACATTCTCGCCTCGCTGAAGTACCTTGACGCTAGGGATGTCAGGGGCGTCACGCCTCCGATGCAGCGGCATCAAAATGCACTTGTTCAAGTTGAGCTTGGCGCCAGAGCCGTCGCAGTACTCCTGGACAAGATCGAGCTGGGCTTGGATACCTTGTACCGAGCCGGAGAGCAACGTCGAGCCATCTGCGAAGAACAGTCCGGGAACGGTGTGATCCTCGGCCAGGCAGATGCCATGTTCTTCGTGTTGGCGTAACAGGTTACCCAACGGCTCGATGACCACCAGAAAGAGCAGCGCCGAGAGCGGGTCACCCTGTTTGACACCGCGCGTCGGACAGATAGCTGGCTGGATGTGACCGTTGATCAGGAGATGAGCCTGCAGACTGGTGCACAGCAACTTCACCCAGTCGGAGAAGGCTCCACCACAGCCCATGCGATCGAGCACCTGGAACATATAGTCCCAATTGACGCGGTCGTACGCCTTCTCAAAGTCGAGAAACATGGCGTAGGCTTCTTCGTCCCGTGCAGTCACCAGATCTTGCACATCCGCCAGAAAGCGGACGTGGTGATGGATGGACCTACCCTTGGCGAACGCCTTCTGATCGGCGTGGATGAGTTTTGGTAGGAAGAGCTGCAGTCGATACGTCAGCGTCTTGGACAGAGCTTTGACGTCGACTCCCACGAGCGAGATCGGTCGGAAGTTTCCCGGATCGGCTCGGGAACCCTTCTTGTGCAATAGACAGACCGCTGACTGACGCTGGGAGTAGAGGAGCTCACCTCTCACTAGCTGACAGTTGAACACGATGCTCAGGCATTCGCCAAAGACATCGGTTGCGACTTGGTAGAAGCCAGCAGTGAGTCCATCCATACCGGGAGCAGAGCTGGCTTTCATGTGCTTGAGCGCATCAGCCAGGTCGACTCCGGAGATCGGAGCGTTCAGGAGATCTTGCTCTTCCGTCGGGAGCCGCCTGTCGATCGTGTCCAGCAGCTTCCGACGGCTGCTGGAGTTGGTTGGCGGCGTAGGTCCGGCTGGGCTGTCTGGATCTCCCATGACCGGTCCCCAGTGAGCTCGGAAGACCGCTGAGATATCTTGGGAGTTGCACGAAACACGTCCATCCGATGTCTGGACTCCTTCGATGCTGACACGACGGAGCGATGTGTCGAGTGGTCGGAAGAAGTACTTGGAGGACGCCTCGGCATGTTGAGCTTGGAAATCGAAGGCAGCATCTCGGTTGTAGCAGCTCGATCGATTCACACAGTCTCGGTATGCTTCCAGAGCGGCATGGAATCCAGTCTGGGACACTGAGTGGCGATCTTCGCGGTAGCGGTTCGCGGCTTCGTCGAGCGTCCTGCGTGCAGCCTCGACTGCAGCTTCGTTCTGGGATCGGAGCTTGCGTTGGAGTGCCTGCAGCTGTCGACGGATAGACTTCTTCCACTGCTCCCAGACCTTGCCTGGGTTGCTAGCGGCTTGGAGATCGCGCAGCACCTGCTGAGCCTCTCCCCGGACGGCTTCAACCACCTCCGGGTACTCGAGCAGGTATGCTGGAAACCTCCAATAACCGCGACCCTGCAGTTGGGACACGGAGCGGAGCGTAACTTGGTGCACCAAGTGATCTCCTGCACCCTTGGGCTCGAAGTACTTGGCATCACCATACACTGCGTTGCTGAAGTCTTCGGACATCAGGATGTAGTCGAGTCGATTTTTGCGTGGCTGGGGACCTGTATACACACGTTCGTCTGGATGGTGGATGCGCCAGGGATCCACCACTCCAAGCTGACCGAGCCATCCGAGGCATGCACTGCGTCCAGGACGAGCGCGGAGCGAGGGCTGAGACGAACCGACGCTTGGATCCAGAGGCGCGTTGAGGTCGCCGAGCACGACGTGGGCCGCGTTGTCTTCGAACATGTCAACGCGCAGGCGATCGAAGAACACCCGCTTGTCGGAGTCGTCGACAGGCGAGTAGACATTGTGGATGTACACGGGGGCATCCCCAACTGACACCCGGATCACTAGACAGTGACCCGGGACAGTCAGATCGGGAAGCTCCACCGCGGTGTCGAAACCTGGGAAGTCCGAGCGGAGTACAGTGAGCACTCCACCAGACCGACCGGTGGTCTGGGTTGAGCTGTTGGCACCCGGATCGTTGACAAAGAGCTTGTGCTGAAACCGGGCGTCGTGGTGAACTTGAGTGTGTCGAGGTGGTGGGAATCACGTAGCTTGGTTTCTTGGACGCAGGAGACGCTGTGCCGCTGGAGAAGGTTTTCGATCAGCAGATGGCCGTTCTTCTTGATCCCGTTGGTGTTGACTGTCAGCAAGCTGACGCCTTGCCACGAGATCTCGACCGCGTCCACTGGTTGAGCCACTTTAGGAACTCAGACTGAGTGGACCAGCCACAAGTGTGAGCGGATCGTCCACCTTCCGCAGTTGGAGCACGCTTGCGTCGTCCGGATAAAAGCCGTCCCCGGTACGAAGGGCTTCGAGGTCGTCCAGCAAGGAGTCCTGCCACTGGATATCTTTCCACAGTTGGAAGCAGATCGCACCGAGCTTGGATCTCAACAATACCAAGAGCAAGTTGGGATGAACCAGGCGGCGGTTGTGCGCTGGGATCCATGCGACTGACATACTGTAATGGGCTAAGGCTGCCATTACATGCAAGGTGGCTGTATTGGGCTGAGGCTGCCATTACATGCAAGGTGGCTCTTTGTGTGTGTGTGTCACACACCACCTTGTGGAAGTGCATTGTGGGTGCGAAGATATTGGGTGAAGCACATGAAAGTGATCCCCACATGCACAGGTGACGTCATCGTCTGACGTTAGAGCAATCTGTGTCTGAGTTGAGTGTTGGTCGCTCGCAATCATCGAGATTCGGTGTGATTACGCACAACAGTACTCAAGACATGTGAATGGGGTTCCTACTTGGGGAAACAACACTGGTGACGAGACGGATGTGTCTCTACCACCTGAAGTGATTGGCTCACGCCACTCACTTCGCAGGGAATCTTCGCGGTACTTCAAGTTCAAGTTTCTCGAAGATCCCGTAGGTTCAACCTCAGTGTACCCAAGGTTTTATATATCAGATTCATAGGTTTTATTTCTGTATGTTTAGGTATTAGTTATAAAACCTGTAGGAGTCCTTGGGGTTTATTAGTAAGTAGCAACAGGAACCATAACCTTTTCAATTCAGTTGCAAATTTTACTCCAAGCCTTCGAGTCGTCCTACCTCCCTCCAAGTCGGGAGATTGCTTCCTCATCGCACAAGCGTGTGTGCCGTGTTTGAGGGACTGTTGTTGACAGCGCCCTCTTACAATTGGCCGACCAGGCTGAGCGAGTAGCGTAGACACTAGATTGTCCACAGAAAAGAACTCTTTGGTGTTCTCTCCTCCCCGTAGACCATATCCTGGGCGACTGGAAACTTTACTGAAAGAGATGCCGATGTCCACATCCTCCATCAATGCCATGCCAGCAATTGCATGGACACAAAACCAATCTGACTTCATGAAATCTTCGCAATCATACTTGGATTGGCTCGGATCGACTTGAAGCGGCATGCGAAGCCGTTGAGTTCGCTCTTAGCCGCTTTGACGTCGGCAAAGCATCAAGTACCCCAACTTCTTTGTACTTGCCGAGCGCTGTCTTGCTTCCTAACGACCTAGATCTGCGCTCAGGCTTGTCGCTCTCCGATCCTTTGCTGCCGATGTTGAAGGACACGTCGCTCTCATCCGAGTCACCACTTGTACCTCAATTCCGCTTCACTCTCGTGACGAGTAAACGTATTGCGGGATGCGTTATCTAACGCGCAATGCATGTCTAAAACGCTGGGTCATCCATTCCTGACGCCCAGAACTTTATCCGAGATACACGTGTAATTCAGCTAAAATGTCCGAACATTCTGGTATGTTCAGTTTGGTTCAAAAATATCCTTCACCTTCAATCTACAATTTAGAAACTTATGCAATTCAGTCATTGTTATCAGATGTGGTGTGAATCGGTAAAAAATCTTGTTTTCAAGTCACTTCCGACAAGTTCCTCATACAGTGTGAAGCACTTTCTGAGTCGCACAAGGTGCTTGGAATGTCTCACCCAGGCATCATTGCGTGTGGGTGATACTTCACATGCAGTAGACAAGCCTGACTACGTTCACCCGCACGCACAGAGCTGCAGTGAAAGATCGTGCCATTTACGAAATGGTAGATGCATCGTTGTCTAGTCCGCATACCTGTCTTCAGCGGTATGTTCAGGCTCTTTTTGTTTTTCAATCCAAGCTCGTTGTTGAAGCATACGAAAATGCATTCTGGTGATGTAAGGATATCGACTCATACAGATCTGAAAAGAACCCACAGACCCGAATCATATTCATATATCCGATACGTTCCGCACATGTATACCCACAATTCGTCTCCGAGCACTGTCCCCTTACTACTTGCAGATTCAGACGATCGTGAACTAATATGTGGAGGTTGTTTTGTGCATTCTCGTGTCAAAGATTTCACATCGAGGTTGGCAGTCGCCCCACAAATCGGCAGTGCAGCTAATCAGACAGCTCAACTCTCAGCAACCGTGCGAGAGACAGAACGCAGGGCAGTGCGCGTCGAAAGCAGAAATGGCAAGGTCTTGAGAGCAATGCAAGGCACGGACAGCACCCTACATCTCACATCTCATTGCAATAAACTGATATCATCACAAAATCATTGCCAGGAGGTGGGAGCTCCGTATGGTGTTTCTTCAGGAACATTCTTGAAGGCACGCCCTGCACGCGCCACGTCCCATTTCGTCGGCAATGCAAATGGCGCTGATCTGGAGGACGAAGCGTTTGCGACGGAAGACGATGCCGAAGTCGCAGATCTAAACAACAATACTGTCACATCGACCGTCGTTGCAGGAGGCATCAAGTCACCGCTCTCGATCGGGCTGAAATGAACAACAAAAGCCAGTACCTCCGCTCATAGCGGAAGCGCGTGTCTTCTGCCTCTGTATCCTGAGTAGCGGATACGGCAACACAAATCAAATGGACACTCGAACTGTCTCGACGAGCCAAGAAATGTGCAACACGTGCAACGATTGTATTACCGGTAGTATTTTTACTTTTATTCCTGCAATGCACACGACGCAGCACTATTTTCTGTGTGTTTTTTGCCATGATGTTATTTGCTTTTACTAAAGTGTTCAGCAGCAGGATCAGCATTTTCAACAACAATGTGTTCCAAGACTATTTTATTCAACTATTGCGATAGTTATCACAAGTGAGGTAGGCTGGGCATTCACACGCAGTAGAAAGAGGCATTAAATACAAGACCACATTAGTCGTTTTGAAGCGCGGTTAGCGAAGCTTAGCAGATTGGCTGGACCATCGCAACCAACCACTGAGATCGAGTGAACCAGACTTGGCCAACCACTGAAATTTTACGTGCCTCAGCAACATTTCGGTTTGCAGCGCTTGCGGGGGTGGGGCTGCCATGGAGGGTCCATCAACAATACAGAAAACGACAACGTGATTGTGCTTCAAGAAAGTATTGTAACAGCTGGCTGCATACATTCGTGAGAAACACCCGCTGCAAAGTGCCTGTTTGAGCGAAGGATGGGACCCAGAGAGACGCATGTCGATCCCACCAATTGCCATTTCGATGGCAGGAACTGCCCAAACGCCCACTGAACATCTCGACGCCCGGTTCACGAGATTCAATAAACCCGCTGCATGAGTCACGCGTTTTACCGGAATTAAAAGGCATGCATGCCATACATGTTGCTAGTGCGTTCCACGGCACTAGGAGTGAGTCGCTTTACTAATAGTAGGCTTGCCGATGTCACAAAATAGCGCAATGACAGTGATCAATGAATGGTCAGTGCACGTGTACACGGAGAGAGACCCGTCGCGACAGGATCGGGGCAGCTGACTGCTGTAATTGAACTTGGTGTGCTTGCTGGGTTTGGGACAAGACAACGGAGATGGGGGAATCACGTTTTTGCCAGCACCAAGACCTCGACAAATCGTCGAACTGAAGAGTGCACCCACGTGCGCGCCGACTATAACAACCTCGAAGTGGAGTGTCGGCAAGAAGGATAGACAACAATGTGGAGAGTTTTGTATGTGTACATGCTAGGTAGTGACATACAAAGCGTTGCTCAGACGTACAACAGTCGATTCGTTTTGACGAGTTTGAGTTCGCCTTCAGTTGAAAACCAAAAATGAATGCATGGATAGATTTAGTGTGCAAGTCGATGTTTTCATGCATAATCTGGCATTATTGAATGCGCTTTTGTCTTAGTCTGATCGCCAGTGCATGCGTTATTCAGCACAATTACTTCTTCAGAACATGACTATGCGGCCAGGATTTCTTGCGTGGAATAATCAACACGAAAGTGAGACCGCCGCGCTGAAGCGCAATATCATCACACCGCATGCAGGAAAAAATGGCAATTCATTCTCGTCACATTCCGGAACTGGACTGATTCACATGGAAGCAACATTAACGTGAGCCACTACGCTCTGTGATGATATATGCAAAGTTTCAGGTGCGTAGCACACATATTTATCTCGCAATTGCCTTCACCCTGAGAGCGCCTCGGAGGCTATGCTGCCATATTTCCGCAAGTGGCCGCGTCGTGCAAGCAATTTTTGCGCCTGTTTATGAATTCTAGTATAAGGTAATGCTTGAAGACCATTGTGTGGACCACGTACGGCTTGCAGAAGAGACGCTGCATGCTTTCCCAGTGCAGGGAACTACTGTGCGAACTTTGCAGACGAGACACCTTTGTTGTTTTTGTGTACATTTGGGTTGTGGGGTGATGATGCACCACTGGTGGAAACCAAAAAGTGCTTCGGAGTCGCGACCACCTTGCTCGGAGCTCCATTTTCCGGCAACTCTGACTAAAAATGGATTAAAGACTGTGTGAAAGAGTCGGTAGAAGTCGCCATTAGAGATGCAGAACTATACATTGGTGTGCTCCATCGCAATGCTTTGAATTTACCGAAATAAGTCATTTTGTCATTTACCATACAAATCGGGCTACTTCCGCATCCTTCTTGCAGCCAAGAGTAGGTTTAAAAGCACCCTGGCGATACCAAGCACGGGGATCTGACTCGCCCAAATTCGTTGCAAATAACAGGGAAGTGCAAAAAAGTGTCCATCGTTGAAGCTGATGAAAAACCATCTGTCAGGAAAATGACCTCCTCAATAAGTCCAATGCACCGTCTCCATCACGTTTTTGAGCGCGTTGACTGAATACACTCCTTGCTGTCCGACAGATGGTTTCTGCAAATGTTTAGAATCTGTATAGTATGTACTACAATGGCCCACAGTGTCTGCTGCTGATATGTCTTCACTTCAAGATTTACAGCAGCACGTGTCTCTTCAAATCGTGGTTGGCAATGCTCTGCGTTTGTCGATGGGACAACATTTCAGTAGCATCGGTCTCTCGAACAGACTTTCAGACACATGAACTCACTCCCGATTTTGCTTCCAGCTACACAAGACCCCTCCACCGAAAAAGATACAAAGAACGTATCAACCGATGGTCTCCATTCCGCGTATGACCTCGCTCCTGGCGTTTCTCGCCGTGCTCTCGGTCGAGTGCGTCAACCTCGCGTCCGCCGTCGCCATCGGGAGTGCTCCAGGCATGGCTGCTGGCACCACTGGTGGTGGCAACGTTGCACCAGTGTACCCCAAGACCATCGCCGAGCTCAAGACGTACTTGAGCGACTCGCAGCCTCGCGTCATCTACTTGGACAAGACGTTCGACTACCGCGGCACGGAAGGCAAGAAGACCGAGACCGGGTGCCGCCCACTCAACAACCGACAATGTATCGCCAAGAATAATGGTCACCAAGGTCAGGATGTGATTCTGAACCCTGGCGACACGACCATGACAAAGACTGGTGGCTGCGAAGACGGCACGAAGGTCACGATCACGTACGACCTTGCTCCCAAGAGTCCACTCACCGTTGAATCCAACAAGACGCTTCGCGGCATTGGCCAGAGCGGTTCAATCTTTGGCAAGGGTCTCTGGATCAAGGGTGATAACGTGATCATCCAGAACGTCCAAATCGGGGAGCTGAACCCGCACTTGGTGTGGGGTGGCGATGCGATCTACATCCAGGGCAAGAACGTCGGCTCGGGCACTGTCCCGATGGAAAAAGTGTGGATCGACCACGTCCGCATCGCCAATGTCGGCCGTCAGATGTTCGTTAGCGGGTTCTCGGGCGTCAAGAGTCTCACGATCAGTAACTCGGAATTCGATGGGCGTACCAAGTACTCGGCGTCGTGCGATGGTCGCCACTATTGGGCCTTCATCATGGACGGTGAAGAGACCCGCATTAGTTTCATCAACAACTACATCCACAGCACTTCGGGTCGTGGTCCAAAGGTCACGAGCGCGAAAGCCAAGGTGTTTGTACACGCTGTGAACAACTACTGGGCGGACAACTCGGGCCACTCGTTCGACGTTGGCACGAACGGCAACGTTCTCCTCGAGGGCAACTACTTTGAGTCGACGTCCAACCCAAACGTGAAGGAGTCGACGGGTGGCATCATAGTGCCGAGCAGCAGCAACCAGGCTCTGTGCCAGTCCAACCTGGGTCGCAAGTGTGTAGAGAACTACCTGACGTCCAGTGGCGCGTTGGTGGGCCGCAAGGACGCAGAGGTGTTGTCGGGCATCAAGGCTTTTTCGCAGATCAAGTCGTACGTGCCAAAGGCGGCTCAAAAGCTGCCAAAGCGATCGACGAACTTTGGTGTCGGCACCCTTGCCTAGGTGGTTTGCTTTTGTTTTGTTGCCCCAATGCGTTTACATCTACACGTAAAAGAAAGTTCACATGCACGACCATTTCTTTGCTAGCGATGAATTCTAGTGAGGGTTTTGGCATAGTTGACAACAATGAGTCTTCGGTTCTATGCCAAGTCAGTCTTTTTCTTTCTCACTCAATGCAGTTGTCCTTTCGAGAAAGAGCATTTCCCTTACGTCGCGACTTGAAGAGCCACGAGAGCACATGGTAACTTCTTGAAAGAACAAATGTAGTGTGGCCCGAGCTTAGCCAACCAGCATGCTACAATGTGCTGTCAAATGGAGGCGCGCTCACTGAAACGAGGTGAATGTCAGTCCACAGTTAAAATCGTGGCGTCATACATTCGGATATCTGATAGTGAAACGAGATGAATCTGCCTTTGACCAGTCTGAGAGAAAAGTCTGTCGACTTGGTGTTCCATATCGCCCGCACAAACACATCCCGAAGCATCTGTTATTATGTTCGATTCACTGACGTTGTGCGGTTCAGGTTCACTATTAGCCCACTGCTTTATGGAAGTGCACCGACGCCAAAGTTGCCGGTGGCGAGCGCCAACTTGTCCGCTGCAGCGGCAGTCACCCCGCTGATCTGCTTCACACCCTTGACTTGGCTCGTCACACTGCTCTCACCGCGGCCCTGGAGTGCTCCACTCTTTACCAGAACGTTCAACGCGCATTTGCGGCCTAGCGCGGCTTGGCATTGCGCCTGGTTTGCGGCCGTGGGCACAAAGATCGAACCGTGCGTGCTATCGGTGTTTGGAATCTTCACGCTGTCGAAGTAGTTGCCTTCGACAAGCGCAACCGTCTTATCGCCGATATCGAACGCGTGGCCGGTGTTTGAAAACCAGTAGTTGTTCACGGCATGGAGCAAAGCAGGGTTGGTGCCATCACCGAGCTTGGGCGACCGACCCGATGTATCGTGGATGAAGTTGTTGATCATGGTAATACGAGTGTTCTGACCGCCGAGGATGAAACCCCAGTAATGGTGGCCATCGCAAGAAGTAGAGTACTTGGTCCTGCCATCAAAATCAGAGTTACTGATCGTCAAGCTTTTCACGCCCGCGAAGTGGGTAACGACCATTTGCCGGCCGATATTAGACACCTTGATGTGGTCGAGCCACACGCGTTCAACCGGTTGGTTGTTCACACCGGATATGTCGATCGCATCGCCGCCCCACACCAAGTGAGGGTTGAGCTCCGTGATATGAACGTTCTGGACGATGACGTTACTCCCATCGATAGCAATCCCCTTTCCGATGAGCACCCCCTTGGTACCGACACCACGCAGCGTCTTGTTGCTCTTGATGACGAGCGCCGTCTTGGCCGCGAGGTCGTACGTGATAGTTTGTTTGACGCCATCATTGCACCCGCCAGTCTTGGTCATCGCCGAATCGCCGGGGAACAGGATCACGTCTTGGCCCAAGAAGCCATTTTTCTTGGCGATGCAGTCTCGGTTGTTCTTTGGTCGACACCCAATCTCCGTCTTCGTACCTTCCGTCTTGCGGAAGTCAAACGTGCGGTCGAGCATGATCACACGCGCTTGGGAGTCACTCAGATACGACTTGAGCTCTGCGATGGTCTTCGGGTACACCGCAGCAGCATTGCCTCCACCGGTCGTGCCAGCAGCCCAGCCTGGGGCCGAGCCAGTCTGGAGTGCCGAGCTGGCGTGCACGAGCAGGACAGCGACAATGGAGAAAATAAGCTTCATTGCTGGGAGGCGTTGGTTCTTGGAACGGAGTCCGGAGAGGGTCTTGGTCTCGGTAATGGTCTTGCCGACAATTGAGGAATGATGAGAGATTTTGATTTCGTTTTGAGGAGGTCAACTGGAGCACTTACCTTTTACAAGGAGCACAAACCTCTTCCAGATGTCGACATACCTACGATGAGTGCTCAACTTCAATGTGGGGCAAAATTTGCTTCCGTGGAGACAGCTGGTACATGGACAACTGCTGTACCGGCAAGCATCATCTCCAGAGAACCAGCATCCGGGTTGGTTTATCTGCATGTGGTTGTGACGAGGCTTTGCATCTGTCTACTTCAATACTGGTCTACGTTTTGCGGTTTACAGACACGCCTGTAAACAAGCAAGTCAGATGTGCGTGGTGGTGGGAACGACTGCTTCCTCTCCTCACTTTCACACGACCATCCTGATTTGGGACAAAGACAACCATGAGTTGTCAGTAATTCAAGTTTATTCGACTTATTGTGCCCCCTCGATCACCAAGTCGAGGGCGTGTGTATGTGAGGGAGGAAATCGACCACGATTTCCGATGAGCTGGCGTAGTTGTTGATTCTTGGCTGTAGCTTGTGTCTGTGCGTCTACTGGAGCGAATGTCACCCTCAGACTTTTGACACGTGACATAATTGGAATGTCTAATCGTCAAACAAAGCAATTCCAATCCACCTCAAAAATTTCATACTCAAGTTTGTTATTGACAATCGGAAGGTGGGAGTTTATTTTTCGCTTGACCCTTGGATCTCGTTTGTGTCTATGCGTTTATTAGAGCGGATAGCATTCTCAGACTTTTGAACGCAATTCATTTGACAGGATCGAAATGTTTCCACGTCGCCAAATACAATAAGACTGCTCTATAAGTTTGCTTTCTTGGTAGTCGGAAGATGAGCATTTATTTCGCTTACGCTTTGAATCTCTTCATATTCTTGACAGCAGCACAACTCAGCTCTCTGTAATTAATACAGCAGCAGCAGTTGGGCTTGCACACAGACTCCACATTTAGATCGTTATTTTAGCCAACAGTTTCATCCCAACTCTGACTCGAACTCCTCCTTACATGACAGTAGGTATAACCTCGGCATCTAACCGCATATTCCTTCCTGATTTACTCGGAGCTTTGACTTCATACACGCACCGACAAATAGAGCTCTCTAATTACACAAATTGATTTTTCGTGGCGCCGAGCACAGCAATAAGCTGAAGGAAGGGAGTGGTTTGAGAACAACAGAAGAGAAAACGAACGAAGAGTGCAATTGACACTCCAGTTATTCTGCGTACAGCTTCGTTCGTTGCGGCTTCGCCGATGGCATTTAGAGCAGTGATGAGCGGAACCCGAGCCATTTTCCCTACGCTTCGAATTCGTCTCTTTCGTGATCGACCAGCCGACTTCATAACCCTTGCTGGGAGCCACGTGGGGCCACTTGCGTCCTCACTTTCGATGGGAATTAACACTGCCTTGTTGTGGAAGGCTGCGAAGTATGTCTCCATCCGACAGCATGGCTGGAAACAGTCAAAGACTGTGTCAAGTAGTCCTCGACTGTGACGAGCAGCAATAATACGACAGCACGGTGCCCCCATCTGATCCATGTAGGCGCTGGTGTGCGTTACCAACGAGGTGTTTACACGGCGTTTGATGGGCACGGAGGCAGTTGTGTTGTGGGCGTAGCTGATTTTAGTAGATGCGTGATGGACTTCGCAGTGCCCAGTATTCGCGCTCTGCTTCTTGTGCATATTCATTGCAGCTGGCGTTAGCTTCAACTTCTTTTCAGTCCAGGACGCAGCATTCTGCGACCGGGTGTATGCGGCATCAACGAAAGAGCTGCACATTGCCTGAATGAACTGAAATGGGGGTAGCGATCTCATGCCTTTCACCAATTGCGTCCCGAAGACGCTTCCAACACAGGTAGAAGCGCGCCACCTGCACAGGGCCGTTAAGCCAATGTTGGCGAAAACGCACCGTCGTAGCAACCTTTTACGGGAACGAAACTCATCGTGACCTGTTCAAGATGCGAAACCCCTGCGTCCTTTCCAGCACAGGCACTTCATAGAGCACCAAGTATAAACGTTTCTCATGTACATGTCCGGCGGGGCATAAACCGCTAGGCGACAACCCTCTTAGAGGTGGCAAAGCCATCCTCCTCCCCCCCAGCTAGCCCCGCAAAGTGAGCGTGAGGCTGTCATCCGGATTATGCTGTGTAGTTGTTGGTGAAGCTGTGCTTGTTGCTGAGCTGTCACTACAGCACTTTCTCTTCTTGTTCAAAATGGTTCAACAATTTTGGTCAATGCAAATCTGTGCGTGTGTCTCCCATATTCGCACCTTTCGCTTTCCACTAATGCTTTCTATGAGTTTTCGTATATCTAGATCTCTGTGTGCGCGTTTCTCACACACACAAATTGGCACCTTTCGCTTCCCTCTTCGTATTGCATTTCTGAACTTCCTTTTCTCTGTGTGCTACTCCCAAGACGAAGCTTCCTCCAATTTGAAGTTGTCACTGCTGTTCTATAGCATTGTCTGTAGAATCCTCTTTCGAATTGTGTGCTTTGTTCTCACCGCTGCATTTCGCTTCGTAATGCTGATGCGTGTGCATATGCACCATTCTATCAATGTTTGGTGTTAGAGAGGGTGTACATTTTTATACACGTGATGTCAGTATCACATAGCACTTTATACACGAGAAGACAGTAATCTTTGTGTGCACACTTGATGACAATCTTGCACAAACCTGCACACACATACTGACAGACCTTCACACTTACTGACGTAAGTTTTCGAACGCATGCATCAATTGGCATTTTCTCTAAATTGCTGTCAAATTTGACATTTGACACGGAGTTTAGCCGATAGGTGCGGGTGCCCTAATCACTGGTGCCCCAGACTGTGAGAAAGGGCAGCAAAGAGAGCACTGAACTCTAGCCAAACCAGCAAAGACTCATGTTGTATGGTAGGTTTCATCTCGCAGCTTCTTGCCCCGAAACTTGGTTTTCTCAGTGTGATTCTCGCTGTAGGGATGCTGTTCAGAAGGTGATTTGATCATGTACCAGCTGGCTCCGCCGAACCAGGCCCGGTCTCACTCCGATGTTGATTCTCATTGTTTGGTGTACAAGTAATCATCAGCCATCGGAGCTGCAAATCTTTGTTGCATTTATCATTCCTGATCACATCCTGTTCCTTTCCTCCTGTCTGCAAGCTGTGTGAGAAGTGAATGCTCCAGTTGACCTCCTCAAAACGAAATCAAAATCTCTCATCATTCCTCAATTGTCGGCAAGACCATTGCCGAGACCAAGACCCTCTCCGGACTCCGTTCCAAGAACCAACGCCTCCCAGCAATGAAGCTTATTTTCTCCATTGTCGCTGTCCTGCTCGTGCACGCCAGCTCGGCACTCCAGACTGGCTCGGCCCCAGGCTGGGCTGCTGGCACGACCGGTGGAGGCAATGCTGCTGCGGTGTACCCGAAGACCATCGCAGAGCTCAAGTCGTATCTGAGTGACTCCCAAGCGCGTGTGATCATGCTCGACCGCACGTTTGACTTCCGCAAGACGGAAGGTACGAAGACGGAGATTGGGTGTCGACCAAAGAACAACCGAGACTGCATCGCCAAGAAAAATGGCTTCTTGGGCCAAGACGTGATCCTGTTCCCCGGCGATTCGGCGATGACCAAGACTGGCGGGTGCAATGATGGCGTCAAACAAACTATCACGTACGACCTCGCGGCCAAGACGGCGCTCGTCATCAAGAGCAACAAGACGCTGCGTGGTGTCGGTACCAAGGGGGTGCTCATCGGAAAGGGGATTGCTATCGATGGGAGTAACGTCATCGTCCAGAACGTTCATATCACGGAGCTCAACCCTCACTTGGTGTGGGGCGGCGATGCGATCGACATATCCGGTGTGAACAACCAACCGGTTGAACGCGTGTGGCTCGACCACATCAAGGTGTCTAATATCGGCCGGCAAATGGTCGTTACCCACTTCGCGGGCGTGAAAAGCTTGACGATCAGTAACTCTGATTTTGATGGCAGGACCAAGTACTCTACTTCTTGCGATGGCCACCATTACTGGGGTTTCATCCTCGGCGGTCAGAACACTCGTATTACCATGATCAACAACTTCATCCACGATACATCGGGTCGGTCGCCCAAGCTCGGTGATGGCACCAACCCTGCTTTGCTCCATGCCGTGAACAACTACTGGTTTTCAAACACCGGCCACGCGTTCGATATCGGCGATAAGACGGTTGCGCTTGTCGAAGGCAACTACTTCGACAGCGTGAAGATTCCAAACACCGATAGCACGCACGGTTCGATCTTTGTGCCCACGGCCGCAAACCAGGCGCAATGCCAAGCCGCGCTAGGCCGCAAATGCGCGTTGAACGTTCTGGTAAAGAGTGGAGCACTCCAGGGCCGCGGTGAGAGCAGTGTGACGAGCCAAGTCAAGGGTGTGAAGCAGATCAGCGGGGTGACTGCCGCTGCAGCGGACAAGTTGGCGCTCGCCACCGGCAACTTTGGCGTCGGTGCACTTCCATAAAGCAGTGGGCTAATAGTGAACCTGAACCGCACAACGTCAGTGAATCGAACATAATAACAGATGCTTCGGGATGTGTTTGTGCGGGCGATATGGAACACCAAGTCGACAGACTTTTCTCTCAGACTGGTCAAAGGCAGATTCATCTCGTTTCACTATCAGATATCCGAATGTATGACGCCACGATTTTAACTGTGGACTGACATTCACCTCGTTTCAGTGAGCGCGCCTCCATTTGACAGCACATTGTAGCATGCTGGTTGGCTAAGCTCGGGCCACACTACATTTGTTCTTTCAAGAAGTTACCATGTGCTCTCGTGGCTCTTCAAGTCGCGACGTAAGGGAAATGCTCTTTCTCGAAAGGACAACTGCATTGAGTGAGAAAGAAAAAGACTGACTTGGCATAGAACCGAAGACTCATTGTTGTCAACTATGCCAAAACCCTCACTAGAATTCATCGCTAGCAAAGAAATGGTCGTGCATGTGAACTTTCTTTTACGTGTAGATGTAAACGCATTGGGGCAACAAAACAAAAGCAAACCACCTAGGCAAGGGTGCCGACACCAAAGTTCGTCGATCGCTTTGGCAGCTTTTGAGCCGCCTTTGGCACGTACGACTTGATCTGCGAAAAAGCCTTGATGCCCGACAACACCTCTGCGTCCTTGCGGCCCACCAACGCGCCACTGGACGTCAGGTAGTTCTCTACACACTTGCGACCCAGGTTGGACTGGCACAGAGCCTGGTTGCTGCTGCTCGGCACTATGATGCCACCCGTCGACTCCTTCACGTTTGGGTTGGACGTCGACTCAAAGTAGTTGCCCTCGAGGAGAACGTTGCCGTTCGTGCCAACGTCGAACGAGTGGCCCGAGTTGTCCGCCCAGTAGTTGTTCACAGCGTGTACAAACACCTTGGCTTTCGCGCTCGTGACCTTTGGACCACGACCCGAAGTGCTGTGGATGTAGTTGTTGATGAAACTAATGCGGGTCTCTTCACCGTCCATGATGAAGGCCCAATAGTGGCGACCATCGCACGACAGTCGCAGCCAGATCTGACCCAAGTACGACCTGAGCAGTACAAAATATGGAATCTTAAGTTGTATGTTGTTGAAAGACTGTCTGTCACAAGAATGGCGCTGTATTCGTTCATTTATTTGCGCTGTTTGTTTGTGACTGAAACGCTTGGCGTTCCAGAAAGAGAGCAGGGTGCTGCTCCCTGATATTTTGTGGGTATCAATTCGCAGCTGCTGTTGGTCATGACCCTGGTCACGACCCTGGTCACGACGGTCATGCACCAGAGTTCTGACCAGCTATCGTTTTTTTTGACAGCAGGTTATCACAGTTAATCCACTATTAATTTCACAGAAATATTGTTGTGTCCATCTTAAATGCGACTTGAAGGGGCTCCTCCGAACATGCAGTTCCACATTGTCATCAGTCATGGCAGAGAAGGCAGCAGCGTCAGAGCTTGCAGGCAGGAATGAGAGAGCTCTTCAACTTCACCTTCAGGAGCAAGAGGCGATAAAGCGGGTCCGTCTGTTAAAACAATCTCAGTGACCTGCAAACACTCAGCCCCAGTGCTCATCAAAAGCACCTAAGTTCATTTTATGCGCCCGAAAGCCAGGATGAAAAAGCAAAATCTGTGCATCAGATAATACGAACAAGGAGAGAATCAACGAGTCGGTCGCGCAGTAGCAAGGAGCAGCTCGGACAGTCGGTTATGTATCCATCGCGGCGCACGCATCGGCAATCATGGATTTGTGGCGTGTGCAGTGCAGTTAACAGTTGAATCCACTCTCTTTCTCTCCCTCGGGTTCTCCAGTCGAGGCGGCAATATCCGAAACCTGCGTCTTCCCAACGTTGGACTCATGGCTTTCCTGAAGAGGGTGTGTGCGGAGCCAAGTTGCTTCAGTCGGTGTGGAGAAAGTCGAAAACGAGCCGGTTCGGGAACGCAGAAGAAACGATTCTCACGCGCCACCGCGACGCTCGCAAATGCCCATTTGGCGCTTGCGCTTTACTTCTTTTTTTGGCGGCAAGTTGGCGACCGACCATGGCGTGATTTTTCAAGTCGATCTGTGTGGTATCCGACCAATGTGCTGAAGGGATCGAATCTAGTCACAGCGTCGCGGTACCACCATCAATATCCCGCAATGTCAGAGATGTATGCAGTGCATGGGGTCCAGAGCAGTATTAAAACGCAGCTGGGAAGGAAGCTGGCTACAACTGCAGAGAGCGGCTGTGCGTCGGCACCATCCGTTGATCGACATGTGTAACGGTTTGGGGTCTTCTTGAGATATGATTGGTCGAAAGTCGGAAAGTCGGAACTTGATTGGCTGAAAGTCGGGGACGATGGCTTGGACTCGGAGGAGGAGGTAGCAACTTGATAGCAAATTGGAAAGTGAATTGAATGGAGGACTTAGTTCGCTAGCGCTGCGTCTAAGCCTCCCTGCATGCATGCCTATCCTTTTCTTCAACTGATTCGACTTTTCTTCCTATCCAGGTGTCCTGCCTGCACTTGTATTTTTATCTGACTAGTTCCATATAACTGTATATATTAGTGTTACATATGAATGAGAGCCTGACCTCGGACTCGAGGTCAGGCACACGTTACACATGCCACGACGCTCCACACGCTAGGCACGTGCGAAGTCAGGCACATGCCGATCCTACGCGCGTGCCTGGCGTGCGAGGTCAGGCACACGTGACAACATGGGCATTGAGCTGCTAAAAGTAGGATGGGCGTGTATGCGAAGCACGCCATTCCGTTCGACTGTGTGAGCGTCCTTGTAGGTTTCAGCCCCGAAGCCAGTCGTTTCTATCTGCCTCGTGCAATAATGGACCCACCGAACGAGCTCCAAATGATCGCTTTCCCGCGACTCGAAGCGTCAAGGACCGGGATGGAACGCACTGGAAGTGAAATTGTGGCACCAGCTTTTTGATACGCTACAGTACATGAGAGTAGTCATCTTGCAAGATGCACAGCGCTCGCACTCGACAATGACGAGACGCAGATGGGAACGTCGGCCCGTACAGTGCTACTCTGCGAATCTTGTCATGGGATTGGGGAGCTGGTCGGGACATCATTTTCTCGCCTTTACATCATTCGGTAGACAGATACTTCGTAATCATATTATGCGCACACAAACCACACGCGCGCACACACATTCAACTATTCAGTGTTGCAAAGCAATCCCACAAAGCAAATCGTACCTCCAGCAAGCAGGAGCTCACAACGCTGTGACTCTCTCTCACTGTGTCACGCGTTGCAATGACGGTACACAGCGAGTTAAAGAAGTCAATCTTGTCCACGAGTACATTCACGTACCGACCGAGTTCACGGCGTCGACGCCATCGCCGTAGCCTACCATCTTAAACTCCGACGCGTCTTGCGCGCCGCGTGCGGTCTTGAACGTGTATACCCAGCTCTGGAGGTCTGCGGACGCCAAGCTGTTCACCTTGTAACAGTACTTTGCGTGTAGCATGAGACCGTCAACCGTCGCGGGGTGGTGGGACAGCGAGTACCCGTTCACGTAAGAGGGTGCTGTTCCAAACAGTCCCTCAAACACGGCACACACGCTTGTGCCAGAGGAAGCAATCTCCCGACTTGGAGGGAGGAAGGACGACTTGAAGGCTTGGAGGAAAATTTGCAACTGAATTAAACGTAGTTGTGGTTCCTGTCGCTACTCACAATTGAACCCCAAGGGATCCTACAGGTTTTATAACTAAAACCTAAACATACACAATAAAACCTATTAATCTGATATGTAAAACCTTGTGTGCACTGAGATTGAACCTAGGGGATCTTCTAGAAGCTTGAACTTCAAGACTTGTGGAAGGTTCCCTGCAAAGTGACTGGCTCGCGCCACTCACTCCAGGTGGCAGAGACACGTCGGTCTCGTCGCCAGTCCAGTTTCCCAAGCAGGAACCATCACTCAGCACTTGATTAGTCATGAATGTCATTACTCTGTGCTGATTAGTACATGAGAACAACATTCTGCACTGATTCGTACAGAGAACACTCGTGACGTCATCGAATGACGTCACACGTGCATGTGGGGACTGTATTACCGTAATCCCTTTGTTATTTGTGTCTCCACAATGCACGCTGAAGGTGGTGTGTGCCACACTAGATCTGTGGACAGATCCACCTTTATGTAATGGCTGGTTTCAGCCCATTGTGGAGTTGAATTGATCTACCATCTATTTTTTACTTGTCTGAAAGAAGACATCACAGAGTGACGGGCTAAAAACTTGCCATTTCTTCCCTCAGTACGAACCAAATGCATGCCAGTGGAGTCCATGACAGCAGCGATACTTTCACCCAACTCATCTTTCTGTTTGTGCGACTTAACTTCATCCCAGTTCAGGCTTTCCGACACAAGAAAGTGTTTAAATGCGTTCACTGCAGCTAGTGTTGCTTTCGCAGAACTAGCTGGCTGGAGTGCACTCGAACTTATGGAAAGTAATGGCTCTTGCAGAATGAATGGAAATATGGAAAATGATATGTAGATCACCTTAATTTTGAGTGGGTGTGCATTTCATATCCTCCATTCTGAAAAAATCCTTCAGAATGTGATCAGAACAGTACCCCTTAACCTACGGACGTATTATTGGATGAAATGCTTTTCAATCGCTGTCAACATTGGCTCAAAAACAGTACTGCAATTCTATTGGCTGCTTATGGCTATACTGAAATCAAGACTGATCAGAGCGACGACCATATGATGTGCTAATAGCGAAATGCATAGAGGCTAATGGAACGCTTATCACCATGACGGCGACTCTCACGTCCAAACGAAGGGCCGTCCTGCGAAACTCGTAACCAGCATCATTCTATGCTCACCGGAGATAGAAATCGATGTAGGCAACCAGCTAAACAGTCAGCAGGAGCTGTGGAGCAGGAAACACACAAAACGAGAGTACAAGTGGATCAGCAACGGCATGGGAACCATCACCGCGGTGCCAGTATCGGAGAGGAGCCACACGGACTACATTCAGATGCACCGGCAAGCAGATGGAGTTCTCTGGACAGTGACCGACTGGACCGGGGATGCTACCTGCCAACAAGACGTGGCAATGATCGAAGAAGAAATAAAAACCGTGGGGTGGACATTCAAACCACACCCACTCACGACGCATTGTCCGTGGATGGTGCATGAACGTACTCCCCCAAACAGCATCCAGAAGACAATTGACCGAGCAAGAACACGGAGGCTGCACAGCAAGTTGTATAAAGGTCTCGGAGGACTCGTAGACAAGCTCAACGAAGTCGCGAAAACTGATTAGTGGTACAGTCATGTGCAGTATCGGCTACCAGCAGATCTATGGAAACAACGAGGATGTCTTACGCCGCATCAGATGTGGACGACATACCGGATTTCTACGATGCAGCTCAACCTGTTCCATCCGGGAAGGATCGAGTCTTCGGCGTGCCCAAGCAATGCCGGATGTGGGGAGACAAAAGAAACTATCTCACACATAGTTTGGAGTTGCAAGCGAGCACAAGCTGCGTGGATGGCGTTCCTCGGGCGATGGATTGGTCGAACATTGACGGAGCAAGCACTCAATCTCTTCCTGCCTCACATTGCTAGCCGCACAGCCCCGCCAGGTCAACGATCTTTGCTCCGGGAATTGGAAAAGCACTTCGGGTTCATTACTCCGGAACACTCGACAGCACTACAGAAACTCTGGTTTATCGTCACATCAAGCATCCCAGTATTGCTGTGGAGAACGAGAGTGGAAATAGTGCATGAACGGCAACACGTTGCTATCGAAGAAAGCACCAAGCGTATGTGGACTGCGTGTGTGATGTAAGTGCGAGCTGTGGCTCATCGGATGAGAACGCTCAAAGGAGAAAAGATCAATGCAACTTGCCTGAGCCAACTGCTCAGCGTACTGGAGAGACAAGACTTGTCGCGCCAACTGGAAGCATGGGCGACAGCGCGTTTGTATTTCGATGGAGGTGCACGCGGCAACCCAGGTCCAGGAGGCAGCGGTTGGGTACTCATCTTCCTGAATGAACGCAGCAATCGATGGGAACTCAAAGCATGCGGCTATGCGTACATGGGACCAGAAGTCACGAACAACCGGTGCGAATACAGCGCGCTGAAAGATGGCCTGGCATACAGTGCACACTACCTACAGCACTATGAAGTCAAATTGGAAGTCTTCGGAGACAGCCAAATGATTATCGCAGCCCAGAACGGGTTCTCCTCAATACGCCAGACCGAGTTGCAGCCACTAGCAGTTCGGGTAAATCAAATCATCGCCAACTTTGCGTGGATCTCCTGGAATCACACAATACGAGAACAAAACAAAATGGCCGATCTTCTCGCCAACGTGGCAATGAACTCCAAGAGTGCGAAGATACTCACCGATGAATCGCGGGGGAACGATCAAATTCTTATGTCCCAAGTCGCAGTTCTACTCGACAATGATATCGGTGCCACACCGTCAAAACTTAGAAACACCTCACACTCAGCAGTGTTAATGAGACTCAGGAATTCTTAAACTGTATGCAGATCATAAGTTAAATAGAATTACCTTCACTCTCTAATGGAACGCTTATCACGAGACACGTTTATTTTATTGGTTGTACTGCAGTAAATTGAGAAAAGAATGACCTTACGCAAGCGATCCAATGCCAAAGTTCGTCGATCGCTTTGGCAGCTTTTGAGCCGCCTTTGGCACGTACGACTTGATCTGCGAAAAAGCCTTGATGCCCGACAACACCTCTGCGTCCTTGCGGCCCACCAACGCGCCACTGGACGTCAGGTAGTTCTCTACACACTTGCGACCCAGGTTGGACTGGCACAGAGCCTGGTTGCTGCTGCTCGGCACTATGATGCCACCCGTCGACTCCTTCACGTTTGGGTTGGACGTCGACTCAAAGTAGTTGCCCTCGAGGAGAACGTTGCCGTTCGTGCCAACGTCGAACGAGTGGCCCGAGTTGTCCGCCCAGTAGTTGTTCACAGCGTGTACAAACACCTTGGCTTTCGCGCTCGTGACCTTTGGACCACGACCCGAAGTGCTGTGGATGTAGTTGTTGATGAAACTAATGCGGGTCTCTTCACCGTCCATGATGAAGGCCCAATAGTGGCGACCATCGCACGACGCCGAGTACTTGGTACGCCCATCGAATTCCGAGTTACTGATCGTGAGACTCTTGACGCCCGAGAACCCGCTAACGAACATCTGACGGCCGACATTGGCGATGCGGACGTGGTCGATCCACACTTTTTCCATCGGGACAGTGCCCGAGCCGACGTTCTTGCCCTGGATGTAGATCGCATCGCCACCCCACACCAAGTGCGGGTTCAGCTCCCCGATTTGGACGTTCTGGATGATCACGTTATCGCCCTTGATCCAGAGACCCTTGCCAAAGATTGAACCGCTCTGGCCAATGCCGCGAAGCGTCTTGTTGGATTCAACGGTGAGTGGACTCTTGGGAGCAAGGTCGTACGTGATCGTGACCTTCGTGCCGTCTTCGCAGCCACCAGTCTTTGTCATGGTCGTGTCGCCAGGGTTCAGAATCACATCCTGACCTTGGTGACCATTATTCTTGGCGATACATTGTCGGTTGTTGAGTGGGCGGCACCCGGTCTCGGTCTTCTTGCCTTCCGTGCCGCGGTAGTCGAACGTCTTGTCCAAGTAGATGACGCGAGGCTGCGAGTCGCTCAAGTACGTCTTGAGCTCGGCGATGGTCTTGGGGTACACTGGTGCAACGTTGCCACCACCAGTGGTGCCAGCAGCCATGCCTGGAGCACTCCCGATGGTGACGGCGGACGCGAGGTTGACGCACTCGACCGAGAGCACGGCGAGAAACGCCAGGAGCGAGGTCATGCGTGGAACGGACACCATTGTGCTTGTGCAAGAAACTGGGATGTGAAATGTGAGCGCTGGTCGGTGAAATGGAGAGTGACCAGAAGTGTGTGAACAGCGGTGAGAGGGAGTGATTTGGTACGATGGGGCAATACGCTCTGCGTTTCGTACTGCTGAGTTCAGGAGCCACGCATGGCAGTCATAACAAAGCCATCTGGTGCACACAATCGGAGACTTTGGTGCTGAACTCGAGAGGGAGTTGCGGCAGCTTTATGCTGTATGGCAGGTTGCCAGTCGAGCGCTTGAGAGAGAGAGAGAGAGAGAGAGAGAGAAGGTAATTCTCTCTAACTTATGATCTGCATACAGTTTAAGAATTCCTGAGTCTCATTAACACTGCTGAGTGTGAGGTGTTTCTAAGTTTTGACGGTGTGGCACCGATATCATTGTCGAGTAGAACTGCGACTTGGGACATAAGAATTTGATCGTTCCCCCGCGATTCGTCGGTGAGTATCTTCGCACTCTTGGAGTTCATTGCCACGTTGGCGAGAAGATCGGCCATCTTGTTTTGTTCTCGTTTTGTGTGATTCCAGGAGATCCACGCAAAGTTGGCGATGATTTGGTTTACCCGAACTGCTAGTGGCTGCAACTCGGTCTGGCGTATTGAGGAGAACCCGTTCTGGGCTGCGATAATCATTTGGCTGTCTCCGAAGACTTCCAATTTGACTTCATAGTGCTGTAGGTAGTGTGCACTGTATGCCAGGCCATCTTTCAGCGCGCTGTATTCGCACCGGTTGTTCGTGACTTCTGGTCCCATGTACGCATAGCCGCATGCTTTGAGTTCCCATCGACGCCAGTCGAGCGCTTGTGCCCCAAGGACACTGCTCTCGACTCGTCATGATGCTGTTTCAGAGGTCCGCATCTCAACCACAGCTGCTTTTCCGCATCGTTCAGCAGCAGCAGCAAGCTGCCGTTTCCACCTGCTCATCGACTTCACGAGTCCACACGAAGCAAACTCTTTCATCTTCAATAATACGACCGCTTTCAAAGACTAATCAGCTTTTTGCCGAGTTACAACAAACTTACAACAGATTTCATTCTTTTGTCATTTGGCACCTTAATATGTTGCATTTAGCAGTGTCGCAGTCTCTTTTGTTCAAAGTATCATCATCAAAGCAACCATAATCAAATTAAAGATGCATAACAGTGCACTCGAATGACATGGAAAATAAAAATAGATGACGGAAATACAAAACCCCAACGATGATGCACTGAAAATGATGATGCACTGAAAAAAGGCTCTGTACTTTTTATGCAGTAATATTAGGCACCTCATTCAAACACTTTTTCGTCTGATACTTGAGCATATCTTGGAAGCTACAATTGTTGACATGTGGCATTATTCGCAGCACAAAAATTCAATAGTGTAGACGCCAGCCTTGACCATGGCGCTGGCGTACTTGGTCTCCTCGCAGCTCTTCGTGGGCTCGCGCACGGCCACGATCGTGGGCGGCGACCAGCCGAGCGTGTGCGCGTCCGTCATGGCCACGAGTGCCTTGTCCTTCGGGTCGCGCGCCATGCGCGTGTACTTGACGAGGTGCGCGCGGAGCTCGTTGTTCGAGATGAACTCGCGCGACTGGAGCCCGTCCTTCAGGTACGTCACCTGGTTCTTCCGCTGCTCCAGTTCCTGGGCTCTGGTCTTCAGCATTTCCATCTGCTTCAAGAACGCTGGTAACGCGATGCGCTGGTCCTGGAACTCTGCAAAGCCGTCGCGGACGAGCGTCTGCGTCGAGAGCGGTACGTTATTCACCCGCTTGAGGCATTGGTACAAGTACTGCAGCATAGCAGGCAGTTGGTCGCAGCTCAGCGTCGCGGATTGTAAAGTACGCTGTGCGTTCTCCGCTTCTTCTTCGGACTCGGAGTGCAGCGTGAAGCCCGGTTGGTAGGTCTGCATGAACGCGTTCTGGAAATCCACAGCGTCGAACTCGTGCAACGGGGTCTCCTTGGCGACGTCAAAGGGGCTCTGGGAGCCGAGTCCAGTTAGTCCGAAGAACGCCATGATAGTGACGCAGCACGGAATGGAAACTGAGGTCGGGTATGTGGGTTGGCAGTGAAGCACGCTTTGTGCGTATTCGATTCTGTCGAAAATGAATGGAATGAAAGAATGCACATGCTTTCTCGATCAACGGCATCGTGTGATCAGAAATTGTGCTAAAATAGATCATATACGCGCGTATTTATACACTCGCGCATGCCGATGTATGCATGCCTCATAAAGCATCGATGAGAGCTCCGATACTGCAGCCAACGAAGAGCATGTATGCCACCGAAAACAAAATGCTGGCAAAAGATTATGGGAGTGTGCTAGTACGACTTTATTATCCAATGTTTAAGTTTCATATCGAGATACTCTTTCTTGTGTTTTGCTGGCACAAAGTTGAATGCAAAATATCAGTATGTACGTGAAGAAGTCTGCAGGTCATCACTTGTGGCTTTTTTGCCTTGTTGTCCGATGTCTAAATCGACGCGCGGCCGATCTTCATGTTGAGTAGACGTTGCGTCTTGTTGACAGCTATGACCACCCCGACACCAGCTCGGAATTTGCTGCGTGTCGTCGAGAGTTTCGCTTCTTTAAGCTTCTTGCCAACCGAGATCAGGATGTGATCATCGTCGTCCTTGCAGTCGTTGAACCATGGGTGGGTAAGAACAGTCTGACAGCACACAAACTATGTTACAGTTAGAGCTTCTTGATTCAGCGCATCAACTCTTCAGCACGGCATAGCAGACTGGCCATACCTTGGCGCTCATGCGCTTCTCAGGGTCAACAACGAGCATCTTGCGAATGAGATCTTTCGCTTGAGCCGAGACGCCATCGAAATAAGGCTCAACGAACTCGAAATCTCCATGCAGAATCCGAATGGCAAATGAGTTTCGTGAAGACACTCGTCAGTTTTGTCAGAAGTCCTTCCCAATTCATGTCATTGATGTCAAGACGCAATACCTTTCGCATTTCCTCCACTTGGTTTTCGTCATAAAATGGAGGAAAACCGCACAGAAGAATGTATGTGATGACGCCAAGGCTCCAAATATCGCACTTGTTGTCGTACTGGCAACGCATACATGGAGAAGCACTTGGTTAGATTCCGATTCCTGACAAACACACCCACTCTCCTCTCTCTTACCGGTTGCTTGCGAACGATTTCAGGCGCGTAGTAGCCTGGTGTGCCGCACATAGTCGACATATTCGTCTCGGCAGTGACGAGCTTGGCAAACCCAAAGTCGGCAATCTTGATTTTCGCATCCTCAGTTTCATCCGAGTACAGCAGATTCTCAGGCTTGAGGTCTCGGTGTGTGACGCCTTCGCTGTGGCAATACGCGAGTACTTTCGCGACGACTTTGACCACTTTTTTGGCTTCAGCCTCCGTGTAGTACTCCTTCGCGATAATTCGATCAAAAAGCTCGCCACCAACGGCGTGCTCCATCACGAGGTAACACATTTCAACGTCTTCGCCATAGACATCGAAGAGCTTGACAATATTCGAGTGGTCAAGCTAATAAACAAGACCAGGAAAAAGCGCGTTAGGCTTTCAAACTCCTTGTAGCAGCCACAGAAACAGCAACAAAATAGCTTGCGTACCTCTTTCAGAATATTAATCTCTTGAACCAAGTTGCTCCGATCCTTTGGGTTCAGTGCGTTCTTGTTGATACATTTGACGGCGAATTTTGAGCCATCGGATTTCCGCACGCATTCTTTGACGACGGAAAAGTTCCCTTCAGAATTGGCAAGTCAACCAAATCAGCAAACGTCCAACAAGGTTAGTCATGCATGCCCATTTGAAGCATCAAGCACAACTAGTTCGGCGTACCTTCTCCGATCACGCGGCCAATCTTGTATTTCTCCACAAACGCTGGTGGCAAACGTTCCGACATGCTCGGCGACTGACTGCTTTCTTGATAATACCTTCCGCAGTGGTGGCGGCACTCAATTTTCCCACTCGGTCGTTGAGGTTTCGTAGTGAATGGCAGAGATCTATCGATTCGGAGCTAATTTCATTCCCATGCTTCTCAGGTGTCATTGAACTGTGCGACGACCTTATGAGAAGGATCCTATCGGGCAAGACTAAAACTGTCGACCGACAGCAGCTCGCACAAGACCAGCGCCTGGACGCCAAAAGTGCAGCCGAGTTTATGTCCGATCCAGCCACATGCTCTGTCTTGTCGCGTCGCATTGATCGGTGAATTTCCCAAGCACAGCAGCCGGGTTTCCTTTTATTCTGGATACGGCTCGAGTTGCCCAAGTTCAAGTTTGCTTTGCTGGTGCCATGCGTGACTGAGTCGTAGTAGGGAGGCATTCTGCGCTTCTATCGAGTGTAAAGTCAATCACCTTAATTATGGAAATCTGATCGGTAAAAGCTGCATGCAGCTTTATCATCTGAAAGGACATGGCAAAAGAAAAAAGAGACTTACCTTTAGATACCAGGAACTTTGTCTTCATAAGATCGAATAACCTAAACTTTGCTCATGTTTGCGCCAACCCCGTCTGGCGTATTACAGATAGCTTAAGTGGAGCCACGCGAGTCAGGACAACCTGGTTTTTGGTTGCTCTAGAAATCTTCAATTGTCGTCTTCTCTCTATTTACTCTGCTAAAAGTAGAGACAGCATTCTTTAATCGATCGCTTGGAATGTGAGCACGACGGGTTTCTGTACAGTTCTCAAATACCGCGTTCCTTGGTCAAAGCCGAGTTCACCAACATTTTTCTCCCCGACGCGCACCAAAATGTCACCCACTGCGACTCGCTTGAGCCCTGCACACGTACTCTTTCCCGTTCGCTTCGTGATCAGCATCACAGCGCCAAGCTTCGACATCGCTTCACGAACAGTGAGACCGAATGGTCC